>OZ035836.1:20158445-20756263 GCA_964034765.1 Knipowitschia caucasica | reverse complement strand
GCAAATGTATGGTTCCTTCTGTAAAGACACATGTAGCGAAGCCAAATATGAAAACCTGATCCAGTCAGAGCTCAAGAGATAAGCAAGACAAGGCCTGGTCACTACAATTGTGATAGCTGTAAAGCACATCTGACCAGCAGTTTATCACCACATTGTATGGGGTGAATGAATAATGCCATGTGAAGCATCTTTGAGTGTCCAGAAAAGCACTATACAGTATGTATTAGAATGTATATTGTTTTTGAAATGACTTTCTGGCACATTCATGTCTGTTTCAAAGCTCCTGTCTAAATGGTGTCGTGTGTGTGCTTTCTATTGATCATGTGAGAGACAGTTGGACTTCAAGAGCACCAGTCATGCTATAATGTCTTCATTTATGTACTGAAAACATCCACGGGCCATTTCAGTGTCATTTTGAAGTTCTACACGACTCCATCATAACCAGTCTTTTTTGTCTTTAAACTTACTTCTGCCCTTCCCAAGGCAGGTTTTAGAGTAAAAGCTGCAAATTGTGAAGTCAGTGCTGACATAATAACCCCACCAGAGTCATTATGAAGACAACAGAGAAGTCCAAAAGTAAGAAAGAAGAATACAGAGTAAAGCGTGTGAAATTGTCCAAACTTTAATGACTTCCTGTGAGAGTGCAGTGAGCAAGTGAGGAATTTCATCTCTGGGTTTTATTCAAGCGTATTGAACTTCAACTTCTTGCCGGGTCAGAAAGACAAAGTTAGAGAAGATTTAAGAGCAGCAATTTAAATTCTAAAACTTTGTTAACTTCTTTTGAATGTGATAAATGATTATATATTCATAACTGCAGTCTCTAAAAGTATGAAACAATTGTACTGACCAGATATTTGCATTTTCCAGGAGACTTCATAAATAGTAAATAACGCATTTGCAATATTTTTTTTGTACATTTGGAGTTGAAAATTATGCTTGTTTGTGTATTACAAATTAACTACTTCTTACAAACACATACACCCATCAGTTGGGGATCCTAAATGTATCTGAATCTCTTATTCTCTGCAGAAATTCTTTCTCTTTGATCGGTCAGTTTAGGTGGACGGCTGTGTCTTGGTAAGTTCACACAGTGGTACTCATACTCTTTCCATTTCAGAATGATGTCAATACAAATTTTATACATATATTTTAAGCAAACGCTCTGCAAATGTAATCACACAACATTATACTTTATTTGGGTTTGATTTGTTTTTCTCAGCGGCTGCAGCAGAAATCCTTGAATTTCCACTCTTGCTCTTAAAAGCACCGTGGAAATTTCTGTTTGTTCTGTTTAGTTTTTGCGTCGCCTAACAAAACAAAGAAAAACAAAACAACAAAACACTTTCAATGATGGATTGTGTATTAATCCCGAACAACATGAGTGAGTCGCCTATATAAATTCAATACATTTATATAAAATTGTTTTTCCCAATGTGCTCAAATGCATCATTTCAATACGATGGATGTGTTTTCATGCAGCTCAACCGCCTTAGACTCGGCTCACCTCTGAATGGCCTTTTCACAACACAACTGGCTTTGGTCTCAATCAAACAGATTAAATTTTAGCTTAATTCAATTCAATACATTTTGTACAGCCCCAAATGCCAACAGCAGTTGTCTCAGAGGGTAGTACAAGTTTTCCATTTACCAACAACAGATCAAAGAATCAAACAATGCAAACACAGGAAATGCATTCACTGTCCTTAGGTCCTCCTGCATTAGCAAAGATCAACTCAAAAAACCCAGTGGGGAAAAAAGAGAGGTACCCCACACACTAAGAAATGGAGGGACAGGAGTGGACCCAAAAGGGTACAATGGGTTTGTTGCCCCCACAGTACCCTACAGAACAACATTTCACCTCTCAACATAGGATCTTTTATGTACCTTATTGTTTGTACCTCTAAAAGTACTTCACTGGACCTCAAGCGCCAAATATGTACCTTTATGTACAGGTACAACACTGTACCCATATAAAAGGATACATTTTGTACCCACTAAGGTACAACATCTGTTCCTTAGGCAAAAAAACCCCTTAAATTCAATCAGTCCCCATATTGAGAAAAGCATTAGCTCAGAAGCTGTAGATCTATCGAGGACTCAGGCTGTAGAACGAGGACTGAGGCTGTGGGAACTGATTTGGTAGGTGGAAAAGTCTGTTTTAAATACATACCACTCGAGGACATGACCAGAGAGATGGCTGGCCACGCAAGAACTGTCAACAATCTGGGGTCTGCAGATGGAAATTAGCCTAAGGCTATAATCTGGCATATTTACATTTGTGAAAATGTTCATTAATATGTATTGTCCCTCCTTTTCAAAAAAAAAAAAAAAAAAAACGTTTTCTTCATTCTATTGACTTTTTTCCATCCAATGACCCCTCTGCTTCATTCTCCATCTTTGCTCAGAAACCTATAAACCCTGTAGGTCAATTATTCCTGTGCAAATTTCCCTCAAGACCACTGCTATATGAAAGAAACTGAATTCATATTCCAATTTCCGCGTCCGTGGAAGCTTTTGACAAACAGCTGTGTGCCTTCAGCGCTATATACGGCCCTTACACCGTGGAGAGACAGCAGACAAAAGGGCAAAACCCGGCAAAACAAGATGTGGTTCTGGTTGGTTGTAGGTTAACGAGCTGCTCTATGAAAAGCACGCAGCCCCCCCACCGATGCACAGCAGAGCAAATAACCCAAGCAATCTGCCAGCTGCAATACCTAGGCAAACAAGGAGCTAATATGGCGTGGATGTAGGGAGCAGGCAGAAGATACATGCGAGACACAGGGTGGAATGGTAACATGGAGTGCTATGTGGAGTATTTGAGTGGTTCTAGACACGCCAACTCGAGAAAATTATTCAAGAGAGTCCGACAATGATCTCAATGCGCCTGATTTTGCATATACATCCTGGTATAGAAGGTCCTGGGTTCGAATCCCGGTCGGAACAGGGCCTTTCTGAGTGGAGTTTGCATGTTCTCCCCGTGTCTGCGTAGGTTTCCTCACTTACCACTAAAAACATGTATAATAGGTATGATTGTAATGAGTGAGTGAGATGTAATGGATGGTGTTTGGTTGGGGCTTTGATATGCCAGTGTGTTCGGCGACTCGCTTCCGTCATCAGCGTGTGTGGAGAGAATGGAATAACTATCTGAACTCTGAACAATTGTAAAGCGCTTTGGGTGACCTTGGTCTGTAAATTGCGATATACTGTATAAATAAACCTTACTTACTTACTTGCATTCACACAGCTCCTCAATCTTAAAGGAGCAGTATGTAAAAAATCTGGCCAAAAGGGGTACTGCAACAACTCCCACTCTCCCTGACTTAGGTTGCCAGATATGCGGACGTATTCAGCTGGGACCATGATAGCTGTTTATACAAGAGCTTTGTCAACAACAAATCTATAACCAACACCTTTTTCACAAAGATAAAAGTCCTTGTTTTATTTCTTGTTTTGTCATTAATGATTTAAGAATAATACCTGCAGCCTGACAAGTTACTTAACCAGTGAGCACAGTGGAGGGCAGGACATTGCATGGCTGAGTGGATAGCACTCTCGCCTCTGAGCAAGAAGGTCCTGGGTTCGAATCCCGGTCGGAACAGGGTCTTTCTGAGTGGAGTTTGCACATTCTCCCCGTGCCTGCATAGGTTTCCTCCGGGTACTCTAGTTTCCCCTACCACTAAAAACATGCACAATAGGCTAAATCCTCCAGCTCCGGTAGTCCTGACCAAGCCGAGCATCAACATCTGCTGATGGGTTCCTGGGCGCTGTACTATGGCGACCACTACTCCTAACGTAAGCCCTAGCGGCATCAGGATGGGTCAAATGCAGAGGATGAATTGCTGTACGGGGAACTAATAAAGTGCACCTTTACATTGAAATGAAACAATAACAAGATTTAGGGGCTGTGAAACTAATTTTGAAATTCATACAGTATATCTCGGCTTAACTACTGTTATCAGTTTTAGAAGTATTCAGAAAGAACATGGTTTATCAATGCCTTTTGACTTATTAGGGCCATTCATTGATGACCTGACATGCAAATCTTACATATTGCTCCTTTAAGGTTATTTGTTTTTACATTGTCATTATTCTTTTTAAATCGACTAAATCTAAAGTCTCGGTATTACGAATGTTTTCCGGTGAATAAGAATATAAAATGGCATTGCACAAGAGTAAAAGGAGTCAAAGAGGTGCAATTATGTTCATTTACCGCTAAAGGACACATTCTCTGCTTCATGAAATAGAAAGTCACTGCAGGACAAAGAGGCTCAGCGTGAGTTCACCGGCAGCAGAGAAGTCTATTTCCAACAACCAGGTTCATTAGTGATCAAATGCATACATACTACTGACATGAATAGACTCAAAAGTTGTTCCAAGATAATTCCAATGTAACAGGTACTTCAATATATTACATACATGGGAGACTTGGGAAACTAGAATATGGTTAAAAGGTTCATTTATTTCTGTAATTTTACTTGTGATATAGATTTATTACACGCAGAGTGACTAATGCCTTTGTCATAATTTTGATGATTATGTCTTACGGTCCATTTTCAAAACATTTATGATATGTTTATTTGGGTTTATTACAAGTTGTGAGCCAACTATCAAAATTATTATAAAAAAAGGCATGATTTTTCACTTTGCATGCACCGAGTCTGTCATTAATTTTGCATTCTAAGTTGAATTACAGACATAAATTGACTTTTGAACAATATTCTAATTTTTCAAGTTTCCACATGTATATAAGGTAAAATATGTGATATATATATATATATATATATATGAAACATTTGGGAAATATTGATTTAGATTCTTGTCTTGTGCACACTGGGGACTTTTGCTAATGTATTTCAATGTGGTTTTACTGCAAATGGCAAATAAATGAATCTGATTCTGAATTTAGGATGCATCAAGTCATATCATATTTTAATCTTTATAAAAGGGTGTTCTTAGTTTGTTTTATTCTCTGGGTTTTAACAACGAATAAGTTGTTTTTCTATTCTATTTCATTAATTTCTCTGCTCCTATTTGATTTTTATTGTTTTAAACCAGTGACATCAAATTGGGCCTTTTTAAATGTATGGTGTGTAACATTTACTTTAGTGCAAACTCCTGTGCAGCACTTTGGAAACAATTATGTTTATGAAATATGCTGTCTAGCAAGTTTTTTGATTCTTGCATGTTTAGAAAGCTGTTGATATAGCTGGTGTGGCTTATATGTAGGTGCGCGTAAAAGTAAAGTAGCATTAAAGCGTAAATGACCAGTAAATATGCAAGCTGTGCCCGTGCAGTCTTTCTGAAGTCTCCCCTACAGTCGGCAGGTCGCTCTCGTCGCACCCTCTCTGACAGATATTCAGTGGAAATGTCACTGAGGCCAACAGCCCCCATCTCCGCTCAAGGTTCAGTGCACAGTGTGGACCTCCAAACACTGAAAGTAGCTACGAAGAAACTCCCAACACTTCTGCTCTGTCTGCGATCGGAAGTATGTGTGGAATAGTTTGTATGGGCTTTGATATTGCAACACACTATGTCACAATGATTGACTTTTTGTATCATGTATTTGTGAATGTGTGTTTTTCTCCTGCTATACAAAGATTTTTTTCACCTCAGCAAACCAGGATTGTTTGTACTTCCTGGTGTATGGATCAAGTGGACACAGATTGATCATAGATAGTGGTTAAATGCCAATGAAATCAATGTCAGTCACTTTATTTACTTGATTAGAATTCTCAATAATTCACTTAGAAGAGCTTTTCACAGCTAGAGACAGATTTTTATTTTTACACGGTGAAACAACTGACATTTCTTGTGCGAAGCTATACTTAAAGCTTGTTTTAGTTGAATTCCATTTGGCCAAAAAAAAATGAGGATCGACTTTAACATTAACATTAAGAGATTCTTTTTTTGTCACACTGTGGGAAAATGTCGGTTGCATCACCAGTTACAAAACAGTTGGAATGAGGAGCACACGCAAATGATAAGTGAAGATTATTCATGGCACAACTCTATGATATAAACATAGAATAGCATATATATAAATAATTGCTTATCTTGCAGCATCATTCTGACTTTATAATGGAAATAAATAATCAATGAATCCAATCGAATACATCCAAAACTGAGGTTATATTGTGTGAACAAACCACACTACATTATTGTGTCTTTATTGTATGCATTTGACCTGATTGCAGCTTTTTCATGCTATCTTTCTTGCTTCATCTCCTTTCATCTCCTTGTTGTCGCACCTGAGTAAAAAACACTGAGATGGTGAATTCTCACTCAAAGCCCTGGATCCATATGGTTCTCCTGATCTCAGACACTTTAATCAATATTTGAGAGAAGCACAAACATGTTTTGGCCCCAAACCGCCTTCAAAAATAAAATAAAATAAACATTGTGCTGAAAGAAGTGGTAAACAAACCCTGGATCTGTACTACCGGGACTAACCACATACATTAATCGCGCTTGTTTTACAGGAATGTTTTGAATATGGCAGGGAAAATGCGAAATATGGATACTGAACTCCTCAAGTACTCATTAAGTACTATTATGTTGAGCTTCGAGCCTTTCAGGTTGAAAACGGATCCAAAGTAAAAGGCTTTTGTCCCATGCTTAGCTATCACCTTGAGATTTCTTATGGTTAAATCATTACAGAATTGCAGATTGGGCCAACACTGTGTAGCCTGCGTACATAATGCATACCTGCTACATTCCATTAATGGTTTTACATTGGACAAAAGGAGTGAGTCATTTTAATGTATTATAAAGCACAGTCTGAACAAAGCAATTGCAGTGAATTGAGAACGTATTCACACCACATGCAGTTTTTCACAGTTCTTGTTAAAACCAAAAACAAATTAAAAATAGATTACACAATATTGAAATGCATGTAAAACTCATTATTTAATTTCCTTACAACCCTCTGGTTAATACGGTTTGGAACTGCCTTTTGCTACAAGTACAGCTTGAAGTCTTTTGGAGTAATTTCTCAAACTTTGCTCATCAAAAGACTTTCTAGTTCTTATTTGCAAAACAGAGCTCCTTCTTTCCCTCAAATGTGTCCCCCAAATCGTGATTTCAACACTAGATTTCTATTTGCCACTCAGACATATTGTCCCTTCTACAGATTCACTTACCACTAGCCTCTTGACTACATCCCTGATAAGGCCGAACAACAACAGCACTAGTTAGTTTGGGCGGACGTGATGTCTTGGTACATTTGTAGTTGTGTCATACTCTTTCCATTCCCAGATGATTGATGGAACAGGGATCTGTGATATGTTCAAAGCATGATACATGTTTGAATAACCTAAGAATACTGCATCGCTGAGCTTTCTGCAGGTTTCACAAATATTTGTATTACAATGTTGCTTTGTGACAAGTATTCTCTGAAATCAATTATCACGTTCTCTTCACAATTGTCCACCACTTTATTTTGGTATTTCACAAACTATCTCATGTTTGGGGTTGTAACTAAACAAAAGCACATTTCATAAAATTGACCTCTTTGTTTTTCTGCCAATATCAATATGAACTTTTTTACTTACGACTGTATTCTGCAATAACAAACTTAACTTTACCATGGAAGTGCTTAGACAGTTTACCCTGTAGAGGAGGCAATTATATATAGGATTTGAAGATCACAACATTTCATTCCCGGCGTAAAGGCGTTTTGAGGCGTTTTGAAGAGTTTGACTGGACAGCTGCCAAAACAGTCAAAAGAGTTCGGACATTTCTATTTGAAGCTCAATGCTCAAAGAGGAATCACACGTTCAAACAGGTTTTCCAGGTATTCACCAAACGATCGGAGTGGAAAGTGATCACACATCCGTCTCTTACTTCAATCACTTATGGGAGGTTTTCCGCTTTCAGAGTCAATAGATTCAATAGAAACCGAGTTGTTTTGATAAAATCCTCGCCGTTATTTGACAGATGTGAAAAAAACATAAAAGAATATGTCTGAACCCGTAAATGACTTAATGGTGGTTAAAGGTTAACTTCGTCAGCCTTGGGAGAACTGTGCAGGTGAGTATGTTTTCACAAAACACACACATTTTGCATTCCATGTTTTTCAACAACGAAAGCCTTCTTCAGGGACTTGGAGAAATATCACCTCCATTCTATTAAAAGTGATGAATCTGCTAAATAATAATGTGATGCCTGAAGGTCTGATTGCAGCCTCTGCTCAGTGTCCGCTCACAGCCAAGGCCAACTCTATCAACAAAGCAGAAGAACACATCTCAGAAAACTACCTCTATTTTCTACATCCACTATATTTTATTTGTCAGCATGCAGTTTACAGATGAACAGACTAAATACAAATTTTTACAATTATTGTTTTCAAGAGCAATGTCCTCTTATATACCCTGTTAAAGTTTTTTTCAGGTCAATACTTAGGTGGTGAATCAGCAGTGTACTGTGACATAAACTCAATTTGAGTAACCTAGTGAATGAATGAATGAAGCCTTTATTAGTCCCAATGCGAAATTATTTCATCCGCGCTCCTTAATGACAGTTATTCTGAACAGCAGAGAGCAAAAACACACATTTCACACGCATTAGAGGCATTACTGGATCTTTTTGATTGGACATTACTCTGACCAGCCCCGCCCCACTAATGTGTGGTGTGTTATGATGAAAATGTGTGCAATTATATTACACTTACTACCTAAATACAGATGTAAACATACTGCTAATGTACAGATGTAAACATACTGCTGCTAATGTACAGATGGAAACACACTGCTGCTAACGTACAGATGTAAACATACTGCTGCTAACGTACAGATGTAAACATACTGCTGCTAACGTACAGATGTAAACATACTGCTGCTAACGTACAGATGTAAACATACTGCTGCTAATGTACAGATGTAAACATACTGCTAATGTACAGATGTAAACATACTGCTGCTAATGTACAGATGTAAACATACTGCTGCTAATGTACAGATGTAAACATACTGCTAATGTACAGATGTAAACATACTGCTAATGTACAGATGTAAACATACTGCTGCTAATGTACAGATGTAAACATACTGCTGCTAATGTACAGATGGAAACACACTGCTGCTAACATACAGATGTAAACATACTGCTGCTAACGTACAGATGTAAACATACTGCTGCTAACGTACAGATGTAAACATACTGCTGCTAATGTACAGATGTAAACATACTGCTGCTAATGTACAGATGTAAACATACTGCTAATGTACAGATGTAAACATAATGCTGCTAATGTACAGATGTAAACATACTGCTGCTAATGTACAGATGTAAACATACTGCTGCTAACGTACAGATGTAAACATACTGCTGCTAATGTACAGATGTAAACATACTGCTAATGTACAGATGTAAACATACTGCTAATGTACAGATGTAAACATACTGCTGCTAATGTACAGATGTAAACATACTGCTGCTAATGTACAGATGTAAACATACTGCTGCTAATGTACAGATGTAAACATACTGCTAATGTACAACATGTACAACAGGTGTTGGCGCTGCCAACACCTGAACGTTCTTTCATCATAGCAACTATACTGTTTGCTGTTCATGTCTGTTCATCAGTTCAAACAGCCTGATGTGTATCCTTTCTCTCCTAACAGATAAAACAGACTTTGTCTCATGGCCCAGGATGAAATGACAAGATTTTCCTTGTCCCTACATCATTGGTCTCCAACCTGTTTATTACAACTACAAAAAGGAGTAGATCTCTGCCTCTTCTGATAAAGTATCTCTCTGATTGAGGAAGGTTGGAGACCCTACAAGCTTCCGCCCTCCAGGTTTACTGTGCCACCATAAAATCGTTGAATGTAAATATAATATATTATAATATAAATATACATTCAACGTGTCCATAGGTTTTATACATGATCTGATCAGTTTCATCCAGTGCTGTATCTACTTACAATTTATTTGGACAATAATTCACACTTGGAATTGCAAACATGTGATGTAAAACCCAGCAATGCTCTTTTTTTTATTTTTTTATTTTTTTTTACAGTATATTGTATGGAACTTGATAATATCATGAATTTATCTTTCCTGGGATTAAAAAGGGAAATGTATCTGGCGCTGGTCCAGACTGGAGTGATGGAGGTCAGGTTTGACACGTTTGTGTTTGACAAGCAGCAGCAGACAGATGACCTTAAAGCCATAGAAATCAGTGGAGAATAGAAAAGTGTGTCCAGCATATCGAGGCGCCCCTGGGGAGAGAGATGGGGCCACCAGCACGGAGCCCTGCACACCTCAGCTCTGTCAGCATCAAACAGACGCTCACATTTTCACTGGATTCCCATCACCTTTGACTCCAACAATCCATCGCTGCACTTCAGGCTTTCAATAGAGGAGACTGATAGAAAAAATAAGAAAATATAATCGCCCCCGCGGGTCAGAAAACTATGCCACTCAAGGAAATGCCTACCGTTTCTTGTTTGTGTTTAGACAATAACAATCTGCTCTCCTCTACTATTATACAGATTTTTGTCTCTTGGCTTTGAGACAAAAAGCACAACAACACAAAAGCATGTTTGTTCATTACAATGGTTTAATTGGCAGGAAAAACATGGCTTGTCCTCAAGAATGGGCTCTTCCTGTTTTTTTCCATTGAATAGTTGTAATCTTTAATCATAGGTAATGTTCAGATGTGAGATTTAACTGTTTATTTTATACCTTGCAGGTGATTTGATATCCCTATGACTGTGTAGTTAGTACTAGCATATTTACTGTAATGTTGATTAATGTATACTGTCCCTATTCAAATGAACTAATACATTTGTTTTGCTTTGAAGCCTTTCCTTGGCACTTATGTGTTACGTGAAAACATTATTCATTTTTTTGTGAGTGATTGACTGAAGTATGAATGGTATTTCCTCAAATGAATACCATACCATTGTGTCATCCCTTTATGAAATGTGCTCTATAACTAACACATCTTCTTTTCTCTTAACAATATCACTGCATTGATATTATCACACACCCCATAGTCTCCTATTTCCCAAGACTGTCTTTGGGTTGTGTTGTTTTACCAAAAGAAAATCCCCTTTTTCCGTGCGTTTCACCACACAGCCCCCTCAGATTTGAACCCACAATGCACCTCTGCGTTCTATGAGACACAAAGGTCCTGTGGCACATGCACCATCTTCAGAGGCTGCAGCTGTGACCTTGGGCCGAGTCCCAAGTGCAACCTAGACCTCCTCGTTCCTCTGCTTCGTCTGCCTCCTCTCTCTCTGAATAACAAAGCGTGAGGCGTGATGCTGGAATATGCTTTCACACTCCAATGACTAGCTCTGTCAAAAGCACTTTCTTTTCTTAGTTTCCTGCCTTGGGTTATAGTCTTTGCTCTCCACAATCCTTCCGATGATATCCTTTGTGTTATCACAGTGATCACTTTTGAAGAAAAACTGCTTTGAAATGTGCCATAAATCAATGTAGAATGTATCTGTAAAACATTTGGATTTAAAATGTGAAGAAGCAGATTTGTTCAGAGATTCCATTCAAGTGTGCCTCTAAACTTCACACGGCTACAAAATATATCTCACTTTTTTAGATGGTTACTGCTCGTATTTCGAGGTTTCATTCTGAATATTCAGCATTGTGACTCAATATAGGCAGATCCATTGATGTACATATGTAAACAAAGGGGAAGTTGGTAGGTCATGTGTAAAACAGTTGTTATCTTAGTGACAGATGCTGTATCATTGCAAAACCAAATTTCAGACTTGTACCTGCGATCCAAACCAACACAATTCCTTCTTAAACATGGTATATAAGTGACCCACACACCTCCCAAACACTGTGTTCCTTGGTCTGTATCAGATCAGGGATGTCCAGTGTGTTGTGTGGTGTGTGGGGCGAGTGTTTGAAGCTAATCTTTGCATCTGTGAATATTTCTATGCAAGTTTCACATAATGAAGGTATTTAGACAAAAGGATGACTTTAATTTTCTGGTAGAAACAAGTTCAGTTCCTGTATATTTGAACTTAACCAAAACTGTGTCAAGGCATGGCCAATGATATATATTTTACAATTAACAATGTGTAATTACGAGTTGGGTTTAAGTGTTCAAATAAGTCTCTGAAGCAGCCTCGGGTCCTCATGCTTCAGACAAACATAAAGAAAATAGTATTTCGTCCAGACATGGTCCATAGTGTTCAGAAGTACTTCAGAGCATGGTTTGTCCCAATTCACTGGGAGTAATTTTGTGTCTGAAAAAAACAGTCAGTGGATGACAGCCGCTGTTTCTACTGCTCACACTGTCACTTTTTCACTATTGAAACTCTCTGTGGTGTGTGTACTCACCACTCCAGAGTATTTGTGTAAAACCACAGCTGTTCATGGACTGCATCCAAATCATTCTTTAAATTGTTAGTTTTACTTGAATTTCTGAGGCTAATTATTTCTTCTTCTTTTGGGCGGCACATAGGCTGAGTGGATAGCATTCTCGCTTCTCAGCAAGAAGGTCCTGGGTTCGAATCCCGGTTGGACCAGGGCCTTTCTGAGTGGAGTTTGCATGTTCTCCCCGTGTCTGCGTAGGTTTCCTCCGGGTGCTCCGGTTTCCCCTACCACTAAAAATATGTACAATAGGTCTGGCATGTGCCTCCTGTATTGGCACCCCCACTCCCAAAAATAACAATTGTAAACCGCTTTGAGACTCCGATGTGCAGTGAAAAGGCGGTATATAAATAAAGATTACTTACTTACTTCTTTTCTGTCTCATAAAGGCTGTGGATCCTCTTCATTATTGTGCCTCCACAAACTATTGTTTGTTACACGAATGAGAATGGGACATTTGAAAAAAGTCTGAAATGCATGTCCATGGCTGTCATTAAATCTGTTTGATTTGCTCACAACATTTCACTTTGGGCAAAAACAACATGAAATGGTAGTGCAAAGGAAAAGTTAGGTACCCGGCTTTAATAGTGTCTTTTTTTTCTGCGACTGTTTCTTTCAGCGCTGTTTTTATTGTGCATCCTGTGCGTGATCAGTGCACACAGTGGTCCTGTGCGTGTATATGGCATTGGGTACATGGCCACGTACGGCTGTGCGCTCCCGCGCTGTTGAAAACCGCTCAGCTGCAGGACGCTGGAACCGCTTTGCAAAGCGGCCGCAGCTGCCCCAGAACGCTGCAGACTCCCATTCACAGCAGAGTCACACGCGCGGGGTGCCAGTCACTTGGCACATGCGTTAAAAGCGTTAATTTTTTAAATGCAATTAATGAAAACAAATAATTACCGCGCGTTAACGCCTTGACATACAGTACATGAAGTGTGGCAGAATCATAGCATTCAGAAACATGGTGGGAGGACTCAACTGTGAGGGACCCTCTGATGTATCTGAAGTTGGCCAGAGGAAAGTTTAGACTTTACTTTTTTTTACTTAGACTTTGAAGAAGATGACATAGTCTGGGATCGTGTCTTAAATTCAGACAGAAGACATGTTTTATTGTCAATGGTAGAGACAGCACGAACAACACGAACACAGATACAACAGAATGCACGTGTATTATACAGAGCGGAGGCATGGAGACCTCCAATCAGCAGCTGCCACAGTGCCTGTAGCTTGGCCTTCAGATAGACAAAACAAGGGAAAAGTACTGTCTTCTGCACATTGATAGAATGATGAGTTTAACTTTAACAAAAGTTGCTTAAAAGTGTTATGAAATCTCACAACTTTTTTAAAGTGACTTTTAAATGTTAAAGTGGAGTCGAGGCTGCTATTTTTCATCATTTTTGATATTATTTCCGTTTATTTTAATTGTTGGGGAATTTAGGTTTTTAGTTCGATTTGTGAAATACATAAAGACTGTTTTCTCTGTGTTCAGTGTTATACAATTTTGAAACAGCCAGTCAGCCACTCTCTGAATTTGGATGGTCAGTTCTTTTGTGGCCTCATTTTCGTTTTTCCCTTGGACAAAGGGTACGGTATCAACGGCATACATGATGGTGTTGGCAGTGGAGACTGAGGGGAGGTCATTGATGTACATACTGAATAACAGTGGCCCCAAAATGGAGCCCTGCGGCACTCCCGCGGTGTAGTCTTCCAGTGGTGACAAGGTGTTTTTGACTCTCACACATTATTGTCTGCCACTTAGGTGGAACCGAATCCAGTTTATTGTTTGTTTGGATAGATTATAATTAGATAATTTTCCTCAGAGAATGCTGTGATTGACCGTGTCAAAAGCCTTGCGGAGGTCAAGGAAGACTGCTCCCACAACCCCGCCATGGTCTTGTCCGGATTTGATTTCTTCGATAAGAAAGCAGCAGGTAGTTTCTGTTGAATACCCACTCCTGAATCCAAATTGCATTGGGTTCAGGAGTGAGTATGAGCCTAAATGTTCTGTAAACTGCTCCGCTACAGCTTTTTCATAGAATTTTGAAATAGAAAAATAGATGGCAGAATACATATGGGGCGGTAGTCGGATACCTGCTTTTTATCTCCTGACTTAAACACAGGTGTGATCATTCCAATTTTAAGAGCACTGGGAAAGACACGGTCTTCTATTGACTGGTTTATGGAATTAGAGATGGTCATTTTAAGTACGTCCCTGTGTTCTTTTAAGAACGTACTGTCTAATCCGTAAAAATCTTTTGCTTTACTGTTGTTTAGTTTACCAATGATTGTATTTACTTTTTCTTCATTTATTGGCATTAGATGCAGAGCCATTGGATCATTCACATCAGGAGTGTCCATGATGTGGGGTAGTGAGAATGATTGTGATCATTTATTCACTGAATCAATAAAATATTTGTTAAAATTCATCGCCAGGACGGCACTTTCATTTACTGTGACTCCATTTATTTGGAGACACATTTCATCATTGGTGTTTTTCTATTTTCCAAGAATGTTGTCAATATTGTCCCACAACATTTTACTATTTCCCTTAGTTTCTTTAATTAGATTGAGAACGAAGTTAGCCTTGGCTTTCCTAATCATTGCTGTAACTTTATTCCTTAGTCCTTTGAAGATTAGATTATCAGCAGTATGGACTCAGATTTGTTGACAAACCATGCAGCGCTCCTTCTATTTTTAAGAGACGCAATTTAAAATAAAAGGTTTTAATCTTTTCTATGATGTTTTATTTTTCATACAAAGGGAGAAAAAAATCTAGAAATTGATGCAAGAATAAGGAAAATATGCATTAAAAAAAATCATATATATATTCTCTTTTACATATGCATATTATTTTTTTCCTTATTTTCTCTGTCATTCTCCTGTTTTGCAACATGTTCACATGCACTAGTACTGTACATCCACACATACAGTATATCTAGTGCCGCTTGCTTCCACACACATCCATATACACACATGCACAGACACATACACAACAAATATAATGTGGAATCTACATCCTGAATCTTGACATCTTTGAACTCCAGCCATGATAATAGAACTGATTTGGATCTAAACTCCCCTGAGCCTCACCAGCCACATCCAAACACCTATCCCTTGTAAATACAGCCATCGTGTGTAGTCTGTGGAGGTGTGTGTGCTCAGACAGGCGTGACGTGGATCCAGCCTTCACATACTCACCCTCCTCTTGATGAACAATTATCATTCATTACCGTGAGCTGCCAGCCGCTCTGTCACTCAGTCTTTTGTAACCTCTTTTGCTTCCTTCCTCCCTTCTTTCCATCCTCGTTCTCCCTCGCCTCCCCTTCTGTCCTGCCGATCGGTGCAGACTTGTCATTCTGTCAGCCTATCGATCGCGCTATCTTTACCCAACCATGGACAGACACTAGCATGCCAATTCCACTGGTTCCTAGTGCAGTGCCCCGCTTATACGACTGCGGCGGTAAGTAGGTTTGGCAAAGTAGGTAAATAATCCATTCTGAACTTTATTTCACTGTGACAATAAATATTGCTCTTTTCAGGGGTTGTAGGGGGGAAGCGGTGCAGGCAGGTTTTAAAAAGAGTGATGATATAGCAGGGCGTGTGGTTCCTGAAGTGCTCTTTTCACAGCTTAGAGAGAACAACGGCTTTGCCACTGATCATTATTCACTAAGTAGGCGCCTTTTTCAGCCTGGACACAAAAGGATTTACTGGTCTCAAGTGGTTTCCTCTTGGTTACTTCTTTATTATGCAAAAGTCAGAGATTTCATTATTTAGTTTTGCTTCACGTGCTAAATTTTGAGATTTTACTCTTGCTTCGTCCAGAGATTTTTATTTTTGGTTTAGAAAATTTATCATGTGTGTTGTTTTTCATTTATCTTGTGTTGTGAGCTCCTCATGCCTAATGTCCTGTAACTGGTGAAGCAACACTGAAATTTTGCCATTGTGGGATGAATAAAGGATCTCTTAGGATTAGAATTTCAGCCAATCGGAGCCATAGCACAATACATATGTCTTACAGTGTTTGTTTACAGTGTTCAGTGCTTATTTGACATTTAACAAAGAGGGACAGTTATTAAAATATACTTGAGTCATTAGTGCCACACGCTGGTGAAGGGCCTCTTTTTATTGAATACTGCGGCCCCGTAAGTGCAAAGCTCCAAGCAAAAGCATAATGAAGGCCTTCATGCCACATACTGTACACGCTCATATTATACAGAATGTATTTGTATAGAGAGGTTTCACAGAGCAGGTTTCAAAAAGGACAAAGGAAGGAAAGGATCTGTATTTATATCATAGCACATGTCGCACATAAAATGCAACTCAATGTTCTCAGCACAGCTTTGTTTGTATTTATTGTTTATTTGATTGGGGCAGTGTATGTTAAATGACAAACATGATCAAGTATGGTTGAAACATACCAGATAAAAACCAGAAAACAAAAATCCATCTTTTGTTCCCAGGGGGCCATAAAAGGCTGCACCGTACATTTGTGTGATGTTTTATGCAACATGTTACATTTACTTACATTAGTATATAAAAAGAAGCTTGGAATTAACTATACATTGAGGCCATTATGAAAAAATCCCATACAGCCCATAGTGTCAGTGACAGACCACTGCAAGACCACGGCAAAGAGCAGGACCCAAGTCCACAATGTGAGCCTGATCCCTCTGGGAGTCTGCAGATGTGCATGTTCGGCTCAGGACTAACTGCTGAAAGCGCCAGGTTGGATCTTTAAAAAGGAGAACATAAAGCATTTATATTTATCTGTTTATTGTTGATGCAGATGTTGAGCAGCAGAACAGATGTCCGTGTGAATGG
The DNA here is from genome assembly GCA_964034765.1 of Knipowitschia caucasica. Taxonomy (NCBI): domain Eukaryota; kingdom Metazoa; phylum Chordata; class Actinopteri; order Gobiiformes; family Gobiidae; genus Knipowitschia; species Knipowitschia caucasica. Next base: position 20,739,091 of record OZ035836.1, on the reverse strand, counting down.
AGGAGCAACACACAGTCGACCTGTACCCAGATTTAGCTCAACACCAAACTGTTGCTTTACATGATAAATATGTTTCTCTATAAAACACCATATGTACGTCATGCAGCTGGCTTAGAATATATAACAAAATGCAGGAACGAAAACACTTTTTATGTGCGAGGCCTTTCTTAAGAGTTCACAAAAAGAGCAAAGTACATGTCCTCACCACTTTAACAGAAAACAGAACTTTCTTTATCACAAATAAAACAAACACGAAAGCCGCTTAGACCACTAATGCTTAAATGTCAGGGCTTTATTAAGGATATTTCAGGCACAAAAACAATTGATTATAGATGATGAGAGCTCAAATGTAAACAAGAAGTTGGGAAATGTCAAGTACTTTTATTATTCTGAGGCTGAACAATGTTTTCACAATACACCTTTTTGACTTTCAAAATATATGCAATCATATATTATCACCTTAATCATTTAATTATCTAACATTTATGGGCATAAGTCATCCTGTTTCCTCACGGACCAACTATTTGTTTGTTTTTATTGCACAAACTGTTCAAAGCAATATATATATAAAGGCTATTCAGGCTTGGCTGGGGGTAACATAGGGTGAGGCCTGGTCCCGTGGGGGTGTCAGGGGGGCAATGGGAATACAGTGGAAGACAGAGGCTTTAGATAGATAGATAGATAGATAGATAGAGAGATAATATTTATTTCAAAACCTGCACAAACATCATCATCGCAAAAATCAACATTACAGACAGATATACAGGTGCATGGTTTGAAAAGGAGGTGGAGGAAGCAAGTCTAAAAACGATATTTAGACTAAGAGATACAGTTTTTTGTCCCACAGTGAGGATATTTCAGTGTTGCATCACAAGTTGGAGAACAGCAGGAATGAGGAGCACACAGAATAAGTAACCATTAGGTATAGCACAATACTTTCTACTTTATTCTTAACCAACACTGCTATTGCCACTTTTTTATTGTACATAATTATATCCTGCACAGACTACATTTTTAACCTTTAACATGTTTGCACACTTCTGTCTTTTGCACAATCAAAAACTTGGTAATGTCCTCGGCGACGACGGCTGTTGTGATTTAGGGCTCCACCGAAATGAATGGACTTGAACTGAATTGAAACGATATAGCCAAGTTACGTGTGTACATATATCAAATCTCCTCAGAATGGATCTCCAGATGAATATTTGGCACCCTCTTGCTGTGAGGCACGGGCACCAACCCCTCCATTAGAAAAGATATACAGTAAAAGCATCCCATATGTCACACCATACGCCATATTAGGATCACACATTGAACAATATTGGTCTGAATCTTCCATCAGCATAAAGATTTAGAACCGTTTCAGTATGCCAATTACGTCAACTTAAGACAAATAAATACATCCAGGAATCAAACTAGCCCATACACTGCAAAAAGTGATGACAAAAAAGTTTGAATTTGCTGAAATTGGAAAAATGTATCTTAGTTGAATCACATTTTGCCTTAGAACAAGATTTGCCAATGGGACAAGCAACGTCATCTTGTTTTAAAAAGACACAAGAAATGAGAAAATAAATAAGTTACTAAACAGGTTTTTCACACATTGGCAAGTTTTAAGACAAGAAAAAAAAAGCACTTGATTCAGCAATTATTAACTGATATTTGATCATTTTGGCAGTGTTTACTTTTAGTTGAATTTGCTGATGTGAGTTTGAGTGGATAAATCAGAGAGTGAAAAAAAGTTTCTCTCTGTTGTTCAGGCCCCTGCTCACTCGACAGGTTAACCGTCCGTATACATCCTCCTCCTCTGGGAATACTGACGACCATCAGCCACTTCAAGCCACTTCGTCTCATCGTTATTTTTTCATCCAATTATTAGAAATCTATTTTGGCGTTTGCCGCATTTTCACCATTATGGACCAATTTGTGCCATCACGTTTTATTTTACAATTCACAATACAACACATTTTCACAATTTCTTTTCAAATTTTTGGACTAATCCATTTTCCGGGATGGTAAATTTGAAAGTTTACAAAGTAGAAATTTGGAGCTTTTGTTCTCAGTGTGAGCCTTTGTTGATCAAACATACTTAAACTTGCAGATTCAGAGAGAGCCAAGTCCCCCTGATGTTACAGCTTGAGACTGAAAGGTCATCCAGGATCCCGGACTGAAGGATCACCCCCGTGACCTTCTCCACATATGCTCCTCCTGGACACACAAGGACCAGACCAAGCCTCAAAACAATGACAAAAATAAGTTCCAAAACAAGACCAAAACAAAGACGCATACGGTGGCGCAGCAGGTAGAGCTTGTTTTTTACTGCAAGAAGGTCCTGGGTTTGATTCCACCTCTAGGCCTTTCTGTGTGGAGTTTGCATGTTCTTCCTGGGTGCTCCGGTTTCCCCTACTACTAAAAACTTGTCGGAATGCAATGAGTGAGTGAACGGATGGTGTTGTAGTTGCAGTCCTACACTTCTTTCTACAACCTGAGTCCTGCGCCACGTGGCCTTGGTCCTCGTTCTGTAGCTTGAGTCGTAGATCTATAGCTTGTCCGTCCGTGGGAGCAGATCCTTCTCTCCTTAGGTTTCTCACTTTTTCCCACTGGGTTTTAGAGTTTGTGAAAGAATGTCCAGGGTTTATGTTCAGGTTATATTTTTCTTTTATTGTACGCGCATTTATAAAGCAGAACTGCCATTATGAGTTGAACCAAATGTTCATGAAAGTGTTGTGCAGGGGAACAGGATATGAAAGTGTGTGCAGAGGGAACAGGATGTCAGTTGCAACAGTTCCCTGTCTGATAAGACCAACGGAAAGTTTGAGATGCTTGCACGTTGAGTTGGGGGCGTCACTAAGACGCACCAACTGCACCAATAAACCTTGCTATCATACTATATATGGTATTGTGTAAATGTAACCACGCCTGCTTTTCTTGTGTCAAATAAAAGCTGTGTCCGGAAAAGAGCCTTCGGGAGATCACTCTGCTAATACACAGGATGTGTCCTAGCAGTCTGATAGCTTGAAGCGTCTTCCCCGTGATCACGTAAACTCGTAACTACAGTGTGCTCTCTGAGTTATTTTGTAGGTGCAGGAGTTAACCTCTAGAGGTGAAATTAGTTTCTGGCCGTCTAGGTTGTTTTGGTTTTTGGGTCTACGATCTGTCAGTCATCACGCTTAGAGCCTGGTGCAATTTCCTGACAGACTTTTTCCTTGCAGATGCAGGAAGGTCTGTTAAACAGTTAGAAGGTGTAACAAAAAGGACTGTGGTCATAATCCAGGACACTCAACAACATTCATGGACATTAATCAAGTCCCCTATGGACCAATACCATGTGTTCTCTATTCTTTGTGTTTGATTCTCTGATCTATGTGGGCAATTGCAACGGTTTTTTTTTCCTTTGAAAGTCCTTTTAGACGACTACTGTGTTGTGATTCAGGGCTATACAAGAACACAATTATACACAAGTACTGTATATCTTCATTGATTTGTTGGCCGGGGGCTTTGATGCAGCAGTGTGTTCGGCGTCTCGCTTCCGTCATCACCGTGTGGAGAGAATGAAAAAATGTCTGAACTCTGAACTTTGTAAAGCGCTCTGAGTGACCTTGATCTGTAAAATGCACTGTATGAATAGACATGACTTATTTACCCATACCAAGTACCAGACCAAGGCCTAAAACTAGTCCCAAACCAAGTCCCAGACCAAGTGAAGTCCTGGTGGTCCATCCTCAACCACAAAAGCAGCTCTCATCCTTTTATCTGTGACTCACGCTTCACAAGACACAGCCGCACGTTAAGACCTTTCATTGCTGTTTCCTTTGTTCTTCATCTGATTAGAAATTTCTCTTTTAAGATTTTTCTTTGATTTGAGAACGTCACACTGGCCATGATCTCACTTTATCCCACAGTCCAGGGTAATCATGCCTGTCGTCGACAGCTTCCATGCGATTATGAATTATTATACTGTTATGAACAATCATTTGAAACTACTTCATGCCGCAAACACAAAGTAACAACACAGTCAGTTAAGCATTTTATTTCTGTTTACATGAAGGCAAGCATCAAACAAATAAACAGCAGAATCAGTGAGTAATATTTTGACTTCTTGAGCTCACAGAAAATAGCTTAAGTCCCTCCATTTTTACATAGAAAATGAACAAAAAAACACATCACAAGTGTTGTTTTTTCCATCTCTTTCTCATTGGTTAGTTCTCCAATCACAGGCCAGGAATCTCGAAACAGTGGTAGGGTTGCAACACACACAAAACACACTAAATCCAAACAGGAGCAATTTTGAAGCCGAGGGCCGTGGCAGCAGTCGTTGGGACAGGCCTAGATGCAGATGGTCATAATGGCTTGGATAGTGTTGAGGAATCTGATGAGATTAGTGAGATCAGTCAGGTCACAATTTTGATTAGTGATATTATTAAAAGTACAGTTTCAGTTTAACCCTTTAATGGTTTCCTCAACCATTTGGTAGATCGCCTTTTGATTCAATATATCTACTTGAAGCTTGGAACTGAAATATAATTTTTTACGGCATCTCACTTGGTTTTAGGCACTATTACCATCAAACCACATCTCAACTATTTGGTAAAGGCCTGCAACACAAACACAATAACTAATTATTAGTCTTATTAGTGTCCTACATCTTATAAACAATATCAAAAATGATGTTGCTTTCTTCAAGGAGTGAATGTTAAAGGGATAAGCCTATGTGGCTATCCTTCATCCCTACTGTCACGTATGGACTGAGTCTTGGAGAACAACTTTAGATCAAGTAAATCCTAAATTTCTAACACATTGCATACAAAATGAAAGCCAGTACTTAACAGACACTTATTCTTTGATGCTGTTGTTTTGTCCGGTGTCCTGATACAACCCCGCTGACATGTTATGCAAATGCTCTGACCTCAGCCAGGGCCCGGGAGCTGCACTAATTGCTGCTGTGATTAGAATACACAAACAGCACGACACATAAATTAGTCTTTGAACTGACCCCAGGAGCTTTACCACTGCATGTCTCTGAAGAAATCTGCTCTTCTATTCGATTTTTCCACAAAGAACCGTTCACAAAATGTTCTAAGCGTCTATTTTCAGTGTATCCACATCAATATAAGGATGTAAGGATATACGTATATACAAAGTTCTATCACTCTAACAAGTTCTCATGACGTTTATTTCCTTTTGCTTACTGTAGCCACAGATGCCCTGGGTACGTCTGAGGGAAACAAGGCAACCGATCTGCGCCATCCGTTGTGTGTGAAAGAATGATTGGTGATATCACCAATCATTCTATCACACACAACTCTTACTTGGCAGTATGTGTGTTGCTTCAAGACACAACTGAAGTTTGGTACTGCAGCCACAGCCACCCCACTGTGGCACCTGGTGTTCCCAGTGGTCTCCCATCACAAACAGACACTGCCCTGCTTAGCTTTTGTGCCCAACAAAAACTGAGCAGGGCAGTTTTACTATAAAAAGACCTTAGTCTCCAACCTATTTCTCATCGAGAGATGAGCACAAAAATAGCATAGAGCATTACTTAATGTGTATAAGATAAGGTTGTCCCTCTGTGGGGACATTTCAATGTCATCGTTGCCCACATCACAGCAGAATAAGAAATGAGGAAATAAGCGCTCAGATTGCACACATCAAACAGGATCTAATGTAGATAAGAGATAATAAAATAAAATGAAATACTATTTTTTACTATATCACAAAATATATATATGTCTATATTTTTGATTATGTACAATAGCCAAGGGAAACAGAACACTGTAATTATTGGGGATTATTTAAGATGCTCTAAATCCTTTGGGAGCAACTTGGAAAGAGGTGGTGAGCTACAGGTAGCTAGAACCCTGCTCTACATTATGGTATACACATTTGCTTTAAATACACATTTGTGTTATGAACTATGGACAATAATGCATGGTAATACCCAATTCCTGTGGACACTAATTATTATTAAAAAATGTATGTTCCATCTATACAACGTTAGAAAAGTCTTGTATACGTCACCTGTGGAGGTGTGTGTTTGTACTGTGCTGTGATGTTATGTTCTTGTTGAAAAGGTGATTCCATTCGTCTTGCTCATTAAAAAGAATGATGTAGCTGAGGTCACTTTTGCAGCTAATACATTTCAATGCATATCACTCTGAATGTTGGCTGTTGGCCATTAGTCTCCACAAATCACAGGCGCCTTTAAAATACACCATTATGCTCGGCGGTGAGGCACATTGGTGTGATTTATTCTAGTTTGTGGAATAGAAATGCAGTCTGTTCTCTGAGATGTAATGCTGACAGGACTAACAAGCCATTTTTCACCAAAGTTTGTCCAAAATGCTGACGAAGGAGAAGGAAAGTCAGTCGCAACACAAGTGGATCTGTAATTTGACCTTGTCTCTTCTCGGGTGGAGGTAATGAATGAATTTGCCAAGTGCAAGCAATTTTGGGATAAATAATTTCAGCAAGCTGTCACAGGAAATTGAAAATCTTGGTGAGGACTGGTAACACACAATACACCAGCTAACCATAAAAATAAAAAAAGAGTATTTCAACAAGGTCAAACATCTGTTACCCTTCTCTATGTCCAACTCGATGTTTGCAACATAAATCATCCTCCTGCACTCACAGGGCTGGGCTCGGTGCTGTTCGTGTGCTTGCTGCTTCTGGGTTCAATGCTTATTTAGTTCATTTTGATGTGACATGACAGTATTTTTCTCATTCTAGGGACAACATATATTTAAATGCACATTCACGCCCCAGTACCAGACAAGTTAGTGTTAAAACAAAACTAGTAAGTAAACTGCAGAACGATGATATGGCCTGTTTTCTTTGAGGAGCAGCAGTCTGTGACAAAGCTCGACATGTTCAAGAAAAGAAACACGCAGCAGGGCTCCTGTTTTCTAATATTATATTTGTTTTATCAGATAACATAACTCATTTCTCTGCTGTGTGTCAAAAGCCCATAGGAACAAGGTCTGCAAATTAGTTTTTCCTGTATGGATTTGGAAGAATGCATTGGACTGTCGAAGGTTGTCTAGGATCCAACCCTACTCTAATAAATACTTTACATAGGGAAAATTGCTATAAGTTATAACCAGCATCATTTTATGTCCATGCAACTGTGAACATGTCCCCAGGTGAATATTGGTCACATTTGTAAACGTGACAGAAACAGCCCCAGTATGAAAACAAACTAAAGTAAAATTACACAGACTAAACACAAACCATGCGTCCTTACTGTCGCTCGCTGGCGGAAGTCCGGCGTGCGTCCATAAACAATTTGTATAAAAGTATACAATGCAAGATTAGCAAGGGATTTTGAACTTTTCACATCAAGTCAAGACTTAAAAATGGACTCAACAAAAAATGACAAAAAGGCACGTATATATTTCCCATGAGGAGATACAGTATATAATGGCAGGTATGAGAGGAACAAGTCAGCATCATCATCATTAGACGGAAAGTGGAGAGAGATATAGAATGTGGCGGAAACGTGTGGTCTCATTGGTGGGCTGGGCTGGAAGGGAATAATGTTGTAAATGTTTCTTGTGTGAGATAAATAAAGTATATCTTATCTTATTCATGACACATACACACACACACACATGGAAAGGTTTGTGAGAATGCAAGTAATCACAACCAGTTACTAATATTGTGGCTTAAGTGCTTGTTTTTGTCATTAAACAACTAAACTCTCTCTAATTGTAAACATAAAATCCATACATGGCTATGGGTTTCCTTGTTGATAAGTGACCTCAATCCCAGAGCGGCTCAGCTTGCCAGTCCATTTCACCAATTCCTGCTCATTAATTCAAGCAGTCTCCCTCTCCAAACACCATAAATCACCAGGAGACGTCTGCGTCCCGACTGGTCCGACTTCTCTCGCCTCTTTATCCTCACTCCATCTCCCTCTACATCACAAATTCCCTTTTCAATCACGCTCACACTCACTTCTTGTTTTTTTCTTGCTAGCTTCTTTGGGGAGGTCTGTGAAGTTTGCCATATACGGACTAGTATATAGTGCTCTGATGGATTGGCTGTCTTTTGTGAGCCTCTAGATTAGCCCAAGGGCAAACCCACTCTTTCCTAAAGGTGCCATACTGAAGATGAATAACTGTATATTAACACGATGCAGAGTGACTTCTTCCACAGCTCATTACGTCAAAATGTGGACCATCTCTCTCTCCACTCTTTCTCTGTCTCCCTCTCTCTCCTAGCAGCACTCCAGTCTCCGTCGATGTCGCTCGCCCGCTGTGGTCTTCGCAGACGAACTGGTGGCTTGATAGAAAGTGACAGAGTGCATTTGGTTCTTGTTTGTCTCGTGACAACCAGGGAAATTGGCTTTTCATCTTACAAAAAATAGTCTGCGCATACTGGAGGGCATCTGTCTTATTATGGGAGGTCGGAGGTAATTGGATGTATGCGCTGATTTTTATGGCAATGGAGGCTCGGCAATGGAGTTGACATTACGTTAGATTAGATGTTGCTGTAGGTGCGTCCAGATTTGCACAAAACATCATACGAAAAGCAAAAACATGTACGTCAATCATTATATGGATGAAAATGGCTTTGACAAACAGGTTTACAAACTATATTGCAAGGTTTCTCAGCTTAATTGATGTAAAAGGCATTCACTACATGACAAAGCGCTCTGCCGTTGCTCTTTGACATTAATGGAATGAAAAAAAAACAACACTAAAATGGAAACATAATCATCAAAGCCATTTACACTGATTCGTGATGCACTGCACTGGTAAAGGAATCTGAAGTTGAGCTGAAAAAACAAAAGATTAGCAGCAGTTGTTGATTAGCAGCTGAGATTTAAATATAGTTTCATTATGGCATTTTTACTGGCATTCGTTTTCATTCAGCAATTTATTCAAACATTAAAGCTGGAGTAGCTAACATGTATTGGTTTCATAAATAATGAAATAACATTAGTCTTGATTTGATATGAAAAAAAATTGGTTGCTGCCATCTGCATGTGAAAGCCAGATCCTGTCAGACTTCTGAAGCTAAGCAGGGCAGGGCCTGGTTAGTACTGTGATGGGAGACCACTAGGAACACCAGATGCCCAGTGGGGCGGCTGCGGCTGTGAAGCGCCAAACTGGAGACACTTTACCTTCATTGTCTAGAATGACTCTGATGTGAACATTAATGGTTGGTGGTGGTCAGACAGTTTGATTGCACCTTCTGGTTGCCTCGCTTCTGTTAGTGTGCCCCAGGGCAGCTATGGCTACATTAGTCGCTTATCACCACTGTGTTTGGAGTGAAAGAATAATGCCATGTGAATTGTCTGTTTTAGATCTAAGAAATAGCTCATTCATTCATTAATTCATTCAGAGTTACACAGATTTCATTACATTAGTTAACGTTGTTGTTTCAAAGTTACATACTCCAGCTTTAACCACATCATCAAGTCATGAAAAAAGGACACAGGGGTTGTAGAAAGTGATACATGAAGTAAACTTTATTCTATATAATCTCAAGGACAAAGAGTGAGCCACCACAAAAATATCTGACGTCCAAGTCGTAGCAATTTCAAGATGGTGTCAAGGCTGAGACTGAAATTAGATTCGGTCTGACTCAAGGAGCGAGCCCTAGACCATAACAAAACAACAGAAGATAAGCAAGCTACAGCTGCAGTGAGAAGAATAGCAGGTGCACAAATTAAATACATTTTGAGATGCAAGATAATGCAAGGTCATCACAAGCAGTGTTTTAGTTCACAACAGATCTACTCATATGAGAACTAGGTTTAGGGACAGAATATAGCTGACTATGCACTGACTAAACCAGTTCATAGTTCAAAACAGGAATTTCATTTTTAGAATGTAATTTTACGGTTTGCGTGTTGTTTTAAGTGACATATTTTTGCATGAAGATCATTGTGACCTAATGGTGGTACACAGCATTTAAGGATAAATCACTCCCTAGATTTAATAACATCACTGGACATAAACTACAAGAGATGCTATGTTTGAAACGTGAAACAAATAAATAAAATAGTAATAATAGCTTTTATTTAAATAAAAATATGAATATAGAAACTGCAGGTCATTCAATCAAAAGTTGTTATTAGGAGTGATTTTCTAAACGTATGTAAGTAGTACATTAAAAAGCTTCAGTACTTGTCTTGGACATTGATGGCAGTGTTGTTCAGTAGATGCGAGTGAGACAGAAGTGTGCATTTTGCTGAAGCTGAATATGTACAATGTTTCTTCACCCGGGATTATAGGTGAATAATTGCAAGTTAATAAATCGCAATGTCATGTGAAAAGATAAAGAAAAAAACAATCGTTTGTCTGTGTGTTGCATGTTATAAGGCCGCACCGACCACTGCCATGTGTACACGCTCCTACAGTGTGTCCTATCAGCTTTGGCATGACCCCACACTCTTATTGTCCAGTCCAGTTGTTTTCTGGACAACATTGTATGTAAGTGAACTGTGAGCAGATTTTCAAATCCATATCAAGTGGTAAAAAAAACGAATTAGGTCAAAAGAAGAAACAGAATACAATAGCTTTATAGTAATTCTACACCGACTCAGGAGAATGTGTTATTTTGTTCTGTTTTGGTAAAAATATTGGACATATAAAAAGCAATACAGCCAAACCAAATGTGCTTCTCCATAACATCGATCCTCAAAATAAGGCATGAGTTTCTTGTTAAAAACATTTTTTTGGTCTTTGCCCTTGGGTATCTAAAAAGCTATGTGCACTTTAGTAAAACACCAGGGTTAGATGGAGCAGTATGTACAGCGCCACTGTCTGAAGACCGACCATGGCGATAGATTCGTTGATTGGTTTGAAAAGAAAAAAATATAAGTATTTTGCAATCCAATTCGCCAGTGTTTCTGTTTTAGACTCAGCACCAAGGACAGAACATCACTAACAGGTTTCTCACTGGGATGTTAAGCGTAGATACATTTTGTACAAGTTTTAAATGACAAATAAAATTGAAGCAGGGGTTAGAAAGAAATATGAAAAGACAATACCAGGGATCAGGTTTATCAAATTTTAAACTGTTAAGCATAACAACTCATTCACCACATATATAATATTATCCCGATTCCCTTCACTCCCATAGACAAAGAAAATATGGTTAGAAAAGGGCTTATCTTCTTCCACTGGATCATTGCTGAAGATCCCTTATGTGTCCCTCTTTACATATGAAAAATGCCTTTGTCTCTGTAAGGCAGAGGTCTTTTGTGTCTTCTTTTCCTCAGCTACTTGGGCTGACATAGACTCCATTGGGATTTTTCAGGTCCAACGCAGGGCAGTAACAGCACAAGGCTTACACATCTGCAACAAAGTCAATGGCTCTGCTAGTAAACTCCAAACATTCAAAATTAAGACACCATACGTCTCCTGACTGATCCTCGGACAAACCAAGCAGCGAGTTCCAAAGTCCATGAGAGCAACCTGCCCAGTAGTCTGGTGCAGCATCTCCACTAGCCGCTCATATACTTAGCTAGCTGCAGAGCTGGGCCATCTCGGGCTCAGGGATGGCGTTGGGAAGTTTGGAGCTGAACAGCTGCAGGGAGTCGTTGATGCGTGCCACCTCCCCAGCGGACAGTTTGAGTCGATGACGCAGCAGACAGGAGAACAGGTCCAGAGGCTGTGGGGCGGGCGGAGACAGGCGGTTAATCCGATCTCTCATCTCCAACAACATGAGAAAAGCAGCGTCCTGCGTGCCTTGGGTGTACGGGTAGTCCAGCTGCAGGATCAGGTCCTTGATGCCCTCGGGATCAAAGTGCATGCTGTATCCAAACACTTTCAGGGTGTTGATCTTCATGTACCCCATGTTTGACGTCTGATCGTCTAGGTCCAGTGGTTCATAGAAGAGCGTTTCATTCACCGTAGGGTCGTCTGTGACAATTCTACTTCGAAGATAGATGTGCACCGTCTCGAAAAAGGACTTCCACTGTCCGCCAAGAGGCAGTGTCCAGTTGTAACACTGAGCTGTAGGACCAGTCTCTAATCGAGTTCTCTCCCAGTCCGGAAACTCAGGTGTCGTCACAGGCATGAACCAGCTCTCTGAGTGACTGCCCCCAAAGGGATTCACATAAACGGCAGGAACAGGCTCCAGAGTGGAATTCTTAGTTGCACAGATTTGGAAAGAAATCCCCATCAACATGTGGATGAGGTTGGACTTGTTTTTGTTACTTTTTAACGTCAGCAACATCCTCTTTCTCCAGGCAGGATTAAACCAGCTCCCCAAGCGAACGTCGTTGCTGATGTAGATGGCGTGAACTTCAATTCTGCTGTCCAGGCGCTGCAGCAGGTACTTCACCTGATGTCACAAAGAACAATGATTACGTTCTGTACAAAATCAAACGAGAAAATAACGTCAAGATAATACATAGCATTATAACCTCAGCGTCTGGCATGTCTAGGTCCAGGTTGAGATAGTGATCCAGCGATGCGGCGATACTCGGGCGACACGAGCCAAGATGGAGAAGGTCGCCGTGGTGACATGCTCCACATCGGGTGGCGTTGTCAGCAGCACAGGAGGAGCAGGAAGTGGAGCTGGTGCCAATCACACACGGAACCACTCCCTGGCAGGAGGGCTGCTCCACAGGGCAGCTGCAGCTCCGCACCTCCTCCGAGAAGGAGCCAAGGACACCGTGTTCATTACAGTAGAGCAGAGACTGCACACGGCCCAGCCAAAAGCCCACGGGCCTGAGGGAAACACACAAAACAGAACACTCTGAAACTATGCACTTGCCCAAGACTTGTTATTAACAACAACAATAGTTTCCACTATGGATAATAGAAAAAAGACAATTACTTTAAGTCCAAGGTGAAATAAAACAATAACTCATGCCTGTTGTCATTTTGTCTTTCTTTGAGTAATGAGACCCATTTCTGCAAAGAAATATAATCTCGCATTAAATAAAACAACAGTGAACATGGTAAAAAGTATAGTGGAAAGTAATCACATGATTTTAGGTGTGATCTGACCAATGCTATCGTCGATGTATAGATCTTTTAATAATCAGATTCACATTACATTAATAAATAATTAACATAAAGTATGTATAACAAAAACAAGCAAACAAAAATGTCATTGGTGTGAGAGTTGTGTTTGTGGTGGGCTCTGTTTCCCGGCCTTTGTCCAGATCCATGTGAGTGATGCAAAAGGGCAGTGTTCAGAGGAGCAGGCATGGAGTGACGTGTGGAAGGAAAGGACTGTCTGAGAAATGAGGGGCCTCGGTAAACAAGTGTTGTGCTGTCAGCCGCCTGGAGGACCTGATTACAGTGTGTCACATCACCACCAACCTCACCTGACAAAGGCTCCACAGCTGGTAACCAGACCTCTCCATCTGGCTAATACCCTTAAAGTCAGCGCTATTTCAGGCCGTGCATCGCGACTACTGCTTTCACAAGAAGCTTTATGTGATCGCATCTAATTCACACAAAGTTAAGATTAAGGCATGCTTTATTTGTCCCACAGTGGGGAAATTTCAGTGTTGCATCACAAGTTACAGAATAGTAGGAATGAGGAGCACACAGCACAAGATAAATGAATATTACATTTATACAAAAAAAAAAACAATCTCTTACTCCAGCATAAAAAGAAGCAGTATAAAATCTCTATCGTTAGCATAATAAGGAACGAAGTCCTAAAATGTCCAACTTTGCATTTTAATAATATTTGTAGTTAATTTTTAGAATGATCTATGTATTTGTTTTGTTTGAATGAATGCCTGTGTTTCTGTTGCTACTGCACCTGAATTTCTCCTATGGGGATCAATAAAGTACCTATCTATCTATCTATGAAGAAGCAAGAGTTAAGTACAACAACTTTTGCATAACATGGAACAAGTATAAAATGCTGTATGTTCTAGTGCAAGTAATATATAGTTGTGCGGATACATATGTACATGTTAGCAGCACGAGGGTGGGAGACAAAGTGACTCAGTAAAGTGACAGTAACAAATGTGGTTCTATATTGCACATTCTGACAATACTAAAGTGATTATTGCACAGTCGAGTAATGTAAAGTAACAGTGACACATCTGGTCCATGTTGCACCTTCTGACAGCTTCCAGTGCATGTTGTTCTTATCTAATTTCTACATTTTCCCTGTATGAAAAATGCAAGTCCTACTGCTTGTATCCTCTGCTTGTATCCTCTGCTTGTATCCTCTGCTTGTATCCTCTGCTTGTATCCTCTGCTTGTATCCTCGGCTTGTATCCTCTGCTTGTATCCTCTGCTTGTATCCTCTGCTTGTATCCTCTGCTTGTATCCTCTGCTTGCATTGCGGCTGGTGCAACCTGCTGATGCTGAAAAATGTATTTAGCTGAACCGCGGTGCACAGATGCCTTAAGCCATGTCATGTATGATATTCACTCAGCAGAGAGGATTCTGAGCCAAACCAAACTCAAACTGACGTAAAATATGAAACTGGTGGATTGTCTATATTTTTGTGTTTTACATTACAAACTCTAGACAAAAACACTCACTACATCAATGACACGGTGATCATTTAAAAGTGAAATCTTTTTTTGACAATAATTAAGCTGCAATTTTTTCACGTAAATATTAATAAAACTTTATATTTTACTTGAATGCTATCTCACTGTTTTAGACTAATTCTGGAATACTGTACATCCAAATCATTAAATACTATTATGTCCTGTTTGTGTATTTGGTCTTTTCAGTATGAATACTATCTAAAATGAATATTATTTCTCTAATTTCAATTACAGTAATATTCTGGAGGTTCTTTATAAATCCAGACTTTTAAACAAAGCTCTTAGGATTGTTAATGACTCTTCTGGCCACCCTGGGAAAGCCATGTTCCAGCTTCTTCCCTCTGGCAGAAGATATCGCTCTCTGAGATGCAGGACATCTCGTTACGCTAACAGTTTTTATCCACAAGCTGTTATCAGTGTGAACAGAGCACTTTAATGATTTGCACTTGTTTTGAAACAGTTTTAGTCGATCGATTTCACAGTGACATTTGTTTACTGTTATATTTGTGTTTATTTCTGTCTTTTAATGTCTTTAAAAGTTGTTTTATGTCTGTATTTGTCTGTGTACACTGGAGACTTTTGCTAATGTATTCCAATGTGTTTTTTTTTTACTGCAAATGGCAAATAAACTGAATCTGAATCTGAGATCCATATTATAGTAAGTAAGTGAGTAAGTAATCACTATTTATAGAGCGCAGCTATTAAACTCACGATGGTTCACGAAGATGAGTATAAATAGTTCATGAGAGCGATGAGTAGTATGTGTTCTGGAAGTGTGGAGTCATTTATGAATAATACTGTGACTAATTACATTTATGACAAATGTTGTTGTTGTAGTTTGTTTTACTTGAAGCCTGAAGCAGCAGATGTGAAATAATTGACACTATTTCATCATTCTATTGTCCACAGCATGAATCTTCCCTCCTTCGGCCTGCTCCCAGATGTGTGTGTGTGTGTTTGTGTGTGCGTGCATGTGTGTGTTTGTGGGAGTGTGTGTGTGGGTGTACGTGTATGCTTCTGTTTGTATGCGCCCATGTGTGTGTGTGTGCAGGTGTGCGTCTGAGCGTATGTGTGTGTGTTTGTGCGGGCATGTTCATCTGACTGTGTGTGTGTCTGTACAGTAAGTGTGTCTGAGCGTACGTGCGTGTGTATGCGCGTATGTGTGTGTGTATGAGTGTCTGAGCAGAAGTGAGTATAAGTCTCTGAGCGTATGTGGGTGAGTTTGTATTTGTGTCTCTGTGTGTGCGTACATCTGTGTGCGAGCGTTTGTGTGTGTGCGTGTGACTGCGTGCATGTACAGTATATATGTATCTGAGCATATGTGCGTGTGTCTGTATGTGTGCGTGTGTGTCTCTGACTGTGTGTGTGCGTGCATGTATGAGTGTCTGAGCATTTGTCGATGTGTCTGTATGTGTGTTGTGTGCGTGTGTGTGCATTAGTATCTGAGCGCATGTGTGTGTGTCTGCATGACACTATGGCCGCTCAGAGTAATCGTCGCAAAAGGCTCCTATCACTACGCTGCCGAACGGAATGTTTCAAGAGATCCTTGGTTCCTTCGGCTGTCAGACTGTACAACAAAACTAGATAAGTCTTCTGCTACTGGACACCTGAATTTCTCATACGAGGGATCAATAAAATATCTATCCATCTGTGTCTCTGTGTGTTGTGTGTGTGTGTGCATGCAGGAGTCTGAGTGTACTGTATGTGTCTGTGTGTGTGTGGGTGTGTGTGTGTGTGTGTTGTGATGGGTGACCATGGTCTGGGGAGTACCTCTCTCGGGGCAGGCTGATGCGCGGCTGTTTGGGGCAGCGCTTGCTCAGAGTGAACAGTTTCCTGATGATTTTCTGAGCTTTCCCAAAAACCAACGCGGTGCTCGCCTCAAGCTGCGCGTAACGCTTCTGGACGGACAAGTCAGCCGACCAGAACTTGGCAATCATGGACACATTCAGGAAGCGATCGGTGGGCAAGCGCTTCAGGAAGGACTTGAATTCATCTGGAAAGAACAAAGAAACAAGAGAAAGGGGGATTATGGATGAGGAAACACAAAAGAAGGACATTTGGATCCAGCCATTTGTTTATTGTTTCTTTTATTCTATTTCAAAATAAATTCTTCCAAAAGCTTGAATATGGAAGGAAAAACAGAACAACAAAAGCACTTTTCAGTACCAATACAACTGCAGAATAAGGTAAAATCTTCATCATTGACAGTGATTCAGACATCAGCCAGCAAAGGAAGACATAGCTCAAATAATTAGTTAAATAATCAGGTGTTCATGCAACAAAGTAAAAGGATTTTCTGATGTAATGCCTTTCTTCATAAAACATCTGACTAGACTTTACATTTTACCTGTAAGTAATATTGTAATTAAAAACACGCCATTTATATCATGATTGATGGTTAGTCTTGGGCAAGTGACTCTAATATTGTCATGCGTAAAATATTAAGGAAACAGATAAGGCGTTACACTACTTTGAATAACTTTGATCATAACACAACAAGACATATCATACATTACATCATGTTTCATAGTGTTAAGAGCTATTATTAAGTTGCAGTTTAAAAAAAAATAATATTTGTAAATGGTGGAAGTATACTTTGCAGATGTACTGCCCAATTAAACTGTTGAAATAAACTTTTGAGACATCAAGGCAATTAAATCTACAAAAAAACTTGAGATACTGCAAGAAGAAGTTTATTATACAAAGCAATAATCAATATATTACAGCAACTAATTAATTACCTTTGTACTGCGTTACTCCCAGCACAGTTCATAAGTCACAGATGACAAATTAGTATGTTTATATTTTCTATTTAGCGTAGTTCAACTCTATAAATGTGTCTTCTGATCAAATACCATATCTCAACTAAAACACCGAGCAGATACAGTAGTTCACAGATTGCGAAATGCTAACACGTACGAGGAGGTGGTACTTAATGCATAATGTTATAGAGCAGAGCTGGTCTCTCTCTGAGCCACAGCAAATGCAAAGTGACTCAGAATGTGCTGCACGAGCCGCATTGACACGCTACTCCCCAGCAGAAATGTGCGGTGGAATCCAAATAGTGCTATTAAGTAAAATGCGTGTGAGAGGGACATAAAAAGCTTGAGCATGGTGCAGCAAATGACAGTGAGGAGGAGACACAGATTGTAGGTTTGCCAAGAGCATTTTGACTCCTAAGATCATTTCAGTTTCATTACGGACCACTGGGCAAATATTATGCCAACCTAGAGCCTGCGGGAAACCTATTATTCCATTTTCTGTTCCAGCAAAGTGAGAGGTACTAGGATCCTTGTATTCCCACATGCCGCTTTTGGCAGAAACAAGAGAAACCAACTGGTCATAGCCCAACAACAGCTATCCAGAATTGTTCAGACATATTTGGACCATTCTAATTGGACGGCTACAGTCACTGAAGAGTCACATCAGATGAAAACATTTGCATTCGTTCATAGCTTAAAGATCGGGTGTGCGCCTGAGCGTATGTGCGTCTGTGTGTTGTGTGTATGCATGCATTAGAATAAAAAGGCATTCAAACAGTTTTTTGAGGAAGAATTGTGATGTTTAGAGGTGAACCTTGGAAAATGAGAGTCCATTTACTTCTGTAATTCAACTCACAATGTGGAACTAATATATGCTAATGATTGGCTCAGAGATTGTAAAACCCCCAAATAAAACATCTTTTGAAAATGGACTGTGAGCCATAATCCTTGTAATGGTAACACACTAAAGCATATGTCACTTATGAGTCTATATCATATATTGGCTAATCATTTTAACCCTTTTGTTCGCTCTTCGAAGAAAGCAATGTAATGTTATTTTTTAGATTTCTAAGAGAGGAAGGAGCACTAATAATAATAATGTTTGTATGGTTTATTTTTATTTTTTTAACCCCTTGTTTTTCAATTATTGGGCTTTACCAAATGGTTGAGATGCAGTTTGATGGTAAAAGTTCCTAAAACCAAGTGAGATTCCCCAAAGAGGTATTTGGGGCAACTGTAGCTCTGTTGGCTCTGTTCAGAGCAGTGGCCTGAAGGTCGTGGGTTCGATCCCACCGGAGGACCTTTTCCACCAACTCCCACTGATGTCTGCTGTCGATGTGTCCTTGGGCAAGAGACTTTACCCCACTTTTCCCATAGGGAGCACAAAGTTATTGTACGCTGCATGTGTATGTGTGTATATGTGTATTCATCGATGTATAAAGGATTAGTATCTTCCTCAGTTTCAAGTAGATATCGCGACTCAAAAAGTGATCTACCAAATGGGCTAGGAAACCGATGAATTACAGAAAAAAATTCTAATGTTCAAAGTTTCAACTATGTAAAACTCTGCCAGTCATTATGGTTCTTGAATAATTATGAAAGGGGTCTTTTTTTCTCTAACCGTGAATGTTTATATCAATCTATTAAACCAAAAAGGTGAAAAAGGCATTACTTTGGGGCAGGGTTAAATAAATAAGCATCAATTCAATTCCCTCGGCTCTTTTCCAACATCGTATATTTTGCCTGTTTGTTGGCGCAGAATTTTCTTTTTTTTGTACATTTATCTGTTATTCATTCCCATTTGTATTTTTTTGTGTCGCATGAGTGGCATCAGAATGGGTCAAATGCGGAGGATGAATTGCCCTACACGGATAAATAAAGTGCACCTTTACCTTTGTCCGTATACAGATTCATTCACTCTTTCAAACCCACTATCCACAAAAAAACAAACTAAAACAACAAGCCCAAAAACGGGATTATTTCCGACTGTAAAACAAGATTTCAACTGAATAAATCCCCACCCGAGGAAGCCTGCTATATTCCCATATGCCGTGGTTTGGCAGTGGCAGAGACACGGAGCCTGGCCGACAGAGCACAATCCTATTACAGTGCTCAGTGATCCCGGATGACATGCCCACGCCCCGGTCCTTCACTCTCCCCCTCGCTCTGATCTTCCTGCTCAGGACGGTCCTGTCAAGGTGTCTGTTTTTCTCTCTGGAGCTCTCAATCTCTGCGTTTCAGCACACGTCAGGGCTTTGTCTCCGGAATCCTTTGTTATAACGTCCCAGTCCGCTTGTCCGGGGCAGTGTTTCAGTCTGTCCCCAGCCACGAGTCTTTTGAGACGTGAAACAATTAGCGGGCGTGTTTTTGTGGTGATGTCTAGGAATCCTGGAGCGAGTGATGCTACTGGGTAAAAGTGGGCTGTGAGTGTCATTTAAAGTCAAAGAAAAATACTTGTGAAAGGTGAATCAGTTCTGTAATGGAGAATGGGCCCAAGCTGGAGTAAGAGGTGATTCAATTAGCATATTCACTACACCTATAGCAGCATAATGTAGCCATATGGAGTGTGCAGGTAATGGGGAAAATAATAATAAGATATATCAGTAGACAATGCTGGTAGATAGATAGATAGATAGATAGATAGATAGCAGTAGTATTACAATTGTTAGAATAAGATTTTATAATGGATTATGCAAAAATGTCTTATTTCAAGGGCAGAAGCAATATACTCTAGAATATTCTTTGACTTCTTTTCTGCTCCTTGTTTTGCAGGGATTTGTTTAGGTAAGAAAGTCTATTGTGCCTGATTACTGATGCAAACCACCTACCAGGGTTGAGCTACAAACTGTACAAACTCTCTTTCATGTAGGACTACTTATGTTGTACCTGGTTTTATTTAAATATGGGTGGTGCAAGTTTTTGTTTGTGGATAGTGTACAAGGAAAAACAAAGGTGACGGTGCTGAGGTTCTAAATTTTACCAACGCAAATTAAAAAGTCATTATATTCTTTGATTGGATAATTTTGTTAACAAGACCTATTGTTCAGAAGAGGTTGAGTATGATAGGATATGTGAACATTTTGACAAATTATCTGGGGTCACAAAGTTAAAATATGACATACGGTTTCCCCTTTTCAGTCAGTAAAAGTATATTCATGCATGTAGATACTGGAGATAGATAGTGTATTGATCCCAAGGGAAATCCCATTTCCCTTGTTGAGGTAATATAATTTTACTACCCAAAATGTCGTTGCTCTGACAATCCCTGTTTTCACCAATAGCTCTGTACATTATAAAAGAAAGAAAACAGAGAAAATTCTTGGAAATCACATGATGTCCGTGCAACAATGCAATAGAACAACAGTGTGCTGGTTAGATCGAGGTATTATGGCTATTTTCATATTGGATTACATTTTGTTGAGTAGAACCCCACTTTTGCAGCTTTGTAGATTAATGAGGAGCACTTATGCATAGCAGACATTTTATAGATCCAAATCCCAGATCATTTAAAACTTAAATGTTTCCACTCTTCAATTAAAACTTTAACTACATCCTTATGAAATGCAAGAACCATCGACTGAACTGGGCTCAGCGTAATCCCCTTTGCACACTCTTCATGATCAAATATGGCCGTCTTGAGAATACATTACCTTTGTCATTAGCTGACTTGGCTCATTAGAATATCCTTTGGGCCTCACAGCAGCTCACTCTCAAACCCACATTTTTCACCTGGTGCAAAGACTTCCAAAGACTGCAAAGAGTGCGTCATTTTGGCTCTGGGCCCTTGGAATCAATGCCTCCGCACTCGTCAGCACATTCTTCTCTTCTTCTTTCTCTGGCCGGCATCATTCTAGTCTTTCACCAGCACTGATTAACTCACACTATTGAGCCGCCTGGACGTTTGGGTCTCTGCGCGAACTTGTTCTTCATTTTGCCTTGTGTCAGTGATTTTATAACTTTTCCGTTCAAGTTTAAACTGCACATGCAAGTCATGCCGTTAGGTGTAAATTGGGTGTTACCGATATCGTCTTCAGAGCGTCTTCTGCACTTTAGGGTTAGGGTTACATCTTGGAATACAGTAGATTGTCTTTGTAATGAGCCGGATTATTCACACCAGTGTGTATGACAAGTAATTGCATTGCACTGCTATGAATAGCATGTTATTTGTTACCCCTCATCGTCACCTTTCCTGGCTCCTCACTGCTGGGAAGACAGAAGAAACATCTGCCTACTTTCCACCTACATTGTGTTACTTGTGACGCATGGTTTACATTGGGGGTAAAGATTCACAAATCTCAAAACAATCTCAGATTATGTTGTAATAGAGATTTTTAATAATGAAATCAATGAAATGTAAAACATTGTCATTAGTAATCCTTTAGTTTTCATCCATCCATTTTCTTCCACTGCAGTCTAAGCACAGACACACAGACGCCCATACTTCCCTGATCACGCACACTTCAGCCGGGGTAATCCTGAGGCATTTCCAGTCCAGCTGAGCGGGTCCTGGGTCTTTCAGGACATGCCTGGAACCCCTTCCCAGGGAGGCATCCAGGAGGCACGTGAAACAGATTCCCAACCCACCTCAACTGACTCCTCACAGAGGGGAGAAGCAGTGACTCTATTCCAAGCTCCTCCCGTGTGAGTGAGCTCCTCAGCCTATGTCTACGGGATCATCCAGCCACTCTACAGAGCTGCCTCTTAAACAGTCCAATACAACTCTGACTGCAGACGCTGCTCCCTCTTCACCACAACAGTCCAATACAGCTCTGACTGCAGACGCTGCTCCCTCTTCACCACAACAGTCCAATACAGCTCTGACTGCAGACGCTGCTCCCTCTTCACCACAACAGTCCAATACAGCTCTGACTGCAGACGCTGCTCCCTCTTCACCACAACAGTCCAATACAGCTCTGACTGCAGACGCTGCTCCCTCTTCACCACAACATTCCAATACAGCAACAGCACCACTGAAAACGCTTTAGTTTTCACAATATGTGCACATCTCCCCACTGTGTGACGGATATAGAGTCTCTTATCTGATTTTAATTAGTCCAAACACATCTTTAATAACAAGCGCCTTATGTACATCAGATCTGATCAGGAATTACTATTTGGAATCAGAGCTTAAAATAACTCACTATTACCGCCCCGTTCCTTCCTTATCCACTCAAAATCATTAGCAACCCCATCATGGCGGATAAATTTGTCTGTCTGTTTGCCTCCTTATTCGTGACATTTATGAGCCCATGTCCGGAATTTATGGACAATTTGGTTCACTCAAAATCTATCAGATAAAGAGGCTGGGGGGTTCTCTTCCATAATGGCTGACCGTGTGGCCCAAAAAGCTCCTTCCCCTCCATGTTAGTGATTCATAGCGTCACAGGGTTGAGATGACAGCTAAGTGAGTCCGTTCATTTCACTTCCTACAAGGACACTGGATTTAGAACCCAGAGAGTATTTGGAGGAAGCCTGTAAATTTGCACACTGCTCACAGCTGACGTCCAAATCAAACTTGGAGCTGTGGCGTGGTTTAGCTCAATAAACCAACACAGAAAGTGCCAAGGAAGCCCATGTGTTTGGTTTTTCTTTCTTTATGGTGTGCTGAAATATCAGCCTTCCTTGACTGCAGAGATTCCTATTGATTTGACGTATTACTTTTTTATGACCGATGCACTCAGCTCCTGCAAGTTACCTTGGGTTAGATACATAACGTTGGCCCACAAACCATGAAAATGATCCGGAAATATGTGTATGTGTGCGTCTCGCTGTAACAATAAATCAATCACTCACAACTAATTTTGGATTCATCTAACTAGTTTTCAATAATCAATAACTATATGAAAAATCCATGACTCCTGTTAGTGCCCAGAGTCAGAACTAAACATGGGGAGGCTGCTAAAATCTGGAACAATCTTCCTGAATATGTGAGACAGGCCTCCTCTCTGACAATGTTTAAGACAAGGTTGAAAATAGTTCTGTTTAGCTTTGCATACAACTGAGGGATTTTTTCTTGTATCTTTCTTTTTAATGTTCTGTGATTATTTATGATTTTAATGCTATATCTTTTTTTTTGTTCAGCACTTTGAATTGCCTTGTGTATGAACTGTGCTATACAAATAAACTTGCCTTGCCTTGCCATTATACTGCACTTGAAATTATGTATTACCTGAGAGATGTGATTGTAGCCAGACAACACTTCCTCTGTCTTTTCAGCTGTTAGAGAGTGGGTGTGGCTTGGCTAGCTATTCTTATTGTAACATATGTGTTTTTTATTCTTATTTTTATTATCTCTTTTTGACTGTTGCACTGAGCCAAAGCAATTGCCTAGTCTGTGACCTCCTGTTACTTACGTGGCAATAAAAATGATTCTGAATTCTGAATTCTGAATTCTGAATTCTGAACATACGGCACTAATCACATAAAATACAATGACTAAGTTATGAAGAAAAATGTCAATTAGGATTTCCCCCGGTGGCTTCACTTAAATTTTAAAATTGAGATTAAACATCATATCTGTGCCCTAAACCTGTAGGCACAGGCTTCACAAAGTGGGAGTTGCAATGATACCATTTTATTTTTTTTTCAAATTTTCATTATATTTTTTACATTTTTCAAGCCTTATTTTATTGATATAGCACAATCAATTACTCAAA
The DNA here is from genome assembly GCA_964034765.1 of Knipowitschia caucasica. NCBI lineage: Eukaryota > Metazoa > Chordata > Actinopteri > Gobiiformes > Gobiidae > Knipowitschia > Knipowitschia caucasica. The sequence goes on along the minus strand of OZ035836.1, from coordinate 20,715,185 downwards.
TAAACACCTTGAATTTTGCCTTTTCTGATACTTCAAATGATACAATTGTACACATCAGTGAGGGTCTGTTTCATGCCTGTTTTGGGGTCCCGGTCTGAAAACTGCTACTCTAAACATCTCATTGATTCATTGAAAGAATAGTGAATTTGCTAATCCTTAGTTACAGCCCTACAATAGATTTAAAATACCCCTTTTCATCCTGGTACTTTCTTTCTTCCTTTTGGTTCACACCTCAACAGGTTTAGGACCCCTTCTGCATTCGCACTTGCCTACAACCCTGGTAAGACCTTTACCATCACCATGGAAACAAGCAGGTGGCAGACCCTCCAGAAAAAGTTACACATGTGCACTTTTTAATTGTCTCTCTATCGCACACAGACATGTTTTTTGAGCGCCTGTCACACTGATGCCGCACCAGAATTTGGGTGCAGTTTTCACGCCTTAAGTTTTCCTTTTAGTGGCCCGATCTGTCAAGACGCACCCTAATGACAATCCACTCATTATATCCCTCCAGATTTCTTGCAACAACAGCTTCAATAATCATCCCTCTTCTTCTCCGGCGCCTCTAATACATCCGCAAACATGACAGGCACAAAGGTTAGAAACTGGGGATGTCTGCAGGCGAAACTTGCCGTCTTTTATCCTGAAGTGACAGAGAGACGGAGCGGAAAAACAAGGGTCCAAAGCTGTCAGTGAACAAGCTATCTCCATCGCTACAAAGAGTCTAGTGCACACTCTCAGCACCATCCATCACGCGTCACTGCAGAGCGGAAGCACACTAGTTAGTAAAGATGATTTTTACTTCTGACAGCTTTTACGGCTGGACTTTAGCATTTTAAAGCCAGGACTGGGCTGGTGTTTGAAAGAAAGGCAAACCTGCGTGGATAGGAGAGAGACAGATAGAAATTGGAAAATGAAAATATAGTTTGAAAGTTCATTTATTTCTCGGATTCAACTTAAAACGTGAAACCAATACATGATATAGACTCATTACACACACCATTCTCTTTAAATCTGTACTGAGACACTCCTCTCGAGTATGCCCTGAAGAAGGCCAGAAGGCTGAAACGCGTAGGCGTAATTTTAACCTCTTTTTGCCATGTCAAATAAAGGCTTTTAAAGATTCTTGTAACTTTTGAGTGCCTCAGTCTTCTGTCAGAACTATCATTACACACACCTTTTGTTTTTTGTGATATTGATGATTACGGCTGACAGTCCATTTTCAATATATTCTTGTTTACTTATTGTTTATTGGTTGTTTTTTTGGGATTGAAACTCTAACTCCTCATCTCATACTGAACTCGAACAGGACTGGTTTTAAACACAAACTGAAATTATTTTTTTAAACAAACCCGCTATGTGAGCATCGATGAGTTGGAAGGACAGCTGCCTTTGTATAATGTGAACGTAACAATGTAAAATGTGTTTTTAGCCCTTCTAGGGACAGATATTGCAAATTAGCCTTGGTTATAATGTTGTAGTGTTTCACATGTTGATTGTGTACACTTGTCCCTATCAAATAAATCAATAAATAAAATAAAGGATAGATATCTCTCACTTTGCATGTAAAGAGTCTGTCATATATGTCATTTTTCAATTTTTTTGTTGTATTTCCTCCCACCACCACCTGACTTCCCAGCAGCACTTGCGCACCTTTAAAATAAAATTAATATCTGAGGCTGAAATTGTAAATATTATAAGCACTATGAAAGTGCTTGAGTGAAAGTGAATGACTCCAAAGCTAAAGACCATCATAGCTTTGATGTTGGATTTCTTAAAATGCATAAAATGTCCTTAGCACATCCAATTGTGCATGTTATTAATTTGTCGATTAAGCACTCCATTGTACCACAAACATGGAAGGTGGCCACAGTTACCCCCATTTTTAAATCAGGCGATAGAACTAATATAAATAATTACAGACCAATTAGCATACTGTCAGTTTTTTCAAAAGTTCTTGAGAAATGGGTTGCAAAGCAGTTAATTGAACATCTGCAAATGGGCCAAACTCCTTTGCACCCAATGCAATTTGGCTTTCGCGCACATCACTCAACTGAATCTGCCATAGCAATGTTTCTGGAAAAAGTCAAAAGTAGTCTGGATAAAAAAAACAATTATGTAGGAGCAGTTTTTCTTGACCTGAGAAAGGCGTTTGATGTAGTGAACCATAGTATACTATTGTCAAAGCTGAAAACTTTCAATTTCTCTGACCAAGCCTTAAAATGGATGTCTTCATACCTATCAAACAGAAAACAAGCTACTGTAGTCAATGGAAAGAAATCGTCTTTATTGCATTGTACACTAGGGGTCCCCCAAGGGTCCATCTTGGGACCTATTTTATTTTCACTGTTTATAAATGATTTACCTGATGTTTGTAAGGATGTAGACATTCAACTATACGCCGATGACGCGGTGATTTATACAACTGCAAAATCATCTGAGGAAGCAGCCCAAATTCTTACATCAGCCCTAACTCAAATCCAGCATTGGCTTACTCGATCATGTCTTCAGCTAAACGCACAGAAAACAGTCTGTATGTATTTCTCAAAAAAAAACTTTAATATTGCCCGCTCCAATGTATATTTTGGAGAGCAAGAACTGCAATTAGTTCAAGAGTTTAAATATCTTGGTGTTTTGTTAGATTCTACGTTGTCCTTTAAAAATCATGTTAAAATGATATCAAAAATAATTAGATTTAATGTGTCCAACTTCAACCAAATACGCAGGTCAATGACTGATCAAGCTGCTATGATGTTTTTACATAGTATGATCTTTTCGCACGTAAGCTACTGTATAACTAGTTGGTCTCTGACAGGTGTAACGATTCTTAAACCAATTGAAAGACTTTATAAAAAGGCACTGAAAATCCTTGATAAAAAACCATTTGGTTACCACCATTGTAATATCCTCTCCAAATATAATTTATTGAGCTTTGAACATTTCATAACATTCAAAAACTGTTGTCTAATTTATAAAAGCTTACATGGGTTGGCTCCACCACCCCTAACAAGATATTTTAAATACAGAACAAGTGCCTCGAGAACAACTCGGTCCATGAGCAGAGGCGACTGTGAGGTTCCTGTGAGGAAAACCTCTTTTGGTCAAAATGTCCTGTCCTATAAAGGCAGTGTCCAGTGGAACAAACTACCAACCACTGTGAGGGAGGCAATCAGCTTCAAATCATTTAAAAATCACTTAAAGGAATGGCTCAGATCAACACAAACCTGTCAACATAATCGATAACATTTTAAGTAAAACGTACCTTAGGGCACCACAGCATTTTAGATAGGTATTTTAATGATAAAAAAAAATAAAAAAAATAAATAAAACAACGTAATGAAATGTTAGATTTTTATAAATCCGTAGCAATTAATGAATTAAGTCTTCCCCTGGGTTTGTGGAAATGAACCGCCTTCGCTCCCATTTTCTGCCTCACCCTTCCCTGTCCTCCCTGTCCTCTGTCGTGTCCAGTCTTTTGTCATTGTATTTGCCTGAGATCCCTAATGTTCTTTGTACAGTATATTTGAATGTGTATCTTGTGGTCCCATTGTTCCTTGTCCTGCAGTCGTTCTGTTCCTGTACTGTCTTGTGACTTTCTTTTGTGTCATTGTTAAATGTTCAATGTGAAGTTTCACATCAGCCTGTCTAGGGACAACAGATGGAAATTAGCCTGTGGCTAAAATCTGACATATTTACATATTTTATATGTTCATTAATATGTACTGTCCCTACTTAAATAAATAAATAAATAAAATAAATAAATAAAGTGATCAGCTGGGACACATAATATCCCAGTGCTGCAGCCACAGCTCATTGATTGTCCTTAGGTTAAAGTTCTTTTCACAAGTTCACACTTCTCTATTATCAAATGAATTATTGTTAATGCTTTCTGTCTGCTGTTTAGAATGTTGTGATATCACAACATTCTAAACAGCTTTTTTCCTAAAATTGTGGTGAAGTTGAAACATCTTTCCCAATAGCTGTGGTAACAATATGTGTCTAGTCTTAGAGCTAGTTCCAGAGTAATCCCGGTGCCAATCCATAATAAACAAAAACAATGCCCACACCTTTGTTGTCAGTACATATCAATATGGTCTGATTATTTTATTATAAAAGGTGTCCAGAAGTGGCGACAAATTTCAAAACTATATGCTCGATTTTGGACTTTCAGTAAGAATAATTGTTGGGTTGTGAATCTAATCACTATAAACCATGTTCAAAAATGGCTTCTTTCCCATAGAGAGATTTTATTGGCACCTTTCCTACAACTGAAATAGAATTCTACAACATGAACACTTCAGCTTGATAAATTATCACAGTCATTTGTAATCAATTTTAGTCTATTTTGATAACAAACAAAAAATCCGGCATTATCAAAATCCTTTTAGAGCAACACAATACAGCATCCTACAGCGTATTCACTTAAATAACACAACATATCCAACAGCTTCTAATGCATGAATTGGTAAGTAATAAATATGAAATCATGTCCCAAATGTTAACCTTCATTACAGTTTTAGGCCAGTGCAATTGTGATCCAAACAAACTTCTGCTAAAGGCGTTCCAAACTCTTTTGTTTTGAAAAATACCCCAGTAAAATGTTTGCTTGTCCTACTTGATAGCTCCCAGAACAGACTGCTCTGATACAAAAAAATGTAGCTCATTTTCCTCTGATTTATTATGATGCATTTTAATTACATTTGCTTCTTAATAAAGTCAGCTTTTTGTTTCCAGATTAGTCCATAATCCCCGGAAGACGTGCTGTTTTTTTTTTCCAATGGCATCTATAATTAATGGAAAAATCCTTCGCAAGGACAAGAGCTTACTTTGTTAATAATGCATTTTCAGCATATCGTGAATGTATGAGCTCGGCTTTTAATTAGAGGCATTGAATTTTTACTCTAATATTGAATTAATCGGTCTTGACTTTAAATGATTCAAGTATATATATATTCTTTTTAATCTGAAGGTCTTTAAAATCCACAGTGTTACTGCGCCGTGAAATGTTTGACTTCTGCAAAACAACATTTTCAGCCAAATCATTAGATCAGGAGCAAACCTATGTCCTTCTAATATATTTTTTTAAATCTATTTGAAAGACATGAAGTGTGAATTTAGGTAAATACTGGTTCATTTGTTGTGTTTTCTGGACACAACAAGAAAATCAACTATTGCTATCAATGGTTATCGATACAAAATCTACAATATATCGTTATTTGGATAAAAATGGATAATCAATATAAATATTTAGATCACATTCATTTTTGCAGGTCAAAAAATGCATTATGGTTGATCAGATTATTAGTATTATTTTTAATGTAAGCACTGTTCCAGAGTTTATTGTATGCTCCTTATTGCAATCCAAAAAACCAGGAAGAGGTGAGTAACTAAGTATTGGCACTGAAGTATCAATTCTTCAAAAGTATGACTATGACTGGTGTATTTTCCACCTGTGACCATTGTGTAGATTCTGAAGAGGAAGTTCATAATTAGATGCATTTTTACTCACTGTCGATGGCATTGCCTCCAAAAGTGACCGCCTTCAGTCTTAGATCAAACATTGACCTCAATTGAAAAATGCTATTTTTAGAGGCTCCAGAAGGGAAATATTTTCAGCCTAGTTTTAAAGAACATTAATGTGATATTGTTGCTCTTAGAGGACAGAGTAAACAATTATCAACATCTTGCTATTTGTGGATATTAAACTTGAAAGAAGGCCGCGCAGCATGATAACCGCAAAATTAGGATTTCAAGTTTGCTCAGTTCATAATAATAATAATAATAATGCATCGGTTTTATACAACGCTTTTTTGGACACTCAAAGACGCTTCACATGTCATTATTCTTTCACTCCATACACGGTGGTGATAAACTACTACTGTAGCCACAGCTGCCCTGGGGCACACTGACAGCAGCGAGGCAACCAGTAGGTGCCATCGGCCTCTCTGACCACCACCAACCATTCACACACACCAGACTCATTCTAGGCAATGGGGGTAAAGTGTCTTGCCTAAGGACACAACAATTCATGATGTTGAACAATGTTTTCTCAACATTGATATCAAACTATTAAATACAAAAGGCTAGTGTGTAAACTTGGTCACATCAAAGGTCTGAAATATGCAAATATGTATGTTTATTTTTATGTGACATATTTTTTATCCGGGCCTTGTGTCTGTAATAAAGTTTTAGGATATATTGTAAAACATCATCGCGCTTTTAAACGTACAGCATTTTTGTCAGAGATTTTCCTTTGCATGAACTCACATTGAACTCAAATATTGCACTGTTCAAAAAATAACGTGAGCAAAACACTGTAAAAATGTAAAAATGTAGATTGAAGCGAGCATCGAGTCGTTTTGTGTTTGACGAGCTTAACTTGCACATCTCGTCCTTTATGAGCACCCACTGCTTGGCACGAGGACAGGGTGACATCACACCCCCGCACTGCACTGCTTTAGGTGCGGCACAGAAGAAGAAGAAATGAGCCGTAAGAGCGATGTAAAAGAACTTTCTAAGATGTACATTTGTCCAAGTGACGAATGGAAGGATTAGAATAATGCAAGAAAAACACCTTTTCACTTGCCTGGAGAAATCAGAGGAACACAGCTCTTGGTCAAGCAGCTTATCAGAGATTTTGGTCAGATTTGGGACATTTTGCTAATGTATTCCAATGTGGTTTTTTTTTACTGCAAATGGCAAATAAACTGAATCTGAATCTGAATCTGATTTTTGATAAGATAAAATAAACTTTATTCATCCCGAAGGACATAACAGTGGTGCCGGCAGCTGTCCTTCACACAGTCAGAGGTACATAATGAATAAGTGACTAAAATAAAATAAAAAACACTACAAAATAAAAGACATTGAGAGACAAATGAGTAAGCTCCCCCATGACCACAAAAAGCTGATTTCAAGCGTAACAGCAAATACTTTGTCCTATTCAGGCATCCTCTATGCAGAGCCGATGAAACCGGCATTTCCTGGAGCCGGGTTTCAAGATTGAATCCCAAATCTTCAAGAGATTTTGTCATCGGGTGCCAGACAACGACAATTGGTCCCACCTTTACTGCAGACCCAAATGGCCCTTTTGTCTCCTACTATATCCTCCTTATCGTCGCTCCATATGAAAAGTTCCCTCGCTTCTCTCAAAGTCGAATTCATACTTTCGTAGCCGTGCCACGCAAACACCTAGAGCACGCCTGGCCCATGTATTTCAGCGTGTACACGTGGATTGATTCGTATTCACCCACACATTCACAATGGCAGCTCCATCTTTAAACATTTTGCAACCTGTCCTCGTTTTGTTTCCGTTCGAACACAACCTAGGATCATTTCTCAAAACAAAAAGACACATCCTTCAGCAGCAAAAGTTATGCAGTGCACCTTTACGCATGGCGACTATAGCATCCCCGTCTCCCTCTCTCTCTTCATGTAGCAGACTGGTGGTCCTTGAATGGCGGCCGAGTAGCGTTGTGTGCGGTGAATGAACAGGACACCTTGTACCGCTAACTCTCATTCAGATTCCTGCACCGGAGCCTTGCGCGGAGGCTTTCCACTGGAATACAGATGACAGACCAATTCCCTCCATGTCAGGCAGCGCTGCAGGGGGAGCCAGCTCTCACGGCGGGCTAATAGAAACTTTGTGCTACTAAAACCCTAAATGACATATGTGCTTTGCGATGCTATCAGAGACAAATCCTCTCGCGAGACATTTCTACTCTTGACACGTCCCCATCGCCCTTTAAAAGCCTGGGGAACGTGCATGCCTTTGTCTTTTTACGGACTGATATGTGCACAGGCATGGCCGTTGCAGGAACTTATCGGACTCTCGTGGCTCATTGCGAGAAAGACAAGAAAAAAGGTGGATGTCTTCAGGCCAAGACGTGAGGAAGGTCATTGAGCTCTATATATGCACTTTGTACTTTTTACTGAATGTTAGCAAACCCTAGCTTCATCGCAGAAGTCATGGTTCTGAGTAGACCAAAAATACTTTGAAGTGGCTGGCCTGTAAGATGTAAGATGGACAGAGTAACAAAGGTGAAATATCAATGATGCAAAGAAAATCAGACTGGAGATACTGAGTTGAAGTATTTAATGTGTGGACTGCATCTTTGCCCAAAATTTGCCTTAACCACAATAATTCTACAGAGTTTATAGAAAATCTGTTAGTGTCTCCCTAATAGAACAGTCTCCTTATCCAATAGGAACCACAGTTTTATTGATTAACCAATAGAAAACATGTAACCATAAGTAGAACTGCGTAGACATTTGCAGTGACCCGTCAGCAGATGTAGATATGGGGGATATTTCCGATTCTTAGATTAATCATGGTTCGGCCGTGGAAGAATTGAGAACAATTCACAAACATCCAAATTCCATTTATCAAAATACGCAAAGTAAAGCGGCACTGAAATACTCTAAGCGCAGTCTTTGAAATGCTACAGGGAAGAGATCGACAGCATGCATCCATAGCACGGCATCCAAAACAACAACAAGCATGGCTGAGCTAACAAACCCACCTCGCGGCTCTCTCTCAGCGCTCACACCCTGTACCCCAAGGCGCGCTCTCATGTCTGCTGCATGCCCGCACACAACCACACACAAACACACACGGTACCCACTAAGCTGCTGCATATCGGAGAAAGACACATCTCACACTTGTACACGTTGACTCTCAATTTGATGAGAACGCAATCCATGCTGGAGCTGGTTGGCGCACAGTAGCTGAGTGTAAACAGGAAGAGAAACGGAAACTTAACACAGACCTCAAGGTTAGTCGCTGGCCCTTCTGACCCTTTAGACCCTTCTGACCTTATCATTTGTAACAAACAAATGAAACCTTGAGCTGTACAGTAAAGTTCAAATGTTCATGCATTTCCATTCCAATGGATCATTTCATAAAGGTAACAAAATATAATGGGGATTAATTTAACTCTGGAAATGTGGAAAAGTGCATTTTCATATTAAAAATGCATCAATAATTGTGATGAGACTTTCACCTGCTCCCACTGATGTCTGTTGTCGTTGTGTCCTTGGGCAAGACACCGCCACCTTGCCTGAAAGATCAAGGCTGTGTTGTCCATCCTCCTGTGGACTCACCACCTGCCGGACAATCAGTGGGTGCAGCTCTGACTCTCTGACTGCCAACTGACCCAGAAATGGATGAAGAAGAAGGAATAAAGGTATTTTTTTCAGAAACGATTTTGGTCAAATCAATATTGTTGTGCAGACATTAAAAATAATCATTGCTCAATGAAGACAAGCAGACGAGCCCACGCATATGGGAGCATAACAGTTGTTTCTTCCTCATTACCGCAGACTGAGACAAACCCCTTCTCCTCACATCTTTCATTCAAAACACTGTCCAATCTTCTCTTCTCTGTGACAGAAAACGTCCAAACACCAATGTCCTATCAATCATGGTGGAAAGGGTAAATGAACCATAAAGTTGCATCCATGTTTGAGAATTCTATTTCAGTTGAAGGGCAGGTGCCAATACTCTAAGAAAGCATTTTGAAAGTCTTTGGAACGTTGGCTCTGTGTGAGCTTGCATGTTCTCCCCATGTCTTTGAAACATTTCTGATTTACAAACCTCTCATATTAAACCTATGTCTGAATGTCTTTTCGACTGGCCAACATCATGCATGCATTTAAAAAAATATAGTCACCACATATCAACTAGACACTTAGTTGAAATGTATAGACAAAGAAGAATTTTCATCCATCCTTCACAACCTTGGTAGACTTCTATGGACTGTTGAGGCAGGTTGTAATGTCAAATAACTCTCGTTAACCAGATGTTTTTGTGTTTGCAGAAAGATCACTGTGCCACCCTGAAGTGCATAGCACTTGTGCTTCACAGCAAGAACAGTCCTGGGTTCTGTCTTAAAACGGGACCTCTCTGTGTGAGCTTGCATGTTCTCCCCATGTCTGCTTAGGTTTTCTCCAGGTGCTCCAGTTTCCCCTACCACATGTACAATAGGTGATGGTTGAATGTGTGTTTATGTGTGTGACAGTGGGACCACAGATGCAAATTTACTTCAGTCTGGTGTATTTACAGCTCCTGATGCCCATGAATACACACTGTCCCGTCCAAACAAATACAAATACAGTCAATCCATGAATGCAAGTACATTCCACATACTTGCATTCATTTTTTTCATTTTTCAGCAGCCACAGCCTTATTATTTTGGTTCTGCTTCACACTTGTACAATTTTGCAGGTCTGTGGAGGGCCTATGGGAATATAGTGGAAAAGAAGCCCAGTAAAACCAGAGTCAGCCGATGCACCAGTTCAGTGGAGCATCCAGAGGTTGCTCAAGGACACACCCAAACAGCTGCAAAAGAATCGGTGAATCCCATTGGTTCATTTACTCTCTCTCCACCATGATTGATAGACCAACGCTGTTTGGCTGTGTTCTGTCACTGTAAAGAAAGGGTTGGATGGCATTTTAAATGAAAGATGTGAGGACTAGGGGTTTTATATTTGTCTCACTGTGCGGTAATGAGGTAGGAAGGAACAACTGTTACTCTCCCATATGTGTTTCCATTCATCTATTAGAGCACTTAAATGTCAAAGCGCCACCGCAGAAAACACTAAGGCATCGTGGAACAGATGTCCTCCTCATAAGGCAGGTTGCTAGTAATTTTGTGTGAATGAAAGTAGGAAAAATACAATCTGTTCAACCAGTTACTATTTCGGACCCAGATATTGACACGTGTTTAGCAGTGAGCCAAAGCAGGATAAACAACACATAGTATGCAAAACTCACTTTAAAAATAATCTAAATAAATAATCCACTCTGCTGTTGCTGCTGCATTTTGTGCTAGCTAAACATGCACTTCTACAACTATCATCTCTGGAAAAGCGTGTTGTTACAGTGGCCAGTCTGTAGAGTGCTGCTATTCTTCAGACAAGAGCCTCCGCATGCTCTTTACAGCCCAGCCGGCTTTTCACCCTTTTAACCAAACCACACCATTTTTCTTTTTTTCGTCTCCTTTTTACAGTCACGGTCCTTCACAAACTCTGAAGTGATTACAGTTAAGCCCAAATCTAAAACCACAGTCACAATGAGCAGTATAACTGAAAACAACCAACAAGCTGTCTTGCAAAAACACACTTTTTTCCTTTTTTTTATTGTTAGTTCAATCATAAAACGTTCTAGCTTTAACAGATCCATGACAAAATCTCAAATATATTTATATGTAGCTCGCCACCCCCTTCCAGGTAGCTCGCCAAAGGATTTAGAAATGAATCTGAAATATACCTCAGATTTAGACTGAATTATTCATTATAATTATCTAATATTGTAAATGCACTTACTTTGAGCACTAGAAACCCAAATCTGCAATGATAAATAATGACTGTACCCGATATCAGACTGGATCAGACCAATATATTACATTTTTCCCAGGGCTGCTTAAAGGAGTAGCTCTCTGCCTTCATCGTCCCGGGAAAGTAGCTCTCTGTGTGAAACAAGTTGGAGACACCTGCTCTAAATAAAGAAAACCGTCCAGATATACGAGCAGTGATATGTTGGAGTATATACGCAATGCATGAGAAACAAGCTGTAAAAAAAATAATTTAAAAAAGCATGTAGAATTGTTCACAAGAAATATGCAGGGCTGCGAAAGGTGAACCGCATTGGGAAACACTGTAAAAAAACGTACAAATATTAATATCAGTAGAACATAGGATCACCATAATGAAAGTGTAGTATCTGGAGATTTGAATGAACAAAACAGTGACACAATGAAGCAGCCTACTATGAACAATACACAAACAAAACTGTACAAACACTTCCTACCGTTTCCCATTAGCAGATTATAAACAGCTGTATTCTGTGTTTACCATGCAGACCTCATATGTGAAGGGAAAGCCAGCGTGTGCCTAAAGCTGGGCCACATAAAGGGACATTAACCTTGAGCGTCCCCAGGCCTGCAGTGGGACAGGTACCCAGATGGAGCGTGTTTATCCACACACAGATGGGCTTTTACGGTGCACCCACTGGAGCTGAACACGGCCCCCAGACATTCCACTGCCCTCTTTGTGTTTTACACCCGGGGCATCGTGGCACTGTCCCTTTATACGTGAAGCAGGGTATAAATCTAAACAGGCAGAGGCGTGTAAAGAGCAATGCTTAACAGGAGACGACAAGGAAGTAAAAAATAGTAGGAAATAATAGTTGAACTGGTTATGTTGTGAATGGCAAAAAAACCTCAACATTGTCCGAAAGAAGAGGTTCTCAAACTATTCAGTCAAGGACACCTAACTTTCTTTTCCCATGAATAATTGATGTTTGTCTCAACTGAAAGAGTTTGGTGAAAGTAAAGTATTATGAGCAAATCAGACCATATAACATGCAGTCTTCATTTGATTAAAATTCATCTTTTATACATTTTATGCTCTTATTTTTGTATTCAACTGTAAAATTAAAATTTCCCTGAGGGACGATTAAAGGTTTATCTCGTCTTATCTTATCTTAAATGTATGTGGGAGGCTTCTCTTCTTCTGGGTGGATTATCTAGACTATTGGTCCTCCTCACTGTCAATCGTTTTAGCAGGCGTTCCCTTTGTGGAGGGTGGTTCTTTCCTAAAATTCGGGAAAAACCTCCAATATCCCTTTAACAAAGAGCCCTGTGAGTCACCATCAGGGCTGAGAGCTGATTGGCTGAGTGAGTTGTGACGCAGTTGTCAAAACTGGATTAATGTTTATTTATTAATTATCCCATCTTAAACCATAGCAAGGACTTCAACAAAACGTAGACTTGTGACGTCAGGCCAGTTTGCGCTGCCTTCAGTTTAGCAGGTAATTGGAGGCAGAGGCAACCGCAATTCTCTCTTTTTCACTTTTCCGTCTGAAAATCTGATCAAAAGGCTAAAAATACATGGATGTGAAAACTTGTGATGAAAGCAAATTGTTGAGAGTGAGGAAGTTGAATTTCCTTTAACATTTATCAGAATCAGAATAATTATTTTTGCCATGTAAGTAACAGGAAGTCACAGACTAGGAAATTGCTTTGGCTCAGTGCAACAGTCAAAGAAGAGAGGTAAAGAATAGAGTAAGGCAAAATACTAACAATTATACACTTCAAGGTATACAAAATTTAAATTCAATAATTACAATTACAATGTTTGTATTTTATTGAATAGTTTATATATGTTTTTGTGCTTTGAAAGTTCCCCAGCTTTCAAGTTTATTTTGGTGAACATGCCAGAACAGCTGTTAGACCTGCAGTTTCCTTTTGACTCACCAAAGTGCATCTTTTATACCCAACTATGTTCTTAAGCCTGACTGCCATTGCAATTACACTGGAGGTGGCTAATGTTGCTGTATTATCGCAGCTAATACCGTTGCTTCTGTAGTGACTCACTTCTCATTATACAGCAATAGAGCGCCCATGAATCACAGCAGATGGAGGGAAAATTAGCTTGGCTCCCATCAAGTTTCTCATACTTCCAGTTTTGTTGGCTAATTATGCATTATACGTTAGCTTTCTCTTACACAATGTTGGAATTCGTCACTTTACTGGTTGCGAGAGGTAGACGTTGTAGCTAAATTAGTTCGTTCCACCACAAATGAGTGTAATAGTGAGAACGCTCCTCTCGCTGAGTTAATGAGGAGCTCATTATAGAGAATAGGAGCGTCTGTACGGCCAGGGCTGTGATCACCTGTGGGGCTAATTGAGTCTCCCGAGAATCACACAAGCTTAAACTTTGTTCCATGGGTGGCAACAGAATAAGAGTGAGTTAATAATCGAACTGTCCCTAAATGTCTAATGAGCATGACCACCAACGATGAGCTCTAAAATACTTAAACTGTGTAATGAAAATTGTATTCCTAACTCATTTGGGAGGGAAAAAATATATATATATATTATTTTTGGCTATTAAACTGACTATGGGACTAGCTGTGTTTACTCCTTGTTTTAAAATGTGAAATAATATCTTCATTAAACAAATATATAAAGATATTTAGTGACCACAGTAGGGAAACAGAACAGGATGAAGGGTACAAAAGTTTAGTACAACTGTGCTTTAAACATAAAATAACATGGAACCCCTATCTTTAGCTTAAACAAAGCAAAGAATAAAATAAATAAATGTTTATTCTAGTGAAAGAAATAACAACTTGTATGTACAAATCTGGAATACACACTGGAATACCAAGGAAGTGAGTTATTAAGGCTCCAATATTCACACAGATGAATCTCCTGCACATGTGAGCAGCATGATGTTCTGGGCTACATGACAAAACAAGTATCAAGGGTAAATATTTATTTTTTTCAAGCACACATCATAAAACCCTGGACAAGTTGTTTTCAGAGGAAATATGTTTGAACGTTATAACAATGATAAAAAGGTTTGATTTCCCTGCACAGCATTCTCGACAATGTAAGTCGGGAATGCACTTACGTCACCCAAGACTCTTAGTGAAAAATATGAAACAATTTCTTCATTTTCTGTTAAATACATATAGACACGAGGTAAAGAAAAGAAATAATGCCTTAGTACAAATCTTGGTAAATATAACCATGTATTATTGTTTCAATTGTTTTCCTTTTTTATGATACAGGTGCGGCACTAGATAACATGATTAAAAGCTGAAAAGGTAGATTTTTAAGAGGAGTTCAGGAAAAAAAAATTGCAAGTTTGATGATATATATACTTAAAAGTGCCTTGAAAAGGTAGATTTTGCATATATCACCAATGAATGACAAGTTATGGATGTGAACCGTGTAGTTGAAGAGATACAAGTTTAATGCCACACTGTTAAACATAGTAGACAACCAATAAAGAGACAGAGACAAGCAGGAGGCCGACCCATCACTCTCCTCTAACACAAAATAAACTCACGTTGACTCCAGACATAAGTCAGTCCCCGTCCTTACACCTGTGGGTCCTTATTGACTCTCTCAGCCTTCCTGTCTCTGCCCAGTCCGGTCATCTTTCTCTATTTGAAGCCGCCATTTTTCCTCATCCTCCTGTCCTCTCTCCCTGATTTATCGTCCACTTCTTTCTCATCATTGCCCTCTTTCACACATGTTGAGAGATCCATCGTGACCACGCTATGCCTCTCAGCGTCACCTCCTTCCACCCAGTGCGGCGTCCTAAGATGAACCGCCCCCACTGTCCCATCGCTCAGCTGCAGGGTCCCCTACCCCACGGCTATTTATAGGCAAGTATAAAGACCGAGAAGTGGGGAAAAAGGAATCGCAAAGGGGCCCTGATGAGCAAACTCCTTCTGTAGCAGCACACTTGATGCCTCAGGGTTTTTTTGTCTCTATCAAAAATCTATGGCAGCCGACTTGTCACTTCAAAGTACGCCTCGCTGTCGCTTCGTATAATCCTCCAATCCACCAGGGCCTTCTTAACCCCGGCGCAGCCACTCCTTTGCAAGTAGTCAGGTTCAGAGGGGCTCAGACGCCACTGGTCAGGTCTTTGGCAATAATATTTCCTCCAGAAAAGAGTATCTAAGCATTTTGTTTGTCCTTGAATGCTTTCCACTTGTGATATCTACAAGGGAAAAAGGGGATAAGTGCAGACTGTCAAGAGTTTAAACTTTCAGACTAGAGTGAGCGTATCAAAGTAACAGATTTAAAACGTGTTGCTTTTTAAGTGAAATTCTCTGATGTTACTCATAAAAATATGTTTTCACTTTGGTAACAGTATGGGGTCAGATGAATAATAGATCTATTGTCAGCATGGTTGAGGTATAGAAAAACATGTATCCCTAATCCCTATAATGTGTTTTACTGTTTTTAGTGTTTTTAATGCATACATTCTACAGAGTCCTTTGCCTTTCTACTCGAAGCTCTTCACATCAGAAAACCCTCCACCCATTCCCAACAGACACACATTCTTTCACTAGTGGACGCAGACAATGTCCAGGGTTTGCTCCATTGCTTTTAGAGAAATCATTGATAACGCATACAGTTCTCCAGCCAATGCTCAATTTTGTAGATTCTGCATTTGACCCATCCTGATGCCGCTAAGGCTTACGTCAGGAGCAGTGGTTGCCATAGTAGCCCCCGGGAACCCATCTCTAGATGTTAATGCTCGGCTTGGTCAGGACTACCAGAGCTGGAGGATTTAACCTAGCGTGCATGTTTTTAGTGGTAGGGGAAACCAAAGTACCTGAGGAAACCTATGCAAGCACAGGGAGAACATGCAAACTCCACTCAGAAAGACCCCATTTCGACCGGGATTTGAACCCAGGACCGTCTTGCTGAGAGGCGAGAATGCTATCCACTTAGCCACCGGCCAATTTATAGCTATGGACCCTACACACTGGACCAAGAGTTGCGTCAGGTTTACATGCAAAGTTATGTCGAGGGCCCGTTGAGGAGGCAAAAAAACTCCACCAGAACAGCACCACACACACGGCACACAAGGAAGAGGAAGACAACACCTGATTCTTTATTTTAATTCAAAATCTAAACCAGTTTTGGACCAGGATGGAACGTTTGGAATAAAAGGAGAACATGGAGGCCGTATGCTTTCACCCTGAGCATTTTACGGCTCACATTCTACTGTGACTGGATTAAAGGATCATGAAGAGATTATGAGGAGATACGACTTTGTGGTAAGTGATCCCAGTGTAATGAAGTGAGGAAGAGCCGCCCACCACGACGCCGCTGCTGTTTCAACGTCATCTTTTACTTGATTCTTGCATCTGATTTTACATTTTCCCACTCACAGCAACATAAAGTTTTCCTGTATTTTCATATTTATTTTTTTAAGACCTAAATATGTTGGTATATATGTCTTATATTTAAATCCACGCAAACGGTTTACAGTGAGATGTGAAGGAGCAGTTTTGCTTTGATGACAGACACAGCTTCGCATTATCACAACACAAACACCTGATGAATATTTTATGGACCAGCTGTGTTTTCACCTTCACCAGCAACAAGCGCTAGAACAAATTTACACACACACTGGAGATACTAAAACAGAATTCTTACATTTGAATAGAACATCAATTTTGTGCCATGAGTTGTCAAGCATAACAAGTCGTAAGTCGGAACAACATTTAACATCATAGGCTACCGCTATTTGTGTATTTATTAAATGTAGGATGGATCATGAATATTTGTGTATTGCTTCTATTTTTCTGATGGGTATTAATTTTTGATTTCTTTTTCAAAGCATAGGGAAATTACCACAAAATGAGCAGTGTACAGTAATTCAACATGGCTCTCAATATGGTTCTATCACTAGTTTTCAAACGCTTGCATATATATTTTTGAGTCTCCTATACATCTTTTTCAGCTTTATCTGACAGAAAAGTCCGAAGTCGATCAGCTCTGAGCCCAAAGCATCAAATAGTGTCTCACACTCCCCCTCACTCTTCGTACACGCACATGCGCGCACGCACACACGCACACACATGCATATATACTACAACCCACATTTCACTCTACCACCTCAAATTAACGTAAAATGGGAACTCTTAGATTAGTATCATGGAACATCAGGGGATTTGGTAATCAAAAGAAAAAGGCCAACATCTTAGAACAACTTCTCAAGCTAAAAGGCGACATATGTCTACTACAGGAAACTCACACAACAGATACAACATACAAAAACATAAAATCTTCACAATAGAGCCACATTTACTCATCTCACTTCAACAGTAAGCAGAGAGGAGTTTGTATACTCATCCACAAGAACCTAACCTTCTCCCACAACTCAACAATAACAGATCCGGAAGGACGCTACGTCATAATAAACATTAGCATCAATAATATCCCTATTACAATTGGCAATGTGTATGGCCCAAACACAGATGACCCAATATTCTTCCAGAACCTTTTCTCACTGATTCACACCCTTTCCAGCTGTCCAATAATTCTTGCAGGTGATTTCAATACAGTACTCAACACAAAACTTGACCGATCAAACAATAAAAATACAAGAACCTGGCAATCAACAGAAACTATCAAGAAACTTATGGAAGATTTCGGCCTTGGTGATGGCTGGCGTCAACATAATCCCACAAAAGAACAATACACCTATTTCTCATCAGTTCACAAGTCATACTCCCGTATCGATCTAATCTTGAACAGCAACTCAATCATGCCACAAATTTCAGAACAACAGATCCACCCCATAACCATCAGTGACCATGCACCAATTTCAATTACTTGGAACTACTCAAACCAATTTAAACTAACCTCTAGATGGCGCTTTAACATTTCATTACTGCAGGACCCCGACTTCGACAACTTCATAAAGAGAGAGTGGGCATCCTTTGTGGAGATCAATGATACCCCGGGGACCTCACCCTCCCTCCTGTGGCAGACAGGGAAGGCGGTCCTCACCGGCCGAATTACTGCTTTCTCCGCCAACAAATCCAAAAAAGAAAGAGAACTGGAACAAAAGCTAGAACATGAGATAAAGCTACTAGAACAAACCAATATGATAAACCCAAATGACGATCTATGCAAAGAAATAAGACAACTAAAACTTAAATTAAATGAAATAATAAATAAAAAAACTCAATTTCTTATCCATAGACTTAGACAGGAACATTTCGAACATGGCAACAAATCAGGAAAATATTTGGCAAACTAAACAAAGAAAAAAGCCTAATATCCACAATTCAGAACTCAGCAGGGAAGCCTACTACATCTCATAAAGAAATAAATACAATTTTTGAAAGTTACTATAGGGAACTATACTCCACCAAAGAACCAAACCTGGACAACATTCACCACTTTTTGAACGAATTCAACTTACCCACCCTCACCCCCACCCAAATAGCAACATTAAATAAACCAATAACAGAACTCGAATTAAGCATAGCCCTCACATCCATGTCTAACAACAAATCTCCCGGTCCAGACGGCTTCCCTGCTGAGTTCTATAAACATTTCTGGCCAATACTTTCACCATTATTCAGCCGTATGCTTCAGGAATCAGAGCAACTCTCCAAACTTCCCACTCACATGAACTCAGCCACCATTTCACTAATCCTTAAACCCAATAAAGACCCAACACTCCCATCAAGCTACAGACCCATCTCACTAATCAACGTGGACACTAAAATCTTATCCAAAACACTTGCCCACCGACTAGAAAAAGTAATCCCTACAATCATCCATCCCGATCAAACAGGTTTTATCAAAGGCAGACACGCATCCACCAACACCCGGAGACTCTACAATCTAATTCACTGGTCATCATCACATTACGACAAATCCATCATAGCTACTTTAGACGCAGAGAAGGCCTTTGACAGGGTGGACTGGACTTTCCTGTTTGCCACAATGGAGAGGTTTGGTTTCCGGGGCTCATTCATCAATTGGTTAAAGATTCTATATACTTCACCTACAGCCACTGTCATCACCAATGGTCAAACATCACGTCACTTCACTCTACACCGAGGAAATCGCCAAGGATGCCCACTCTCTCCACTTCTATTCCTACTATTCATAGAACCTCTCGCAGCAGCAGTCCGTCAAAATAACCAGATCAAAGGATTCCAAACACAAACCATAGAACACAAAATCAGCCTCTATGCAGACGACATTCTCCTCTTTCTACAAAATCCCACATCCTCACTACGCCATACAATAAACCTAATTGAATCATTCTCCAGGGGGCGACAGTAGCTCAGTTGGTAGAGCATTGGCCTTAAGGCCAGAAGGTCGTGGGTTCAATTCCCACCTCTGCACCTTCTCCACCGACTCCCACTGATGACTGCTGTCGTTGTGTCCTTGGGCAAGACACTTAACCCCACTTTGCCCAAAGCCCCCACTGAAAGATCAAGGCTATGCTCACACTCAGAGAGCAGCCGTCCTCCTGTGGACTCACCACCTGCAGAGGGTCAGTGAGGGGCTGGTGCTATGAGACTTGGGTGGCATCTCTGACTGCCACCCCCCTGACCCAGAAATGGATTAAAGGGTAGAAAATGGATGGATGGATGGATGAATCATTCTCCAAAGTCTCACAATATTCAATCAACTGGAACAAATCATTTATACTTCCCCTACATCCAAACAGCTGGGATGTGGCAGCCACAGCACCCCCAATCCCACTCTCTACTCACCACATCACCTACCTGGGAATAAAGGTTTCCCCCAGACTGTCAGAGCTGTTTTCTCTTAATTTCACTCCACTAATCAAACAAATAGAAGATGATCTCCAACGTTGGATGAACCTCCCAGTCTCACTCACAGGCAGAATAGCAATAATAAAAATGTCAATCCTCCCCAAAATCAATTACCTCTTTTCAATGACCCCAGTACAACCAACCTTGACCTGGTTCAAATCTCTCAACACAACTATTAACAAATTTTACTGGAAAAACAAACCCCCAAGAATCAAAATCGCCACACTACAGAAACCAAAGCTTCAGGGCGGACTCAACGCACCAAACTTCCAACATTACTCATTATCAGCCCACCTACAGTACATACACAAATGGATCCACCAAACACAGCAGATACAATTTGGACAGACATCGAACAAACAATATGCAAACACATCAAACTCTCAGACCTACCCTTTTTAAACTGCACTATTAAAAAAAATCCCCTTTTCAAAGCTCCAACAATAGCAGCAGCTCTGGCAGCCTGGTGGAAACTACACCAACTATTAAATGCACCACTCTTTCCTTCCATACACACACCTATCTGGCACAACCCTGAAATCACAATCAACAACACACCTCTTTACTTTCACTCTTGGGTAGAAAAGGGAATAACTCACCTTCGTCACATAATCTCAAACGGAACATTTTCACCACTCCCACACTTGGTCCAGGGGTATGGCATCAGGAGCAATTGCTTCCTTGAATACTATCAAATCAAATCAGCAATTCAACCCAAAATCAATAACCTCTCTCCAATAAACTTGGAACCACATGATTCAATTGAATCTTTTTTAAATATCTCCGCAAAGAAACTAAACTCAAAAATATACAAACTATTCAGAAAAGCAGATCAAACACAATCTCTTCCAACAGAAAAATGGCAACAGGATATAGCAGTTGCTCCTGATGCCAACTTCTGGACCCAAATCTGCAAAAACATATATTCAATGACCAAAAATTCCAATCTCCAACTCATTCAATATAAAATCCTTCACAGAACCCACTACACCGGACACAAACTCGCCAAAATGGGATTCACAACAGACACTTGTACACAATGCACTCAAGGATCTCAGGACAACTACATTCACGCTCTCTGGCACTGCACACCTGTCCAAACATTCTGGGAAACAGTCACCAACTCACTCAGCACACTATTTGGCTGCCACATCCCAATGTCCCCTTCCCTCTGTCTACTAGGAGACACATCCACCATCAAACTCAACCAGCACAGCACACAACACCTTCTCTTGTCGCTAGCCATCGCCAAAAAAGTAATCCTCATAAACTGGAAAACAAAGGCCAACATACACATTGCCATTTGGAAAAACCTTATTGTAGACTACATTTCATTACACAACACATCCATGAACCCAGACAACACACCCTCCGCACTGACCGCCCTCTTGCATACTTAAAAGAAAGATAAATAAATAAAATATAGATAAATGAAGATTATCTATATATATATAATAGAATATTAACAATATTAAAATAATAATTACTAAAAACAAATAACTACATAATTGTGTTTATGACTGTGAAACATGTACCCCCATGCCATTATTTATGTCTATATGTATAAGCTAGCTTGTATTCATGTGTATATACACACACACAAATAATAGGAAAAAATAATAATATATAATTATAAACAAATGAATAAAATACATTGTGTAGGAGGCACATTTAACATACAAATTATCACCGCTAGAAAATATTTAGGATTAGGGCAGTGGGGAGATGGGTCTGTTGTGAGGTTCCCCCTCATAACAGACTCATTTATCCCCATCTTTTTAATGCACTACACAGAATAGTTCAGCTCAATAGCCAACATTTGTTCAGTTGTTAGGACAGCTGGGTGAGAGTTTATTGGAGGGGAGCAACCAGCCTCACCAATGGACCCACTTCACACCCTGGCTTTTTTAATG
The DNA here is from genome assembly GCA_964034765.1 of Knipowitschia caucasica. Lineage (NCBI taxonomy): Eukaryota > Metazoa > Chordata > Actinopteri > Gobiiformes > Gobiidae > Knipowitschia > Knipowitschia caucasica. The sequence continues at coordinate 20,693,150 of OZ035836.1, read as the reverse complement.
CACCTCACTATGTAGGGGAAACACCATACATCATCAATAATATCAATAATAACATCAAACAATAGCCAATTTTAAAATATAATATGTTTCGTGTGCCTCCATTAAGTTCCAACATTATATGATGTTGGAAATTGTAATAATCTGGAAAAAATCGATTGTAATATGTTTGTATAGTATGTGTGTGGGTGTATATGCATGACTGTGCAGGTATGTACAGTATGTGGGTGTACATGTGTATGTGTATATATATGTATTTGTATATGTATGTGTATGCATGTGTATGCATGTGTGTATATATATATATATATTGTATATATATATGTGGGTATGTGTGTGTATGTGTATATATGTGTGTATGTATGTGTATAGATGTGTATATATGTGTGTATGTGTATGTATGTATATATATGTATGTATGGGTGGGTATACATGTATATATCTATTTTATAAATAGGTTGACAGTTATCTATTATTATTAATAATAATTATGTGTGTATATGTATGCATCTTAATTCTCTAAGAGGCTAATGATTTGATATAGTTGAATCTCCTTTCTGTTGTTATTGTCACTGTTGTCCTGCTGTTATTGTGACTCTTTAATTGGTTAGTTTATTGATGTACTTATATCATTATTTTATCTTTATTATTATTACCATTATTATTATTATTATTATTACTGTTGTTGTTGTTATTATTATTATTATTTTTTTATTATTTATTTATTTATTCTGTAGTCCGTTGGTAAATGGTCTTACTGTATACCGTCTATCACTGTATTACATCTTATATATCTGTCACTCTTACCCCCCATTTAGGTTAATAACCCCGCCGCGCGCGCACACACCCACACCCACACACACACACACACAGCCACACCCACACACCCACACACACACCCACACACACACAGGTATAGTTATATATTTCTTTAAGTCCTCTCTATAACTAATATTAACATTGTTTGTATTGCTTGAAAAAAAACAAAAAAAAACAAAAAAAAAAAAAAAGAGATAAGAGGGGAAGGGAGGAGGATGGAGAGGCGGGTGGTTCTTGGGAGTTGGACGAGGGGGAGTTGAAGGTGGATGGGTTTTTGGTGATGGGTTAGGGGAGGGGCAGGCTGAGTTGGGTGGTGGACGAGGGGGGAGTGGAGGTGGAGAGGTTCTTAGGGATGGGTTAGGGGGGAGGTGGGCTAAATGAGCAGGAGGGGGGGTGGAATGCTTACAGTGCCTTGCGAAAGTATTCGGCCCCCTTGAACCTTTCAACATTTCTCCACATTTCAGGCTTCAAACATAAAGATAGAAAATTTTAATTTTTTGTCATGAATCAACAACAAGTAGGACACAATCGTGAAGTGGAACGAAATTTATTGGATAATTTAAACTTTTTTAACAAATAAAAAACTGAAAAGTGGGGCGTGCAATATTATTCGGCCCCTTTACTTTCAGTGCAGCAAACTCACTCCATAAGTTCAGTGAGGATCTTTGAATGATCCAATGTTGTCCTAAATGACTCAAACATCTCAAGGAGCACTGTGCAAGCAATTATATTGAAATGGAAGGAGTATCAGACCACTGCAAATCTACCAAGACCCGGCCGTCCCTCCAAACCTTCATCTCAAACAAGGAGAAGACTGATCAGAGATGCAGCCAAGAGGCCCATGATCACTCTGGATGAACTGTCCATAGGACAACAATCAGTCGTGCACTGCACAAATCTGGCCTTTATGGAAGAGTGGCAAGAAGAAAGCCTTTCTCAAAGATATCCATAAAAAGTCTGGTTTAAAGTTTGCCACAAGCCACCTGGGAGACACACCAAACATGTGGAAGAAGGTGCTCTGGTCAGATGAAACCAAAATCGAACTTTTTGGCCACAAAAAACGATATGTTTGGCGTAAAAGCAACACAGCTCATCACCCTGAACACACCATCCCCACTGTCAAACATGGTGGTGACAGCATCATGGTTTGGGCCTGCTTTTCTTCAGCAAGGACAGGGAAGATGGCTAAAATTGATGGGAAGATGGATGGAGCCAAATACAGGACCATTCTGGCAGAAAACCTGTTGGAGTCTGCAAAAGACCTGAGACTGGGACGGAGATTTATCTTCCAACAGGACAATGATCCAAAACATAAAGCCAAATCTACAATGGAATGGTTCACAAATAGACATATCCAGGTGTTAGAATGGCCAAGTCAAAGTCCCGACCTGAATCAATCAAAAATCTGTGGAAAGAGCTGAAGACTGCTGTTCACAAACGCTCTCCATCCAACCTCACTGAGCTCCAGCTGTTTTGCAAGGAAGAATGGACAAGAATTCCAGTCTCTCGATGTGCAAAACTGATAGAAACATACCCCAAGCGACTTGCAGCTGTAATTGCAGCAAAAGATGGCGCTACAAAATATTAGCGCAAGGGGGCCAAATAATATTGCACGCCCCACTTTTCAGTTTTTTATTTGTTAAAAAAGTTTAAATTATCCAATAAATTTCGTTCGACTTCACGATTATGTCCCACTTGTCGTTGATTCTTGACAAAAAATTTAATTTTTATATCTTTATGTTTGAAGCCTGAAATGTGGCGAAATGTTGAAAGGTTCAAGGGGGCCGAATACTTTCGCAAGGCACTGTATACTATAAGTGCAATAATATACCGTTGTGAGGGCGACAGTGGCTCAGTTTGTAGAGCATTGGCCTTTGGGCCTGAAGGTCGTGAGTTCGAGCCCACCGTAAAGCCTAGTGTATACTTGCGCGGAGTGGCTTACGTTAGCGGTTGCGGTGGACCTACGTAAGCACAATTGATGTTATACTGGCGCGTTCCCCTTACAGAGTTTTGAGGAGAATGTTGTAATCCCACAACAAACCACATGAGGGCGATCACACAGGAGCGGTCCCATTTACGCTGCTACTTTGTCCTCTTGAGAACAACAATAGCAAACAAAGCTGTTCTACGTCATGGTGCTACGTCCCTTAGGACTTAGCTAGTGGGATATCACTCGTGACCCCCAGGTCACACGCCAGAGAGATCAAAATAATTTGCACCAATCACCAGCCACCCTCCTCTATAAATGCCCCTGCACAAGGCCGCACCCCCTCTTTCACTCTGGCGCCGTTTGAGATCTACCACAGTACTTACTTCATTCTGAGATGTCTTCCTTGTTCGTCCGAGTTCCCTTCGCCCTCCGGCGTCGGACGTCGTCGCTGGATCCAGACGGTGGAGGACTTCACCTCTGTGGGTGCCACCACTCGAGGATTCCATCCGTCCATTACGCGACACGTGAGTGGCCTAAGCCCCTAGCAGCCAAGAGGCCTGCTCTGGGGTACGACATGTACTGCAGCGGGCAGGACTGGTCCTGGACCGGTGATCGAGGATTCAGTCCGCATGGCCCTGCAGCCCTCCGCATCCGTGTGGCCCGGCACCAGACCTCTCCTTCCCTCCGAGCGGGCCAGGATGTCTTGCCGATGCTGGATAGATATTATGCCAATGCGGCACAGGTCGTCACATTGGCTAACAACATGACATTCATCACGGGGGCTCTGGATAGGTCGCTCTCCTCTGGCCAGGCGCTCAGTGGAGACCTCCTGTCACAGGCGAGGACCGCCTCGGCGGCGATCCTGCGCATGTGCCAGACGCTAGCCGTGGATGGTGGCCCGGACACCGAGGATTCAGTCCGCATGGCCCTGCAGCCCTCCGCATCCGTGTGGCCCGGCACCAGACCTCTCCTTCCCTCCGAGCGGGACAGGACGTCTATGGCTATGCTGGACAGATGTTACGCCAATGCGGCACAGGTCGTCGCTGTGGCGAATAACATGGCCTTCATCACGGGGGCCCTGGATAGGTCGCTCTCTTCTGGCCAGGCGCTCAGTGGAGACACCTTATCACAGGCGAGGACCACTTCAGCGGCAATCCTGCGCATCCAGGCGCTAGCTGTCGATGGCGGCCGCTCCATGGCGGCAGCTCAAGTCGGGGCCAGGCACCTTTGGCTTGGGCTTGCTAACATCAGAGAGGCGGAGAAGAGGCAGCTGCTGGACCTGCCTGTTTCTCAGACGTCCCTCTTCGGTCCGGACATGCAGACCCTGGTGGCTAGACTGGAGACCGCAGCCAAGGACTCGGCTAGCCTAGCCCAGCACCTAGCGCCGAGGCGCGAGGCCCACCCACCAGCGCGGAGCCGGGACAGAGGCAGGGAGCGTTCGCCCGGGAGGCGCCCTGACCCATATCCACGCTCCGTGGCCTATTGTCCCCCCTCGACGAGGCCCCCGGGTCCAGACAGACCCACGGGAGGCTCACGGGACCAACGCACCCACCGCCGACCTCCCTATGGCAGAGGAGGTCGGGGTGGGAAGAATTCGTTCAATAAAGGCCGACCGGCATTTCATCATTACTCGCTGTCTGAGTCTCATTTGGGGGTATGTAACATGTCAAATAATCTTGTAAATTCTGATTGTGTTACTTCTCGAGCACATAACACAGGAGGTTCTGCGCTTCGCAGTGGGAGAGAGGAATTACGAGTACTGCCGTCTCCCCTTCGGCTACGCACTCGCGCCTCGGACTTTTTCCAAATGTGTGGAGGCAGCACTGGAGCCGCTCAGACGCGCAGGGGTAAGAATTTTAACCTACATAGACGACTGGTTAATTCTGGCCTCATCCAGGGAAGTGGCCGTGAGCCACACGCACTGGTTCCTGTCCCACATACAACGTCTGGGCTTTGTGGTAAACAGGGAGAAAAGCAAGCTGCAGCCAGCTCAACGCATGATTTATCTCGGTCTGCAGTTAGACTCTGTGACATTCCGTGCTGCATTGTCCGTGGACAGACGGATGAACATTACCCGTCTGGCCAGGGAGGTTATGACAGGCCCCAGAGTCCCCGCTCGGCGCCTCAGGTCCCTGCTGGGAATGATGGCAGCGGCTCATGCTGTGGTGTGGCTAGGCCTTCGCCACATGAGGAATTTTCAGAGGTGGTTCTCACGCCTCAGGCTTCACCCCTCCCGGGACGGGGGGAGGCTGATCTGGGTTCCCCAAGTGGCAGCATCGGACATCAACAACAGTTCTGGCTCACTCCGGGTCTATTGCGGGACGGAGTGACTCTGGCCTGCGCCGTGTCTCACATGGAGGTGTTCACGGACGCGTCGCTCGAAGGATGGGGCGGGGTCCTCGGCCAGAGCTCTGTAGGAGGCTGCTGGTCGGACTCAGCCCGTCACATCAACCTGCTGGAGATGGAGGCAGTGCACAGGGTACTGCTGCACTTTGCTCCTCAGCTGCAGGGGAGACACGTGATGATGCGCTCAGACAACACCACAGTGGTCTCCTATCTGAACAGGCAGGGGGGCACCAGGTCCCCCGCTCTCCATCGCATGGCGACGGTGACGCTGCTGTGGGCGGCGCTTCACCTCCTGTCTCTCAGGGCGCGCCACGTCCCGGGGGTCCGGAACGTGGGGGCCGACAGGATGTCCAGGGGGGGCCCACTCCAGGACGAGTGGGGCCTGGCCCCACGGGTAGCTGCGGAGATCTGGCGGAGATCTGGAGGTTCGGCCGTCCAGTGGTCGACCTTTTTCGCCAGTGCAGAAAACGCACAGTGCCCGTCCTGGTTCGCCTTAAGGGCCGCGGACGAGGCGCCCTAAGGCGTGGACGCTCTGGCCTGCTGTACGCTTTCCCACCAGTGCGTCTCCTGCCGGTCCTGCTGCAGAGGATCGAACAGGAGAGGAGGTCGGTGATCCTGGTGGCTCCGGACAGTCCGCATGCCCGGTGGTTCCCCTTCCTGAGGGGCAGGGCGGTGATGGAGCCCTGGGCCCTCCCGGACGAGCCGGGGGCGCTAGTCCAGGGAGGAGGAGCCCTGTTTTCACGCCCGATAATCGGCCGCAGGCTCCGGGTTTGGAGGCTGAGAGGCGGAACCTCGTAGACCTGGGTCTTCCCCCTGCGGTGGTGGAGACCACTCAGGGGGCGAGGGCGCCGTCCACTGTGAGGGCCTACGCCACGAGGTGGAGGCTCTTCAGCGACTGGTGCGGTTTCCGTTCCCGGGATCCCAGGCGTTGCCCGCTGGACGGGGTTCTGGGATTCCTACAGGAGCTCTTTGACAAGGGGAGGGCTGTCGCCACCTTGGCGGTGTTTCGCGGCTGCCATTACTTCGGGTCACAACGGATTCGGGGGGTTCACAGCCCGCTCTCATCCGTTGGTTAAACGTTTTCTGCGGGGGGCGCGCAGGAGGAGGCCCCCGCTCCAGAGAACGCCCCCGGTTTGGGACCTCAGGGTGGTCCTTAGGGGGCTGTCGGGTCCGCCTTTTGAACCGGCGGCGGAGGCGAGTCCCGAGTGTGTCGCTTTTAAGACGGCCCTCTTGTTGGCGTTGGCGTCTGCTAAGAGGGCGGGCGACTTGTGTGCGCTCTCTGTCCATGCGTCTTGCCTGTCCTTTGGAGAGGGCGACGGCATGGTGGAATTGTGGCCCAATCCGGCTTTTCTCCCCAAGGTCATCACGTCGGCCTTTAGGTCGAGAGTCATCAGGATTAGGGCTTTCTATCCGCCACCGCATGCCTCCCCCGAGGAGGAGCGGCGGCACCTTCTGTGTCCTGTCAGAATGCTGAGGCATTACCTGGCCATGACGTCGTCATTCAGGTTGGGTGGTCAGCTGTTTGTGTGTCTGGGCCCCAAGAACAGGGGCGCCCCGCTGTCGGCTCAGCGGCTGGCGCACTGGGTCGCCACGGCTGTGCGGCGGGCGTATCAGACGCAGGGTCTGGCCCCCCCGGTGGGCTTCAGGTCGCATTCCACGCGTGGGATGGCGGCCTCTACGGCCCTTCTCAGGGGGGCGTCGGTCGAGGACGTCTGCCGTGCGGCTTGTTGGGCGTCGTCCTCCTCTTTCGTCCGGTCTTATCTTTTGGATGTGTCGGACCGGTCGGTGGCCCATTCCGTGCTGAGTGCAGCGGACTGAGTTAGACCGTTAGGTCCCTCCTCTGAGGGGGCCTTCGGTTTACTTTCCGCCCTGGTTCAGGAGCTCTTGGGAGAGGCATCCTACAGGTGCGGTACATATATGTGTGTTTGGTCGGTCAGGTAGTTTACGTCAGGAGCCCTTGGGAGAGGTGTCCTGTGACTACGGATGACCTACATCTGTGTTACGTGGGGGTATCCTTGGTAGGAGTGGCCCTGTAACACGCATTGTTTCTTCTGCCCTGAGTCCTCTCACTGTGTGAGGGTCTCTGCTCGGGCGGAGCTCCAATCACCCTTCGCTGGCCTGCTGGGAGTACATGTTCCTACGGCCTCCGCGTTGTGTCCCACTAGCGAAGTCCTAAGGGACGTAGCACCATGACGTAGAATTAATAGTTACCTAATGTAACTTAAGTTCTACGAATAGGTGCGTAGTCCCTTAGCTACGAGCCCATCAGGCCAGCCCGGCTTGGCAGAGTTCAAGAGGGGGTGCGGCCTTGTGCAGGGGCATTTATAGAGGAGGGTGGCTGGTGATTGGAGCAAATTATTTTGATCTCTCTGGCGTGTGACCTGGGGGTGACGAGTGATATCCCACTAGCGAAGTCCTAAGGGACTACGCACCTATTCGTATAACTTAAGTTACATTAGGTAACTATTAATTACCATAATGCGTTTCCTCATGGGTCTCTCCAAGGTGAATTAGAACTATTTCTCTGAAAGTGATTCGAGGACTGCACGTGTGGCTCAATATGTAGAGGACTTCACGTCACAATACTTTAACATATACAATAATCAAGTTCTACATATTCACTTCATGGAGGGCTGGGTGTTGAAGCAGAAAACTATGGAAAAAAAAGACTAACAAGAAGACTAACAAAGCTTTACTGGTTCTCGGTTATGATACAGACACCAAACCAGACCATTCCTTCAAGAAGAAAAGTCAATCATTATGTCGTTTTCTTCAATTCAAAAAGAAAATTCACAATCCAATAGACAGAAATGTGCTTTTTTAAAATTGCAATTATACAAGGCCAGCGAGAATTCCATGAATAACTGCCACTGCTGAATACAGTATAAACTGCTTCTATGTAACTCAGCCAAGAGTGTAACTGATCCAGCCTGTTGTTTAATCCACCTGTTATTCTTTTGAGGCTGCCGATGAAATCACCATCAATATAACTCAGATGAAAATAAATTTTTCATTTTCAAATTCATTATTCCATGTAACAGATATTTCAACACTAATGATTCATGTTTCTCTTTCAGATGTTTGTTATTCTCAGAACACCTGTATTCACCACTGGTGGGTCAAGTGGTGTCATGGGTCTGCCCGGTAAAAAAAGAAAAAAAAGAGTGAAATGTTCTGGAAGAAGAAAAACAGGTTGACAGAAATGACAAATCTACATCATGAAATGAAAGAAAATATTGACACTTTGACGGTGTTAATGAGATTGATTATAACAAAGGCACCCCAGAATATGAAAACTTGGGTTTTATATTGAGACATATGCATGTATTCATTCATTCGCAGCCGATGGGTTTAAGTTAGTTGCAAATTTTCCTAGAACACAAAGTGAATGGTTTCACCAACTAATCAATACTGCATCATAATGTGAATAACTAGCATCATAGAGTACTACACGCTAATGCAAACACAGATTGTCCCCACATGGCCTAAACAAATAAGTGTTTCATTTATTTAAATAGACAGCTCCTGCAAGAAACTGTACAAAACAGGCATAATTAGGTGAAGGACTTAGTTTTCTAGGGCTATAATTTGCATGATTATATGCAGAGGCTGTCAAGGTTACAGTATATTCAAATGTGAGGTTTCTAAAAGTATATAATTCTAAACTTTGCAGCTAAACACAAAGTGGAAAGTCATTTTGCTTTACATTCAGATAAGTTTGAACCAACTTCTCCTACATTCTGGTTATATACTGTATATCTACATACAGTGTCTGCCATACACAATATTTCATATATTTTTTCATTTCATTTTCATGTATTTATTTTTTTAATGTATGTCTACAGGATAGAAAAATAAGAACACTACACTACAATACAGATAGTTGAAGCCCACATGCTCGTATTTTGTGTGGAGTTAGTTGCTTTTAATAGAGACACACTAGAAGGCATATTTCAACATACAGCTGTCACAATGTGAAAAATTAAAGATGACCCAAAATTCAGGAAAACAAAAAAATATCATTTAATGATGGCGTAAATAAAAGTCCATTCCTCCCCGCGGTGATAGCACAATATGGCAGGCGGATAGCATTTCCCCCTTCATACGCGTTTCTCCATATTTTTAAATATACATTTATATCATTTACCATTCTACACCCTGAAATGACAACATAAATAGTTTTATTCTCATTTGTAATCGCAAAAAATAATGCATAATATCTCTTGTTTAATGAGATACACAAAGTATGGTTCATTATATACACAAGAACTTTATGCGCCTCTAAATATGTCACTACTTTACAAAGCACTGAGCGTTTTAAGATCCCAAATGGCGCAGCACAGTTTCCGCTCCGATCTCAGCACAATGTGGCCGTCCTCTCAGTGACTTCCTTGTATACGTTCTGTTCCCTTCGGATCCAACTACAAGACGATTAGCTCCGCGCGTAACACGTATGTTTGGAGCCGCATCAAAAACTGCAGCGGCGGCCGAGGCTTTGGGGGAAGGAGCTTAAACCACAAGAAGTTTACTCTAATGTGACTGCTTCCATCACATCTCAGAGAATCAAAGCAAGAGAAGGCGAGGCAAGTTTATTTGTACAGCACAATGCATACACAAGGCAACTCAAAGCACTGAACACAGCAAGATAGAGACAGTCACACAAGGCCTTCAAATCATAAATAATCACAGTACGTTAAAAAGAGTAAATATACAATCCTTCAGTTGTATGCACAGCTCAAAAGAACTGTTTCAACCTGGATTTGAACATTGTCAGAGAAGAAGCCTGTCTCACATTTTCAGGAAGACTATTCCAGATTTCTGCTTTATGAAATTGAAATACAGACTCTCCAATCAACAGGGCAGCCACAAGCCCAATTGTGAGTGTCAAATATATTGTAGATGTGCATAATAATAAATAATTGCTCATCTCAAATATGATAGTTTTTAGAGTTAGAGTTCGATAATATTATGGTATAACTTATGTGTGAGAAGAATATATCTCCATGGAGAAATACATCCATCCGGCCAAATCATGGTGTCGGAAAATACACCTTACACGGGCCTTGAAATAACAACATCACATCGTTTGGGAAGTGCACACATATGTTAAGGTAAATGTTATCCATCATTTATCAGAGATCAAAGAGACTTTTCTGTTGCACAATATTTAAGTTGCAGAAAGCCAGAACCTATTTCAGAACCTAGAAAAGAAAAGTGGGAAAGAGAAGTGGGAGGGAGAAAGAGAGTGAGAGGACTTTTGTTTGCTTTCTTTAAAATTAGGTTTTGAAGTTTGTGGAGCTTTTACCTTCCATACCAGACTGAAATCTTTGGTGTGTGTTTTTTTTGTGTGTGTGAATTTTCAGATCAGAAGGAATTGTTAAATGAGCTTCCCAGGCCATAAAGGGTTCCATTTATCAATCCAGGTGCTAAATTTCGGGTGCCGGTAAAAATAGCGTGTGCAGTCACATCAAACACCCGTCATTGTAGTGCAGTGGCTTTTAGAATTCTCTTCACGAAAAATCAGCCGTGTGAGTTTAATGAAGCCCACTCCCGGACCAGCGACGCTCCGTGTGTGGAAGGAAGACGTGTGGGGCAAGCGGTGGGCGGGCTTTGATGGCAGATCAGTGCGAGTTAGCAGTTTGTGTGGACAACAAAAGCGGTGTCTCAGTTTATGAAATCAACCAGATGTCAGATTACGGACACACACACTTAACCCTAGTCAGATAATACACTTCTGTCCATAAATTCTCTTCTAGTGTGATTCATACAGCAGCAATCCATATGAACCGGTTCGGACTCTCAGAAGTTCAGGACAAAACATGGAGAGGCAGCGTTTCAGATCTTATGCAGCTAGGATTCCTCAGGCTGCGAGACAGGCCTCTACCCTAACTACTGTATGTTCAAATCTGTTGAAGACATATCTGTTTAGCTGTGCTTTTGTACTGATTATTATCTCCCTTTTCAAACCTATATTTTAAAGGTATATAGGAGGATTTCCCCAAATTTTAGGAAAGATCCGCCCTCTCCACTTTTTGAGCAAAACCCTCTGGTCTTATTTGACGAGCACGTATCACCAGAAGGATTGACAATTTGGCGGACTGATAGTCTTGATGATCCACCCGGATGTATACAATCCTCCTATATACCTTTGTGGAGAGAATATTAAACCCCACACTTTTATGCTGCTGTTCTAATATGAAATCATTGTATATTTCCGTTACTTTTTATGCATTTCGATCTGTGTTTTTACATTCCTCTTGTGAAGCACTTTGAATTGCCTTTTACACAAATTGTGCTTTACAAATAAATGACAGATTGATTGATAATCCAGATGATGTAGAATGGGAACTCAGGGTCAAAGCTTTCAACCACAATTACTATTACCTCCATTTTCTCTCTTCGCTCTTCCCTTTAACTGTTTGAGTGTATTCCTCCGTTCCCTCCAACCTATCAGTGATGCTGCTCACTGATTGGCCGCTGTGCTGCACCTTCCGCCCAGAAGTTGAGCATTGTCCAATTCATATGCTCAACACACCTCTCCCATTGACTTGTTATGTAAACCCGACACGACGCCTGGTCCAGTCTGAATGGAGCTTTGGAGATTGAGGTCTAAATGGGATTTGTCCATGCTGAATCAGATTGGGTTCATATCACTTTTGCACAGGAGAAAACACTTGGTCAGTGAGGCGCAAAGTGCAGATTCAAAAGCGCATGACAAATGTAGCAGTGCGGAAAGACTCTGCTGCATTTGATGTGAGACAGTATTTGTTAATGCCAATAAACAACTCCAAAGCGCGCTAAACAAAAACATTCAGCGACGTGTGAGAGAGGAGGGTTTAGCGCCATCTGTGGACAAAAAATCCCTTTATTCTTTTGTCGTTCTGACAAATCTGACAGCAACTTCCCAGCGAGACAGCATGTTTGATGGCAGTAATACAGGCGGAGATGGCACAGATTCAAAGCCGCAGGGCCCTGATATAACTGCAGGAACGCGAGCCAGGATTTGTAAGAGTATCAAGTATCAAGCCTATCCCTGTGAGCAACGCCTTTTAATTAACATAATGGAAAGTAGGCAGAATGACACAGTTTGGGGAGGGGTGGAAGGAAGAGGTGTGTGTGTGTGTGTGTGTGTGTCAATAGAAGTTCTGAACAATGAGAGATAAACTGATCTGAATTTATAGGGCTGTGTGTGATGTAAAGCTGCCATTTGCAAAGCTGAAGTGACGATGCCATCACACTGTCAGTCTGTGGGCAAACACAACATGATCATAAAGCATGCTGGGATATTTTAGAGGTCCAATTATGAAGCGCTGTAATAAATTTGTGGAGTTTTAAACTTTTACAAGTCAATTTGCCAATAGTGCTGCATCTTTAGGAGAGGGGAGTTATGTGCACTCAACATTTTAGTGGAATACTGACAGTAGATATACAACACATTTAAACTTGAGTTTTTCATTCCATTGGTGTAATGGCAAGTCATTCGTCTCTCTGATTTGTATACACAGTCTGAAATAGATGTTCTGTGCTGCAATGCTCCCATTCTATCAATTATCATCATTTATTTCCCAAAAAAGCGTGTTCATTGCTCAGGTTTGGTCCTCTGTGATAACTAATGAGTGATCACACAGGAAAATGTTCATTATTTAGAATCTTAGTCACAGAGTGAAATTCAATTTATTATCCAAGTAAAACATGGTTGGATGGTTGGATCGAAATGCAATTATGCTTTGCCGTTACAACTTGATTGCAGGTTTTAAGAGTATAAAATTCTATGTAAAGAATTGCAAATTTCAGGTCAGTGTCTAAAGAGTAGTTATTTTCTATTGGTTCAATGCAACAGCATTAAGACAAGTAATTCTTCTAAATGATTCCCAGAGTCTGAAGTTTAACTTCAGACATTGAGAAAGATAACAAGGCAGAGTATGTAAGATGCACTCTCTTGTGGTTAAACAAAATCAATACAACAACTTTTGTTGCCAGAATGTTCCTGTCTGTGACACATGTGGCTTCATAAGCTCATATTACTGATGCAATACACCTGCTGGGGTTTAGCTGGAAACAGTACAGACTCTGTGTGTTAGGCATGATTACTTTGTTTGTACCTGTTTTCATGGAAACACATTTATGGAAATATTGTTCGTTATAAAAAAAAAAATACAAGACAGCCAAACAAGCTACTTTTCAACTAACAAACTGTCAACCTAAATGAGAGACTCATTATGCTCTCTGAAAATAACTAATTTAAACCTTTGGTCTGAAATAATCAAGTATGAGTTGCATAGTTGACCTGTTATCTGGGCACACATAAAAAAAAGATGTGGATGAAATTTAAAATGAAAATATTCCATACAAACTTCTGTTTTCCACAACATGGCACCCAAACATTTGGTAACATGAAGCAAAACAAAACTGCATACTTCCCACATTTGTTTTCCTTTGCTGTTTGCTATTTTAAATGAAGGGTTTATTTGAGCAAAGAGATATAATTCCGTATCCGGGGGATTAAAGCTGACATTATTTCCTAGCATAATTCAATCTAACAGGTTTTATTCTATGTTTGTATGTGGACACCAATGGATTAGTTTGTATAAGGATATGCCAATAATGCCATTTTAATTGTGCTTATAATTACTATATCAGTGTAGAACCATAATAAACTGGATCCATGAAAAATGAGCTCGGATGTGGCAGAAAGCAGCTCCATAGATGCCAAGAGATGGAGGAGAAGATGTTACTAAATAATGAGGTCAGCCATACATGAAATATAAGGGTGAGCTCCAGGATAATTGAAATCCAATCCCACATATTCATAAACCAGGAAGAACACAGGTTTTATCAGTGGCTAACAGAATATCCAGCGGAAAGGGAAAATGCAATATCTATTACATTTTAGAGTAGAGCCCTTCATTGAAATCCCACATAATAAAAAAAAAAATATATATATATATATAATTAAACGTAATTTAGGTTGTTCACTGAATAACATTATATAAAAGGCAACATGTTATTTCCAGCATTTCATATTCTCCATTGTCCAGAAGATAAGTCAATAATATACGTATTTTTGCCTTTAGAGTTCGATTGGTCAATATTTTATAATCAAAAAAACATAACAAGGCAAGATTATAATACCAAGAAAAAGATTACAAAAAATAGATATATATTTATAGTAATACAAACAAAAAATAAATTATACATAAATATAAAAAAATAGAATTAAAAAAAAAGGAATGAAAAAAAAAGTGTAGATAATATATGTATTTAAAGGTGATGTCCTTAAATTGTAATATTATGTACCGAAAGTATATTCCACCAGTATTATGTTGAAGATTGTCCCCGTTGGCATAACTTTCCCCTGGAGGATAAGAGTTTAACCAATGACAACGAGGGCCATCTGGGATTTTAATTCATTTCAACCAATCAGGAGGCGGCAGAGGCGAGTATGGGTGCATCCAACTGGTACTTAGCTTTAAAAATGTCATTCTCTCTTTATAGTTAGAAAATAAACTTTGATATTCACCTTATTATAATATGTTGATCTACAAACGTATTGTTTAGAAATACAGTATCTCTTAATTTAAAAAAACCTGCCGCATTATCAAATATTCCAACTATTTTCACATCATCACGAACATTTACACACATACAGCTTACGCCAGAACGATTTTGCTCACAACATCCACTTAGTATGTATTATGAATCTGCACTTTATGCTTTTGAGTAGCACTTGTTCAGCTGTCACAGAAAATAAATTAGGATTGTTGGGAAGGTATTGGACTAGAATAAGAAATTAGTAATCACAAATGTTTTCCAATGGCATTTGCTTCAAATTGGATTTGTGTAGTGGTGTGCAGCGGCAGAGATTACTCATGCTGTGCGTAAAATATTAAAGATCGGAGACTGTATTGTGAATGGTGAGGCTCTGTGCGGTGCAGTTATTTATAATACTGTACTGTAGTTTATGGAGATCACATTTTCATCTATAAAACAAATTATATAAACAACTAATATGAAACCAACATATGATATACACTCATACAAAATGACATTTGCCTTTGGTTGTGGAATACAGTGGTCCCTCGTTTATCGCTGGGGTTACAATCTAAAAATAGCCAAAAATTACCAAAATCCACAAGTAACGGCTATATTTATCTGTAAAACCCCTCATCACTTCTATTTTCTAACCACCTGAACTCACGACAACTGAAGGACACGCGCTGACAGGCAGGAGCAGGACATACATGGACATGTATGTATGTATGTATGTACAGTGTATGTATGTATGTATGTATCATAGACTGTAAATATTAACAGACGTATTCACGCCTATTTCCGCCGTTCTAACTAATGGGCCCAAAATGTTGCTCTACTGGAGCAATCAAAAATGGCCGCAAGTGGTCCCACCCACAAGAAAATAGTGAAGAAACGCATCTGCGCATGCGTCAGCCGGCACAACTCCATTCATTTGAACGAGAGATTTCAAAAATTCACAGCGACTAAACTAGACTGGTCCAAAAAAATTCACTCCCTCAGCATTGACACACATGTGGAACGGAGCTTTGGGCCAAGAACCAACTTTTGGACCATCCTGTAAAGGTGTTTCTGAGAGGTCTGCCAATGCTATATGTTAGCATTGGCTAATTCTACTTCTGGGTCCACCCCCATCGGCCCGGGGTGGTATTGCAAGCATGTCATTTTGGCACACGTCATTTTGGCCACTTTTGAGCCGAAACCCGCCCCCACTGGTATGTATGTGTGTATGTATGGATATTAAGTCTGCCATAGTAGCAGTTATTTGAAGTTGTTTATGATGTTGTTGGCCGCACAGCGAGGCCGCACAAGGTATTTTGATGATTATGGTTTACAGTCCACTTTTATGAGATGTTTTATTCAGGGCTTTAGTGAGCCATTTAACAACATTATAACAAATAAAGGCTTGATTCATCTCACTCTGGGTGTGAAGAGTCATATATTACTTTCACATAGTTAGATACTTTCACATAGTTAGAAGCTGGGGTTTCAGCTTTAAAGCCAACACAATGGAATATAAAAAAGTCTGACGATATACTTTGCTGGTGAGATGCAGACACAATAGAATAGAACAGGAAATAAAAACAATAACTTAATATCCATAACCTAATTATCACTGAAACCTATTTTGAATCACATTGCCTCGACCATGCACTTCTTGAACTAAAGACGATGGTATAAGTGAACATTTATCTTGATTAGAATATGATTAACTGCACAATCGCATATATATCCTGACACCCATGGTTTCCTGGGCTCTTGGAACTGTTCCATTAAGCCATTGGGCAGGCTCTACATTACGACTCGTCTCTAATCACTGCGCATAAAAACATCTCCAGTGTTATCAGAGATTTACGCCGCAGCACTGGTCCTCTGATTGTGCTTGTGAATGAGCTGAGCATAAACAACTCCACGTTAAATGCCCCATAAAGACCACTTCAGGATCAAGGCCAAATTCACACTAACCAGCCCCCTGGTGCAACGCTATCGCACAATAGATTTCAATTACTGTTGTGCTAAAGATGCCAACACAATTCTATCGTGTTTGGGGATAGCAAGACTAATACCAGTAACACCAGTAACTTGTCAGCACAGTAAGTTAAAAGGTAAGTTTAAAGGGGACATATCATGAAAAATCCACTTTTTGTGCCTTAAATGCCTTATGTTGTGTAGTTGGAGCCTCTAGAAGTGCAAAAAACTTGAAATCAGTCTCTTCATGGGTTACAGAGAACACTTCATATTCTGTTTAGGTGAGATTTTTCAACCCGTTCTGATTTTGCCGTTCTCTATTACGTGTTTAGAATTATTACGTCACAGTATTTGCAGCGAGACTGCTATATAAGGGCATGGGCGTCTAACAAAACACTTCGGCCCAGCCCTCCTCTACTGTGCATCACTTCGAATTTGTAGTCCAAGCTCAAGGATGCCAGCGCACAGGGCTGGACTGGTCATCGGGCGTACCGGGCAATGCCCAAAGGGCTGATGCCCATATTTGGGCCGGTCTGTCTGCCTCATACAAAACACATGTTTATGAGAAGTGTAAATCCGTTGAGAATTGTTCGAGCGGGGTGCGCGTATCCGCGGGGCACCTGCTGTATGTACTCGAACGGGATTCCGCCACCTCAGCGGCCGCAGTGTTCCGGGGCATCTGCGGCCGCTTTGTAATGAGCACCTTCCGCGTCCAGCGGCTGCGAGAGGCTGTGAGCGTCCACCGTGTTGTGGCTGAGCGCGCAGCCTCAACGTGGCCATGTACCCAACCCCATAAACGCGCACAGGACCTTTGAGTCTTTGAGTAATCTGTGCACCCAATAAATACACTGCTGCAGGAAACAGTCCGCGTCTCCCCTCTCCTCTCGAAGCGCGATTAAACACCCTAAATAAAGCTCTGATACCTACATTTTGCATTGCATTAATAGTTCATGTTTGAGCCCAAAAGTAATATGTTGTGAACAAATTAAACAGATTTAGAGCCAGCAAATGGCTGACAATATGCATTTCAGTCTTTTTTGACCAATTCTCATCCCTGTAACAAACAATAGTGTTTGTGTCCACCTCCCTCACTCTGAGACATGTTTATTACTCTCTTGTAATGTAGACTATTGCATTTTATTTTATTGCTGAAACTGCATATCCTGATCCTCTACAGTATTTGCTTCCACATACTGTATAAACTGCGCCGTAGAAGGAAAAACGTTCTTAACGTTTTTAAATGCTGTAAAATTGTGCATAAGTAATATTCAATTTAAAATTTTCTGTCAACGTGTCTGTCAAACCGGCGTGTGAGCATCATAGACTGTGCGCATGGATCCCAAAGCTAAAAAGAGAAGAGTCGATAATAAGACTGGACTAAGAATGAAAATTAACATTTGCTTTCAGTCAATGAGGAAGGCCTGCTTCATGTTTGCGATGTAATGAGAAGTTTCTATGAGATAATTGTATCTGTGCTTAGAAACTACAAAAATGGCCGCTCGGGGTGGAGTTGAACCTGTGTCACCTGGATGGGGGGGTGGTCAAAAGCGCCTCATTTGCATTTAAAGAGACAGCACCAAAACAGGTTGCTCTCAGACGCACCTCAGAACAGGTGTAGAAGAAAGGCCCGTGGAGCTACAAATAATGAGACTCAGACCCAGGCATTGCAGTTACGCTTTATATAGGCCACAAATGAATGATTTAGATGTAAAAATCAATTATTTGAAAACACAATATGTCCAAAGGAAAAAGTAGTTCCTGTATTCCGAATACTTACAATACTTTTGATATTATTACTTATATGTATTATAAATGAATGTTTATTTTTTTAAACATATTCAAAACCACAATCTCAATAAATGTTTTAATAAATAAAACATAATTGTTATTTTGTAATTCTTCAATACTTTCTTGTTTTTTTGGGGTCCAACAGCTGCTATTTAACTATCAGAAAAATAGAGTAGTCACTTTAAAAAGGCTTTCTTCCTTAAAACGTAATGTGTGAAAGTATGTATTCCTGTACATTTTCAGAATTTCCTGAGTTTGAACTGATGGATTCTCTGATGTTTTGTTGGTGAGTAGACGACCTTGTAAAGTCCTCCAAGGCGACTGCTTTTGTGATTTAGGGCTATAAAGAAATACATTGAATTGAATTAACAAGGCCAAATATACTCTGCACCCTCCAAAGTCCTCCAGAAACATATTTAATATCCCTTTCTGCTGCAGTGAATGCTTTCTAAAACACCTCACAATGGTAAACACATATTTAGTTTGTCACTTGTGATGTGTGTAATTATATTTTTGGGGTGCATTCACACATGTAATTGATGTTGGCGTTGGTTTGGTCATTTTTGTTCCAGCTCTGGTTGGGTAAAGTTGCACCCATAATGAAAACCAACACAGTATCCAGCGATCTTTTCTCGACTCCCCTCGTGTTCGTGTTTACCTCTCGTGTATATCCTATCTGACGGCATGAGTCAGTGTTTTGTTTTCCTCCACAGAAAATCATTTAGCCTCGTCCTCTTTCTGCCTTTGACACTCTCATGAATACATACTATTCTTGCAGTTTGTTCCTTTTTGCAACAGCACATTTATCCGACACGACCGCAGACTACATTGAGTCCCACTTCCGAAGCAGCCCCAGAAGCACAAAAGCCCCATTGAAACAAGGCAAATGAGTGTGAGATGTTACACAAGAACAAAGTGAAGGATTTTCAGAAGACAAAGTGTATGTCAATATGATTAGCCCACGTCTATTGGATTTGTATTGGTTTTAAACCTGAAGCAGCATGTTTTAATCCCCGCCATAACTAATGTGCTATGTGCTGCTACTTAATCTGGATCTTATGATTGTCAAAAAAATACATTGGCATTTTAATCGATGACAATCAAAGCCAATTGTCTGTAAGCAAGTTTTTTTGGAGCCAGGTTTATACGTTTTTTGAATGCAGGTTTTTAAGATAACATATCGACTGTGAGAAAGCTTGCATACATGTGACATCACAACATTCCAAGCAGCCTATAACATAAAAATGTGTTGGAGGGCAACAGAACAATCTTTCCTATTAACCCTGAGAAAAGTCAGACTTTTTTCATGTTCATAGTTAATTTCTCCGTAACCCCTGGCCCAATCCACATGAAACAAAAACTGTTGAATCCCGGTCGGAACAGGGCCTTTCTGTTTTTCCTACCACAAAAACAGCGCTTTGGGTGACCTTGGTCTGTAAAATAGGCTATATAATTAACATGAATTACTTACTACTATATCCACTAAGTATCAACTGTGTAATTATTTTCTCATAAAAGTGGAGACCATATTCCAATATATGCAGGATTGTGGCCAGTAGAAAATACATGAAAATGAAATGGGAAAACATTAGTTCAACATTCTTTTTCAACATTTCTACCCTTGCGCTATCCTTGCCTGAAATTAGGGTCAACAGAATAAAGGCCTAAATGACATGAAAATCATGAAAAGTCATAAACAAAAAATAAATACATAATAAGGGTATCTTTTTTATTACTGATTTGGGTCAATTTGGCCTGAGGATAGCACAAGGGAACTAAAATAGCTTCCTCTCCATAGAATTCTACAACATGCTCACAACCTACAGTATAGATGCTTTTTGTCCCATAACATCTCTTTGAGGACGTGCCCTGTTTAACCACTGGCCCAGTTCAAATGCCTTCTTGTTTAGCCTGGTTTTCTTTTTAGGGTAGATGTCACCTTAAGAATAACTAACAAGAGATGTATTAAATTCACATTGACATTACAAAATAAAAAATCTTGAATCAACATCAGAAAACCAGTATGAAAACCACCACCGGACATAAAACAGTTATTTATTCAGCGAAGTAATAGAACACGGGTGAACAACAATGTTTTAGTGATTTGATCATGCAGATAGTACACCGTATTTGCTTTTTTAAAATTAGATCAAACTTTGATGAGGACCCCGGACAGCGCCTGCAGGCTACAGTACACCGCTGTCTACTCCGCCGCACACACTCCAAACCACCAGGCTTTTATGATATTTTTAGCTTTAGCACACACGCCTCTATGGGAAGCCAAGGCCTAATTTTTCATGACAAAGTTAAGCTCCTGACAAAAACCATCACATCAGCAGAACAAGAAGCGCCTTACAACGACGATCCATCCCGCTGTCTCCCCAATCCTCATTCACCTTTATAAAGATTTAATATGCGGTAAATAAAATAGCAACTGCAGCAAGCAAGATGTCAGGTGCTTGTCAAAGTGCTTGCTAAAGTGAATGCTGTCTCTTTCGGTAAAGTTACTCCCTAAGCACATTTTAAGATGGAAGCACACAATAAACTTGAAAATAAATTGCGAGACGACACAGCCACCGCTTTGAGAGAAGACGGTGTAGTGGATTAAACAGGGCATATGCTGCAGAAGACACTATCGCTGCTAAGGCCGACGTATAATGACAAGAAAATGAAGGAAGGGAGTAGAAGGCAAGGGACGAGGAGGAGGAGGAGGAGGAGGAGGAGGAGGCAAAGCTCTGGACAATTTCTGAAGTTTTTCCGCATCACTGTCGCCATTACATCACACACCTGTGCCTGGCCCGCGGTGATGAATGGTTTTGGTAAAAGATGGAGGCTGCTGGGAAATGGATTTAACAAGACGGAGATTGTACACCTGATGGAGCTCTGTCACCGAGGCCCAGCGCATGGATCCTATAATACTGCTTCATCTCACAAGCAGACACGCGCCATACGTCCTCTGCCAAGATAGAGGACTGACACTCGAGTGCGATATGAAATACATTTTTATAATAGATGAATAATATAGATACATTTAAAATAAATACCATAGAGATTATTTATCTAGCCACAAATGTTGATATGTCCTTTATTTCTCTTTTATGTTGTGTTTTATTTAGTGATGACAATACTTATATATATATATATATATGATATATTTTTATATGGAAAAGACCCACACAATACACTTTTGTTCCATAAATAACACATTTTGTTTTGTTCAATTGTGAAAGTCTTGCAAACAAATCCAACTTCAACATGCTGTCACCTCACCTGCCGTCACCTTATAAGAAAACATGTTACGTTGTGCATACTGTATAAGAGTAAGAGAGAGCTCTGGGCTGAGTGAGGGTCCTCTCTTTTTCATTATCCTGTCTGAAAAAGTTGATCTAAAGACGTGACTAAACTATACAAGCAGGGATCTTTTTACATTTCGTTTCTTGTGGTCCACACATTATGCTGGTGTCTGCACACATATGCTGTGTCCTACTCTGCTGGAGACTTCCCTTGGTCTGCAGCGGATAACGAGCCAAAAAATATATAGTGCTGCAAACTGCATCGTTCTGTGCCAGTAAATAAACAGCAAAAATATAATCTCCCATGAGCTACACTAAACTGCAGTCACAGCGCAGAAGAAATCTGATCAACGGCTGACACCATTCACAATAGATTTGATATACATGTTTATTTAAGTGAATCGTCAAAACGTGCCTCTCCCTTGAAAACGAGGTTCTTAATCTCAATGGGACTCTCCTGGTTAAATAAAGGTTGAATAAAAAATCCCTCGTGTTCCTGTGCATTTCATAATATTTCACCCATTTTCTCAACAAAATGTGAGTCTATCTGCAGAAAACTATTATTAATTTCAATCACATTAGATTCCACCAAAATGAGTCTAAAGGATAAAACAATAAAAATCTGTATTCATAGGAAGTGAAGCACCAAGTAACTCAAGCTATACGTGACAAGGGACAGAAGCCATCAGCTCCTACCTGAGTCCATGAACTCCTGGTTGAAGTTGTTCCAGGCCTCTTTGGTCTTTCCCAAATTCTCCTCCATGACCTTGATGTCGGCGAAAGGACAGTTGCATTCTGGGAAGCGGGAGGAGCATCGGCACCAGCAGTCGTTGTTGCGGCAGAGCAGTTCGCCCTCAGAGTTACACGCCACGTAGCTGAGCGCGGCCTCCACAAACCGCCCACGGAGGAACTCTGGGAGGACATCTTGTAATCCTGGAGCACAAGAAGCACAGGGGTCACTCACTCACTCATACACTGACAGACGGATTTCTTATCGGTCACTGAGAAGAAATCTGTATCTAGTTAGACAAACTTTAGCTTTAACTTCGACAAACTTTATCCCCAAGAGAAATGACTCTGAGACAGTAGCTCACACAAGGAAGAATGTCAAAAGTAAAACATAGATCACAGAAAAAGATACTATATTCATGTAAAATGTATATAGAAAAGATATATGCACCTAATAATTGAATGAAATAAATATTTTTTGAATATATACTGAAGAAACACTCAGTTAATCCAGACATGCTCATAATACGTATGCTTCAAATGGAAAATATACTGAATCTTAATTATAAATGCATTTTATTTTTTAAACAAAGATGATCTCTGTAAGAAAAAAACAATTATTAAAAGGAATAACATGTGTACGATAGGGCACACATTGTACTCTACACTCTGGTCATGTACAGTACGTATAATATCTGTAGAATCCTTCATCTGTAAATGACTGAGGATATATTTGTATATCATCTAAATGACAGCTTTGATTCCAGTCATCAGCGGATGACTGTGGATTGCTCATCTCCGCAGTCTGTGGCCGTCGCTCTTATAAACACGATGTCACTGACATTAATAGCACGGTTTGGTGCAGTAGAGGCCAGAACAGGAGACATGCTATGACAGGATTTCAACTCTCTCTTGGGGAATGTTATGAGGTGACTCTCACAGAAATGAAACAAACACTTTACAGCATTTTAAACATTCTTCTGAGTTGAGTTGCATTTTGTTGATACTCATAAGGCAATGTAGTGGTGTTATTATTTCTATAGAAAATGTACTTCCTGTGTCTCTTTCTTATTACATACATAATTCTAATGCATTTTTTGTGCGCCTTTTCTGAACACTTAAAGACACTTTGCATGGCATTATTCATTCACTATCAACAATAGAATCAACTATCTGCCACCGCCCCCCGACCACCACCAATCATGCACCAGACAAACACCAGACACTTCACCCAAAATGACTGAAATGCCTTTCCTAAGACACCTGATGTTCCGAGCAATCTCTCATCAGCATGAGGTGTAATATTATGAGAACCTATTGGGCTGAGCTCATTTATACAAAGAAATACATATACATAGAATTTGATTTGTTATTTTAATCCTTGACTACTTGATTGATGCCGACCATTATGACCGACTATGAAAGCTGAAGTAGGTATGCATAAAATACCACTTGTGAGGTCAGAACCATTTGGTCCTTCAAGGACTTGCTTAATGGTCCTGTACTGGACTTTCATTTGTTGAAAGATTTATGCCTTCTCTCATTTGTCGAGGAACAAGGTACATTACGAGAACCCTTTGACATGTTGTCTCCAATTATTTCTTGACCTTGACCAGGATGTGGAGATTTGATGTGATCCAAAACACACAACAGCTGACCAGGAGTCGAACACAGGGTCTGCTTGGTTTGAGGCTAATGGAAAAAAGAGGCTAATTAGTCACATTCAGACCATGCAACTCTAAACAAGGCAACATTTCCAAAGTCTATTCAATTATCCTATTGTATTTTGGTGAAAGTAGTTGCAGTATATTTTCATCCATCCTGCTGCACATGTTTTCCTAATGTCTGTGGTAATAATGTTTTAAAGGATCGCCTCTGCAGCCTGTGGACATTACTGCCTCCACGCCTGAAACTAAACACTCCAGGAAACTGAATTGTCTTTGTGTCCCTTATTTCATGATACCTTTTACTATGGATGGAGATTGTGTTTGTGTAATCTCTGTGGAGTGGATGTGTCGCTGTTTGTTTATGCGATCGATGCATATTTCATCTGTTTGCAGACAAAAAGGAAAAGCAGAACGGCTTCTTTTTGACAAAGTTTGGAGCTCAACACACACCAAAGCTTTATCTTTTTGTTTACTTTGGTCTGTCGTCTGAAAGTTGAAACAGCATTCAGCAGCGACAGTAGCTTTTATAAATGTGATGATCTGAAAGCAATAAAGATGCCATAAAAACAGAACACAACATTCCTTTTTTTCCAGAAAGCCAAAGTCAATATGTGTTTTTCTACAATTCAAAAAGTTAGTTTTACTAAATGGGTCATACATGAGTTTCTCGAGATTTTGCAACTTTTTCAGTCATGTTGGTCATAGTTTTGTTCTAGTTCTCCATGTCAAAGTCTATATGCAAACTCTAGAATGCAGGTGAAGTTGGGGAGATATGTGTGTGACGTTGGGGAGATATGTGTGTGACGTTGGGGAGATATGTGTGTGACGTTGGGGAGATATGTGTGTGACGTTGGGGAGATATGTGTGTGACGTTGGGAAGATATGTGTGTGACGTTGGGAAGATATGTGTGTGAGTTGGGAAGATATGTGTGTGACGTTGGGGAGATATGTGTGTGACGTTGGGGGAGATATGTGTGTGACGTTGGGGAGATATGTGTGTGACGTTGGGGAGATATGTGTGTGACGTTGGGAAGATATGTGTGTGACGTTGGGAAGATATGTGTGTGACGTTGGGAAGATATGGGTGTGACGTTGGGGAGATATGTGTGTGACGTTGGGGAGATATGTGTGTGACATTGGGAAGATATGTGTGTGACGTTGGGAAGATATGTGTGTGACGTTGGGAAGATATGTGTGTGACGTTGGAAAGATATGTGTGTGACGTTGGGAAGATATGTGTGTGACGTTGGGAAGATATGTGTGTGACGTTGGGAAGATATGTGTGTGACGTTAGGAAGATATGTGTGTGACGTTGGGGAGATATGTGTGTGACGTTGGGAAGATATGTGTGTGACGTTGGGAAGATATGTGTGTGACGTTGGGAAGATATGTGTGTGACGTTGGGAAGATATGTGTGTGACGTTGGGAAGATATGTGTGTGACGTTAGGAAGATATGTGGGGGACACAGGTGGATATGGGGGACACAGGTGGCTGAGTGGATAGCACTCTCGCCTCTCAGCAAGAAGGTCCTGGGTTCGAATCCCGGTCGGACCAGGGCCTTTCTGAGTGGAGTTTGCATGTTCTCCCCGTGTCTGCGTAGGTTTCCTCCGGGTACTCCGGTTTCCCCTACCACTAAAAATATGTCCAATAGTTCTGGCATGCGCTTCCTGTACTGGCGACCCCGCTCCCATCTCTGTGTGGGGTGAGAGACAATTGCCCAAAATTAACAATTGTAAACCGCTTTGAGACTCAGATCTGCAGTGAAAAGGCGGTATATAAATGAAAACTTACTTAACTTACTTACTTACTATATAAATAAAAACTTAAAAAAACTTAAAAACTTATATGTGTGTGACGTTGGGGAGATATGTGTGTGACGTTGGGAAGATATGTGTGTGACATTGGGAAGATATGTGTGTGACGTTGGGGAGATATGTGTGTGACGTTGGGGAGATATGTGTGTGACGTTGGGAAGATATGTGTGTGACGTTGGGGAGATATGTGTGTGACGTTGGTGAGATATGTGTGTGACGTTGGGAAGATATGTGTGTGACGTTGGGAAGATATGTGTGTGACGTTGGGAAGATATGTGTGTGACGTTGGGAAGATATGTGTGTGACGTTAGGAAGATATGTGTGTGACGTTGGGGAGATATGTGTGTGACGTTGGGAAGATATGTGTGTGACGTTGGGAAGATATGTGTGTGACGTTGGGAAGATATGTGTGTGACGTTGGGAAGATATGTGTGTGACGTTGGGGAGATATGTGTGTGACGTTGGGAAGATATGTGTGTGACGTTGGGGAGATATGTGTGTGACGTTGGGAAGATATGTGTGTGACGTTGGTAAGATATGTGTGTGACGTTGGCGAGATATGTGTGTGACGTTGGGGAGATATGTGTATGACGTTGGGGAGATATGTGTGTGACGTTGGGAAGATATGTGTGTTGGGGACGTTGGGGAGATATGTGTGTGACGTTGGGGAGATATGTGTGTGACGTTGGGAAGATATGTGTGTGACGTTGGGAAGATATGTGTGTGACGTTGGGAAGATATGTGTGTGACGTTGGGAAGATATGTGTGTGACGTTGAGGAGATATGTGTGTGACGTAGGGAAGATATGTGTGTGACGTTGGGAAGATATGTGTGTGACGTTGAGGAGATATGTGTGTGACGTTGGGGAGATATGTGTGTGACGTTGGGAAGATATGTGTGTGACGTTGAGGAGATATGTGTGTGACGTTGGGAAGATATGTGTGTGACGTAGGGAAAATATGTGTGTGACGTTGGGAAGATATGTGTGTGACGTTGGGAAGATATGTGTGTGACGTTGGGAAGATATGTGTGTGACGTTGGGGAGATATGTGTGTGACGTTGAGGAGATATGTGTGTGACGTTGGGAAGATATGTGTGTGACGTTGAGGAGATATGTGTGTGACGTAGGGAAGATATGTGTGTGACGTTGAGGAGATATGTGTGTGACGTAGGGAAGATATGTGTGTGACGTTGGGGATTTATGTGTGTGTGTGCATTTTGAAGGGAAAGACTCTTTAATGAGTACAACATATTGAGCAGAATCAATTTGAGTCTGAAATAAAGATTACTAAACCTCACATTATCAGTTTTTACTTATTAATCTCAATTTTGGACAATATACTACAGTTTTATTTCAAAACAAGTCTATGGATTGGGGCGATAAATCAAAAACAATATATATCATGATACACATATGAACAATATCAAAAGAAAATGGGGTCAATAGACTGTTCGATCATTTCACCTAAGCCAAGTCAGAAGTGCACGGCATTCTGGGGTAAGTAGGCAGAGGCTTCTCGAACTATTACGGCCGAGCATGATTCGCAAGGCAGTCTGGGAAATACAACAAGAGAAAAATAAAAAAAAACAGCTGGCTAATGAGGAGGAATGATACGAATTGTAGATTGAAAAAAGGAAAGGTCACGTCACCAGTTTGGCAGTATTTTGGATTTTTAAAGTTTGACAAAAGTCTGCACACTTTACAGGGTTGTTGTCCAAGTCTGGGAACATTATTCATGTGGTTTAAGATACTAATAAATAATTATCAATATTGACTGATATGAAACACGTTGTCAGCCATATCACCCAGACCTAGTCCTGTCACACAAATGAGAAGGAGCAGAAAGAGGACAGAATTCTTATGTTGCTGTTTTCTTAATCAAGTACAAAGCAAACAGGTGCATTTATATTGCAGCACTCCTGCTTCAAACTGGTTAGATCATTTTTAGTATATCTGTACAATATAATTCATATGATTTAATCTAAACATAAGGATTTCAATTCATATCCATGGATTCCACAGTTTTACTCTATTATTGCCATGTGTTGGGGCTAAATGAAACGCAAGGGACTGAAATAAGATTGAGAACATTTTACCTAAACTATTTAAAAACAAAAACTTAACCCCATTCAAAGAGATGACGTCATCCGTCTGCGTAGTGAACCGCTCTGCAACTGTGCAAACTGTGAAACGCTCAAATTTGGAGACTCACAACTTGGCGTATGTTCCAGTCCCATCTGTTGTGCCGTGTAGTGTAACAATGGAAAATAAACATCTTTCTCACAGTTGCTAGGCGACCACGTTGTGCATACACAGCTGAGGTCAGGAGTTGGGAGTTGGTTTAGTGAAGAAAGTGCCTGAATGGATTTTAACTTTTAAGCTGTTCTGCTCACTTATTGATGAACAGATATTTTCATTCACAGTTTATAATATAATTAGTATAATTTTGGATACTGGATCATCAGAGTTTGCATGATCTCTCTGGGTCTGTGTAGGTTTCCTCCGGGTGCTCCGGTTTCCCTACCACTAAAAACATGTACAATATGTAAAAACCTCCAGCTGTGGTAGCCTTGACCAAGCCGAGTATCAACATCTGGGGGTGGGTCCCTGGGCACTGCTCCTGACACACGCCATAGTGGCATTTGCAGGATGGGTCAAATGCAGAGGAAAATAAGTGCAAGTTGGAGATGTTTGGTCCGTACTTTGTGGATGTCTACTGTGAGTACTCATCAGGCTAACCCTTACATTTTTCTCACTCTCTGAATATAAATTAGAGTGAAGTTCTCAATTTTTAGGTCATTTATACCTAGATTAGTTCTATTTGCTCAAATCATATTGAGAGATGCAACCTTAACCTTAACACTATGGGAAAGCCCAAAGAACAATGTCACAACCTTGAAAGGTTCTGATAGGTTAGCTCACAATAATCAGTTTAGATATAAGGATAATTATTTAGTATCTCCACTAGTCTGAGTCATCCTTGATTAATATTTCCAATCAATGTCTCGGATCAAACTATTGTACTCAAATACAACATCATGGGTATGCCCAGACATCATACTTTGGTCCCAACGTGCAATAAACCAGAAAACCCTCCCAACATGTAGGACTAAAACGTTGCAATAAACCAGTAAAGAAAAGGAATGTGTGGGGGATTTTTTTTTTATGTACTAGTACTGTGTCCACTTAGGTGTATAGAGCTTTCTATTTGATCAAGTCCAGCCATCGGAGGGAGATGGGTGCAGTGTCACAGAGAGCTGCATGTTTTGGTCTAAAGGGTTGCAACCAGAAAAAGCTAAAGCCTATAGACGTTTGCTGAAGCCAGAATGTGGAATTTGTTGTATTGCTCTATACATTCTTACTCATCAGATTGCTGCAATCTCTTACATGCAGTTCTGTTCCTCTAAAAAATTTGATTCAGCACAAAAAGTAAAAAAGTAAGCAGATCCTAAACAGCCTGTGAGAGTGAAGACCCAACAAAACTGGTTACATTGGTTCTTTCTGGAGAAATGGGACAGAAAACCATCCAATTGTGAGAAGCTCTGAACAGAAACCCACAATGTTTCATCCAAACCAAACAGTTTTAATATCTGCCAAATACTAATAAAATAAGATAAGATAATCCTTTATTCGTCCCGCTGTGGGGAAATGTATATGTAATTGTTGTGCACATTAAAGCTGAATAAAAAGGAGGAAATAATACCACTCTATCTTTTAAGATAATAGATAATACAATAATAATAATAATAATAAGTAAGTAATAGGGTAATATAAGAAGATAAAATAAAACTCTGAAGCTATAATTTCACTTTGCACAGTTTGTAAACGTTTGTAAACTTTACTGTTCGTAAACTTCTGGTATACTGTGTACATGGTGTCAGTGTCTCGCTGGCTCAGACTACCCTGCACCATTAGGAGCACCTGGTAATAAGGCGCATTCACTAATTTCTAAATCAAGCAAAACCACCAGATCATTGGGTAAAATATGACGATTTACAACTCAACATGTTTCAGTAGTAACATTTAAACAAACACAACTTGGTTATGAAAACTAAATATGTTATTAGGACTCTTTAAACGGATGGACTTGTGCTTCCGTGTTTTTTTAATTTTTAACAAACAAGAGTGAATTAAAGTGGTTTGGATGGGGGTAAAACTAAGTGCAAGAGCACAAACAAACACTGCAAGACCTTAAACTTTGTTATTGAGTTGTATAGCGAGATCGGATGCACGCGTCATTCATTCATTCACGGGTGACGCATCCGGCTTCCGTGCTGGCTCGGACTTTTACATTTTGACATATAAATAGCTATATAGTTTGGTTTGTAAACGCAGCCAGAAGATGATACATAGGGCGCACCGGATTATAATGTGCACTGTTTAAATAAAAGACTTTTATCTGCACCTAATAGTGTGAAAAATACTTCATCTTTCTCTTTACAAACACTTACAATTTGAACCCAGACTCAAGCGGGCATCATCTGTGCCCAAAGCAGTTGTGTTCATAATCATTGATGCACCGTGTCAAAAGCTTCCTCTTTCCTGCCTTCCCACTCCCCTTGGATCACGTTCAACAGCCAAGTCAATCCTGCTGTGCCCCCATAAATATTCATGTGTCTTCTTTGGTATTTACTCTTTCAATGGTTTGGAAAAAGATGTAATTAGTCACATTTTCCCCTTCCAAGGCTTGGCAGGTGCCTTCAGATGTGTGCGTCTGTGTTATTTGGAAAACTGGCAAGAAAATGTGTATTTTTGGGAGACAGCTTTTCCAAACATCAATCCCACTCTGAGTTTACTGAAGCTAATGGTTGGTGACTTCTTATGTTTCAACAAAAGTACAAAACATTTTGCATTGGTGTGAAATAAAGCAGTGTAGAGCCAAGCATTAAAACTATGTGATCATTGATTGATTAATTTGACAGCGCTGATTGTTGAATGCAGGTTTTTCTGAAATAAGATACATTCAGATGAGATAAGATAAAACTGGACTCACAATAGAGATATTTACATGTTACATTTGGCAAAAATAGGATCACAGGGTGTGCAAAAAAGACAGGAAATGAACTAACAACAAGAACTCGTATATTAGCTTGCAAAGTGTATTAATATGGTAAAAGACCAGTCATATTTTAGCATTATAGGGGTTTGCAAAAAACTTTTTAGATATACATTGATTAAAATAATATTAGTATTGATTTGTATTTACTCACATATATTTTATTAAGATTTTTTTCCAGATTTTTCCATTCATTTTTTTCAATTCAAATAAGAAAACAAAACTTTATCATATATAGATTTCATTTGATATTTTGACTTCAATGAATGAATGAATATAATTGCATCAAATGTGTTGTATTTTTGTTAAAATGGGGGAGCGTTAGCAAAAGGGGCCTATTTTTGTACTGGATCGTATTGTTTGCTGTATCGCTCAGAAATATGTATATCAGTATATCATGTATAAACAGTATATCAGATTGAATTGAAAGCCCCAGTATCAAAATACGTATTGTATATCGTAGGGCTGGGCGATAAAACGATAACAATATATATTGCGATAGACACGTGTTCGATATCAATAGAAAACGGGGTCGATAGAACTTTCAATAGTTTAACTTCACTCCGTTCGAAAAAAACAGGAACAAAACACAGGAAGTAAAGCCGAGTCAGAAGCGCACGGCATTCTGGGGAATGTAGGCAAAGGCTTCTCGACCTATCACAGCCGACTACAAACCGCAAAACTTTCTGGGAAAAGCAAAAACAACAAGCACACCATGCGTAGCATCCATGGATCATGGATCTATTATAATAGCCATGGATCTAAAGATCATGTTTCAGTGCCCTGTCAAGTTATGCACGTCCGTGCGAGGAATAGCATGTGCGGCGCGGGAGAGGCAGTGGGTACAGAGACTCGATGCATTCGGAAAAAGCAAGAGATTAACTTTTTCCGGAGCCGCCACGGGGACACAAGACACTCGAAAACTGGGGGAGACTGCTTGTGAACATTTGGCTCCAGCCTCATTCCCCCGTGACTGTAAACAAGGCTGCTAACATGTGTTAGCCGACACGACAAATGTATTTATTTACGTTTTAAAAAATAAATAAAAAACAATCAATATTATAACAATATCAATATTGTTATTGACCGATATGAATTACTTATATTGTGATATAGTTTTCAGTCATATCGCCCAGCCCTAGTATATCGGCAGGCTTGGAAAAAATACTGAGCCCCAACATTGAAATAGTCCCTTTTCCTCTCACTTGTTTAGTCCCCACGGCTCCTCTGCTCCACTCCACTAGCTCTAGACTAGAGATTAAGGTAAAACCAGGACAACATAAACTGTCGGCCAAAACTACAGCTACACTAAAACTACACTTTCTGATTTCTGTGCTTCCTCTACCACAATGCAGCTCACCTATACGCAGATACATACTGAAAAAATTGAGTTCCAAAACGCCAGATTATGTGTGTGACAGAAACATTAGTCTGCTTTTGACATTTTACATGCAGCAATGACATTTCAAACATGTAAGTCTGCGTTCATGTTAATGCTGAGGGGGAATGAAAGAGAGCTAATGACAGAGGCCTCCTACCTTGCACTTTTAAATTGTGTTACGTATTGACTGAAAGGGATTAGCTGAAAAGTGGTAATTTCCCCTCAATCAAATAGAGAGCTGAAATCAAAGTCTTTTCATCAGGCAGTCACTGAACTCAACACTTATGAGGAGCACTTTGTAAATCAGAAAATATGCTCGACATTAAAATGATTATTTATAGAAAGTAGAATGTGACGCACTGTTCCCAATATAATCAACAATATTCTGATATCTATTTTGACATTGACATTTACAAAATACATTAGAGCTAATCACTATGTTGTAGCATTGTTGCTTCATGACAATAATATTCTATCTATTTTGTCACAAACCTATTTATCTTGGAGTGCGTCTCCTTTCCCCCCTTTTTCATGTGACTAGATTTGTGAACCATTTATAGATTTTTATTTTATTTTGCAAGGTCTTAATAATAATGCTAACATTTGTTTAAGATTACAAATTGTGTTAAAACTATATGTAAAGGGCAAAAGCTCAACCAGGGACAGGAGAATGAGCTTTCCCTCTAACTGTATGTGTCGCATAATTTGCATATTTTGCTCTAATGATGTGTTATCCCAGTTTAAATAAATAAATAAACAATGACAAGGGCCTAGATGTGTATGTGCCCTCCTCTGATCCATTGTCCTCTCTGCGTGTGTCTCTCTCTCAGCTGCAGGAGGTGGAGGGTTGCCTGAAGCCCCCACTTCTGCCCATGATGCACCTTTGAAAGAGGTTTTTGCGACTGTTGGAACATCAATTCTGACCATTGTAAATTGTAGCCTTTACCTCAGGGGTGGCTCCAAAAATGTTTAAGCATTTCTTCTCTGAGCTCCTTCATCAGGCAGGCAGCTTCATGACCAGCTATTCACTTTGGCATTTTAAGATTTAAAATGGGGCTCGGTGATAAATAAAGTGAAATTTTAATTGTAAGGCCCCATTTAGACTAAACTAAAGTCACTAAACTGTTTATTTCAAACATGTCAATGGGTGAATTTCAAATACATTATGGATTTCCCCCCCAAATTATCATAAAAGTAATGCTGACACCTTCAATTCAATTCAATTCAATTTTTGTATAGCCGTAAATCACAACAACAGATAAGAGAATCAAAAAGTTCAAACACAGGAATTGCTAACAAAAAAAAAGTGAGAGACAAATTCCCACAAATGCCTTTATGACTCTGGTCTGTGAAAGGCAGTATAAAAAGTAACATTACTTACTTACTTAAGCACATAGGAGCCACTGGTCCATAGAGAGCAGATGACCAAGGTCCATAAATGTTAACTCATTGACTGCCATTGACTTATTTGTCTGAGACCCTCTATTTGACTGGGGATTACAGGACCATAGAAACAGCTAGAAACAAGCTTATTTTTGCTGATGAAAGTAGACAATCCAGTCTTTCAGAATCTGGTTTCATATTTCACATAGGAAATAATATTCTGTGGGTCTTGAGAATCAGTTAAATAATCAAAAACGGCTGGCAGTCAATGAGTTAATAAATGTCCATGATCGTCCTTAAATATCCTAGATCATTATCACTGCATTGGCAAGGAGCAACTCAAAAACTCATTGGGAAAAACGGAAAAACCTCGGGGGGCCCACATGGAGAGAGGGATCCGCTTAAGACATCTCAAATATAAATAGATGTTGTGTTTTTCTCAAACGGTTCACTCTTTGTGGATTGTAAAAACTCGCTGCACAGCTCAGCGGAACTACAGAGACTCATGATCCTGACTTCTATTTAACAATACTGACATTGCACAAGTTTTCTATTTTCAAAAAGGTCAATTTGTTATATTTGATTTTTCACCCATTCCCAGTTTTAAAGGAAGATACATCTATTTCATTAGATGAGCATTAAGTCTTAGTAACTTGAAACACCAGAGAAGGGCCTTCATGGTCCTGCTGCTGTCATTCTGAGGGAACACACAATAAATGCATCCATCGTCCAAGGTGAGTGGTGAAAACAAACATGTTTATTCCACATCAGAACTGACCATGGACAGAATCACTTTTTACTTATCATTGTAGAGAAAACATCACACATGCTTGAATGCTTCTGATTGGGGAAAACTGTGAGTTTTGTATTCCATCTTGCTTTCACAATTGTTGTACCACAAGCTTGTTGTTTGAAAAGATGTATGGTTTTGAAAAAAGCAATAATCTAAAATGTAACTTATTATACACACAATTAATGTATGCATTAACAGAAAACACAAGAATCAGCCTTCCAAAAGAGGTCTATGGCATTGGTTCCCCAACCTTTCTTGCCCTCGACAGTTAGGGTTGTTGGGAGAGGGAAGGGTTTTTTGGCTCCCTCGTTTTCTTTAACGAAAGTTTGTTTAAAACGTCTCATTAGCATAATTAATTGTATTTGTTTATAATCTGTTGATATTGCTATTAGGTACATTTTCTGAAATACTGAAATTGGCTCAAAATGAGTAATTATTGTCATTATTTTTTTTTTGATTGTAACATGTACAGATATATGTTTAACATGCTATAGTAGCCCACATTAGCCTCTTACTATCAATGTGTAAGCACCCCTCTGCGTACCCCCCGTTGGGAAACACTGACCTATAGGGAAATGGAGCTAAGCAATGCAAATAAGATCTGACATACTGGTTTTGTCATCAGCAACAATCCATTTCACTTTTATTAAGCACTTTTGAATTACAAAGATTGCAGTCAGGCAGTCTTCAGCATCAAGTAATAACTCTCCTGCCCAACATTAACCTAGCAGACATTGAGAGACTTCAATATGCAATAAGTATGATAAGTGTGGTAATCTAGAGAAGAAATGCTCTATATTTCAACTTCAATCCGGCTGCAGGGCGTAACCTTTTTCACAGCTCCATCTAAATCATGCACCAAGATGAATCTGAAAACTAATTGATGTCATTTTATTAGAAACATGCTCTTCTGTGATAGAATATTAAGACAATAATTAACACGCAATGATCCAATCCCTCACTGTGCCAAGTCACCACCTTTTAATTATGTTCAAAGAGATGGCTGACCGTCTTCCTTGAACTAGTTTTCCATGCGTCATCTTTCCATAAGAGTATAACTATATATTATAAATGAACGTCTTTAGAGTAAGCCAGCTTTATCTGTCTTTAATAAACCGTTATAATTGGGCTTTTGGGTTGCGATAAGAACTAAACCTTATCTGTTTCTCCCTATGTCTTTGGCCATAATTTAGACTCCAAAGACGAAAAAAAAACTACCTGTGTCTTCCTTTGATAAAGCACATCTGCTCACAGCCATTACCCACAAGGCTTTGCTCCCCCTTTAGATCACCCCAGCACCCCTGAAGCAGCAGCTCTACACTTCTGTCTTCTACCCCTCAATCTCCTGCCGAGACACCGCTTTCAATTTTGAGCAATTTAAAGCTGTTAAGCCCAGTGAATGACCACCTCCTGTTAGTCCGTGGTGAGGTGAGTTGTCCAGTTGCGAGATGGTGCTTGAGTGTTTTGCAACCTCTTGTTCAGTGAACTCTAATGCTCTTGGCTGAGAAGGAACCAGAGCGAGGGGTGACACAGCTCCAGGGCCTTTGTTACGGGAACACAACATGCGTGCAAAACTCACAGTATGGTTTCAAACTGGTTGGACCGAGACACCGTCATCTCTTGTCTATGGAATTTACTTTACGGTCAATGGTTAAAATTCTAAAATAAAACACACGCTAAGACATACAGTATACAGTACAGTTGTATCCCATTAAGAATCTCAAATTTTAGCAAATAAAATCCACTGGTTCAATGGTTCAATGGTGAAGCAGTACAGTATAATCTATAGTTTACAGCGGTGGTGAAGTAATTGTTTCTAGTACGGGTTATTTAAAGGGCCAATGTGTAAGTAAGTAGGTAAGTAATGTTTATTTATATAGCACATTTTACAGACCAAGGTCACCCAAAGCGCTTTACAAAGTTCAGAGTTCAAATGTGACTGATTGATAATCCATTGTGTTGCCAAGAATATTTAACTTTACAGCATACGATGCATCGTTGTAAAGCATTCCATGGAAAACTTGAGCAAAAAGTGGCATTATGATGCAATTATATCCATATTATGCACACAATATTCAAATTAATATTTTTTTTGCCAGCTCTGCAATGAACCAATACTGTATAAATTCTACATTATGCAAACAAAACAAACATCATAACTATTATTATATTATTATTCGTCGTTCCTGCATGCCCTCACTGGCTTCTCCTGTTTTACTCTGTGATGTGGGAGGAGGCAGCACATAGATGTCGGACCCCGGGTTTCCTGTATCGCCAAGAGGCTACAGAGGCAGGTAGTGCTCTGAGACTGAAAACCCAGACTTTGGCCCCAGTGAAGAGCGCCACTTCAGAGAGTTCCTGCCCTGGAGGAACCCACAAGTGCTCCAGCACACCCGCCTGCGAGAGAAAGAAAGAGCGGAGCCCAGCCGCGATCTGAGCGCCTGTCTGGGACGCTCTGGGGGGATCTCACAGTCCAACTACAAAAACCAGCGAGCAGATGTCAGCGGGCGACGGAGCGCAAAGTGGAGCCTGCAAAATCATCTTAGTGAATAATGCCAACTGCTTTTAGGAACTAAACGATCTGACTCTTTCCCCCAGTTGTTTTCTCAGCATGTGCTTTGGGAGCTGTTCTATTCAATATCAAAACACTGTTGGTAACAAACCGCATTGACGATAATTTAATTCCTGCATTTCTTTACCAAGTTAAATGTCAACTTCCTCAACTTTCTTTTAGATGTACACAATTTTGACAGCTTAAACATTGCACAATAATATATTAGGTAAAAAAAAGGCTATATGGATAGACAGAGCAGACTGTGGATGGTTCAATGACGTAGTTTCACTCACGCTTATGTCCACTTTTGAGTGATAGTTTGTCACTCATACAGTATATGCCGTATTTACGAATGAAATATCAATAATGGGCTAAAACTATGTTATAAGATCTCGTTGACCATTACTGCCCTCAGTCATCCTCACTAATCTGCGGTCCTTGAGTAAAAAAGGACCAACACCAAACAAGCTTACAGCAGGTACGCATTCCGCGAAGCTTCTCTGCTTTTCTTCACGGAAGGCTGGTTACAAAAGACGACCAGTTTGCAGACAGCCGTTTTTTTTCTTTTAAAAGCCAGTAGAATGATGGTGAGTCATCTGGGCATCAGAAAAAGATAAGCGGCGAACAAAGTAAGGTTTAATTGGCTGTGTTGCAGTAGTGGTGGTCAGAAAAAAAAAACTCAAAGAAAAAGTACTTAAAAATGTATGCATTGCTCTTAAACCAAGATTAGAAGAGAAAAAAAAACGTTTTTGTCCCCTATAACTTCTCAAAATGACAACA
This sequence comes from Knipowitschia caucasica, assembly GCA_964034765.1. NCBI lineage: Eukaryota > Metazoa > Chordata > Actinopteri > Gobiiformes > Gobiidae > Knipowitschia > Knipowitschia caucasica. Next base: position 20,655,319 of record OZ035836.1, on the reverse strand, counting down.
TTGACTGAGTTGTGTTGTAACTGCAACACAAACATGTAGAGCAGTAAAGACGACACCGGTCAGATCGTCCGCACTGCTCTGAAGGAGACTATGGAAATAAACAGTGGGTTTGGGGACAGGTGCAGACTGGACAAGGTTAGTGCAGAGAAATCTAGATGGCAGCAGTTGTTGTTAAACCCTGGAGAGGCCTGATTCAGTTCCACAAATAAAGCACGCTGCTGCCTCTGTGACATGGGCTGTGTGCCCGAGCCCTCAAAGACCCCGCACCTCACAAGAGAACTAAAGTGGCAGCTGTTTACCTGCCTCTGCTTAGAAAGGGCCAAGGGCTGCTGGATTAACACAAGAATGAGAATAGTCCACTAAAAGAAAGCATATAGTTGTTTTGGATACAAAGATTTCACACATATCTTAAACAAAGTATCAGGTTGAGACTGTTATGCTATTATTGTGATATCAGCCTGAGGTTTTCTTTGCTGTTCACAAAACATGAAAGCAAAGCATCTCTGTTCTGGATATGATGATAAAGGTTGTCTCCGTAGGGATTTTTGTCCGATGGCTTTTTGACCCATCCTTGCAGCACTCTCTCGCCCGAGGACTCGTCTTCAGATGTTGATGCTCAGCTTGGATCATGACTACCGGAGGACCTGACCTATCGCACATGTTTTGAGCAATGGGAAACATGCACCATAAGTAAAATCCTCCAGTGAAGGGACTCCTGACCCAGACACATGCAAACTCCACACAGAAAGGCCCAGGCCGATGCAGGAAGCTGTGAGATGTGTGCACCTTCTACTCTGTCTCATGCTACAATAATGTTATATGTCAATTATATGTTATGTATATCATATTCTTATCACAAGCAACACAGAGAGCTGCACAATATTGGAACAGAATCCCATATGGGATAGTAATGTCAAGGACTGCAATAACAATATTAATTGAAATATGTAATTTAAGGTAAAGGATTGGCCGACGTAAAAAGGAATGCATAATTTTCACATAATAATAATTCAAAATCATTGCATGTTTGCAATGATGACAAACTTGCAGTTACTGCAATAACCAAAATTTTTTGATATATTGTGTTGCCCTATAACACACAGGCCCAAGACCGCAACAAGACAAAAATAAATAAAAATAAAAATAGAAACGTATCAAACTGAATAAACTTTAAAATATCAATGCTTTCTTTAGTGTTGTGAATGTGGGCCGTGGACAGCTCTAAACAGACAATGTCAATAAATGCCATAACCTCCGATAAGACAGGGAGAGGAGGTTTCCACACGGGAACAGTCATCTTTTCTTTTCAGGAGTCACACAAGTGAAGAGTGAATTTCACACAGACAGGATATAGTGTTGCTCCTGGGAAAGTGAAAAGTGAAGTGAACAAGGTACCCACAGAGTACAATATCACTTCATGTTGAAATGGATCAGTGGATGGTCTGACTCCCTAACGGTAAATGGCAGTTAAAATCCACAGGTAGATTAGAAATATAATCCACTTGGATCTTCCATCTCAGATCCAAGTGCATCAGAAAATATGTATTTATTTGAACAAAACAAAACTCAGCACCTGAAACGTTGATGCGTTTATCACAGTGAATTAAATCTCTATTGATTTCACATTAGGCTAAGCAAATTTCCAATTAAATGTGACAAAACAATCTCGAGCTTCCGAGGCAGCACACCAGACCGTCCCATTGTTAGCCGGACATATGTGCACTGCAGGCACCATAAGGAACGTAATCAAATATTCACTCAAGCCTTAATAAATGGAATTCATTTTACTTCAATGCATGTGTTTGTCTACATTGCAATATAATTACAAATAAGTTATAATTACATAATTATAGAAATGCAAAACGATACAAAAAATATATACAGTATTTGATCATTTTGACTATATTGGGATTAGGAAACATAAGCCAAAGTGATAATTATTTGATAATGCTACACTTTTTATATTACAAAGGGACAAACTTTTATATATTTTACAAATTACAAATGTTCACCTTTATGACGTGTTGCCTGCAATTTTCAGTATGTACAAAACAGAATTCTCTACAATTCAGTTTTGTTAATACGTTTTATATACAATAGCTGTATTACACATTTTGCTGCCAATAAATCAGTAAATGCACTTTGAGGCAAGTGTGTTTAAAATTATCAGTGCTAAGTTTTTATAGCTTTTATATGAGGCTTTGTTTAAAATTATCATATCGTCATATCGTGATACATACCAACAAAAATCATGATACATGCTGAGGCCCATATCGCCCAACCCTAATGTGAACCATTCAGAAGTGTTGCAAGTGTTTCCCCCAATACCTGATTTTTTGTATTGGCCTGCTCCATGAACTATTTACCAAACAAATGCTATTAGAGTGTGGCATACAGAGCAGGTGGCATTCACGACAGCTCAATATGTTTCCACTGCAGAGCAAATTATCAAGACTTGTATCAATTAGAAGCAGTCATGTACCTCTGAGTGATGTTAGAGAGGAGCACCAATGTGGCTCGACATGGGATTTAGAAATTAGTTTTCCAAAGATGGATTTATTCAATGACGTGTGTGCCAAAAGCATGGGACGAGAACAAGACAAAAGTTAAAATGTAGGATTATCTAGAACAGGCATTGCCCATTGCGGACCCCTGTGTGATGATATTTGGCCCTCTGCCTCACAAACACAAATGCATTCTCTGAGATCATAAACAGAAGTGCAGTGTCATCCAGCCAACCCCAGCTCTACCAATTTATGCCTGCTGTACATCATTGGAACGCTCAGCATGCATGTATTTTTAGGCAGAACAGAAAAGCTCTCATCCCGAAGCTTCCAATAGTGACTCACAGCAATCTTACCAAAAATTCCCAAAGGATAAAATGTTGAAAATATGTTGTTGTCTTTATTTGTTCACATTATGTTTTACTTTACAGTTCCGCTCAGATTGTTCAAATGAACTTTTTGTTTTTGTTGTAACAAATGAGCACTGAACCTTAAAAAAAGAATACAGCAATGTTATATTTTAATTGCTATATACAACTTGAAAGGAGTAGGCAGATGTAAAAAGGGAATATTTATATTTTCCGTCCCTTCATTACCAGAGTCTTTATGCTGGGCCAAACACATATTAACGAACACAGAAAGTTAGGTATGTAGTGAAAACTAACTAAAGAAGTCAAAACATGCTCATCTCGGATAAACATTAACAGAAATACGTTTAAATATTTGCATTTGTGAGTGAAACTCGAATTTCCATTTGCAATATGTTTGGTACAATTACAGAGGATTATATGTGGCTATCTCAATATTAAATAGAAAAACTTAGATCTTAGATAATAGTCTCTATCCCTCAAACCTTTACCTTTGCGCTGTCCCTGCCTCATACAGTGATCTGGTGGCTTCAGCCTGGGGTCAGCGAACGGTCTGACACGGTTCATTTGCAGTTGGGTATCAGATAACAGACTGCTGGAGGCCGAGCAGCATCCAGCCAGAACCGACACATAAACTCCTGCAGCGCGGAGCTAAGGGTCACCCCACTACACGGCGCTAGTCTCTGGGGTGAGGGATGGGAGCAGATTGCTGGATGGGCTGGTCCTGCTGCGTCCTGCTCAGTGAACCCTGCCTGTGTTGGTGTATGCGGGGGGACAGAGAGACCGGGGGAGGGGGGCTTACCCTTTAGGTGGATCTTATTTTCCGGACTGTGCACTAAAACGGAGCTGACCGAATCCAGACTGTCGTAGTTACTGCAGCCGAGAGGGCCCGTCCTGGTCTCTGTCACCTGAGGGAGAAGAACATTTGGCTTTAGAAATCTGTGAAATGATCTCAGAGATGTTATTGAAGTGTATAATACAGCAACATCTAGTTTCACATTTGAAATAACTTATTTTTTTATTATTATTATCATGATCAAACCTGATTTAATGTACTCAGTGTGTGTTTGTGTGTGTGTGTAGAGGAGAGAGTGCTTTCCTCAGCAAGAGTGAGTGATGGGAGAGATGGCTTGGTTCAGAGAGTGTTTAGGCCTGTGTGTGTTGTGTGTTTGTTTGTGTGAGTGTGTGCGTGTTGGTGTAGTCAGAGAGAGAGAGAAAGCGTGTGTGTGTATATCTTCTCAGAATCATCATGTTACATACAGAACACACAATAAACCTTACTTCTTACTTATATCTTCCTAACTATAACTGCGCACACTCAACAGGAAAAACAATCATCACTAATAAGGGCAAAAAAAGTCAGAAAACCGCCGCGGGGGAAGACAGCACAAATAGGAGGCTGTTGTAGCAGTGGAAAGTAATGAGCTAAAAACTTTTACAACACGCTTTGAGGATCATTGTCTATGTTGTGTATGAATGGGATGAGTTAAAGAACGTTATAAGTTGTGTATATATTCGGCCAATTTTTTATTTATTTTTCTCTGCTTAATCCTTGCTCATACGTTATTTTGGCATCCAGAATTTTGTGATACTTAAAAAAATAGATGGAAATACAACAAGACTAACCAACGTTTGAGATGTCGAGGACAGCCTAAACATAGAGTTAATCTTGGTATCCTGGCAGAGAGAAATATTCACTATTCACACGGTGACTATTTTTTACTCTTAAAACACATATTTAAATTAAGATTACAGTTTAGGGTAAGCACAGTAAATGTTATTGGGGATAATGTAATGAGTTATGCTAGACTCTCCCTGGATGAAATGCCAAGATTTTAGTGAACCCTGCAAATATTTGCGTAACTGGTCCAGTAATGTATAGTAAAAGTAAATGATAAATCTAGTAAAAGTACTGTAAAGTGTAGTCGAGTAACACGTTTAACAGTAACATGAAAAAGAAAAGACTGATGAGCAAAATCTGGTGGTTAAAAATCCCAGCGCAACCGGAATTAGCATAAGAAGAAAGATAGAGCTCGCAGCAAAGACGTCCCGCAACTAAATCACACTATTTTGGCAAATGACCTGGCATTAGGCAGGGTTGTTCATCTCAGCTCCACTCTACCTCGCATAAAAACCAAATTTTTTACCCACTAGAAAAACAGAGAAAATCTACCTGAAAGGCTGGTCAAAGAAACATAAAAACACAGCTCAGAAATATGATGGAAGGTCTGACGCATAATGAAGGATTAACAAGTGAAAAGAATGTTGCATGTCAGAAGAATTGTATTTGGTTTGAGTCATTGAGATCTGCTTTTAACCCAAGTACCAAGGCCCTGTTTACCAAAAACGACCAGACTCCTGCAGAGCGTTTAGATGGCTCCGGAAAACAATGTAGTGCTAGCGTCCGGCCAGTAGTGGGCAGTGGAACTTTGTAACACGACACGCGTGACCCCCAGCAACTCCGTTTCCATGTAAACAGAAGGCCAAACAGATATACAACCATGAATCTATTATAATAACTGGATAGGGTATTGCTAGTTTATAGCTGAAGAACCATGTGCTCGGGGGATTCTCGCGGTACTACAGAATAAATAATACAAAATTCACGTGGGCTACCCAGAAATCTTCCATAGAACTCAATGTAAATTAAAACAGCTCAACCTCAGCTGACAGAGAACCTACAGCTTTTATAAAGGTCGGATTTTGTGGGGATTTTAGTATCCCTTGTCATCCTGAACTTTTTTTTCTTCTTAAATCCTTCGGTTTTCTCTAAATCCACACTTTAGTGCCACAAACCCTGTTCATCTGGCTCTCGCTCTAACTCCCGCTCTGATGAACTGCTCTGATTGGTCAGAGTGCGGCCGAGCCCCTCTGCGCACGTGCATGAAAGCCACACACGCATATTTGGCGCAATGCATCGTGGGAGATAATTTACTGCGCAGAACAGGGAGGACCAGACGACAAGTTTCCCATGGATCTTTGCAAGTTCCAGGTGAGTTCCGCTAATATGTCAGCGACCGTGCCGGCACAAAGCGCCACTGAGCACAACCGTTAATTTGAATACGGCGCCATCTTGGATCGCCGGGGCTTGTATACAACTCTAACGTTTTACAGTTGCAGCGTCTTTGTTTAAACCATAGACTGTAAATATTAACGGACGTAGTCACGCATATCTCTGCCGTTCTAACTAATGTGCCACAACTTCCACGGTCTATGGGCAGTTTCAAAATGGCCGCGGGGGCTGGAAAATGTGAAAAAACGCATCTGCGCATGCGTCAGCCGGCACGAGTCCGATCCATTTAAACGAGTGACTCTAAAAAATCACAGCCACTAAACTAGACTGGTCCAAAAAAAATCACTCCCCTCAGCATTGACACACATGTTAAAAATTAACTGTGTATTATAATCCATGTAACTACTTCCTTACTCTCAAAACAGTTCTACATACATAGACTGTATATAGACATTGGGAGCCCCGAGCTCTATGAAGCCCAATCAGTGGGGTGGTGGGTCCCGGCTCAAAAATGTCCAAAATGAAGTGCACTGACATGCTTGCAATACCACCCCAGGCCGATGGGGGTGCTACTCTATGGCATCTTCTTACCTCTTGGAAGCGTCTTTACAGGATGGTCCAAAAGTTGGTTCTTGGCCCGAAACTACGTTCCAGATGTGTGTCAATGTCAATGTGGAGTATATTTTTTTGGATCAGTCTAGTTTAGTCACTGTGGAATTTTCAAGGCACTCGTTTAAATGAATGGAGCTCGTGCTGGCTAAGACGTGCGCAAATGCGTTTTTTCACATTTTCTAGCCCCTGCTGCCATTTTGAAACTGACCATAGACGGTGAAAGTGGTGGCACATATGCATTACTACGTCCGTTAATATTTACAGTCTATGAGCCCAATAGGGAAGTGGAAGATTTGCTCCAACTCTCAGTCTCCCTACTGACTTACATTCAAAAGTTCAGAAGTTTGCAAACACTACGGGAGACATCAGCGCTCGGGTAGTCCACTCCTAATATGCAGTCAATATGGTTCTAACACTATAGCTTCCATTTGAATGTTTTATTGGCCTCTGTCACATCGAAAGAAACGACTACCCTCACTCAGTATATACAAGATAAAGACAGTATGTTGTGCTCTGATTTTATCACAACATGTTACTTAAACAAGACTCTTTCTGTTGGGAAACAATATGTATTTATGAACAAGGTAATCCAGCTTTATTCTTTTCTTTCCCCTCTAGTGCAGGAGGGAGTTTGGTTTTGTGAAGCCCTTTTCTCTCTTCAGCCTTCAGCAAACAGCAGCTGCCCTGAATGCATCTACTGTACCCTCCCTATCCCTGCTACAATAACTGGAATGAAACTGAAAGCTGTGTCAGATGTGATGTGTTTGTGAGTTAAACTATAGCCTCTCGACAGCTTTGAGTTGATGGAGTTTATAATGATGTGCATAGTCATAGATGAATATTTGTATAATAATCCACCTGAGAGTCACCCACCCACGACTCAGGTTTTGTTTGAAAGTCCCAGGAGCTCTCCAGAGCCGCATTCAGCCCACAACACTTTGTTTGGAATGTTTGTTCAGCAGAGTGCATTATTAAAACAAATGTGAGCTCTGTTTTTAAGTGCAGCTATTAACAGTTATGACGTACATCCATCCATTCGTTGTCTACCCCTCCATCCATTTCTGGGTCGGGGGCGGGTGGCCAGAGATGCTGACAGGTTGACAGTTATTTTGTCCTGGGGCCATAACATGGCATAACATATTTTCTAAATTCTAAGAACAGACTGTAAGGCACTTAAATATTCGACTTATAGCCTATGGATATTTTTCTCTAAAAGCCTGTTTCCAAACTGCAGCTCATTAGCACCATGTGTCCGTGGACTTAGGAGCACTAACTTGTTACTCTTGATATATGTGTATTTGAACTTTTATGTTATTATTAGCACTTATCCTGTTGCATGGTTCCTAATCCATTTTGAAAAACACAGATCTCTGGTCGTTGCATTCAGCAACAAAACAGCGGTTTCGGAGTCGTGCTGTTCCTCTCTCTGCCGCACCTCTCTCTTTCTCGCTCTGCCGCACTTTCACTCTCTCCGTCTCACAGGCCACAGTGCCCAGTTCTGCACATGTGCAGGGTGAGGCCAGGCACACATGCCAACATACGGATGATAAATTACAGTATAATAATTGTCATGTTGGGAATGTGCATTGTGCTCATCCTTCACAAAGTTCAATCCTGAGACCCATGAGATCTCTTGGTCTGGTTGGAACACCTGACAAGCTCATTCTGCAGGTAAGGCACTGTAACTCACTACTTTTTCATGACACATAGACCATTCGACGAGTATGCAGATCTGTTTTAAGCTGTGATGAATGGTGGGTGGGACTTGATATTGCAGAAGTCAGGTGGGAGACAGTTCTAGAGATGGGGGCAGAAGACTTCATGCTCTGGTCCTGATGGTGACGACAGTGAAGGGACAGAGTTGAAGAGCGTAGGCTGGGTGGAGGGATTGATAGTGGGTGGTGATCTGGAGAAGGTCTGAGAGAAAATTTGAGGCCAGGACTTGGATGGACTTATATGTGGGCAGAAGGTTCTTGAACCGAATGCCGTGTTAAATATACTATACTTTCATCTGACGTCCATCATCCTTATTTGCAGATCTATCCGTCTCCATGAACAAAAACTTTCTACTGCAAAGTGCACTCGGCCTCTCCTAACAGCAGCCCATTTCAGACTCAAGTGAAAAGTCTTCCGCTTTAGTCCTGGGTGCTCCGAGTGCACACGATAATGCGCCTCTCTCCGTCTCTCCTCCTCCTCAGCGCGGGGCCCACGGGCATTACGCGGACACAGGTCAAGCACATCCCACTCAGTGTCGCTGGCTCTCGTGTTGATCTGGCAGAGCAGCGCGGCAGGTGGCTCGAACGCTGAGATCCTCATTTAGCAGAAAAACATGTAAACGATGCACACTCTCTCTCTCTCTCTCTCTCTCTCTCTCTCTCTTTCTCTAAGTGCCAGTCTGTGTCTCACTAACAGTTAGACGTGTGTGTGCGACTGTGGAGGTGGTGAAAAATCTCACTTTTCAGCTGTGAAGGATTATTTACCGTAGACCTGCCTGTCAGTCGTTCACAGAGTAGAGGATGAATTATTAAAATCACCATGGAGACAAACAAGATTTGTTTTTTGAAGGTATCAAAGCATTAAACACCCACAGAGCCTCAGATATGCATAAGCAACTGAATATGGATTTGTGTATGGTTTTATTTCCACTTACATAATATATCATTGGGTTTCGATTGTGTTGAGTGTTGTGTAAAAAGTTAAGTTTGGAAAAGGCACATTTGTGGAATGCACAAATACGGAATACTGCGCCTACCCACTCAGTCATGGTTCTGCAGTATAATGAGAGTTACTGTGAAACTTCTGATGCTTGAATGACTCATTACTTTCTCCTGCTCAACTTTTTTCCTGTTAGCATGCAGAGGATCATGCATTCTCGATTCGATGCAATTCAAAACAGTTGGAGGGAAGATTCCAATACCACTCTATAGGAAAAAAGGATTATTTAAAAGAAAATATTTATTTTTTAAAGTCCAAATGTTATGTGATTAGTTTAAAAAAGTAATTTTTGTATGTCTGAAAGTCCATCCTACTGGCCAACCTCATGCAGATTGTTTTTATTTTAAATAATGACCCTGGCATTTCTAACCAACTTTGACCATGCTGACAACAAAGATGTGGAACTTAATCATCAAAATCAGTCTTTGCTTTATGTGGATTAGTTTGGTCCAGAAACCACAGAGCAATGAGTTCAAAGGAGTTGACAATCAGAACTACCAGAATTAACCCTTTTGTTTCAGCTGCTCCCAAACAATGTTGAACATAGGCCAGGGTTTCAAAATGGACCTCAAAGGCACTTCACACATTTCCTCAAGTGAGTCCAGTCTTGACCTGAAGACTGGGTGGAGTCTAGTGTGCATCCGCTTGATGGAAACTAAAATCTGCAGCCACATTGGCCCTATCTGTAACAAACTGGTTCCAGACCCCTGATGTAGGCTCTTTGGAATAGAACTATATTCATGTTTGATACCGGCATACGGACGCACAATCAAATATACAGTTGATTTTGTTGTAATACACTATATGGGCTGATGTGCAAAGTAAGTGGACTCGTGCGGGACTCACCTTGATGGCGGACGTAGCGATCTGAAGGTGGTGCAGTCGCCTTAGGGTGCTCTCTCGGTCAGTGAAGTAGGAGGCGGCGAGCTGGTGGAGCAGCTCCAGAGAGACCACTGAGCTGTTACTGCTGCCCTCCGACTTCTTATTGAGTTTCTGTTTGTCCAGGAAAATGGTGAGCGACTCCTCCCCTGTGGGTAAGGCATTGCTTCAGTCAATTGCCTACTGTAAAAATACTCATACACTAAGTGTCACAAAAAAACTGCATTGAATAAAAACACAAGCAGTAAGCAAGTCCTCTTTATAGTTTATATACACACCAAAAACACTTGATATTTAAAAGATAAATGGAATTTTTTACATTGGAACGTTCCTGGCAATGAAACCAAGAACATATAGTAATAATTCATTTCTGTTTATACTTGTATGTTTGTTTCAATGGGAAATGCTTTGTGACCTGGTCTGCTATATATATATATATATATATATATATATATATATATATATATATATATATATATATATATATATATACTTATTTAGCCCCTTAATAATCTCTTTCTTCTGCTGCTGCTGCTTCTGCTGGACTTGAGCACTGCTTTGTAAATATGGATAATCCTTTTCCTGCTTTGTTTTCATTAACGTTTTTAAAGGCCCGCATTCAAATAATTCAAGCTATGTTTTATGCATTATTGAACTGTAGTTTGGAGTTTACAAAATATAATCTGTGGTGTTTTGAATGACTGAGGAAGCAGAATCCCACCTACACCTCCATCAACAACAACAACATTTTCGCTTCTGGAGCCAATTCAAAGGATTCAAATGTAAACATATTGTAACTACACATTCATTTACACACATACAGGTGTTCCACAAACAGCTCACAGCAAAACGCATTTGAAGGACCACACAATAATGAATATTCTTGAGACTCTTGCAAAATGCTTTCAATATGCGTCTGATATCTACAAAAACTTTCACAGAGACAACAGGAAACGCCTGGAGCCCAGTCATGCGCTGTCTTACACTAATTATCTCCATGACGACGTGTGGGCATGTGTTGTCGCCGCTGCACATGTGTGAGTGAGGGAGCCTCCATTGACACCTAACCCTAACCTAACCTTGCTTCTCCCTGAATCAGGATTTCAGGCAAAAAAAACCAGGACGATGTTGTGCGTTAGTATGAAAGCTGTCGGTGTGTTGTGTTAGTACGAAAGCTGTTGGTGTGTTGTGTGTTAGTATGCACACTGGAGCTGTTTCTGAGAGTTAATTACACTCTCCCTCTGCATCCATCCACTGCCGCTCCCACACAACACTGCAGACGCCGATGCTCCACTGAATCCTGCTGTAAGTGGCTCCGGAGGCAACGCATTTTACGTTTTCATGTTTATCATACAGGAGCCGTTAGACAATTGTATGTGTTAAGTGTTTCTTGCTTCATGATCCCAGCTCATGTGTTTTTCATGATGCTGCAGCAAAAAAACTGATGTTATAAGTCTTGGCTGTCAAAGCTGCACACTTCTTTATTATGCTGAAGTCAGAGTTTTTGTACTCATTATGATAAAGATAGAGATTTTATACTTGTTTCTTTTTGATGCTAGACTTAGAGATTGTATTGTATTTTATTTTGTATAGAGTTATTGTTCATTTGTGATGTGTGCTCTTCATTCCTACTGTTCCAACTGTGAACATTTCCCCACAAAGGATCTTGAAGATGTGATTTTTGCCTATTATGATGCTGGACATACTATGTTATCCATACAAGCAGGTGGGACCAGGATAAGTTATAGCAAAATGACTCATCACTAGATTAAAATACCTTCCACACTTCACACTTCTGTCACTTTATAACCTCAAAATGTGTGAGTGTTCATATGTTACAATTTTATTAAGATGTTTTATGCATACCATATATGTATATTCTTTAATTTGATATCATTTGTTTGCATCATATGCAAATTCCTAGTTTGTGACTTCCTGTTCCAGTACAAATAATTCTGATTCTGAAGAATTTAGCGGTAATACAAATTCTTATCTTATTGTAGGTGCAATGTATGGCTGCAGCAAACAGTTATTTATATAATTGAGTATTCTATCGGGGACACCCTCGAAACAGAAATGATCCATCTCAAGGAGCAATCCATAATGAATAAATAAAAATAAAAAAATGAATAAATATTGATTATTAGTTTTGATTAATCGAGTCACCTTTTAATTCTTTTACATCATTAAATGCACAATAGATAAATCATTTAGGAAAAGTATGATTCATAGTCATAATAATTGACAGTAAAAGTATTATAAACCCATTACTATTACCCAAGGGCTGTTTCAAACCAGTTTAAAATAGACGTAACCCAGCTGGGGCAGATTATTTGTGGTACTGACATATCAAAAGAAAAGTTGGTGTATGTGTGTGTTTACATGTGTGTGTGTGTGTGTGTGTGTGTGTTTACATGTGTGTGTGTGCCAATGCCAATGGCTTCATCCAACATTCTTCATAACCATGCTTAACCAAAATCAATAAAAGCTCTTTTTGAAGCTGGGGTGGTTTTGTAATGGGCTTCTGAGGTTGTATTCATAACAGCGGGTCACTTTGAGCACGAGGAGCGGGTCTACATGCAGGCGTGCATCTGCCTGCTGCAATCAATAGAGCAAGTGAATCGGTTTGGTAAGCCGCTTCTCCTCTGTGCGACACATTCCAAATAAAAAGCCAATAAAGAGAGACATATGTTAAGAAATAGGTCAATTTAATCTGGTTGCTTGTTTGGAGGGCTCTCACAGTTTGCGAGAAACATTCAGTGCAGGGGGCGAGGGTGGAATATCCTTCAGAAACAGCACCAGCTCAGAGTGCCAGGTGCAGCGTGAAGGAAATACATAAATAGTTGTTTTGACTACATTTGTCATCCATGATGTTATTTATGTGTATGGGTTTATGGATATGCATGCGACCTTAATTCCAACAGGGAAATAAGAAATGAAATGTCAATTCACTGCATTTTTTTTTCTGATCGAGTATTCCATCAAATATTTAAAAGGTGAGATATCTGATGAGTAAATATTGAAATCTATTTTGAGTCTTTTTTTCTCTCGCAAACACTTGAACATAAAAAACCTGCACATATATATTTTTGCTATTAACAACAAAGGCAAAGTAAGGGAATCTGCTCTCAGTCCAAACTGAAACTGAATCTGTTTAGCATGTTTACATGATGTTATCTGTAAGGGACATTATCATTTCAAAACTTCCCCAAAAAGTAAAATTGGTATCCCATTGTTAAGTATTTGAGTTGCCTTGTGTATGATTTGTGCTATACAAATTAACTTGCCTTGCCTTAAGTCTATCAATTATTTCGAGTTTGTTTTTATTTCAGAGTTTGTTTTTAAGAATTGCTTTCCTGTCCACTCCTTTGAACTGTAATGGGGGACACTTTCTGCTTTGTATGTTCCACCACCTGCTGTGCTGTTCCCAATGGTCTCCCATCACAGCACCAATCAGGCCTTGCCCTATTTAGCAGCTGATATCTGACGGGATCAGGCCCTCACATGCAGGTGATGGTACACTTCTACTATCACTGCATTTCGGGTAAAGTGGGAAGTCCATCCATTTAATTGAAAATAGAGAAAACATTGACAGACAAAAATAATCTTGAAGAACCTGTTGATTATGTCCTGTCTGGAAGCACTTACCTCCCAGAGTGGCGGAGATGAGGAAGTGGGTGCCATACTTCTTGATGAGGTTGTCGTTGATTTGCTGCAGTGTCGGCCGTCGCCCCAGCAACCGCAGGTTTCTAAGGAACTCAGGAGCTAAAGGCAGCGGAGAGTGGAGGAAGTCCCTCTTCTCTGTCGCCAAACTGTTCACCTTCCAGTGGCTGAACTCCCTGACGACAAAAACACAATCACAACTTTAAAAGCTGTTTGTTTGTCCATGTGATACAGTACAATTTATTTCACCAACAACAATTATGGTGTAAAAGCAGCTTGTGGCATGATAAAGAGATGGTTGCATATTAGAGCTGTGACAAAAATGTAAAGAAAGCAATCTGGACTAAATCAAAATTATCCAAAATTATCAAAATTATCAAAATTATCAAATGGAAAGACACCAATCATGTGATTCAGGAAAAAGCCAGCATATGTTTTTACTTCACTCACTCTGTGTTCTTGCTTCTCTGTGCAAAACCCAATAGTGCCACCCACTTCCTGGTTCACTCACTAACCCTAACCCTAACCCTTAGCACGGATACTTCCTGTTTTGCACTTGTTTGCTGGTTCCCAAAAGCGCTTTACTATGTTCAGAGTTCAGATATCGTTTTATTCTCTCCACACACGGTGATGATGGAAGCGAGACGCTGAACACACTGGCGCATCAAAGCCTCTGACCAAACACCCTCCATTCACTCAATCATTATATTCATACCTCTTTGTGCATGTTTTTAGTGGTAGGGGAAACCGGAGCACCCGGAGGAAACCTACGCAGACACGGGGAGAACATGCAAACTCTTTTGGAGTACTGATATTGTCAAATCGCTCCACACAATCTGATGACTGGCTTGAATAATATTCGTTATTATTATTAGTTAAATTAGTTTGGGGCTGCAAATATTGTTTTATTTTTGAATTTCTAATGCATTTAAATGGAAATCGAGATTGGTCAATATGGAATAAAAAATCTTGAGTATTGTTGTTTCTCCCCATCTCGAGGCTCTACTACATATATTCCTTTTACAGGCTTTTCTGCATAAAACCTTGTCAATGTGTTTTGTACTGTGCTGATACATTGTGCTTTGGCTGAAGTTGTGAAAAAGTAGAAAGAAAAAAGAAAACAGTATAAATGTGTTTTTCAATCAATACCAGACTTCACAGTCCACCCCAACAATGACCTCTCCCTCTCATGTTAAATCAATGGCTATTTACATAAACAGTTTGACAAAGCTACAAAGTATAGACACATAATGGAACTCATTTAGAACCCTGGGATGCACCATCTGTGATTTTGCTTCTTGTCTGTACACACTGGTAACAAATCACTCCAAAACAGATGCTTTTACTTGGAAAAGTTTCAAACATACATTTCCCTTACAGATTGTGTTACAACAACAAAGCAGGATAAGAAAAAAAAAACACACACAATAAATAAAGTATCCACGATCCGTTTCAGCACCTTTTGCAAGTAAAGTGGAAATTAAAGTTTACCTACATCAAAGTTTCTCATAAACTGTACTCCGGCACTTTTAAAAGCAACTTCATTTGCAACGCTGGGGTCACACACTGGACGACGGCCAGTATTCTCTGTGGGGGTTGGTTCATATTCATTTTAATGATGTTGTGATTAATAATTGATGTCAGAAGGTGCTTGTGGGAAGTGTAATTAAGGCACACAGAACTAGGTTTGACCACACAGGGCTTCCATAGACACGCTGGTGATTTTGGACTGTTCTCAGACGCCAATTAGGGTCTTTTTGAATATAGGAAACAAGCCAATAACTGTGAATCAAAAGACACTGAAGGATAGAGATGTATAACGACAAAGGCCAGAGTCTAACTGTTGGTATCCATAAGAGCAGCAATAACATCTTGATTATATTGTGTTATCTTTGCTGTGATTATTAACGATTTTACTGTCTTGTGTGATCTTTTTTTTTGTTTTTTCTGCACTTGGTTGGGTTACATGTGTATGCATTGAACAGAGCTTTGGGCCAAGAGCCAACTTTTGGACCGTCCTGTCCATCTCCAAATGATGCTTGGCTTGGTCAGTACCAGGATTTTGCCTATTTTGGTAGGGGAATCCGGCGCACATGCAGAACCCACACAGACACGGGGAGAAAATGCAACCTCCACTCATAAAGACGCTGTTCTGTTCAGGATTCGAACCCAGAACCTTCTTGCTGAGAAGCGAGAGTTCTGACAATTGCTGCCCTCTATTAAGACCCTGACTTCATCTTGTTAGAATGTTATCTTCTGCAAAAAGCCTTGTGAGTCACTGCTTGACTATGGGCAGGGAGCTGATTGGCTGAGCATGAGTGGTCCACTTTTTTCAGTGTTCTGTTTGAAAAATATGATTTAAAGTGTGACAGAAGCAGAAATGCAGATGCAAAGTGATGGAGTTATGAGAGTAAGTTGTATGTTGCTTGTCACTTTTCTTGTTGTGTTTGTTCTAATGTCTCTGACATAAAGACACAATAAATAAAAAAGGTTCTATTAGAGGTTATTTGTTTGAAAGTTAGGTACCCCAGCTTTAAACTGTTATTCTACATAGATTCATAGCATTAAATATTTCAAGCTTGTATTTATTCTTATATTCTATCTGCATTTCTTTTCAGTACAGTACTCTCTTTTCACTTTGTGCTATCATCATTCTCTACAGAAGCAATGTTTGTTGCTTCTGTAGAGAATAAAAACTAAAAACTCAAAAAAAACAATGACCCTCAACGATTTACACAGGTCCATGTTTCCTGGAGGCCATAATTAGTGGTTAGGTGCTGGGTTGCGTGTTTCCTACAGCTCAGATTTGTAACGTTTAGCAGAAATCAGGGAAAAGCCTCTAAAAGACAGGAGGCCCCTGAGTGTCTGTACCATAGTGCGGTGGAGCTTCATTAGGAGTCCATTCTCACATAACCCACCAATTAGGTCCTGCAGACGGACACACTCAGTAGACTATCATCAGTTTACCACAGTGATCTCTCGGGCCATGAGGAAATGTACAGCAGCAGGTCAGATTCACTTTAACTGGACAAATTCTGGTTAATTTTACATAAACCAAAATGCTTTATTTGTGGATGTAAAACCACCAAACAAGTGAACATGTGTCCACTAGTCACTTAAAGGAGATAATATGCAAAAGCAACTTATTCAGTTCCCTGACTTGTTGCTTGAATCAAAGAGACAAAGCTTTTTCGAAAGACTTGGGAACTTTTGTATGCATGCCGGCCTGGGGATATCCGCTATTGTTAAATGGTCATTTGCATTTTGAAGTGAAAAATAAAAATGTTCATATGGGCCAATGTTTTTTGATTTTTCATTATGTGATTTACTTTTAATTATTCTGTGTATTGTCTTTTTGTTCATGTGTGCGTTTGTGTAAAACATAAAAATGGCAATAAAAACATAAGTAAATGACAAAGAATTGAGCTGTCAATCAATGTTCTAACATAATTCCCACATGTTAAAACAGACCCAGAATTTTTTGTTGTTGTCCCAACCACATCGTAACCATCTGGAACAAACATGAGACTGCCCCTTCAATCTAAAAGTCTCAGTCCTGTGATAGTAAAATGTAATCACATGTGGTCACATGGCAGTGCTTGCCATAAGGTAATTTGAAAATGTATAAAAAATAAAATAAAATTAAAAAAAACTTGTCCCTCTGGTGGTGGCAAAGGGAGTTACTGGAAGAATCATTTTTTACCCAATATACTTGTTTCACCATGTATTGTATTTTCTACTTAGTATTTCACATACTGAAACGTGAAATGTGAAAGCATATAGCCTTATTATTTTGATGTCCACAATTATGATTTTTTTTATTTAAATTAACCAGTCCAGTTATAGCAGATAACACCGGCGAAGCAAAATGGTAGACAATCTGTGTAGTACGACATCAGAAAACATTATCATCAATCCATCAATCAATTTTCATCTATCTATAAACCTGTGTTTTATTGACCTCAAACCAAGGACCTTTTCATACACCAGTCAAGTACAATGCAAGGAACTGTTTTTCAATGTAGAGAATTGTCTATTAAGCATCAAAACGAACACATTCTGCTTACAACGCAATAAAACTTTGGGAGCCTATGGAGCCCCATGTATTTTGGATGAACTGTCTTCCAGCGAACAACAGAAAAATGCACACATTGTCAGGTTTCATTATATCTTATTAAATCAAAGCCAAACACAAAACAATCCTTTCATCTAAGCTTTCTGCAAGATTTTTTTTTTACCTGTCTCAGCACATTTTCATTTCAGCAATCCATTCATCAGAGAGCCCAAACCAATTTTCTGTCGATTTAAAGACGCATTTGTCAGTGTGCTCAATGTGGACTTTCATAAATCACAAATCTCTCTATAAGTCTGCAAATATCAACTCATTTCATAAAATGTAAGAATGTAAGAATGTACTCGTCGGATATGTGGATAAAAAAAAAGTTTACAAAAAAGGATAAAAACTACTCTACTATTAAAAGACTAGTAGTAGTACTAGCCTATTAAAGCTGAGTGACCTAATTTTCAAACAACTACATCAATACATCAACTGTATGTAATAAAATCCATCCCAAAGGTTGTCCCTCTCAAAACAGATTAGGTTTTTTATCACTAGTTTTCACACGTTCTGACTGTATGTATTTTTTGTTATGTATTGGGGCTACAGTGGTTCAGTTGGTTGAGCATTGGCCTTCAGGTCTAATGGTCCCCCCACAAGCCCTACTCCATCTACTCCCATTGCATCCTCCGCAGAAAGACCAAGGCTGTCATTGCTGATGGAGCCAGAAATTGATTAATAAAGGGATGTCAAAGAATGAATGAAATAATCAATAAATATTGATATGTTTATTTTCCATGTTAGATCTTGTTTGTTTATATGTTTTTAATGTCTCAAGTTTTATTTGAAGGAAAACTGACTTGCAGGGGCCCAGATAGAGAATATAGAATCCTGACCTGAATGCTAGGGTACTGCACTTTGAAACCACAAAACAATAACAGTTCCTACTCTCAAAACAGTTTTCTTCTATCAGTAGTTTTCACATGCATCTGTTTTAGCCTCTTTCACATCTTTAGTACCACTTTCTCAGACAGAAAAGAGAAAGAGAGGACCACCCACACTCTCTCAATAGTGTCTCACAGGACTCTTTCTTTCTCCGATCCATAATATAGCATGTTTTCTACTACTACAACATGTTATGGTCTGATCTGTTCACAACATATCACTTCTACTGTTGACTGTTGGGATAAACATGTATTTTTAATGAGGAAAAAATGGTACTGCAGCTTAAACTAAAAACAACTCCTTTTAAGGATGAGCTGCCACATCTTTTAGTGAGAATAAATGAGCAGAGGGCGTTGGTCTGAAACAGTGCATATTGTAATTAGGACTACAGTCACATGACAAATCTCCCCTAAGTAAAGGCCATTCTCGACTGAGTGCCTGTAACCAAACAATTAGTCTGGCTCTATCACACGCATCGGCAGACATTAGTTTTAGCTCGGCGTTTAGACGAAGCCGCTCGGAGGGACCGCAGCCAGGAGCCCCGCACTGATTACCCCATCCTGATTTAGACTGATGTGTTTGGGGAGCTTTGGTACAGTGGCTGAGCAGGAGGGGGAGACGGGGGGAGACAACGACAGTATTATGAAATAGACACGAAAACTTTATGCCTCATCTGACCCGTGTCGTTGAGAACCCAAAACAGCCCCCCTACAGGTGAAACTCAGAACATTTTGATATTGTCTATTTACTAATTCAACACAGAACGTGGAACTAATAAGAGAAATGCACGCAGAGTGAAATATACCAAGCCTTTGTTTGGGATAATGTTGATAATTATGGCTCACAGCAGAATTACAACCCAAAATAAAAATTTAAATAATGGGAATATATTTAAAATGCAAAGTGAGCCATAATCATCATAATCATAAAATCACAACAAACAAAGAATTGGTAAATATCCCTTTGCGTGTATTGAGTCTATATCTTGGTTTCATATTTTTAAGTTTAATTACAGAAATAACGGATACAGATATTTTGGGTGTCAAAGTAAAACGTCGGGAAAATAAGAAGTAAAGTAATGAATTAGAAAATACTTTCGCAGAGTTTAATACAGAGTTACTTTTCAAACTGTGTATAGCAGTTTATAGCAGTATTTTGTACATAAGTTTGAAATAAATGATTACTGTTATAACTTTCCATCTCTCCAGGCCATTACCTGCCGTGCTTGTCCTGTAAATATGCCTTTGCAGCTGATAAACACAAAGTTATTTCACCATATCAATTCTAATACCAGGACCAAGCATCGTATATAAATAAATACCCCGTCTTGAGCCGAAGCCACTTGTCCCTCTCCGATTATCCGCTCTGATGTAGACTGATGTGTTTGGGGAGTCGCTGAGCACAAGGCTGACCAGAGAAGGCCCAGAGAGAAAGGCATGCTGGTCACCTCTGCTGCCCTGCATTTTAAGGGTTAAGACTAGAGCCTGACTATTTGGCTAATGATGATCGATGGTGTTAATTAAAAGGTTTAGCACAGCACTGATTGCACCTGCAGCTTTGGCACATACTCCAGCTGAAGCAAAAAGAACCTTGGACGCACAAAATGCCGATGTAGAAAATTACACTGAACGTGGTTGTTGGCAACATCTTAGACAATAACACCTGGATGGTATTGGCTGCCAGCTTTAAATTGCCTCCTTAGTTGTGGCACCTTCTAAGAACACAACATTCAAACTTTTTTAATATCTGTTTTGGTGCATTTATAACCATGTAGTATATGATTTTGTCCCCCAGACATGCAGTAGTCTAGAAGAGGAATTAAGATGTATTAACACTGGACCTCCCAGACACGTCAAATTGGCTTTTAGTCTTTTAGTCTTGGAAGCATAATGTACATTTGTGGTCTTCATAACTTTGTGACGTTTTCTGTATCTATATGTAATTTGTTTCTATGTCATTACCATTGTTGAAAATATCAAGTTTTTGAAATGTCAGAAGTTTTACCTTTACCTCTTAATTCTTTCTTTTAGTAACCAATTTTCTAGTCCAATTTGCAGGTCCTGGACTGATTCTGGACTGGTCAGTTTGGTTTCCGCCTGAAGAGCCAGGATACGTTCCCATAGCAGAGGTATCAGTTAGCATTTTTTTGCCTCTCAACAAACTGTCTTTGCTGTAGTTCAGTTATACTACAGCAAAATATGTAAAAAATTTTCTGAATTTTATGGATTCAGAAAACAACAATCAACTGTAAAATCAACTCTGAATGTGACAGGGGTAATGTGCTCTCTCTGAGGTGTCCCTGTGGCAAGCAAGCAGCAGAATTCTGGACCTGCTGAAGGCACTTATCTGAGCCTGTTAGTCAAGACAAAATATGTTTACTCCTTTGAGGTTAATTTGATTCTGGAGGAAAATACAGAGGTCTACTGAGTGAAATACTATAAATGATAGTTAAAAGATGCTGGCAAACTTCCTGCTGGTTGAGTTTGTTTGAGTTCACACAGCTCTCTGCAGGGGGCAGCTCTTTGACTGACTTTGACTCGCCGTGATGAGGTTTATTGAAAGTGAAACTTTATAATGAGCACCTCCACCTGAATCAGGTGGAGTCTCACCCATTAATAAGAGCTGACCCAAATCTTCTCAAAGCTATTTCAGGCACAGCCGAGGGTCTGTGCTTCAGAGGCCACAGCAATCTGCCATGGAAATGAGTCTATCCACGGAGAGGCCGTGTGCTTACCGCCCATTGCATCAATCACACCAACTCCCTCTGTAACATGGACACAGTTTGAGGCTTATTTGGATGACATTTTAGTGTATGAAGATATTATTAAACATTGTATGTATTGCAAATAATGCTATACCTCAGTTTTTCAATGCGTACAATCATAGTTTTACTGAAGCACTCTGGCATTAGAGCATTAGAGATGCATTTAGCAAGTGACTCCCTGACACTCATACCAATAAATAGACAATATGCTTGTCTGTCAATCAAATGATACATCGCTAAGCAACTACTGTCCTTTGTATGTTTAGTGAATCTGCTTCACTCCTCCAGAACAAACCACTGGACTGTGTGTCTCTCTCCTACTGTGACTGTTTAATCCAGGCCAGTCATTTCATATACCTTTTTTTTCCAGATTTTGCATTTGCTGCGGACGGTTCTTTCATAGAGCACCAAGCTGCACTTTGTAAATACAATGAAAAGAAGGATGAGTTTGACTTTATTATGCAGATACAGTTATTATAGACACATTGGAAGTGACATAATCAGCCAAACAAAAATATGATTTAAAAAACGAAGTCATGAATTAAATTCAAATCACAAAGATAATATACAAAAAATACTATTTTTACAAATACAACTCCCTTGCAATTACTTGGTCCACTCAAATAATGGGCTATCTACTGTATCTTTTATAAGGCACTTTTTGGCACAAGGTTATTCCTATTCCAACATTATAAATACATGAATGTCTGCTCATTTAAATTGCAGACAGACGGCCAAGACGTGTCTCTAGTTCTTTTGGGTCAACAGGTCTATTGTTTGTCCTGAGGATCAGTGTTCATTAAAACTCACACATGGCTTCTGGGGCAGCACTGAAAATAGACCCTCTCCACCTGAGCTGCAAGATCCAAACCAATGCAGAACTTTTAATGATTGGTAAGTTTCTTCCCCCAAAGTCATTATGCATCTGCAGATGGGAACATTTCTGTAAGAACAATAATGGTGGCAAATTGGAGCGGTCAAATCAAGAGAGAAAAGGAAGCGTTATGGCTAAATACATCCACATTCCTTCCACCCACTCCTGCGCTTCAGGGAGAAAATTGTGCAGAAGTTTCATCAGCAGTCATCCTGAAATAGAAGAGAACTGGAAGAATTGTAAAGTTCGCACTGTTTAAGGGCGCATTCACACTGGTCCTAAACTGGATCTAGTCTGGTTCACAAGGGGAAAAGGTTATTCCTACTCGCCGTGGCATCATTTTGGTTGTTCACAGATCTCTTTCAAAATATATAGTTGGTTAGATTGAAATAAAATATATAATATAAACTGATGTATGTGAAGCATGTTTACTTGTTTTCTGGTTTTAAATCTTCAAATACAGATATTTTTGTCCCAAGTGAACAAGAATTGTCCAATTTCCTCTTACTGTTCTAAAAGTGACTACTTGGATAAAATTGGACTATTACTGTTTAAAAATGGATCAATACTCGATGAATGAAGGATTACACCACTTTGAGAAGAGAGGAACCGATGAGATTACAAATACATTTATTCCATTAGGACTGGCGATTAGAACCCGGCAGGAATACTGCATGGCGTATGCAGAATGGAGTTTAATAGAAATTATGAGCTTGCAGATGCAACACCCCAGAGCCTAGAACCTGGTGGCGAAGAAGCTGAGCCGAAGACATGAGATGATACTCCACTGAGGAGTTGGTTATGAGGAGGAGGTGGGTTGGTGCTCGAACAGCAGCTTGAGCTGCAGATAACTGAGAGGTTTTGGTTAAATGCAGCCGTGAAGTGATGATGAGCGTCAAGTGATGAAGTGTTACTGAGCAGCTGAGGGAGGAGTCAGTGTGGCAGCAAGACGTCTCTATGGTCTTCCAGTCTGAATTTGCGCTTAGGCTTCATTATGAATTATATATTTTGGGAACATATTAATAGACTTGGAGATTCTTATCCATGCATTTGTCTCCAGTAGGTTAGACTACTGCAATGGCCTGCTCACAGGTCTCTCCAAACAGGCTGTAAAACAGCTGCAGTACATTCAAAATGCAGCAGCTCGAGTCCTGACTAGAACCAGGAAGTACGACCACATTAGTCCAGTTCTCAGGTCTCTGCACTGGCTTCCTGTGGCTCAGAGAATAGACTTTAAAACAGCTCTGCTTGTGTACAAGTCTCTCCATGGCCTCGCACCAAAATATATTGAATGACTTTGGATACTTCCTGCTTTTGAAAAGAGCAGTCGTGTGTCTCTCTGCTCTGCTTTTGCTTCGCCTTTTAATCTCCTTGAATCATTTTATTTACATTTTTTTTGTTTCTCCTTTAATCATTTTATTTACAAAACGAGGATTACTCCTTCTACACACTTCAGCTTTGTGGAATTTATCAACTTTAGTCATGTCGGGACGAAAGAGACGGAGAAGCGTCTGCGGCGGCTGTTGTGCTCTGGAAAATCAGCTCAAATCTCTTCAAACACGGATATCTATTGTGGAAACAGAAATGGGACTTAACCCGACTCTTCCAATGAGTGAAAATGGGATGAATGGACAGACTGGAAATGTAAGTTATGACGTCATTTCTTTTCCCAAAATCAACAATGAGAATTATTGGAACAATTGTGGAGCTAAACCCAAAGTTGACAAAGCTAAGAATGACAATAGGAGGGAAATAAGGCCACAACTAAATGTTCTGAAGACTTCAAACCGCTTTTTACCCCTTTCTGAAACAACAAAGCCGCTAACAACTGCAGCGCCTCCACCAAGGACAAACTGTGTCCTTATCGGAGATGGTTCGGTGAAAAATGTAAACATGGAGTCCATGCTCACTGTCTCAGTTCACTCTGCAAAAGTTGCTGAGATAAGAACTCTTCTGCCTAAAGTGTTATCTGAGAACAGTGGTGTGCGTACATTATTGATCCACACGGGGGCGGTAGATATCTATGAGAAGGCAAGCGAGAAGTTACGAATGGATTTAACGCTGTTACTGGATGACCTCAAGAAAATGGACATAACAATTTTTCTTAGTGGCCCACTTCCAAATATAGATGGAAAAATTGAGAAGTTTAGCCGTCTGTATCAGCTAAATACATTCCTACTCAATGAGTGTTCACGCAGAGGACTTGGCTTCATTGAAAACTTTAACCTGTTCTGGAATAGGCACGAGCTTTTTGAAGAAAAAGGCCCACATCTGAACAACTACGGAGTAAAAGTGTTGATGGATAACTTTGCATCTGCCCTAAGACCTCAGCCTGCGCAGCGCGTGCAGCCGTCGAAAGGGAGAAAGAAGAAGCAAAGGGCACAGACATCACGACCATCTCCACCGACTCCCGAGGTCTCTGCACCCCCACCGCCTCAAAAGAACTCCACACCTCCACGATTCAAGAAGAACTCAACACCTCCAAGGTTCCAAAAGAACTCAACACCTCCACGGCTCCGAAAGAGCTCAACGCCTCCACCCCCAGCATCATCAGCAGCTGCCACATCTTCATCAGCGCCATCAGCATATACAGCACCACCAGCAGCAGTGGATACAGCCGCAGCAGTGGCTGCTCCATCATCTTCAGCAGCAGCAGTGGCTGCTCCATCATCTTCAGTAGCAGCAGTGGATACAGCAGCAGCAGTGGCTGCTCCATCATCTTCAGCAGCACCTTCCCCACCTACAGCTCCCGTGAAGCTTCCCCCATTGCTCCAGGCTACAGTCAGGCCTGTACTGGGGGTTCCTCAACCACCTCTGTCTCCACCAAAGACTCCCTCATCACCTTCCATGGACCCGGCTTGGGTCCCCCCCGCTACATCCACGGGGGGGATGTAGCGGGGGGAAAATGAGGACGACCTTTCCCTTTGTTTTCTATCCCCGCCTTCACTACTGGAATTACCGGAACACTCGGCAGGCATGATAAGATCGGCGATGAAGACTATTCCTCTCACACCCACTGTAGCCAGATCAAGAGTCCTATCTAACATTCAAAACTACTCCCCATACGTACCTCCAAAGCCACCTAGGGCGTCCAACTCAAATTCTCCCACAAAATCCACCCGTCCCTCCTCTAACCCCATAAGTATTCCACCCCCCCCTCCTGCTCATTTAGCCCACCTCCCCCTAGCACCAAGAAACCCACCTCCCCCCTACCACCCAACTCAGCCTGCAACCATCAAAAAACCCATCCACCTTCAACCCCCCCCCGTCCAACTCCCAAGAACCACCTGCCTCTCCATCCTCTTCCCCCACCTTCCCCTTCCCCTCTTCTCTCTAAGCACTAGGATGCACAGGGTCTCTGCTTCGCAGCCACTGGCAGTCTAGTTAGAGGAGAGACCCGGCTGGGGCCCTGTCATGAAGCCACCTGTGCGATTCCTTTAGTGATAACACAAAGAATACATTACAGAAAAACATCTGAAGTTAATCAGTCTAATCAGGAAAATCTAATTCTTGTTCCGTGTAAGAATCAGCCGACCACAACCGCTGATACTGAAACTTTGAAAATTGCTATGCTAAATGTCAGATCTCTTTGTAACAAGTCTTTTCTAATCAATAATTAGGCCGAGCCAATACTTTGTATTGGGGAGGCCTATTGTTATTCACCGGTTTCATATTATTAGGCCGAGCCAATACTTTGTATTGGGGAGGCCTATTGTTATTCACCGGTTTCATATTATTATTAGGCCGAGCCAATACGAAGTATTGGGGAGGCCTATTGTTATTCACCGGTTTCATATTATTAGGCCGAGCCAATACGAAGTATTGGGGAGGCCTATTGTTATTCACCGGTTTCATATTATTATTCTTTTTCTTTTTCCGCAACTTCAATTCGATTTTTGACCCTGAAGACATGCACGAAAGTCTGCACATGGGGGGTCTAAAACGACCGGTTCGGCGAAAAATTTGATAAAATGAACGTTTCCAGATTGTCCGACGCTCGCCGACTCTATAACGCCCCCTAGAAATTTCATTTTTTTTGACCCTCTGGGGATTTTTTTTCAAATTTTTGAGTAGGTATACGAAATTCGGATGAGTGATAGATCTCTATGAGACGAGCATAAAAGCCGTTCTAAGCACATGTCTGGGACCAACAGGAAGTCGGCCATGATGGGCCAAAGTTTCGCCACTAATTTGACTTTTCATTTAGAAATTCGAACTAGTCCCTGGTTTTTCATCACACACAGTTCTACCACGTAATTTCCCAATCTGGACGGATTGAAGTTATATAATCATCGAAAAAAAGTTAGAAAATCTTCACCGTTTTCGTCCCTCGCCATGGCGAATAAGGCCTTCGTTTTGGCCATTTTCGCTGAGCCCTGAGGGCCACAGGCTCAGACCTACAGAGCTGAGACTCACATCAGTAATATTAGGTTATGGCCTGAACGCAATGACACTAAAATCATTCGCCCAATTCGAGCTCTTTAGCGCCACCTGTCGGAAAGTAATAGGGCACTAGTGCTCGGATCGGCCCGAAAATCGCTGAGTGTATTCTCTGGACCGAGACGAGCAAAACATTACATTACGCAAAAGTTGTACGTCCCACACCTGACCACTGGGGGCGCCGTAAAAGTGAATAAATGAGCTTTTTGGGGCAAAATCTTTGTCCGATGAGGCTAAAAATGAATTCAGAAATACAGCGTATGACCCTGAACACAACGATATGCAACACACAACTGTGAGTGCAACAGCGCCACCTACAGGCAGTTCAATGTGTCTCATTTTTGGCTTCGTACTAGTCCCTGGATTTTCATCGCACAGACTTCTACCATGTCATTTCTCCATCTGGACGGATTGAAGTTATGCAATCATCGCATAAAAGTTAGAATGTTGTTATCGTTTTCATGCGAGGTAGTGGGGAATTTCTCCATGTTTGATGCTCTCCTGACCACAGGCTCAGACCTACAGAGCTGAAACTCACATCGCTAACAGTTGGTAATGGCCTGAGAGTAATGGTGTGAAAACACACACCTAATATGACTCTACAGCGCCACCTATGTAAGGCTTCTGACCTAAACTTTTCCGATCTTCACCAAAGTTGCAAAATCAAATCTTTACATCTGTACGAGCAAAATACTACTCTACGTAGAGGGTGCATGTCCCGGAGGTGACCACTAGGGACGCACTTTATCATATAAATGAGCTTTTATATTCGTAATCCTGGTCAGATCGGGCTGCCAATTCGTCGGCGTGACGCTTGTGGGACTGGCGCCCAGGAGGCGGTCGCAAGAGGGGCGAGGCCTTTCATCGCCGCTTGCGGCTTTAATGAAAATTGTTATTCGGTGGTTTCATATTATTCTTTTTCCGCCGAAACAATTCGATTTTTGACCCTGAAGACATGCACGAAAGTCTGCACATGGGGGGTCTAAAACGACCGGTTCGGCGAAAAATTTGATAAAATGAACGTTTCCAGATTGTCCGACGCTCGCCGACTCTATAACGCCCCCTAGAAATTTAATTTTTTTGGACCCTCTGGGGATTTTTTTTCAAATTTTTGAGTAGGTATACGAAATTCGGATGAGTGATAGATCTCTATGAGACGAGCATAAAAGCCGTTCTAAGCACATGTCTGGGACCAACAGGAAGTCGGCCATGATGGGCCAAAGTTTCGCCACTAATTTGACTTTTCATTTAGAAATTCGAACTAGTCCCTGGTTTTTCATCACACACAGTTCTACCACGTCATTTCCCAATCTGGACGGATTGAAGTTATATAATCATCGAAAAAAAGTTAGAAAATCTTCACCGTTTTTGTCCCTCGCCATGGCGAATAAGGCCTTCGTTTTGGCCATTTTCGCTGAGCCCTGAGGGCCACAGGCTCAGACCTACAGAGCTGAGACTCACATCAGTAATATTAGGTTATGGCCTGAACGCAATGACACTAAAATCATTCGCCCAATTTGAGCTCTTTAGCGCCACCTGTCGGAAAGTAATAGGGCACTAGTGCTCGGATCGGCCCGAAAATCGCTGAGTGTATTCTCTGGACCGAGACGAGCAAAACATTACATTACGCAAAAGTTGTACGTCCCACACCTGACCACTGGGGGCGCCGGAAAGTGAATAAATGAGCTTTTTTGGGCAAAATGTTTGTCCGATGAGGCTAAAAATGAATTCAGAAATACAGCGTATGACCCTGAACACAACGATATACAACACACAACTGTGAGTGCAACAGCGCCACCTACAGGCAGTTCAAGGTGTCGCATTTTTGGCTTCGTACTAGTCCCTGGATTTTCATCGCACAGACTTCTACCATGTCATTTCTCCATCTGGACGGATTGAAGTTATGCAATCATCGCATAAAAGTTAGAATTTTGTTATCGTTTTCATGCGAGGTAGTGGGGAATTTCTCCATGTTTGATGCTCTCCTGACCACAGGCTCAGACCTACAGAGCTGAAACTCACATCGCTAACAGTTGGTAATGGCCTGAGAGTAATGGTGTGAAAACACACACCTAATATGACTCTACAGCGCCACCTATGTAAGGCTTCTGACCTAAACTTTTCCGATCTTCACCAAAGTTGCAAAATCAAATCTTTACATCTGTACGAGCAAAATACTACTCTACGTAGAGGGTGCATGTCCCGGAGGTGACCACTAGGGACGCACTTTATCATATAAATGAGCTTTTATATACGTAATCCTGGTCAGATCGGGCTGCCAATTCGTCGGCGTGACGCTTGTGGGACTGGCGCCCAGGAGGCGGTCGCAAGAGGGGCGAGGCCTTTCATCGCCGCTTGCGGCTTTAATTAGGCCGAGCCAATACGAAGTATTGGGGAGGCCTATTGTTATTCACCGGTTTCATATTATTATTCTTTTTCTTTTTTTCCGACTTCAATTCGATTTTTGACCCTGAAGACATGCACGAAAGTCTGCACATGGGGGGTCTAAAACGACCGGTCCGGCGAAAAATTTGATAAAACGGACGTTTCGAGATTGTCCGACAAAAGGCGAATCAATAGCGCCCCCTAGAAAATTCAAAATTTTCCATTTCTATTGGAGGCAGGATTGCATATTTTGGAGTAGGTACACGAAATTCGGATGAGTGATAGATCTCTATGAGACGAGCATAAAAGCCGGTCTAAGCACATGTCTGGGACCAACAGGAAGTCGGCCATGATGGGCCAAAGTTTCGCCACTAATTTGACTTTTCATTTAGAAATTCGAACTAGTCCCTGGTTTTTCATCACACACAGTTCTACCACGTCATTTCCTAATCTGGACGGATTGAAGTTATATAATCATCAAACAAAAGTTAGAAAATCTTCACCGTTTTCGTCCCTCGCCATGGCGAATAAGGCCTTCGTTTTGGCCATTTTCGCTGAGCCCTGAGGGCCACAGGCTCAGACCTACAGAGCTGAGACTCACATCAGTAATATTAGGTTATGGCCTGAACGCAATGACACTAAAATCATTCGCCCAATTTGAGCTCTTTAGCGCCACCTGTCGGAAAGTAATAGGGCACTAGTGCTCGGATCGGCCCGAAAATCGCTGAGTGTATTCTCTGGACCGAGACGAGCAAAACATTACATTACGCAAAAGTTGTACGTCCCACACCTGACCACTGGGGGCGCCGTAAAGTGAATAAATGAGCTTTTTGGGGCAAAATGTTTGTCCGATGAGGCTAAAAATGAATTCAGAAATACAGCGTATGACCCTGAACACAACGATATACAACACACAACTGTGAGTGCAACAGCGCCACCTACAGGCAGTTCAAGGTGTCGCATTTTTGGCTTCGTACTAGTCCCTGGATTTTCATCGCACAGACTTCTACCATGTCATTTCTCCATCTGGACGGATTGAAGTTATGCAATCATCGCATAAAAGTTAGAATTTTGTTATCGTTTTCATGCGAGGTAGTGGGGAATTTCTCCATGTTTGATGCTCTCCTGACCACAGGCTCAGACCTACAGAGCTGAAACTCACATCGCTAACAGTTGGTAATGACCTGAGAGTAATGGTGTGAAAACACACACCTAATATGACTCTACAGCGCCACCTATGGAAGGCTTCTGACCTAAACTTTTCCGATCTTCACCAAAGTTGCAAAATCAAATCTTTACATCTGTACGAGCAAAATACTACTCTACGTAGAGGGTGCATGTCCCGGAGGTGACCACTAGGGACGCACTTTATCATATAAATGAGCTTTTATATACGTAATCCTGGTCAGATCGGGCTGCCAATTCGTCGGCGTGACGCTTGTGGGACTGGCGCCCAGGAGGCGGTCGCAAGAGGGGCGAGGCCTTTCATCGCCGCTTGCGGCTTTAATGAAAATTGTTATTCGGTGGTTTCATATTATTCTTTTTCCGCCGAAACAATTCGATTTTTGACCCTGAAGACATGCACGAAAGTCTGCACATGGGGGGTCTAAAACGACCGGTCCGGCGAAAAATTTGATAAAACGGACGTTTCGAGATTGTCCGACAAAAGGCGAATCAATAGCGCCCCCTTGAAAATTCAAAATTTGCCATTTCTATTGGAGGCAGGATTGCATATTTTGGAGTAGGTACACGAAATTCGGATGAGTGATAGATCTCTATGAGACGAGCATAAAAGCCGGTTTAAGCACATGTCTGGGACCAACAGGAAGTCGGCCATGATGGGCCGAAGTTTCGCCACTAATTTGACTTTTCATTTAGAAATTCGAACTAGTCCCTGGTTTTTCATCACACACAGCTCTACCACGTCATTTCCCAATCTGGACGGATTGAAGTTATATAATCATCAAACACAAGTTAGAAAATCTTCACCGTTTTCGTCCCTCGCCATGGCGAATAAGGCCTTCGTTTTGGCCATTTTCGCTGAGCCCTGAGGGCCACAGGCTCAGACCTACAGAGCTGAGACTCACATCAGTAATATTAGGTTATGGCCTGAACGCAATGACACTAAAATCATTTGCCCAATTCGAGCTTTTAGCGCCACCTGTCGGAAAGTAATAGGGCACTAGTGCTCGGATCGGCCCGAAAATCGCTGAGTGTATTCTCTGGACCGAGACGAGCAAAACATTACATTACGCAAAAGTTGTAAGTCCCACACCTGACCACTGGGGGCGCCGAAAAATGAAGAAGAGCTTTTTTTTGGGGCAAAATGTTTGTCCGATGAGGCTAAAAATGAATTCAGTAATACAGCGTATGACCCTGAACACAACGATATACAACACACAACTGTGAGTGCAACAGCGCCACCTACAGGCAGTTCAAGGTGTCGCATTTTTGGCTTCGTACTAGTCCCTGGATTTTCATCGCACAGACTTCTACCATGTCATTTCTCCATCTGGACGGATTGAAGTTATGCAATCATCGCATAAAAGTTAGAATTTTGTTATCGTTTTCATGCGAGGTAGTGGGGAATTTCTCCATGTTTGATGCTCTCCTGACCACAGGCTCAAACCTACAGAGCTGAAACTCACATCACTAACAGTTGGTAATGGCCTGAGAGTAATGGTGTGAAAACACACACCTAATATGACTCTACAGCGCCACCTATGGAAGGCTTCTGACCTAAACTTTTCCGATCTTCACCAAAGTTGCAAAATCAAATCTTTACATCTGTACGAGCAAAATACTACTCTACGTAGAGGGTGCATGTCCCGGAGGTGACCACTAGGGACGCACTTTATCATATAAATGAGCTTTTATATACGTAATCCTGGTCAGATCGGGCTGCCAATTCGTCGGCGTGACGCTTGTGGGACCGGCGCCCGGGAGGCGGTCGCAAGAGGGGCGAGGCCTTTCATCGCCGCTTGCGGCTTTAATGAAAATTGTTATTCGGTGGTTTCATATTATTCTTTTTCCGCCGAAACAATTCGATTTTTGACCCTGAAGACATGCACGAAAGTCTGCACATGGGGGGTCTAAAACGACCGGTCCGGCGAAAAATTTGATAAAACGGACGTTTCGAGATTGTCCGACAAAAGGCGAATCAATAGCGCCCCCTTGAAAATTCAAAATTTGCCATTTCTATTGGAGGCAGGATTGCATATTTTGGAGTAGGTACACGAAATTCGGATGAGTGATAGATCTCTATGAGACGAGCATAAAAGCCGGTCTAAGCACATGTCTGGGACCAACAGGAAGTCGGCCATGATGGGCCAAAGTTTCGCCACTAATTTGACTTTTCATTTATAAATTCGAACTAGTCCCTGGTTTTTCATCACACAGAGTTCTACCACGTCATTTCCCAATCTGGACGGATTGAAGTTATATAATCATCAAAAAAAAGTTAGAAAATCTTCACCGTTTTCGTCCCTCGCCATGGCGAATAAGGCCTTCGTTTTGGCCATTTTCGCTGAGCCCTGAGGGCCACAGGCTCAGACCTACAGAGCTGAGACTCACATCAGTAATATTAGGTTATGGCCTGAACGCAATGACACTAAAATCATTCGCCCAATTTGAGCTCTTTAGCGCCACCTGTCGGAAAGTAATAGGGCACTAGTGCTCGGATCGGCCCGAAAATCGCTGAGTGTATTCTCTGGACCGAGACGAGCAAAACATTACATTACGCAAAAGTTGTAAGTCCCACACCTGACCACTGGGGGCGCCGGAAAGTGAATGAATGAGCTTTTTGGGGCAAAATGTTTGTCCGATGAGGCTAAAAATGAATTCAGTAATACAGCGTATGACCCTGAACACAACGATATACAACACACAACTGTGAGTGCAACAGCGCCACCTACAGGCAGTTCAAGGTGTCGCATTTTTGGCTTCGTACTAGTCCCTGGATTTTCATCGCACAGACTTCTACCATGTCATTTCTCCATCTGGACGGATTGAAGTTATGCAATCATCGCATAAAAGTTAGAATTTTGTTATCGTTTTCATGCGAGGTAGTGGGGAATTTCTCCATGTTTGATGCTCTCCTGACCACAGGCTCAGACCTACAGAGCTGAAACTCACATCGCTAACAGTTGGTAATGACCTGAGAGTAATGGTGTGAAAACACACACCTAATATGACTCTACAGCGCCACCTATGGAAGGCTTCTGACCTAAACTTTTCCGATCTTCACCAAAGTTGCAAAATCAAATCTTTACATCTGTACGAGCAAAATACTACTCTACGTAGAGGGTGCATGTCCCGGAGGTGACCACTAGGGACGCACTTTATCATATAAATGAGCTTTTATATACGTAATCCTGGTCAGATCGGGCTGCCAATTCGTCGGCGTGACGCTTGTGGGACTGGCGCCCAGGAGGCGGTCGCAAGAGGGGCGAGGCCTTTCATCGCCGCTTGCGGCTTTAATTAGGCCGAGCCAATACTTTGTATTGGGGAGGCCTATTGTTATTCACCGGTTTCATATTATTATTATTCTTTTTCTTATTTTTTTTCCGCAACTTCAATTCGATTTTTGACCCTGAAGACATGCACGAAAGTCTGCACATGGGGGGTCTAAAACGACCGGTTCGGCGAAAAATTTGATAAAATGAACGTTTCCAGATTGTCCGACGCTCGCCGACTCTATAACGCCCCCTAGAAATTTCATTTTTTTTGACCCTCTGGGGATTTTTTTTCAAATTTTGGAGTAGGTACACGAAATTCGGATGAGTGATAGATCTCTATGAGACGAGCATAAAAGCCGTTCTAAGCACATGTCTGGGACCAACAGGAAGTCGGCCATGATGGGCCAAAGTTTCGCCACTAATTTGACTTTTCATTTAGAAATTCGAACTAGTCCCTGGTTTTTCATCACACAGAGTTCTACCACGTCATTTCCTAATCTGGACGGATTGAAGTTATATAATCATCACACAAAAGTTAGAAAATCTTCACCGTTTTTGTCCCTCGCCATGGCGAATAAGGCCTTCGTTTTGGCCATTTTCGCTGAGCCCTGAGGGCCACAGGCTCAGACCTACAGAGCTGAGACTCACATCAGTAATATTAGGTAATGGCCTGAACGCAATGACACTAAAATCATTCGCCCAATTTGAGCTCTTTAGCGCCACCTGTCGGAAAGTAATAGGGCACTAGTGCTCGGATCGGCCCGAAAATCGCTGAGTGTATTCTCTGGACCGAGACGAGCAAAACATTACATTACGCAAAAGTTGTAAGTCCTACACCTGACCACTGGGGGCGCCGTAAAGTAAAGGAATGAGCTTTTTGGGGCAAAATGTTTGTCCGATGAGGCTAAAAATGATTTCAGAAATACAGTGTATGACCCTGAACACAACGATATACAACACACAACTGTGAGTGCAACAGCGCCACCTACAGGCAGTTCAAGGTGTCGCATTTTTGGCTTCGTACTAGTCCCTGGATTTTCATCGCACAGACTTCTACCATGTCATTTCCTAATCTGGATGGATTGAAGTTATATAATCATCGCAAAAAAGTTATAAATTCTTCACCGTTTTCGTGCAAGTAAGCAGTTTCTTTCAGATAGTAATATTACACTCAGAGCTACAATACCCGACCTGACCACCAGGGGGGCACCTTTTGCCTTAATACAAATGATAGTGAAACAGGCTGCAGATTGTATTGTATGGTATTGTATGTACTTTATTTGAACAGGGACAGTGTACACTTATAAATGTCAGACAGTTTTGACACTGCCAGTCAGCAACATTTTGCATT
This sequence comes from Knipowitschia caucasica, assembly GCA_964034765.1. Taxonomy (NCBI): domain Eukaryota; kingdom Metazoa; phylum Chordata; class Actinopteri; order Gobiiformes; family Gobiidae; genus Knipowitschia; species Knipowitschia caucasica. The sequence goes on along the minus strand of OZ035836.1, from coordinate 20,620,292 downwards.
TCATTTGTTAATTTTGTGCTACACTGAAAACCTAGGACCCTATAACTTGACATGGTGAGCTCTAGTGTTGTGTAGTGGTTAAAGCCCTGGATTAGGACTTTTCTAACTGGGGTTATTCCCAGGGTCAGGCTCTACTGTTTTTGGGTTAGTTTGATGAAGACTGTTTTAGGCTCAGTTTACATTATTACTAGGGCCGGGACGCGATAAAAAAAATAATCTAATTAATTAGAGGCTTTGTAATTAATAATGTCAATTAAACGCATTTCAGTCGCATATAAATATTTGACCTGAGAACAGTGAGAAGTAATTTTTTTCACATGGATGTTTAGTTTACCATTGATTAAGGGCTGCTCCTACTCCGCGTCCTCCTTCTCCGTTCATGCTAGTGATGTGCTGAGCGTGCCGGGCCTTCGAAGCGTGTACTGAGTAAAAAAGGGGCGTATTTTTTGTAGCGTGGTTCGAGGCGTGTGTTGGTGACGTTCGAAGCCTCGCGTAGCGGCCGCACCACGTCACGGTTCATATAGTGCTTCATATAGTTCGGAGAGTGCATTGCTTTGACAGGTGCTTTGTGATCCGCGGCTGTACCATAGACTGTATTGGCTGTCCCCCGTCTGCCTCTGTGTGCGTACGTGTGTGTGTGTGCGTGTGTGCGTACGTGTGTGTGCGTGATGTGGAGCAGTCCTGTACTAAGTATAGAGAAACAACTTCATAAGAAATACAATTAAAAATGTTTCACTTTAGTAAATCCTCATATATCAAGGCTTCAAGTTAGTACTAATAATACAATGGATAATACATCTCACAACAGCTGTGTGGCACAGTCGGTATATGACAGACTTCGAAGCAGAAGATACTGTATATCGTTTGAGTCCCGGTCTACCCATAATAACTTTTGTGTTGCAAAGTAAATGTATTTATTTATTGGGAATAAATGGTTTGTTGGGTTTAATTAATCCACCTCTTGGTAGTTTTTCCTCAATTAATCACTTTCTGTAGAACTGTATTACTTTGGATGTGTTTGTTGTATCAACACAATTGACCGAAAGACTCAAATAGTTCATAGTTCATAGTTCATGAAGCATCATTTCAAACACGTTTCAAAGTCCTACACCTTTCACATGGTGTGAAAACACACACCTAATATGACTCTACAGCGCCACCTATGTAAGGCTTCTGACCTAAACTTTTCCAATCTTCACCAAAGTTGCAAAATCCAATCTTTACATCTGTACGAGCAAAATACTACTCTACGTAGAGGGTGCATGTCCCGGAGGTGACCACTAGGGACGCACTTTATCATATAAATTAGCTTTTATATACGTAATCCTGGTCAGATCGGGCTGCCAATTTGTCGGCGTGACGCTTGTGGGACTGGCGCCCGGGAGGCGGTCGCAAGAGTGGCGAGGCCTTTCATCGCCGCTTGCGGCTTTAATGAAAATTGTTATTCGGTGGTTTCATATTATTCTTTTTCCGCCGAAACAATTCGATTTTTGACCCTGAAGACATGCACGAAAGTCTGCACATGGGGGGTCTAAAACGACCGGTCCGGCGAAAAATTTGATAAAACGGACGTTTCCAGATTGTCCGACAAAAGGCGAATCAATAGCGCCCCCTTGAAAATTCGAAATTTGCCATTTCTATTGGAGGCAGGATTGCATATTTTGGAGTAGGTACACGAAATTCGGATGAGTGATAGATCTCTATGAGACGAGCATAAAAGCCGGTCTAAGCACATGTCTGGGACCAACAGGAAGTCGGCCATGATGGGCCGAAGTTTCGCCACTAATTTGACTTTTCATTTAAAAATTCGAACTAGTCCCTGGTTTTTCATCACACAGAGTTCTACCACGTCTTTCCTAATCTGGACGGATTGAAGTTATATAATCATCGAAAAAAAGTTAGAAAATCTTCACCGTTTTCGTCCCTCGCCATGGCGAATAAGGCCTTCGTTTTGGCCATTTTCGCTGAGCCCTGAGGGCCACAGGCTCAGACCTACAGAGCTGAGACTCACATCAGTAATATTAGGTTATGGCCTGAACGCAATGACACTAAAATCATTCGCCCAATATGAGCTCTTTAGCGCCACCTGTCGGAAAGTAATAGGGCACTAGTGCTCGGATCGGCCCGAAAATCGCTGAGTGTATTCTCTGGACCGAGACGAGCAAAACATTACATTACGAAAAGTTGTACGTCCCACACCTGACCACTGGGGGCGCCGGAAAGTGAATGAATGAGCTTTTTGGGGCAAAATGTTTGTCCGATGAGGCTAAAAATGAATTCAGAAATACAGCGTATGACCCTGAACACAACGATATGCAACACACAACTGTGAGTGCAACAGCGCCACCTACAGGCAGTTCAAGGTGTCGCATTTTTTGGCTTCGTACTAGTCCCTGGATTTTCATCGCACAGACTTCTACCATGTCATTTCTCCATCTGGACGGATTGAAGTTATGCAATCATCGCATAAAAGTTAGAATTTTGTTATCGTTTTCATGCGAGGTAGTGGGGAATTTCTCCATGTTTGATGCTCTCCTGACCACAGGCTCAGACCTACAGAGCTGAAACTCACATCGCTAACAGTTGGTAATGGCCTGAGAGTAATGGTGTGAAAACACACACCTAATATGACTCTACAGCGCCACCTATGGAAGGCTTCTGACCTAAACTTTTCCGATCTTCACCAAAGTTGCAAAATCAAATCTTTACATCTGTACGAGCAAAATACTACTCTACGTAGAGGGTGCATGTCCCGGAGGTGACCACTAGGGACGAACTTTATCATATAAATGAGCTTTTATATACGTAATCCTGGTCAGATCGGGCTGCCAATTCGTCGGCGTGACGCTTGTGGGACTGGCGCCCGGGAGGCGGTCGCAAGAGGGGCGAGGCCTTTCATCGCCGCTTGCGGCTTTAATTTTATTTGTTCTTATAATCTAGATCTTATGTTCATGGCTGAAACATGGCTTGACCAAAATACAGAAAATGCAGTTTTAATAGAAGCATCACCACCAAATTTCAAATTTGAATCTGAAATACGGGGAAACAAAAAAGGAGGAGGCTTAGCTGCCATTTTCAGAGACCACTTTGTCTCCCATAGAATGTCTCTTGGGAAGTTTCCGTCTTTTGAATATGTGTCTTTTAAAATACAACATAAACAATATCGTCCAATACTCTTCATTGTCCTATACAAGCCACCGCAGTCATGTCACAGATTTATTGATAATTTTACGGAGTTGCTTTCAGTTTTATGCACAGATTTTGATAGCTTAGTTATTACAGGGGATTTTAATATTCATGTGGATAATGTTATTGACAAAAAGGCAAAAGAGCTGAGTTCTGTTCTTGAATCTTTTGGTCTCACTCAGCATGTGAGTGGCCCCACCCACAGCAGAGGGCACACTCTAGACCTGTTAGTTACTAAGGGGGTGAATATTTCAAATGTAAATGTGGTCGATGTTGCGCTTTCGGATCATTTTTGTGTATTTTTTGACATGTGTTTCACTAACAAACCACCAGTGGACTCTGCAACTGTACGAAGAAGACACATAAATGAAAATACGGGTGAACTATTTATGGGAATGATATATGATATACTGTAGATGAACTGTTTAACTCTGTCACCTCTAGTGTTTTGAATGTTCTGGACACCATCGCTCCTGTGAAGGTTAAAATAGTGAAAAATAAGCAGAAGGCGCCGTGGGCTAAAGCAGACTCGGTCAGGGCACAAAAGAGAGAGTGCCGGAGGGCCGAGCGGAAGTGGCGCAAGTCCAACCTCCAGGTTGATTACGAGATCTTCAAAGATAAGTTGTGCGAGTTTAACCAGGTGCTACGTAGTACGAGAGAAAGGTATTTTTCTGAAATGATTGAAGGCTGCAGCAACAATCTGCGTGTTCTGTTTTCAACAGTTAATAGATTAACAAACCCCCCTGTTCAGATGCCATTAGAGCTAACTTCTAAACGTAAATGTAATGAGTTTGCACATTTTTTCAATGACAAGGTTCAAGGCATCAAAAACGCCATTGTCTCCAATCCACAAATAACCATCCAACAGCCTAAAAGGCTCTTTGAGCTAACTTACTTTGCACCTGTAAATGATCAAACTGTCCAAGAGATAATCTCCAGTCTGAGCGCCTCCACATGTAGCCTGGATGTACTACCCACTAGATTTCTAAAGTCTGTTCTGAGCAGTCTGTTACCTTCACTCACACAGATAGTAAACATGTCCCTTCATTCTGGAATATTCCCAAAGGCCCTGAAAACTGCAGTCATCAGGCCCCTGCTTAAAAAGAGCAGTCTGGATGCTACGGTACTTAACAACTACCGTCCCATCTCAAATCTGCCATTTATGGGGAAAGTCCTTGAAAAAGTTGTCTACCAACAGCTAAATAGATTTCTTATAATCAACAACTCATTTGATATGTTTCAGTCCGGCTTTAGACCCCACCACAGCATTGAGACTGCTCTCGTCAAGGTTACAAACGATATCCGGCTAAACACTGACGCAGGCAAAGTCTCAATCCTAATCCTGTTAGATCTGCCTTTGACATTGTCGACCATGAAATCCTCTTACAGAGACTAGAGGACTGGGTTGGCGTCGCTGGCACCGCCCTAAGTTGGTTTAGGTCTTACCTTGAAGACAGGAAGTACTTTGTGGAGATTGGAAACTGTGTCTCAGATCATATGGCCCTGACCTGTGGAGTACCACAGGGGTCGATCCTGGGACCTCTTCTTTTCAATCTCTACATGCTGCCGTTAGGTCAGTTAATACGCAGAAACGAAGTTTCCTATCATAACTATGCAGACGACACTCAGATCTATGTCTCACTGACTGCAGGAGAACATGGACCAGTGGACTCACTCCTTCACTGTATCCAACAGATCAGTGAGTGGATGGAAAACAACTTCCTTCAGCTAAACGCAGACAAAACTGAAATGATTGTCTTTGGTCCCCAGAAACAAAGAGAGAGCGTCATCTGTCATCTACAGTCTCTCTCCCTAAAACCTTCAAACAAGGTCAGAAATCTAGGGGTAATACTGGACTCAGACTTAAATTTTAATAGCCACATCAAATTTTGGGAACATATTAATAGACTTGGAGATTCTTATCCATGCATTTGTCTCCAGTAGGTTAGACTACTGCAATGGCCTGCTCACAGGTCTGTCCAAACAGGCTGTAAAACAGCTGCAGTACATTCAAAATGCAGCAGCTCGAGTCCTGACTAGAACCAGGAAGTACGACCATATTAGTCCGGTCCTCAGGTCTCTGCACTGGCTTCCTGTGGCTCAGAGAATAGACTTTAAAACAGCTCTGCTTGTGTACAAGTCTCTCCATGGCCTTGCACCAAAATATATTAGTGACATGTTAGTCCCATATGAACCAGCCCGGACTCTGAGGAGCACAAGGACTGGACTCCTGTTAGTGCCCAGAGTCAGAACTAAACATGGGGAGGCTGCTTTTCAGATTAATGCTGCTAAAATCTGGAACATTCTTCCTGAAGATGTGAGACAGGCCTCCTCTCTGACAATGTTTAAAACCAAGTTAAAAACGGTGCTGTTTAGCTGTGCATACAACTGAGGGATTTTATATTTTTATCTTTCTTTTTAATGTTCTGTGATTATTTATGATTTTAATGCTATCTTGTCCAGCACTTTGAGTTGCCTTGTGTATGAATTGTGCTATACAAATAAACTTGCCTTGCCTTGCCTATATTAGTGACATGTTAATACCATATGAACCAGCCCGGACTCTGAGGAGCACAGGGACTGGACTCCTGTTAGTGCCCAGAGTCAGAACTAAACATGGGGAGGCTGCTTTTCAGATTCATGCTGCTAAAATCTGGAACAATCTTCCTGAAGATGTGAGACAGGCCTCCTCTCTGACAATGTTTCAAACCAGGTTAAAAACAGTTCTGTTCAGCTGTGCATACAACTGAGGGATTTTATATTTTTATCTTTCTTTTTAATGTTCTGTGATTATTTATGATTTTAATGCTTTCTTATTTTGTTCAGCACTTTGAATTGCCTTGTGTATGAATTGTGCTATATAAATAAACTTGCCTTGCCTTAATAATTCAAAGTGTTTATACAAACAATATTGAAATAAAATTGCAAACATTGCATAGTTGTCATCATAGAGACGTTTCTGTGTAAAATGTGTTGTGCAATAGTTTCATATATATTATGCTGATTAATCAAAGCAAAGACACTTTTTTTATTTAATCAATACTAACTATACTCACATTTTTCTTACATATTTATACTATATTTCTCTAATTAGTTGTTACTTATTAGTTTACCATTAGCTGTGTCGCTCACATCTAACGTCTGCAAAAACTCTGGCAGCTAAAGGTGAATGTTGACATTGGGTCATTGATGGTTTCTCACGGTTACTTTTGGCAGTTTGAAAAATGAACTTTAACAAGGTAGACTTTTTACTCATTTTCTTCTTCCCATGGAGAGGAGCTCAATCCAATTTAATAATGTTGGCTTTAACGTGTGCGTCCTGAAAGTGACACATCAGTCGGATGCATTACTTCCAAGCCTGGCGTATCTGGGTTGACTGTCTCTGTCAGCTATTTTTAAAATTTGTCACACCTCACTAAAACCTGTTGCCTTATGCAAGCAAAATCCAACATACCTCAATGGCATCCTCCCAAGGTGACGTTAATGCTGCTGACGGGAACTATTTTGAATTGAGACTTAGATAGATTATGAATGGGTTGGTGGAGTGAAATGCTATGAGCCATCCAGTACATTTCCATCACATCCTTCTGACTCGACAGGGCAATGTTTCACCCCTTTCAATAGTCCTTACCTAATCTGCACCTTTGGAACAAAACTAAATGATGCCATTATTAAATGTAATACAATATCATTTTATATCATGTTTTTTTATGACACATTACAGGTCTATGAACTTTTCTTGATGCTCTAGTAAAAAAAGAGTTGATCGTAATGCAAACTGTTTTCATTCATCATTGATCTATATGCGCTGTGGTACTGCTCTTTACAGCCGGGAAAGAGAGGGTAATGTAGCCAATTATTGTAGCCCTACCCTCTCCCCAAAACGTGCACTGTATGGAGAATACTAACCTCCTAAGTCAAGGAAGCCCAATAGGGAGCCAACTCACCGTGGCTTAAAAAGTAAATTCCTTTGGCTTTGTGACCATTTGTTTAACACTCACCATTTTGGCTTAAAGGTTCTGTGGTTCAGCTTTCGCTGTGATACTGGTATCCCTTCATTCGCAGGAGAAATCCCCGCTTGCCTTAGCAACCATGTTAGCAACAAGTTAGATTACATTCTCTCCTGTTATGGCACTATGGCCATATAAGGAAATTAGCTCCAGATTCTTCTGTATTCTGCAATCACTATGGGTGACATCACTGCTCTTTTAGTCCACTCCCAATATACGAGTGCATATGGGGAATATTTTAGACCCAGCCTTACACACAGAACTTCATACACATTTGCAAATACCAGATCTGTTTTTCACCTACTGTATCTTTAAAATCACTGCCTCTTCCAGCAAATGTTCTGACAGTTCTGCAACTCTTCCACAAGTTTGAGTGATGAAATAAGTCAGACACAGAGATGTCACGCACCAAGTGTATTTTGAGGTGAATCAAAGTGGGTGCGAATACATTTGAAATACAGCAGAGCGAGAGAACCCAGAGGAGGTGACACACTGACGATATTCACCAACACAAACACGTTCCCGAATTAGTCATCGTCCTATCACACGAATCAACAAGCCAAACGCACCTTCCTGCTGTTATATCTCTGTGTGGGTGTGCTCGTAGGTTGGGTTGTCCTAATTCTGTTCATAAAACTTATTTCACAAATACAAGATACAGTGTCTGTTAGAGAAGCACTAGTTCATATTTTCATTTTCTTTTTAAACAAAAGGTAAAGCACTTATTTTTGTTTTTATATAACATGTTTGAAAGTTCAAATGGTTTGCTGAAATATTAATAGTTCTTGAACCCAAAAACTACAGTGGGCCAAGGTAAATTTGTTTGAGATATCACTTGTTCCCCATCAAAACAATCAAACTAATAATTGTTGTTTCAATTACTATGATTACATTCAATAAACCGATGCACTGCCAATTTATGTTAAAGAGACTTGTTGTGTATTGTATGTGTCATCAGTGTCTGTATTACCTTTCCTTGTCATTAACTTTCAATGTTTCATATTTATTCATACAGCTTGTGGATTCTGCTGTATTTCTCTGCATTTAAAGGTCAGTACCAATGGGGGCGGGTCCCAGCTCAAAAGTGGCCAAAATGACGTGCGCTGACATGCTTGCAATACCACCCCGGGCCGATGGGGGTGGACCCAGAATACGAATTAGCCAATGCTAACATATAGCATTAGCTGACCTCTCGAAAAAGTCTTTACAGGATGGTCCAAAAGTTGGCTCTTGGCCCAAAGCTCCGTTCCACATGTGTGTCAATGCTGAAGTGAGTGAATTTTTTTAGACCAGTCTGCAGTCGCTGTGAATTTTTGAAGTCACTCGTGCCGGCTGACGCATGCGCAGATGCGTTTTTTTCACATTTTCCAGCCCCCGCGGCCATTTAGAATTAGGGCCCAATTTTTGGCCCATTAGTTAGAACAGCGGAGATAGGCGTGACTACGTCCGTAACAGTCTATGGTCATTACGGATCCATCTCCGGCTAACACTCTGACTAAATATAACAAATAGTAGTCAGGGGTCGTTACGTTTGTTTTCTCGTATGGAGCGGAGTGGTTTATGATTATCCACAGAAACAAATGTCTATCCTATGTATCATGTGCGCGTGTTTGCCAATCATATCCATTCACTGCAATCACAAGTGTCAAGGCGTCAAAAATACAATGGGAAGCAAAACATTATTAACAAGAGGGAAGTTTGCATCTGCTGCCGTTTGCTGGATCCATAAACAAACTGCAAGCTTGCGTCTGTGGAATAGTGCGCCATCTCTGTTCGTTTTGTGATTGGTCTCCAAATCCATTTGAAAAAGTTGGTCTTAGTTTCCAAGCTGTAGTGCAGTTCAAAATGCTTTCAGTGCGCTCAGCAGTGAAGCCATTGTTTTGAGCCAGAACCTGTCAGAACCTTCCCTCAACTTCTTTTTTTAATACACATTCTATTTCTAACTTGGATTTTGAGAAATGAATCATCCATTTTGCCTGTTGGTTCTAATTCATCAGCTTTTGCTCAACTAATCTAAGCGAAACCTTGAATTTCCGATGTAAATCGACGTAAACATCCTAAAGCCAATACCCCAAGAATATAAATGTGTTCTGTTCAATTTTGTACAGCCTTGCCTTGCCCACAATGCATTTTTCTGCAGATTTTAACATAATTAAAGAAACATATAGTCCTATTAATCTATATAGGATATTAACTCTATCCTGTCAACCAGTATCTAATACTGGCCATACAATTTATTTACTACTGTACGAGTGATAGGTTCAATTACTATCCAATTCCCCTCAGCTACAGGGTGAAGATTTTCTTCTAACCCTGAGTAACCAAGCTCTGCTCACTTTGACAGTTATTAAGATCGGCTGATGGTGTGCGTTGCACTCTTCCATATGCACTAAGTTGTTAGTTCCTATCTGTTGCAGTGCTACAAGCCCCATGTTCAATAAAGTGAAAACAGATGATATGTAGCGTCCAATAATTGCATCGCTTTAAGACGGTATACTGTACATATGAAATTGAGGCAGTCATTGACCGTCAAATATGGTTGTTGGTCATATAAACAGATTACAACTTTGCGCCAAAAGAAATGCACTGCTATGCTTTATATTAAAACCATAACGTGCAGCTCCCTTCGCTGCATTGCAGAGCTTTGGGAAACATGCTCCTAAAAAGTCAACGACCTCTCTCTTTGCAAGACACATTCATCACATTTATTGCCCTCATTACATATTGTATAAAGAGGCTTTATTTGATTGGCTGAGTGTGTAAACCGCCACGTCTTCTGTGTTCAATCACTTGTCATAATTTTTGATGTAACTGCATTAAGGCACTCCATTAGTATCACATTACTGCTGGTTTTAAAGGGATGTGCCAACAAATACTCCTTGTAGTGTCCTCCAAGTCTCTCCAAAGTGTGTCCAGTGCCACTTTGCAGGTTTCATTAGTTACTTTGCCAGTTCACCCTGTGCGGAACATTAGGCCCTCTGCCAAGCCACACAATGTGAAACACTAACTGCAGCCTGGACACAAAGTCTACACTTCAATAAATAAAACAAGGTATTTTGTAAGGATACAAAGAAAATGCATTTACTTCTGACAATGTACAATAGCTATGTAACAACAATCACCAGAACCTTTCTTTCACCCAAAGATAGCACAAGAGTTAACAGAAATATAAACTATTAGCATGTATTAATCTAACTATTAATTCATTATGTCTGTATTTTATGTGTTCATGAGCAATTGGAAAACGCCCTTCGGGATCCAAACAGCATTTATCTATCAATCACTATTAGTGGTGACTATCACAATTGTAAAACAGTCCACAATATGAGATACATTTTCTATAAAGAGCAACAATCAGTGCCAACCAAATTATACCAACACAGTAATTTGTTTTACCTCCTTCTGTCAGTTAATTTGCTCCATCTCATCCATTTTGCATTGACGAACCCCTGTTTCTTCCTCTCTCTGGCTGTGCAGGTAACACGTGGGTCTGAAGTCATTGTGGCTTGCAGCAGCAGCAGCAGCAGTAGCAGCAGCAGTAGCAGCAGAAACAGCTTTTATCAGGCGTTTCACAACACCAGCTAAGTACACCATTTGGCGGAGGTTATCAGCAGAGCACAGTTTATTCCTCTGACAGATTTGAGTGTGGATCAGAGCAGTGAGGGCTCAGCGTCAACAAAGCAAACATAATGCTACCAAGGCTCGTCTCAGCAGAAAGTGGCGGCGCAATATGGACGTATTCAAATTAGGCTGCAGAGAAGTTAGCGAGTGGAGTCTCTGATATGTGTAGAATAAAACGCTATCAAACTCTAACCCTAATCCTAATTTTCACTTGTAAAAATAGGTTAAGTCATGGCAAAAATAGAATGGATAGCTGACAATATATGCTAGATACATTAAAAATCAATTTTCTATACTCTACATACTGATACACCCTTGCTGTGTGAAGGAGAGATATAGCAGGGCTTTCCTCCCTGATGCTGTCAGACTGTACAATGAGAACTGCTGAGCCTGTACATGTCATCTCCTTTGTAAATAGTCACTATAATGCATCAGTTTTATTAAGTGCTTTTTTGGACTTTCAAAGACACGTCATCATTGTTTCATTCCATACGCAGTGGTGTAGCCACAGCTGCCCTGGGGCTCACTGACAGAAGCAAGGCAACCGTTATGTGCTATCGGCCCCTCCAACCACCACATACCATTCACACACACACCAGACTCATTTTAGGCAATGTGGGTGAAGTGTCTTGCCTACGGGTCCTGGGTTCAAATCCCGGTCGGACCAGGGCCTTTCTGAGTGGAGTTTGCATGTTCTCCCCGTGTCTGCCCCACTGTGGCACCTGGTATCCCCAGAGGTCTCCCATCACAGTACTAACCATGCCCTGAGGTCTGACAGGATCTGGCTTTCACACGCAAGTATGGCCAGATATGAGGTTCTTTTATCTAATCCTATCTTATCTTATATTATCTAGGCAAGGCCAGTTTAATTGTATAGCACTGTTCATACACAAGGCAATTCAAAGTGCTTACCAAAAGAAAATATAAACAATCACAGGCATTAACATAATAATAGTGTATATGAAAATACATTAAAGAAAGTGAAAATACAATCCTTCAGTTGTATGCACAGCTAAACACAAATGCAGCCAGCGAAAGTTCAATTTGGTTCTCGAAGCCTGCACTTCTCGAAGCCTCGCAAGCCCTCGAAGCCTTGCAGAGAATCGTCTGGAGGAATCGTTTTCGTCTACTCACGCTACTCGGCGCGACCCTGGCGTCCTCCGCGTCCCTGCACCTGCTGTGGTTCGCATATCTCCACTGCTCTCCTCCTCTGCGGGCTCTTTCTGCGGGCTGCTCCGCGGGGCCCTCCGCGGGTTCTGTGCGGCTCGTTCCTCGTGGTCTGCTGCCGCACGCAGAAGGTCTGGCGGTGCCGTGCGTGTCCCTGCCTCGATTGGCGGTGCCGCGTTGTCCCGTTGCTTTTCCCAAGTCTCCTGGCATGTGAGTACAGTGAGTGTGCTGACCGCGGACAGATTAATCCCGGAGTTTTGGGCTGCAGGCGATTGGTTTTTGCCCCGCGCACTTGACTGCAGGCGTCAGTTTTTGCCCCGTGCTTGGTCTGCAGGCTCCGTTTCACATGTGTTTGAGCTAACCGAGGGGCAATGCATATTAAATGGCATCAATCTCTATCGTCTGAGGGATATAAGAGGAGCAAAGTGCATTAATTCAGATTCATGTTCTGCCACTTGCAGTAAAACCATGCATTTAAATAGCTAGCTCGCTGGTATTAAATTAGGTAACTAACTGCAGTTGTTGCATCTTGAAAGTGCAGCAGAATGAAAAAGGGCCCAATGTGAATCTGCAATGGGTGTGAAGTGGTGTTGGAGCTATGAACGCATGGATCAGTGATCGTTCATGCGTATCTGCCATAACCAAAGCAGCCGCTGCCGCTCCGCAGGCTCCCAGGCTGCACCTGTCTCTACGGCTCGGCTCCTCCAGACGCGTATGTAACCTGGCTCACGGAGTCAAGCGGCGCACGCTGGCGTGACACGTCTGTTTGTTTCGTATGAATCGCATCGTGGTGCTGCTGCTCCCGCTAATGCTGCTTCTTGTACTGCTACCGCTACTGCTGCTACTGCTGCTGCCGTGCTGCTGCTGCTTCATGTACTTTGTCATCTCTCCTCACTTCGCTTCTCTTACTGAAACACTAAACAGCTACAACATATCCTACTGCTGTGGCTTCGATACAGGATTTTTGCCGTTGTTATCTACGGATGCTGCTGCTGCCGCGGCTTGATACAGGATTGTTGCGTTATTATCCGAGGTTACTGCTGCTGCCGCTGCTGCTACTGCTACTGCTACTGCTGCAACCCACTCTCTCAGAAGCTTATCCTGCTTCTAATGGATGCAGCCCGGCCGAGCATGCCGCGCTGCGCTGGACTCGCACCTATGCTCCCAGGGTCGCTTCGGCGGTCATGCTTCATCTCTCTACTTAATCTTCTGATTCTATCAGATGCAGCCGGCCAAGTAGCTGCGCTGAGCCGTCAATCGGACTCCTAATCAAAGGCATCCACACCTGTATTCTTCACTCTTCTGATCGCAGGCTCCCCATCATGCTGCCCATCCTGCAGCGGCTCTGAGCGGCACTGAACTCCGGCTCTTCTTCCAAGTACACGTCTGCCCTCCTCGCAGCATCTTCCTGCTCGCCTTCTGTGGCTTCTCTGCATAAGCGTCTCACCATTGCTCACTCAACCTTCATGCGGTCCGAGACACGGCTTTTCCCGACCATCCTACTATCCTGATTATCTACTCTCCAACCCAAGATTCTAAGCGTAAGGGCGCCTGCAACTTCAATTGCCCTCTCCGATATGTCTCTGCCCCTACAGGTCTCCGCTTCTACACGGACGTGCCCCTTCCGTGGGTTTTGGGTTTTTTTTCCAGGACCATTGGGTTGCCGGGCCGTGGCCGCTACTTTCCACCGGAGCATCTCCTCTGCCCTACACGAGATATTCCCAGTGTTCGTGGCCTGCGCGCGGCGGAATCACACCTGGGCAGAGAAAGAGGATCTCCGTCATGCGTGATCATCTCGACTTGATATGCCGCGCTGCGTGGACTGCACCTATGCTCCAGGGTCGCTTCGGCGGTCGTGCCTTCATCTTCTCTACTTAATCTTCTGATTCTATCAGTGCAGCCGGCCGAGTCAAGTAGCTGCGCTGTGCCGTCAATCGGACTCCGCATCAAAGGCATCCATACCTGTATTCTTCACTCTTTTGATCGCAGGGCTCACCTTCATGCTGCCCATCCATGCCAGCGGCGCTGAACTCCGGCTCATCTTCAAGTAATGTTTGCCCTTCCTAGCAGCATCTTCTGTCTCTTCTGTAGCTTCTCTGCATAAGCGTCTCTCCATTGCTCACTCAACCTTCATGCGGTCCGAGACACGGCTTTTCCCGACATCTACTATCTGATTATCTACTCTCCAACCCAAGATTTCTAAGCTTAAGGGCGCCTCTGCATAACATCAATGGCCCTCTCCATATGATCATCTGCCCCTACAAGGTCTCCGCTTCTACACGGACGCTGCCTTCGTGGGTTTTGGGGGATTCTTCAAGGGGACCATTGGGTTGGCGAGACGTTGGCCGATACTTTCCACCGGGAGCTTTCCTCTGCCCTTACACGAGATATTCCAGTGGTCGTGGTGCGCGCGCTGTGGAATCACACGTGGCAGAGAAAGAGGATCTCTGTCATGTGTGATAATCTCGACGTAGTGGAGCATTACAAAAAGGTTTCGCTCTTTTTCACCCAACATAACATGTCCCTGCCCATTTCAACCTTCATCTCTAACATTCAAAAATCAAAGGAGCAGCAATATGTAATAGCTCGCTCGGTCACATCTCTCATGCCCCTACCAATCATGATGCGTTACAATCGGCCTCGCTGTCAAAAAAAAAATGGAGAGTTTAACGGACCTCTATTTTTCATCGACATTCTTCCCATGACAGCAACCTGGTTCAGAGCTCAACTAAGATCCCTACTGTCCTCTGTATTTGTATCACCAGCTCTACACAGCCCACTCTTAGGATAGGCGCCGCCTCGGCGCGGCCTCGCTGGGGCTTCCCCCCACACCTCTCTGCAAGTTGGGGCGCTGTTCAGACGTCGGGCCTTCTCCGCCTCAATCAGGCCAGACGAGTCCGCCTATCCTTGGGCATGCACACGGCCTACTGGCTTTCTTCGTAAGCTCCCAGCAAAGCAATAGAAAGCAAAGTAAGGTGATCCAATAAAGATTCTGGTGGCGGCACGCAACTTTCGCAAAGACAACTTGTTGCAGGTCCGGTTGAACGTGATGCGAAAGGGCGCTCACGTCCGGCGCTCAAAGACAACTCCTTGCTACAGCGGTCTGGAATCAATCGTGATGGCGAGCGCTCCCGTCCCAGGGCAGCTTCCCGGTTTGATCGTGATGCGTCGAGGCACCGTCCCGGCGCTTAAAGACAACTCTGCTGAACGTCAGGTAACACTTTACATTACGGGCCGGTAAGTCCATGGTACTTACAGTGGTACTTCTAGGTACTTACAGTGGTACTTACAGTGGTACTTACAGTGGTACTTACGGTGGTAGTACTTACAGTGGTACTTACGGTGGTACTTACGGTGGTACTTACGGTGGTACTTACGGTGGTACTTACGGTGGTACTTACAGTGGTACTTACGGTGGTACTTACAGTGGTACTTACGGTGGTACTTACAGTGGTACTTACGGTGGTACTTACGGTGGTACTTACAGTGGTACTTACAGTGGTACTTACAGTGGTACTTACGGTGGTACTTACGGTGGTACTTACAGTGGTACTTACAGTGGTACTTACAGCGGTACTTACGGTGGTACTTACGGTGGTACTTACAGTGGTACTTACGGTGGTACTTACAGTGGTACTTACGGTGGTACTTACGGTGGTACTTACGGTGGTACTTACGGTGGTACTTACAGTGGTACTTACAGTGGTACTTACAGTGGTACTTACGGTGGTACTTACGGTGGTACTTACGGTGGTACTTACGGTGGTACTTACGGTGGTACTTACGGTGGTACTTACCGTGGTACTTACGGTGGTACTTACGGTGGTACTTACAGTGGTACTTACAGTGGTACTTACAGTGGTACTTACAGTGGTACTTCTAGGTACTTACAGTGGTACTTACAGTGGTACTTACAGTGGTACTTCTAGGTACTTATTGTGGTACTTACAGTGGTACTTCTAGGTACTTACAGTGGTACTTATTGTGGTACTTAGAGGTACTTATTGTGGTACTTACAGTGGTACTTCTAGGTACTTATTGTGATAATTCTAGATACAGCTGTAACTTAGTAATTCAAGGACACTACAGTATTATTCCTATGTAGTAAATGTGGTACTTCTACATAAATACATACAGAGGTCATTTGTAGGAATGTTTGACTATAAAACATAAAACAACATTATGTAAAACAAACGTCTTTATTAATATGGAATAAGTAGCACAGAAAGGACAGTATAAATACATTTAATGCATATTTCAAAACAAGTTTCAAGGACAAGGGAAACACTGCAAGAACTAGGTACCCAACCCAAGTAACAAGAATTACACATTACCAGGTACTTACCAGGCAAGTACCAGGTACTTACCAGGCAAGTACCAGGTACTTACCAGGCAAGTACCAGGTACTTACCAGCAAGTACCAGGTACTTACCAGGCAAGTACCAGGTACTTACCAGCAAGTACCAGGTACTTACCAGGCAAGTACCAGGTACTTACCAGGCAAGTACCAGGTACTTACCAGCAAGTACCAGGTACTTACCAGCAAGTACCAGGTACTTACCATAGGGACTGGCCCGTAATAAGACAAAGGACTTTAACATAAGTACCAGTGATAACACCAGTAATTATATAGTAAGTACCAGGTACTTACCATAGGAACTGGCCCATAATAAGACAAAGGACTTTAACATAAGTACCAGTGATAACACCAGTAATTATATAGTAAGTACCAGGTACTTACCATAGGAACTGGCCCATAATAAGACAAAGGACTTACCCATAAGTACTAGTGATACCAGTAATTATATAGTATACCATGTACTTACCAGCAAGTACCAGGTACTTACCAGCAAGTACCAGGTACTTACCAGCAAGTACCAGGTACTTACCAGCCAAGTACCAGGTACTTACCATAGGGACTGGCCCATAATAAGACAAAGGACTTTAACATAAGTACCAGTGATAACACCAGTAATTATACAGTAAGTACCAGGTACTTACCATAGGGACTGGCCCATAATAAGACAAAGGACTTTAACATAAGTACCAGTGATAACACCAGTAATTATATAGTAAGTACCAGGTACTTACCATAGGAACTGGCCCATAATAAGACAAAGGACTTACCCATAAGTACTAGTGATACCAGGTACTTACCAGCAAGTACCAGGTACTTACCAGCAAGTACCAGGTACTTACCAGCAAGTACCAGGTACTTACCAGCAAGTACCAGGTACTTACCAGCAAGTACCAGGTACTTACCAGCAAGTACCAGGTACTTACCAGCAAGTACCAGGTACTTACCAGCAAGTACCAGGTACTTACCAGCAAGTACCAGGTACTTACCAGCAAGTACCAGGTACTTACCAGCAATTACCAGATACTTACCAGCAAGTACCAGGTACTTAACAGCAAGTACCAGGTACTTACTGTATAATTACTGGTGTTATCACTGGTACTTATGTTAAAGTCCTTTGTCTTATTATGGGCCAGTCCCTATGGTAAGTACCTGGTACTTGGCTGGTAAGTACCTGGTAAGTAAGTAAGTAAGTAAGTAATCTTTATTTATATACCGCCTTTCACAGACCAGAGTCACAAAGCGGTTTACAATTGTTATTTTTTGGGCACTTGTCTCTCACTCCACACAGAGATGGGAGCGGGGTCGCCGAACAGGAGGCGCATGCCAGACCTATTGTACATATTTTTAGTGGTAGGGGAAACCGGAGTACCCGGAGGAAACCTACGCAGACACGGGGAGAACATGCAAACTCCACTCAGAAAGGCCCTGGTCCGGCCGGGATTTGAACCCAGGACCTTCTTGCTGAGAGGCGAGAGTGCTATCCACTCAGCCACCGTGCCGCCGTGGTACTTGCTGGTAAGTACCTGGTACTTGCTGGTAAGTACATGGTATACTATATAATTACTGGTATCACTAGTACTTATGGGTAAGTCCTTTGTCTTATTATGGGCCAGTTCCTATGGTAAGTACCTGGTACTTACTATATAATTACTGGTGTTATCACTGGTACTTATGTTAAAGTCCTTTGTCTTATTATGGGCCAGTTCCTATGGTAAGTACCTGGTACTTACTATATAATTACTGGTGTTATCACTGGTACTTATGTTAAAGTCCTTTGTCTTATTACGGGCCAGTCCCTATGGTAAGTACCTGGTACTTGCTGGTAAGTACCTGGTACTTGCTGGTAAGTACCTGGTACTTGCCTGGTAAGTCCTGGTACTTGCCTGGTAAGTACCTGGTACTTGCTGGTAAGTACCTGGTACTTGCCTGGTAAGTACCTGGTACTTGCTGGTAAGTACCTGGTACTTGCCTGGTAAGTACCTGGTAATGTGTAATTCTTGTTACTTGGGTTGGGTACCTAGTTCTTGCAGTGTTTCCCTTGTCCTTGAAACTTGTTTTGAAATATGCATTAAATGTATTTATACTGTCCTTTCTGTGCTACTTATTCCATATTAATAAAGACGTTTGTTTTACATAATGTTGTTTTATGTTTTATAGTCAAACAATCCTACAAATGACCTCTGTATGTATGTATGTAGAAGTACCACATTTACTACATAGGAATAATACTGTAGTGTCCTTGAATTACTAAGTTACAGCTGTATCTAGAATTATCACAATAAGTACCTAGAAGTACCACTGTAAGTACCACAATAAGTACCTCTAAGTACCACAATAAGTACCACTGTAAGTACCTAGAAGTACCACTGTAAGTACCACAATAAGTACCTAGAAGTACCACTGTAAGTACCACTGTAAGTACCACTGTAAGTACCACCGTAAGTACCACCGTAAGTACCACGGTAAGTACCACCGTAAGTACCACCGTAAGTACCACCGTAAGTACCACTGTAAGTACCACCGTAAGTACCACCGTAAGTACCACCGTAAGTACCACCGTAAGTACCACTGTAAGTACCACTGTAAGTACCACTGTAAGTACCACCGTAAGTACCACCGTAAGTACCACCGTAAGTACCACCGTAAGTACCACCGTAAGTACCACCGTAAGTACCACCGTAAGTACCACTGTAAGTACCACCGTAAGTACCACCGTAAGTACCACCGTAAGACCACCGTAAGTACCACCGTAAGTACCACTGTAAGTACCACCGTAAGTACCACTGTAAGTACCACCGTAAGTACCACTGTAAGTACCACTGTAAGTACCTAGAAGTACCACTGTAAGTACCATGGACTTACCGGCCCGTAATGTAAAGTGTTACCAAATAATGTTTTCAACTACTACTGGTAAAAGTCTCATCTGAATAAATCTGAATGAACCTCGATTTACCAATTATTTTGCTGTAAACAAGTGATATTTTTAGTTCCAATTTAAAATCACAGACTTGAAGCAAATCCAATGTCACAGTTCAATATTGGTATGATAAGGAAAACATACTTCTGTAAAATGGCTACAATGAAGGGTCCATTTCAGACTGTTTTTGCCCTGCACCACATCAATCAGTCATGAGTCATTTTGAGAGAACAGGCGCTCTTTTATATTCACCTGCTCTGCAAGTGCTGGGTCATTATTTCACACAATCAGTTCTATACAGACTAATACAGCAGTTATTACCGCCTTCCCTGCACGCTCCAGGTTAATTCGTCCCTTCAGGACCCCATGTGGCCCCAATTTCTCTGCCTCCCCTTTGCTCGTAGGCACATTAGCAAAGCTGAAATGGATCACAGACTATTTCAAGTATATGACATTGTATTCTACAATCTACAGTTGAAAAGAATACAACTTTTTAACTGTTAAAACGAATAAAGACATTACTAGATAAACCAGAGCCAAGAACTAGTTTTTACACATCTCCCAGTTCCTATTTCCCACCCAGTCCCTTTGGCTGCCTTCACACTGTAAAAGTGGCTCTAACTAAATTTAATTTAAGCAGTGGGGAATAGTTTCGAAGTGTAATTACGTTGGAGATTTAAAAAACATTCATAATTCTACTTGACAAACTTTAATGAAGAATCCAATGAGAATAACTTCCGCTCAGTAGGTCCAAACATAACCTTATTTATTAAGAAGTTACTCTGTAATAAGAAAAAATCTGATTGGTAAAACCTTTTTAACTTGTACTTTCTTGTTTTTCCTGCAGAAAAAAAGTCCCATGCCAAACCACCAGTTCAGAAAGCATATTTTGTTGTGTGTGTATGCCGTGTGTTGCATGTGATTAATGAATCAACGGAATAACTGTGAGATTAACGCTGGGGTACCTTATTTGTCCCAACAGAGTCTTATAAAAGCCACAACATGCCGTCTTCATCTTATACAAAAGCACGATCACTTTTGCGAGTCAATATTACTTTGGTGCAGAGATCTGACTGGTCCTTTTTCCCTTTTCTACCCGAGAAAGTTGATCTAAAGATGTGACAGAGGGCAAACTTACTTTCATGACAAAACCGTAGACTGAGCTCAATGAAGCCCAATAGCGAAGTGCTCATGGACAAAGTCAGTCCAGCCTTATTTTACAGCCTATCATTAAAAAAACTGATCTGATCTGTCTGTTTTAGAGCGGGGAACTAGTTACTGGTAGATGAAATGTATTACAAAGTTAAATTTTTGTACTTTGAAAATTAGGTATCTCAGAAATGATGAAAACAAATAATTAAACCTTTGGCTGTGCACGCTCTTTGGCCGCGATCGCGGGTCTTGACTGTGCGGGAATGCACACGTTGGCTCATCACTTTGTGCATCAGTTGTGTCTGAGCTGTGAGCCGCTCTGTCAACGGCAGCGTGCAGCCTGTGGTCATAATGTTCCCAGGACCGTACACGCACAAGTCCGTTCTCTGCTTGTTGTGTGCGTGTCTTTATACACCTCTGCACTGAACAGAGCTGGATGATTGAGCCTCCTGACGTTCCCCTGTCTCCCCGTGTCTCCCCCTAGACTCGCTAAATTAAAGCTGGGGTACGTACATTTTCCCTCGCATTAACAGCTCATGTTGGTTGTGCCAACAGTAAAATGCTGTGAACAAACAAACAGATTTAATGACAACCATTGGCTGACATTATGTATTTCAGACTTTTTTGAAATGTCCCATTCTCATCCCTGTAACAAACAATAGTTTTGGTCCGTGCCCTCACTGTAGTGACATGTTACTCTCTTGTAACGTAGACTATTGCACTTTATTTTAATTGTTGAAACTGCACACATCCTCTACAGTACGTGCTTCTGCATACCGTATAAATAAACGTTAAAAAAT
The DNA here is from genome assembly GCA_964034765.1 of Knipowitschia caucasica. Classification (NCBI taxonomy): domain Eukaryota; kingdom Metazoa; phylum Chordata; class Actinopteri; order Gobiiformes; family Gobiidae; genus Knipowitschia; species Knipowitschia caucasica. The sequence goes on along the minus strand of OZ035836.1, from coordinate 20,599,079 downwards.
CTTTGACAACAAACCGGGCCGGGCCGTTGAGGAGACACAAATTCCGGGGTCGTTTTTTGGTCCCAGTCTAGCCCTGGTATGGCCTGGTATGGCCTGCAGGCAGAAATGTTTAAGGCTGGAAAAAAGCGCTCTAAAAAACAGTACAATTAATTCATATATTTTAGTCCGTTTTAAATTGTATTGGCCATAATTTTAATGCTTAATGAGACTTGGACTTGACTTCGACTTGTGGGTCCAGGACTTGGACTTGACTTGGACTCCTGGGCTAGGGACTTGGACTTGACCTGGACTTGCGGGTCAGAGACATGTGTGCATCTCTGCTTCACACAAAAGAAAAACTGGAGGTTGAATCAAACCTGAGAACATCTTTAATAAACCAAAATAAGCTAGTACTGCTTCATTACCTGACATTACCTGGACCTTCTTGCTGTGCAGCCCAAACGCTAACCACTGCGCCACCATGCCGCTATAATATCTGCACTTGTTTTGTATGTCTGTATTTTCACAAAACAATAGCTATGACAATTCTAAAAGTTCAGCACAACTTTCACTTGTAAACATGGAGCCCTCGTATGGCCCTCCTCACGGTCCATCTGAAATGCAGTGTGACTTGCCATTGTACACAGAGCTGCTATCTCTATGTTGACTTGGCAGTTTGGGCCCCAGCTCCATCTGTTGGGATTGGCACCAATGACAGCGTTAGAGAGAATCACTTCTAAACTGCTAAAAAAAATGATTGAGAAGTAAGTGAAAAACCACAACTATTTCTCACGTATAACACTACATAATACTGGGGTGTGAAGGCTGCTTCCTACAGCTCGGGCTCTTTTGTACTCTGACAAATAAAGACAAATATTTCAATCTGGAAGTGACAAAGATTGAATGTTTATTGTCAAGATTGCATGAATAGACAATTAAACCCTGCAAACGAATTGATTGGGTACTAATACATTTATTGCATTTGCATTTGAATGTTCATTAAGCTTGGCGATTAGACCCCGGCAGGAATACTGCATGACGTATGCAAGGGGGACTTTAGTAAAAATTATGAGCTTGCGAAGCCCCCTGGGTACTAGATGCTGATGACAAAGAAGCTGAGCCGAAGAGAGACATGATACAAGAGTTGGTGATCGGGAGGAGGTGGGTTGCTGATCAAACAGCAGCTTGAAGCGGCAGAGAACTGAGAGGCTCTGTTTAAATGCAGCCATGAAGTGATGATGAGCACAGGTGCAGGTGTGCAAAGGGGGAGGAGTCAGTTTGGCAGGCATGACGTCTCTTTTGGTCTTACAGTTATGTGTGGATGCAAATTATTTTATTAATGGAGGGGGGAAATATTTGGTTTTAAAAATATCCAGCTACGTTTGGACATGGCCAAAGTCTGAATTTACATATTTGGTTTCATGTCTGATTCAAATGTAAGAATTTCTGGTGTGGTATAGACCTAAAGCTGTCTCTCGGTGTGCCAATAATAGTGTTGCCAATATATTATTTTTCAAACCAAACATCACAACATTTTATAATCATATTTTTCATACAATGGCACAACTCTTTGCTTCTTTTATGATATATTTAAATCGTTTTTGATAAAAGCCCATTTCAATGTGTCTAATATCAAAATAAATGAAAACGGTTTGAAAAGTGAATGAGTATCATTTGGATGTGTGATCAGGGGCATGTCCTTTACTTTTCACTTAAACCAACTAAACAAAGAGCCAGACAGTAATTGCAAGAACTACAATTAGCCAAAAGAAAGATTTGATTCATTTGAATTATTATTATGTCATTTCAGCTGGAGTTTCTATCAAATGCAGGCACTTCAAATTTAAAATAACACTTTAATTATTCACAAAAAGCACACAAGAGACACCTTTTAGGCCAATCATGATATGTGAAATGGTTGTCTTCATTTTGAAATGTTACATGTAAAGGGTTTTTTAATTGTATGTGTGCTCGGTTAACGTGGCATCAGATGTAATACTTTGTGAATTAAATACTATTATTTATATCAACATTCTTTTCATTGCTGTTGTAACCAAAAGGATGTTACAACATTTGAATTTGACTTGGCTCATGTTGCAAACCAGTTATAAAAAAGTAAAAACTAGATACCATGGTCAGTGAGGATTACAGCGCAAACTGCTGTTGATATACTCAGTTCAAAGTACATGTTCAAGTTCCATGTCACGCCTAACGAGTCACCATAGTAACTGAGTCGGCATTATGTGTAAAGGTACTTTCAAATATCTATCATACAGAAGATTTCTTAATTAAGTTGCTAAATAGTGTGAGTATTGATTGAATGTTGTTAGACATTGGCTCATAAAGTATAGTCCCTTTCCTTTATTGAGAGTGAAGAGAACAACATATGTTTTGTCGTATGTCATGAGTGTGTGAGGGTTTTGAAGATGATAAATGTGGATTAAACAACTGGGAGAAGTGCAGCGCTATGATTTAATGCATTGTGCTTGTTGAGTCCTTATGCAGACATTAGAACATTTGGGTAGAAGACATAATCCTAACCTCACATGATCCATGTGGAAACACTTCATATTCACCCCACGTGAAATCATCCATTGGTTCATGATGAGTTCATTCATGATTCACATTTTTGATCATTTATACATGAATTCATCATGAGTCGATGCAAATGATTCATGACTTGAGTTCATTCAAGCTGAATTAATGCAGAATGAATACATTTGTGCATGTCTGCTTATCGTAAAGCGTTACCAACAATTTCAAGGATTTTGGGTGATCAAGGATTTTTCCCCAAACCCTTGATAGATGCTACCGGACGTTACTATCAAACTGGAGCTCTCTGAGTGTTTACAGTCAGCCACAAAAACCTGCACTGGGAGAGAAACCCCCTCAAAGTCGTGTGTGGGGGTGTGTCCAGACTCATGGGTATTCATTGTTGTTGTCATAGAAACAAACAAGTGCATAATACCTCTTTAGGTTTGCACTCATAAAGCTATACGTTTATTACTGATAATCTTTAATTAAAGTTTCAAAAATATAAAATCAAGACTTCTTACTACAAGCACATGTTTATTTTTCTTAGCTATTTTACAGCGGAATTTTAATTTGATCACTTCTCTTCAAAGCCATGGTTACATTTGATCTCTTATGGCAGTAGGACAAAAGGAGACAAAAGCAGAGGCCAGACGCCACGACTCCTGACAGTTTTCCAGCTTGTTTGAGGATGTAGTGTCTGATGTAACTGGTGAAGTGATGAGATTAAAGGATTGAAGAGATTAGCGTTAGCTCAGGAAATTTGAAGCTAACATGTATTCCCATTTGCATTAGGTCTTATTAAAAGCTAATGAGGTCGGCCAATTTGAGCCCTACTCTGTGCAAAGTTAATGCAGAGGCAAGCCTGCTGTGCTTATTTTCTTATGGAGGCATTAGGCAGGTCACAAGGCTTCAAAGAAATACACTCACAAACGCACAACTTCTAATGAGCTCCACATAATCAACACCGGAAATTGAATATTTGAACGTCCGAAGATACATAGAGATACATTGTTGTAAAGTTCATCTATGGATTTCAGTTTTGTCTGTACTATACTATATATATCAGTATAGGGTTCAAATAGCATGTGTTGAAGTTATTGAGGTCAAAAGGGTATTTTTGTGTGTGAAAAAAAAAAAACAATGAACTTAAAAGTGTCAGTCCCAGTCCCTGTGAATGTGTTTTAATTATCTATAGTTGCATTTTTTTATTTAGCACTTTTTCACATGCACCAGAGAATGAAAATCTCACTCTCAGATTTAAAAAGCAGCGTTTATTTTCCAAAAACCTTTTTCACCATGTAATCCGTTTCAAACCAGTGTCATAAAATGTATCGATTTGACCCATATCCAAGAGACGCAGAAGGCTTTGAAATATTTCATTGCTAAATCTACTCTGAACAGATCTCCCTGAACGGACAGAAAAAATCTCTAACATTTAAACATAATCCTGCATGAGTCCCAGTTATACATATATTCTCTCATAGAAACCAAACTGCAAAAATGTGTCGTAATTGTTCCAAAAACCTTCACCTTTCACCCCATCTTGAAACAAAAAATACAACCAAAGTCAAAACATGAGCCAGTACCGTCGGTAATTAATACACGCATACTTATCCCAAACTTTTGATACTGCATTGGTGGAGCGATACAATACTAACAAAGTAAATGAAGAATGTTGCATTAACTCTATTTGTGTGATGTCTGCAAAGTCTTCTCCGGAAACACAGAGCTGCAGACGATAATTAGCTGGATGTGATTTCAAAAGCTGTCCACACTTCTGGCAGTACAAACGGCACTGACAACATCCAAAGAAATCTATTTTTAAGCAGTTCATAAAAGAAAAGAGGAGAAGATGTCTATTCTATATGGTCTTTACAGATTTTTTGCAGATATTATTATTGTCCAGTGTCCACGAAGAGAATATGTTTTATCAATGCATGCAAGGTATCGGATTAACTCTCTAACATTAATACAGTTAAAACATAATCACAGTGTTGCTGTTTGTACATACTTCTAATAATTATAGGTTACAATATATATACAATTATTCCATTTTTTTTCCCCCACTGAGAATAGTCCCACTCAAGTCCCACTGAGAGACTTCCAGAGAGAAACGTCCAGTCTGCAGGTGTGAATTGAATCTAAAATGAATATATTTCTATGTACAATATACAATCTAAAAAGTGATGGATTTATGTATTTATTTATTGTTTATTTGGTTGGGACAGTACATGTTAATGAACACATCACTCCGGATTGTAGCCAAACCTACGCAGACACGGGGAGAACATGCAAACTCCACTCAGAAATGCCCTGTTCCGTGCCGTACACTATTCTAATGTAAGTTATTTTTACTTAACTTTCATTAGAATAGTTAAGTGAAAATAAGCAACGTTTTCCACATAACTGACATGTTGAATATCAGGGATAAGGTAAATCTATCAATCAATCTATAGTTACTCTTACTTAATCCAACATCAAAACCTCAATTCTATCATCACCATGGGTGGAGAGAATGAAAAACTATCTGAACTCTGAACAATTGTAAAGTGCTTTGGGTGACCTTGGTCTATAAAATGCGCTATATAAATAAACATTACTTACTTACTTAAAATTGAAACAAACATGACAGAGTTAAGTGGAAAAAGTGAATTATTTTTACTTAAGATTTTCCAAAATTTTAGAAAAAGAACCGCTCTCTGCACTTTTTTGAAAAGCATGTGTCAGCAGAATGATTAAGTAAGTAAGTAAGTAAGTTTTATTTATATACCGCCTTTCACAGACCAGAGTCACAAAGCGGTTTACAATTGTTATTTTATGGGCACTTGTCCTCTCACTCCACACAGAGATGGGAGCGGGGTCGCCGAACAGGAGGCGCATGCCAGACCTAATGTACATATTTTTAGTGGTAGGGGAAACCGGAGTACCCGGAGGAAACCTACGCAGACACGGGGAGAACATGCAAACTCCACTCAGAAAGGCCCTGGTCCGACCGGGATTCTATCCACTCAGCCACCGTGCCGCCCGATTAACAATTGGTCTTGATGATCCACCCGGACGTATTAAATCCTCTTATATACCTTTAACTGCATTATACTGTGTGTAAATATAAAGCCTAATATTGATGAAATAAGGCCTTTCAGCCCCAATGAGAACATAATGAGTATTACCGCATTATAAGTTTTATTTGAGAAAGTTTCTAGGTAAAGACATACTATATCGAACGCAGCTCGCAGCTATAAGCCCATTTGCACATCTCCAAATGTTTCTCTCACTAAATGTCTTCATTAAGGATTGGCCTTTTTAAAGGTCATGTGTAACGCTCTCTAACAGGTCTAGTGGGACATCATCAGGGTAGACCAAGACCAAATTACTCAAGCTAATATTGAGGATTCCTACCTATATTTTCTGCAAAAAATGTAAAAAAGTGCATTAATTAATTAATTTTCTGATTTTCTTTCATTTACTACGTTGTAAAATCTATAGTGTTATTGTATCATCTTGTATTGACTAATCGATTACTACTACTATATACATAATATTGTTTTAAAAGATACAGAAATTTCAATTCATTTTTAATAATAATATATTTTTTGTGTATTCTATGGACTTGTTTCCACCAGCCCGAGTAGCTACTCTTCTCGGTTCTACTCTACCCCGGCTAGGAGAGTTTCCACCAATAGCGCCAAATAGAGTAAAATATTGGACAAAATTAGGCAAAAATCTATTATAGAGCACATTTCAGGTTAACTCCAGGGTTGATGCGAGTTTAGGAGTTTAACATAATTCTAAAACTGACCATAAATATTTGCTCTGTTTACATTTAGTTTCAAACCTAGACTATTATTATCTGATTCCCAACATTTTAGTCAACCACAAAACAAAAGGTTTTGAATTATGGTATAAAAGCATAGGAGCATGTTAGTGCAAAATACAAAATGAGCCATGTCCTAAACCAGAACAACACTAGAGCTATTTCAACAATCAAACCAACAGCTCATCAGAAAAAATAGCAAACCAAAAAAGATAGATCGAGATTGCTGACCTGTATATCTTGTATCTGGTGGAGAATTCCCCGGTGAACCTCTCCCTGAACTCTGTGTACTCTGGGCACCTGTGGAACGGTCCCTTCTCCGACAGCAGCCAGTCCAGTTGGCCCTTGCTCTGGCGGGCATTGAACCCCCAGGCTGTGGAGCTGGAGGGGTTGGAGGCTCCAGATGACGACGATGATGAGAGGGTTTTTTCTCCCACCTCAGCTCCACGTCCAGGCCAGGGCAACCAGAGCAAGACCCAGGGCAACCATAGCAGCATCAAGGAGGACGACCATCTACCACAGGGGGTGTGCCGCTCTTTTCTGATTGGCCAAAGAGTCGCCATTGTCCCGGGTGTAATGTCCTAGGGCACCTGGGACCGGCATTTCTTCTGGCAGTCTCCTCCCGCCGGCCTGAAAGACAAAGAAACATAGAACAAGGTTAAGTTACATTTACTGCTGGTTTTTTCCAGGCATGTGTTCTACTTTCATCTTTTATTCTTTGAAAAATGTGGATTGAACATTTTTTTTTTTCTCTTGAGCCAAAATATCTGTATCTGGCTGCTGAATAATCAGAATTGCAGAAATATATGCTTTCATGTTGTCTGGCCTGTACATCTGATTTTTTTTTTTATCAACAATTTGAACAAAAATATAGTTGTTTTCACAATGTTTAAAAATACCACTTGTTATGCTAGCAGGCCTCATGAGCTGTGTTGTTACTTTGAGATCAAAGGGGAACAAAAAATGGGAGTTACTGATATTCAATTGAAGATGAAAATAGTTAATAAAGTCGGGATGGCCAATTCAAAGGAAAAAGGGGATATTGTATGGAAGCTCTTATCTTAGACAGTTGTATATGTGTGTTTCTGGGTACACAATGCTTTGCTCAGTTGTTTAGCTCAACAGAATCATGTTGCTATATAGGCCTGTGATTTCCTCATTTGGGGCAGACGGCTCAGAGGGCACTGCCGGGTGGTATTTTTCTTGTATATGTGCACATTTTAGGAATTAATTTTTTTTTTTGATTTGGTTATCCACATTATTTTCATTATTTATTCCCACGCTGTACAGAAATTCCACAACAGGCCTATAACAAGTATTCTATCATTACCGACGAATAAAAAAATCCATCTTCTGATTCCACAGCAGTATGAAGCCAAAGCGGATATTCAGACTGGAAGACAGGAAGTTCTAAGCTCACAGCGCTCAAAGTCCTCCCACTGTTGCTCACGGCCAAATCCTAACCACATTTCTGTACAGCAACAATAAATGTAATCTTTAGAATATTGTCTTCAGAGTCAAATGTGTGATTCATGTAGTGTCAGATTACTTTCCAAACAAAATAATATATATACAATTCTAATAATATCCATGTTTTGTCTGTTCAAGTCTCTCCAGATGGAACTGCTCTTGTTTCAGTGACATAGAGATGCAAGCCCCTCAACCAACAATCACCACAGAGCTGGTTCCCATCCCACTGCGTATCCTTATGTGACTTGCCGAGCTATTTTGCCAAGTCAGTTATGTGGAAACACAAGAAATGTAATCTGCATTTGGAGCTTGGACAAGACTGGCTACACTCATCCATAAACTCAGCAGCTGGATCAACAACTGACATTTCTGCGGTGTGTTTTGGAGGAGAAGCATACATCATCACTCTTCACAACACTTCGCACTTAGCCCAGGCCGATATTTATTGGCAGCGCAGAAGGTGGAGCCATAGAGACAAAGTTCTTCAGACGTAATGTGTGCTGCATTGAAGGAGAGGTTTAAGTGGATTGGGACTTGGAGGATTCCATGTTTATCTTGCAACAAATTAGAAAATTAATTTCAGGTGGATAAATGTAGGCTTAGGCATAAAAAAACAACAGCACTCAGGGCGATGCATTTTTAATTTTTGCTCAGAGCACCCAGAGATTACAGAGGAGACGTAAGCAGCGGCATCTATCAAAGCCCTGTATTTATGTGCAAACAGGATAAAGAGGCACAATTAGCTGCTCTTACATCGAGTGCACGGCCAAAAGTGAAACTGGAAAACATGCTACATCAAGATAATGAAACCAAATGTGAAATGACGTGGGAAAAATTCCAATGACCTAACAATTATCCCCCAAAAAATTTTGAAAAAAAAAAATACAAAAAGAACAAAAAACACACACACACATTGGTTGGATATATTTTAACAAACTTCCCAGTATGAAATGAGATGGTGAGTGAGCATATCTAAGACATCAATCAATCAATCCAAGAAAACACAACCAACATGTCATTTTTTCTCTCTCTCCTGTCTGTGTAGCCTGGCCTTAGCCATCCGTACACTCCGCTCAATTATCATTTCCCTGCATGTAACGTCTGGTTCTGGTCCCCATGTTAACTTTTACAAGTGGTTGAATTCCAACCGACCACTTATCGAGCGCGGGAGGCGGGTGTAGTTAGTTGTGGGTGACGTCAAGAGTTTTGGTCGAACGGGCTTGTTGTAGCAATGGTGAAGAATGTTCAAAGTGTTCCGGTCTGGTTCTATCAAGAAATTGAAGCCGGAGCAAGAGGAATGTGTATCAAGTGCTGGCAAAAATTGTGGTGCTACTCCCCACGGGCTCCGTTAGCGGCAAAGGAGATGGCTAGGCTAAATGCTAAATTCTAACGAGTCACTCGGGCGCATTACATACGTCACAGTAAACTCAGATCCAATCGTTTCAATCTGCAAAAGGAGTTAACCCCTCCCACCTGTAAACGGAGCTCAATAGAGCACCTCCAGACCTTAGTATGAAATGTAATTTGTACTATGGTGTGGTACGACCAGGCTACTGTCTGTAGGGTCTCGTCATGGCTACCTGTCACAATAAACATGTTGTGTCTTGATCATAAACACAATGTTTTATAATAAAAATAACAATAATCGCAATTAAAATCAGAGGAACAGTAAAATGTGTGTGTGTGAATATTGTTGTTAAAAACAAACAATAAAACAAGAGCAGCTAAACCCCAACCAAGCTAAATTTTAAACTGATAGCTTCATTATGCCCTCCACACAATACCATGTCATTGTGAATTTAATCTAGACTCCACTTTAGAAAAGTTCAGAAAAGGTCAAATATGAGTTGTTCATGTTGACCTATTATCAAGGGACACAAATAAAAGATATAGATATAATTTAAAATGGCAAATTTACAGAATGTCCCTTGAACCAAATTGCTTTGTGTGATGAAACTTAAAAGTAAATGGAATTATCATTGTCTTTTGGCTCGCAGCTAAATATGCACCTCTATTTTTCAAACATTATGCCAGCACTGCTTGATGTGAGCAATTTTCCACCAATAGAATATGAAACCACTTAAGGGCCTCAACCCAAACCCATATTCAATTTTGGTGAATAGAAGCCGACTTTTCATTCTCACAAAGAACAATTGGCAGTGAAACAATTGCTCTTTTTCATACAGTGCCAATCAAGAAAGTAATTACACCAACAGAACAGGGACACACTGTACCTATGAATGTCATTACCCACAAATAATAGGCGTTTTCTATAGCTCTGAGCAGCTTCCATTTGCTTTGTAACAATGAGAAGAATTGATACTCTGAAACTGAATAAGAGAATGAAAGGCAGGTATAGCACGACTGAGAGAGAATGTGAATAAGAGAAAGTTCAAAAGATGCTTCATACAATTTCATACAATTTCTTTCATGTCCCTATCTGCTATATACTTGTGTATTTTAACAAAGATATTCAAAAGATGTATGTTTATTCCCCTTCCCTTAAGCACTGCGTTTACCAGCGTGTGGTCTGCTTTCATGTTGGCCCAGATACTGGTATTTGATTGTTTTCCATTAGTGTATATTTTCAGAATACGTTGAAATGCCCTTACATGTTCCAGCCCACAGAACATGTATCGATGACAAACGTCCCCATGACGGCCAGCCCATGTGTGTCCTCTCGAGATTCACTAAGTAATTATAAAACGCATAAAACATGTCACACACAGCAGCGAGACAAAAGGGAGGAAAGAGAGCATTTTTAGCCTTGACATTAAAATGTTCCATGTGCATTATTTAGGAGCATATTTATGTTCTATATTGGACAAGATGATGGCCAAAGGAATCCAACTTTGTATTGGACATGGATGTGGGAAAGTTGCAACCGAACATTGAACTATTAATCTACAATGAGAAAATTGTTTTTATTGTATTCTCGTATATACTTGATTGTAAGGATTGTATGATGCAGGGCAGTGTTTTTCAACCAGTGTCACGTGAAAATTATCCAATATAACTTGCTTGGTCAAAATCATGCATTCAAACCAAATTTCTTCATTGTGAGATCAATAAAGGAAATCTTCTTCTTCATAGTCGGGTAGAGTGAAAACTATTCAAATATTCATTATAAGTTAAACCAAGTGCCAGGTTGTTTGCTATCACACAAAACATCACTCGTTAAAGGCATACTTTTGCATACTTTCCACTTGAATCGGATCTTGTTGAAGCTAATTTAATCTATGGCTGCCTTAAACAAAGCACCCTCTCTTCCACGTCTGCTCGCTCTTTCGCCTCACCACAGCGGCTCACAGAAAAGGTCAGTGCTTTTTGGATTTCCCTACTCCATCACCCGACCTCTGGCCAGATTCTAAACCTGGACAATTACACATATAGCTGCACCTGTGCTTTGCAATTACCGAGCTTGAGAATCTTCATTGCCTCTGACAAACATATGGTAGCAGGTTTTATATAAGTTGGTGGAGACGAGTGCATTTGTGATTGGTATGATTGTGCATATGCTCGGCGCACCTGGCAGACCGGCAGCCCACTACTCACCTCCGAGGCTTCACGGAGTCAGCAGCAGAAACAGGAGCAGCTGCACACCTGCTATACCCCCATGAAAGTCGGACACGGCAGCGAGAGGGAGGGCAACACGGGAGTTTGGGGCATACTGGATAAATAAATGAATCGCATCGTGCTCAAAACTCTATGGGGACGTTTTCTAATGGGTGGGATGTTCGCAACTTTGGCCATAGCTCGGCAGTATCGTTAGCTTCAATGCTAACGTCACTATTATCGCTAAGTTTTTGATTGACGATAGGACTATTTCATTAAGAAATGTTTTGGTCGAATATTCTGCAAATGAGGAATGAGTATGTTTTGTGATGTGTTTTTACATCTTCTTTTTTTTGTTTTTTTACATGGTCCTTGATCTTGATAACCCTAACCCTAACTCTACTATTGACTTCTTGATTATTTAAATAGAAAATCATCAGATCATCATTAGAGTTTAATTTTCCTTTAAAGAATAAATATGATGCATTCTTTTTGACTTTGATGTTTAAGATACAGTATATATAATATACTTAAATCAAAACTATATGGACAAATATGAAAGGTATGTCATGCTTTTCCGGCTGTAACCCCCTTTGCTACCACCAGAGGGAGGAGTTGATTTGTTTTCTTAGTTAAAGTTTGAGAATTACCAGCTGCAAGCACAGCCATGAGTGTGTACAGGACATAATTTTACCTGTAAAATTGCCAAAATAATGTGTGGGCACTATTTGTGTTGTAAAAGGCAAACACCTGCTATGTGTGATGTCATAGTGGTACAATTACATCACACTCTTACAGGACTGAGACAGACGTTTTTAGACAGACGGCAGATTTACATGTCTGTGCCAGAGTTTCCCGGTATTTCCTGGTCTGTTATTATTCTTAACTGTTGCCTTACAATATTTAGGGGTTTTGTCTTCTATGACAGCACAACATGGGGTGAAACAGTGAAAACATCTGCAGTAGGGAACAGATGGATCATAAGAAAAGTGTGTTCATTAGTTCAGTTTCATTTCACATGTAAAACAATATCACTGCTACAATTCTCAAATTCCTCTTTTATCAAATCAGATCAAATCACGCAATCTTCACACCTACTGTAGGTGGAATAATAGGGAAGACGGTGTAACAAGTAACTACATTTAAATGAACCATTCCATTCGTTTTTCTCCCTATTTTCCCTTTTGTTTTGATCCCCAGCTATTCTTCCTTACAAACAATTCCACATTATATATATATATATGGGACTTTTAGTGTGCCATTAAACTAATATTTTAAGATAGCTTCACTAAAGTCATTCATTCAATACTATCTCAGAACAATGAGAAAGAGTGAGCTTGTACGCTGTGGATGTCCCCTTTATAACATTCAATTAACGCTGGATTTATTGAATAAAAGGATTTTCTTGGATTGTCTACAATATTGCGAAATTACCATGAGGACAGAATAGTACACTAAATCCTGAAGTTCTTTCTCTCACTGAACACGAGGCGGTCTCGGCAATCTGTCAGCACTAAGTGATCCAACCTCCGCCCGTCTTCTCTGCTGGCATTGTCATCACACTTATATTCTCAGTTTGTCTGCGAGTTTTCAGAGCAGCTTGTTGACTCGACAAACCACAAAAGTGAAAAGTGGATGATTAAAGGACAGGGATGGGTACACGGTGTCACTCTGATGCGCGACTCTGAATGATGTGTTGGGACCATTTTAAGACTTTTTCCTCACTTTTAAATAAAGGCACAGATATAAAAAGCAAAGGTGTGTATGCATTAGCGCAGCCGATGTGTCTGGTTTTGCTAGATCAGTGGTCTTCAAACCAGTCCTTATTGGATTTAGGTTTTCATTCCATCCATGCAGTCGCACACCAGACTCCAACCATTTTACTGGACAGACTGGACTATCTACATGATTCCTTTGTCCCGCCAAACAAGTAATATTAAGACTTTCACTTTAAAATTGTAGTAAGTAAATCATGAATTACATTTCAGAATGTAATTTTAGACCTTACAGACAGTTTAATACAATCTAAATGATGCTGCTTGTTTGGAGTGAAAACCTGCACTCAGCCCTTTGAGGACCAGTTGAAGACCAGCGTGCTAACTCTATGTTGGTGTCCGTGCTTGCAGAAGGAAGAAATCTCTTCTACCTGCCTCTCTGTGGCTACAGCGATTAACTGGCAACCAGAAATGAACAATGATAGACTTCACACACGGTCAACCAATAAGAACCAGGAAGAAGACCAGCGCACGTATCTCCACTGCTCACTGGAGAAGTAACTATTCCAAAATGTCACAATCCAATGCACTACCTGTCTGACCTCCTCCACATCACCGCACCCTCTCGCACTTTCTGCTTCTCCTCCTCTCTCCTGCTCGCTCTCCCCTCTCTCCTCCTCGTGACCATGGAGGGGTAGAGCATTCAGCCGCTGTCCTCCCCAGCTTTGGAACTCACTCCCCCCTGACCTCCGCAACACCGACTCTCTTCCCCTGTTCAAATCCAGATGCAAAACTCCCCTTTTGAGACTCTCTTTCCCCACATGACCTGTCACCCCAACACCTTTGCTTAGTTCTGTCGTTTTCTGTTTTTATTAATCCTAATGTTTTTAATTGCACTCTGTTTTTATGTTTGTACAGTGTTATTAATATAACAATATAGGGTCTATAACACACGACACATGCATGGCGTGTACCTGTGTGTATCTTGGCCAAATTGCTGATCAATAATAAATAGCTATTTTCCCCGTTAAGCGCAATCTCTTCATTGTCAATGTCTCTGCGACGCCACAATAATCCATGGTAATAGTCAGCCCAAAGCACCGCTGGATTCTCTAAAGACTCTCTCTCTATTGATACATGCAGTATGACCACAAAAGCTCTGTTTCAGGTTTGTGGGTCATCCATTCTTTATGGTCTGTATTCAAGTTGAAAATATGTAATTAGCTTGTCATTTTATAATTGCGTTTCTTTCTGAACAGCAAAGCCTCTTGTGTCTCTCGAATGTCATATCTAGATGGTTCCTATTCCATTGGTGTTTGTGAAGTTTTGAGTTTAATGTGGCAACAATGTGAAGACTATTGATGACGAAAATTAATTATGACCTAAAACATTGTATGACTTGAGAATGAATGTGATCAAAGCAACACAAAATGTCCAGAAACGACTTCACACTCCTGTCGTATTTCCTCGTTAAGGTTGTTGACATGTTACGGAGTTGACTCTCAATAATTAATAGTGAAAAAGCAAAGCACAGTTTGTTTCAAAATGTAATCAGTCTTGAGTTACTGATTACCTGTCTGAAGCTGCTATTGGGACTCATTCCCAGAATCGTGTTAAATGTTTGTACTATAATTGGTTTGGAGATTTATCGGTGAAGCAAAAAGAAAGATTCATGTAGATTTCTTACTGATAAATTGATTTCAGAAAACGAGGCAGCTCATTTTATTATTGCAGCAACGCGTTGTGACAGAGCTTTAATCAGAACTATGTAATACAACCTCGCTCTCAGAACAGGTTGGTTCTATCGCTAGTTTTTATATTTTCGACCTTTGTCACATCTTTAGATCAGATTTCTCAGAACAGAAAATGGAAAACGAGAGGACCAGCCTCACTCAGTCAGTCAGCTCTCAGCCCAAAATCTCATATAGTGACTATAACAGGGTTCAGCTTCAAGATATTTTCTTTTTGCAAACACAAGGTATATAAAGACAACACATTTTATCTTTACAAGTAATAAAGATATGTTTGTTCCATCCCTAAGCCTGGATTAATGACAACCATACTTACAACCTTACTTTCATTCATCACTGTTAACAGCGAGCATATGTTAAAGTAGCAATTTCGAATACTTCTTTAGCTAATAACAGTAGTTCAGCCGAGATATTAGCTGAGTTTACAAGTCCCCACTTCTTCCTACTCCTTTTTGAGCACTTTCAAGCACTCAGCACTGATGTATGTTTATTCTGTATATATGTATGTAACATGTTCATAGATTGCTCAAATAAAAAATGAAAAAATGAAAATGAAGATATTCGAATTTCAAAATTAGTTTTACAGCCCCTAAGTTACAGCTTCTTGCTATTGTTTTCATTTCGATGTCCCGCCCTCCACTGTTTTACTAATCAGAAAGTCCGAGATCCGTGGGTTTCCACAGCCCACAATGTGGCTGAAGTACTAAAAAAGGTCTTGTTGATATTCTCAAATCATGACAAAACAAGAAATAATACCAGGATTTCTATCGAGGCCTTTGAGAAAAAGGTGTTGGTTATTGATTTGTTAAAACTCTTATGGTCCCAGCTGGATTTGTCTGCACATCTGGCAACCTGAGTCAGGGAGAGTGGGAGAGGTTGCAGTACCACTTTTGGCCAGATTTGTATATACTGCTCCTTTAATATTTGGTGCATGACTTGACTTTCATCCTTCCTGCGGGTTCCACTTCCTGTGACTTAGAGAAGACACTTTAAAGCAGCTCTGATTGTGTACAAGTCTCTGCAAAGGCCTTGCACCAAAGTACATCCGAGACATATTAGTGCCATATGAACCAACTCAGACTCTGAGGAGGATGTGAGAAATCCAGGTTAAAAACAGTATTCAAGTATTGTTTCGTCACTATTTTTAATGCACTGTGATTCGTTATGATTGCAAAGCCTTGTATGATTATTTCTTCCTTGTTTTGTTCAGCACTTTGAGTTGCCATGTGTATGAACTGTGCAAAACAAATACTTGCCTTGTCCATATTCCTCTTCATTATCTGCCTCCAGCACAATGATCGTAGCTTGTCTGATGGCATAACTGGTAAACTACTGTATATTATTTATATACACGCTGCACCATCTATACTTTCTGTGCCATTAGTTTAATCCGTCTCTAATAGGTCTGTGTATGGAGTCGACTGGCCTTGGTATTCCTCCGGCAGCAGCAGAAAGCATTTGGGTAATTGAATGAGCCAACGGGGATAGCACGGTTAAATGATGTACCGTACAGGCTACCTTAGGCTGTGTTTGGAATATGTATGAGTTCACTTAAGCCAATTTACCAACAATCTTATACCCTCCCTAAGTTAGTAATGTAGCCGAGTGGTCACTTTATAAAGTCTTTTGCAAAACGGTTACATTCAGGTCCTTAGGGAAATTCATGAAGAGGATGGAAATGGGGCCAAAAAGCATTGCAAGAAGAGCATATAAACCCGCGAAAATGTGTTGTCATCAGGGACTGTGTATAAATGTTTAATTTCAATGAATTTTAATGCGACGGGCCAAGATATTTTTTTTATAAACAATGCGGCATATTTAATTTAAAAGGCCAACGCAGATATATAATTCAGACCGGCATTTTCGACGCACATTTAGTTATTTAATTTGATATATTTTGCCAAGAAGCTGAAAAGTTTGAGTATTGAGAGCGTTTTTGTTAAACTCCATTTTGGGTCTACTGTGTTTCTGTTCTTGCCACTTGTTGCTTTCCTTTTGGGAAAGGGGAGAAAAACAATTGTGTCTGCAGCCGCGGAAAGACTGTGTAAGTCTGTGGAGGTGATTTTGGAACAATCATTCTTTTCTTTGGCCGTATACACGCTACAAATCCATTCCTTAAAAAGCTTTTGCTTTTCCAGATAGTTGCTTGATTCTCAGTATTTTGAGACCTGTTTTGAATACACACATATCACATGTTATTCTGGCAAGAAGACATACTTACAAAATATATAATGATATCAAATACATTGAAATATTAATAGAAAAATAAAATAAAAGATTACTTTTTTTACTCATCCCACATTTGGGACATTTCAGTGTCATCATTGCAGACATTACAGTAGGACTTAACACTATAGGAGCAAGAAATACATGCAGCACATTATTAATTATAATATACGGTGGCTGAGTGGATAGCACTCTCGCTTCTCAGCAAGAAGGTCCTGGGTTCGAATCCTGGTCGGAACAGGGGCCTTTCTGAGTGGTTTTTATGTCTCCCCATGTCTGTGAAAGTTACCTCCAGGTGCTCCGGTTTCCCCTACCACTAAAAACATGCACAATAGGTCTGAATGTAAATGAGAGAGTGAATTGATGGTGCTGATTGGGACTGATGCTCCAGTGTGTTCGGCGACTCGCTTCCGTCATCACCGTGTGTGGAATGATTGGAAAAAATATCTGAACTCTGAACATTGTAAAGTGCTTTGGGTGACCTCCATCCATCCATTTTCTAACCTTTAATCCATTTCTGGGTCAGGGGGGTGGCAATCAGAGATGCCACCCAAGTCTCACAGCACCAGCCCCTCACTGACCCTCTGCAGGTGGTGAGTCCACAGGAGGACGGCTGCTCTCTGAGTGTGAGCATAGCCTTGATCTTTCAGTGGGGGCTTTGGGCAAAGTGGGGTTAAGTGTCTTGCCCAAGGACACAATGACAGCAGTCATCAGTGGGAGTCGGGGGAGAAGGTGCAGAGGTGGGAATTGAACCCACGACCTTCTGGCCTTAAGACCAATGCTCTACCAACTGAGCTACTGGCTTTGGGTGACCTTGGTCTGTAAAATGCGCTATATAAATAAACATCACTTACTTACTTACTTATTAAAATTGACCTGCCACAGTGATTATAAAAAACACCCAAATTTATTTTTTTATTTTGATTTATTTATTTATGTCCTAATTTGACCAGCCCTTGGTCATTTAAACCCCTCTTATCATTTTTAACATCTGTGGCGGGTCATTTTAACCCGAGGGTAGCACAAGGGTTAAAAGAAGTGAAAATACTTAGTAAAAGTAAAAAAAAGCACACACAAAACAACTATCACACAAAAACAACACACACAAACCTAAACAAAATACACTGTTGGAATAATACTTATTTTAAACACATCTCGACACTTGCAGTAGACCAACCAGCAGCAGGAGCAGTATTTAGTGAACAAGCCTCAGTCAGAGCGTGCACAGCTGACTCAAATCTTTATATAGACAAACAGTTGGGAGATAATTGAGCAAGAGCTGTGCCCCATGTGGCCCATCAGATGTGTACCAGTCTGGCCATGTTTCCATCAGGCCAAACCAGTCAATTAGGACCGTTCTAAATGTGGCTGCCATGAATTTTCACAACTGCCTATAACTGCAGCTGGAATCAGTAACCGGCGCTTCCAATAAATATGAACCAAACCTGTGTATCAACAAGTTGCATGTAGTTGTTAAAAAGGAATTGACAACTTAAAGTATTAACAAGAGTTAGTAAGTTCTGGAGCACAGCAGAAAAGATTAAAGATAAGGAGAAAGTTAGTCTGATTTTGTGATTTCATATAAGATGTTTCGTTGAATTACTAGTGCTCACGAAGTCAGTTTCAAGCTAACGTGTTAATTCCAACCTTTCTCTTCAGGTACTTGTTTTTTTTGAGGATATCATGATTGTAAAATAAACTAATTCCACCCCCTCAAACGGTGGGTCGGTGGATTCTGTGAGATAAAGACTTTCTTTTTATTTATATTTTTATTTCCACAAACTCTAAGCAAAGCCAAGGCCGGAACTGGTCCGCAAAGTGAATTCTGGTTCACTTGGAACCAACTGAGAATGTACCCTAATGGCACCCTTATTCTTCAGGCAGGGCTTTTCACTGCATGTGTCTGTGAAAAGTAAAAAACATTTACAATTGTTCAGGATGTATGAGTCTGTGTTTGTGAGTGCAACTGTGGGGCAAAGGACGCACATTTCCCCAGGGCTACAATCCAGTGTATTTACAGCATCTACTGCCCCCTCCAAATAAACCAACACATAATAAACACTTCTATGCCTTGGTCAGCACATAGGAGCATCAGTTGGTCACATAATCCAACCAGGAAATGTATATTGATTCGTTATTGGGATGATATATGAGCTTAGAATGCGGGGGAATAAAGTTATGGTTGTTATCACTGATTTATGTCATTCGATTTAGGACTTATTGATATTCTGAGACGCCTCTACATCTTATCAATATTGATTTGTCACTGCTTGTTTCAAAATATTGTTTCACAAATCTGATTTGCATTTAGCCAATAATGGTGTTTGTGGTCAACCTTGCGCACCGTCTTGCATTAAAATGAGCAGTTAAGGCATTTCAGCTCAGTCAGCTCTGATAAAACATGCAACTGACAATGACAGCCCCATGTATTTAAGTGGAAATCTATACATAAACAGGCCAGAGTGGTCTCTTCATATGAAATGATTTTTTGATAATTACAGCCTTTGCTGTTTCCACAAGAGGAAATGGGTGATGTTGCATGCACTGGCCCGCTTCATGTTAGCCTTCTGGTGGTCATAATTATGTGCAATTGTAATTCTTTGTGATGGCTTTTTCTCATTGATTCGCCGAAAGCGGTTGCCAAGGTACCATTCAAGACCAGACGCAATTAGCAAAATTAGGAGCTGCGTTTAAATCAGTAGGTAGCGAGTCCAAAAGGAGATTGGTACAGGAAGCAGCTGGCACCTTTGAAGGAAGTTGGCATTATGTACGGAAACACAGTTAGTGACATATGCATGGTAATAGTGCGAGAAGGAGTCAAGTGAAAGAAATGATGAGCTTTGTGCCATGCCAAATTAGTAGTACGGGAGCGCAGATGGATCTATTCACATTCAAAGCCACGGATCGTCATGAGTGGTCTGTAACCTTGACTAAATTTTAATGGAAAGCAGCCATTTTGGAGCTCTTTGACCAAACCTAGGACAATCCCGCTCGGTGCTGTGAATAACAATGAGGCGAAATGAGGAGCGGCGTTCGGCAAGGTTCAACTCCAGCGGGGCGTTCGTGCTCATGGGGAATTTGAAAACAGTAATAAAAGATAAAATGCTGCATGTGATTTGATTTTTAGATTATTTTTTTTTTACTGTTCTACTGGCTTTGTATGATCCATCCATCCATCCATTTTCTACCCTTTAATCCATTTCTGGGTCAGGGGGGTGGCAGTCAGAGATGCCACCCAAGTCTCATAGCACCAGCCCCTCACTGACCCCCTGCAGGTGGTGAGTCCACAGGAGGACGGCTGCTCTCTGAGTGTGAGCATAGCCTTGATCTTTCAGTGGGGGCTTTGGGCAAAGTGGGGTTAAGTGTCTTGCCCAAGGACACAACGACAGCAGTCATCAGTGGGAGTCGGTGGAGAAGGTGCAGAGGTGGGAATTGAACCCACGACCTTCAGGCCTGAAGGCCAATGCTCTACCAACTGAGCTACTGTCGCTTTGTATGATCATTGACAAATTCCCCTCTATGTTCCATGTTTACAAAGAGTTTCTTTGTGCTGAATTTTCCTTTTCTATGTATGTTTTTTTCATTCATAATGTTGAATGTATTGTAAATCACTTTTATTTGCTGTATTAGTAGTATTAGTAGTAGTAGTAGTAGTAGTAGTAGTAGTAGTAGCATTAGTAGTACATTGGTAGAAAAATAGTGGTAGTAGTAGTAGTAGAAGAGTAGAAGTAGTGGTAGTGGTAGCAGAGTAGAGGTAAAAGTAGAAGTAGCGGTACCAGAGTAGAAGTAGTAGTAGTAGTAGTAGTAGTGGTAGCAGAGTAGAAGTAAAAGTAGTAGTAGTAGTAGTGGTAGCAGAGTAGGAGTAGTAGTGGTAGCAGAGTAGAAGTAGTAGTAGTGGTACCAGAGTAGAAGTAGTAGTAGTAGTAGTAGAAGTAGGATTGGTAGCAGAGTAGAAGTATTAGTAGTGGTAGCATAGTAGAAGTAGTACTAGTAGTAGTAGCAATAGTAGTAGTAGTAAGTGTGTATGTTGACTACTTTTCCTTCGTAATCCCTCTTGTGTATGAAAGTTTCTTAAAATCTTGGTACCAGAGTAGAAGTAGTAGTAGTGATAGCAGAGTAGAAGTAGTAGTAGTAGAGTAGAAATAGTAGTAGTAGTAGTATCATTAGTAGTAGTAGTAATTGTGTATGTTGACTACTTTTCCTTCGTAATCCCTCTTGTGTATGAAAGTTGAAATCAAAAGTAAAGTTACAGTTTCCAAACAGGTCCAGCCCCAAACTTTAAACAGTGGCTTTAGACGCATTAATGCAACATTGTTTTCATTTTTGAAATAATGCTCTATGGTGTAGTTTATGATTTATGATATTACTGCCTTAAAATTAAACAGACCACTTGCTGTTTTAGCAGCGCAAAGACAAATCATAATGTAATTTCACACCTGACCTATTCTCTAAAAAATGGATGTAGCCTGTATAAGAATAGTCGTGTTTGTGTGGATCCAATGCTCGCTCGCCGTTTCTCCTTTTTTTTTTTTTTGTTGCTTTTTGACCTTTACCACGCCCTGTACTTATTAATCACTGGTCAGAGTGTGCATAATGCGTGGCTATTTACTTTGGCGCTGGGTCACTTTTGCCTGATGCGAGCGGTGACACCTCCTTTAAGGCCATTTCTCGAGGTAAGTAATGGTGGGAGAGAGTCGTGCATCTTCCGGCGCAGGCAGCTGGTGAGTTTGTTCTAATCCTGTCGCACACTAATGTTCCCGCGGTCGTTCCCATCGCCCACGGAGCCGCGCAGAGGAAAAGTTTCGCCCTTAATGACCACAGTTAACAGCAGATAATTGCAGTATGGAGTTATGCTGCCACTGTTTTTCCTCTGTGTGTTCGGAAAAGTGTGAAGATAATGAGCTTGACAAATTTCAACCAATACAGCGATACATAAGTTCACATAGACAAGCGTTTTGAAAGGAGTTTGCAGTTTGTTTGGCAATTTTTAACCTTTTTGGTGGCTATGACCAGTGCCGGTTCTAGTTTTTAGGGGGGCCTAGGTACGTTTATTCAAAAGGCCTTCACTCAGATCTATCCAAGTGTGACATGTTTGCAAATGTTTGGATCTGTGTTCAGACCTGATAAAAAGCTGATTTTATATGCTATTTTCCTATTGAATTCAAATAAGAACTCAAATTAAACGCCCTGGTGTATGTCAACAGATAAGTTCAAGAAAATAAAAAAACACTCATGGCTGAGACATGTGTTTGTTCTTCCGTGAGATACAGGTGCATATTGGAAAATGCATTGTTTTCTGTATTTTAACCAAAAATTTGAAATCTCAGACTCGCTACATGCAAAGTGACATATGTTTTTGCATTTGGGTTCTCTTTTTTCCACTGGGATTTTTAGGTGGTTCCTTGTCAGTACAGAGACAGTGAAGATCTGGAATATACTGTATATGGACATTTATGCACATTTATTTACATTTACGGTCATCCTGCTCCCTATGGACTAATGGCTTATGAGTTTGTTTGTCTATGACAGGCATGTCAAACTAAAGCCAGAGAGCCAAATCCGGTCCACAAGCCAATTTTTAGTGGCCCCTGCAGCATTGTTATACTTAATTTCAAAGCCTCAGGAAAACAACCAAATAATTGTATCTGTTCTTTGTTATTATTTTTTTACTATAGTTAGTTTTCCAATACATCTCTTATTGATATTTGGTTCACTTGTGGTTGAATATCCAAACTCATGTCAAATTAAAAAATATGTAAAATTCATGTTCTTATTTTTACCGCTTTTAGACTGGCCCAAACCAGCTCTTATATTTTTTAATTTGGCCCCCAACCAAAATGAGTTTGACACCCCTGGTCTATGTGACTGAGCTGTTAGCGGCAAATTGACCGATTTAGAGTCATGCAAAAACCAATTGAATTGACTTGAACTTAGTCCCTAAATAACACATAATTAAGTAGAGGAAATGTCTTTGCTTGTCAGGTTTAGTCAAAGATCATCAACAGACATCAGCTCTCTTGGAATCGAATCAATTGCAGGTCATTAAATTCTGGTTTGTTCTTTTAGGTAGAGACAGAATAACAATAGTGAAAAAGATGGGCATCAAAGAAAGCCTGTTTAACTCCTCATCACCGCGCTGACATGTGTGCATTCATAAAACTATAGGTGTCCTTTCATCTCATCAGCTGTGGCAGGCCTGCAGAAGCTCGTCTTACATTACACGCATAAAAGAGAGACTTGAAAGCTTCTCTTTAAGCTCCAGCGAGAAGGAAAGTGTGCGAAAAGGCAGTCAAAGGCACAATGTGTCAAATCATGTCTGGTGAGCCCGTTTTATTAGCTGGGTCCGTGGAGGGAACAAGAAATTCTTATTTAGTCCTTAGTTAATGCATTCTTTTAAATACAGACATTAAAGTGGCTATTATACATGATTTAAGAGGAACAAGT
Source organism: Knipowitschia caucasica (assembly GCA_964034765.1). NCBI lineage: Eukaryota > Metazoa > Chordata > Actinopteri > Gobiiformes > Gobiidae > Knipowitschia > Knipowitschia caucasica. Next base: position 20,575,590 of record OZ035836.1, on the reverse strand, counting down.
ATTTCAAGGCCCATGCATGGAAAAAATTGTAATAATTGATGAAAATGAACAAGACATTTTGCCCTGTTTGTGTGATTTTAGTATCTACTTTTGAAACTAAGTTAAGAACTAGTATTTTAGATTTTGACAACCCTAATGGCTGCATTCATGTGATGTTCTCTTCTGTATAATAAAATACATTTTATTGCAGAGACAATGCAATAGCATAATAAAAGTGGGTTCATTTTTTAAAACAATTCATATCGCAAAATATTAGTGACAATGTTGTGAGAAGTACAGTCAAAACACAGAGTGAGCAGCTTTCAGCTTTAGTGCAACTGAAAGATCTGCATACAGTCTTCCACAGTGCTTAATTAATTCAACAGATCAGTCAGAAATAATTGCTAATTATACACATACTTTAAATGTATATGAATGATTAATAATTTCAAACATCTCACGATTGTGATGAAAATATAGTATAAATTGCCTTTCGATTGAGAAAAAAAGGGTTAGGGTTTGTTTCAATCTAAAAGACATTAAAACACACAAGATGCATCATCAAATACATCACCTTACGCAGTTACCATTAAAATAATATTTTGTATTGACAATATCAGAATTTCTATAAAGAAATATCCATCATTCAAAAATCTCACTGTGAAGTGCATGTATGACTCAACGTGAGATATGTTTGTTTTAATGTTGACAATTGGTTCAAACCCAATTAAAACAAAATAGAACATTTGAATATTTTGAAAATGGACTGTAGGCCTTAATCATGAACAATATAACAAACAAAAGCTTGGCATATGTCACATAATTGGTTGAAATACAGAAAAAAAGAATTTCTGAACACAATTTTTCTTTTTCCAAGTTTCACCTGAATGTAAAGCAAACAGAAACTCATCAGTTTTTCTCTCCCAAAATACACAATTCAGATTCATAATAGAAACACAGCTACAGATGGAGACGTTGCGTTGAGACTGTGAACAATCAGTTATTTATTTATGTTTTTCACTCGTCCAATGTTTCCAGAGAAAAGCTGCACCACACACAGTCTCACTGCAGAGGGGCAGACTTCACCACTGTCTACACCACATTATGCTCTCATTAAGCTGCCGTTACTGGAGAAAACAGTTTGTATCATGCTGCAACAGCTTCTCTATCGCAGTCAAAAGTGTATTTTCCATCTTGTTGAAAATAGCGTGGCTGCAGAATGGCTGTTTGTGAGCAAACTGTTTGAAGATAAGTGACCGTAGACTGGATAATATAAACACGACAGCCATCTCTTCATTTATGTCACAGTTAGTTGTTTTTTTCTCCACTGTGTTTTTTTGAGCTAAAGCAAAAGCGTACATTCTGACTGGAAGACTGGGAGAACTGAGCTCACCACGCTCAAAGTCCTCCCACTGTTGCTCACGGCAACACAATCAGTCAATCACACTCAGCTGCAACGCCATACGCCAGTCCTCTCCTGCAGCTATCAGGCACTGCCCGCATCAGCTTCATATCGCAAAGAAGCTCCATCCAAGCAGCAGCTTCATTCACGCAGTAACCCTCCTCCTCCCCATCTCCGCCTCATTCCAGGCCGGCTCTTTCATCCTTCTTCTAAGATACCACCACCAGGGTCTAGGCCATGGGGGATTTCATCTCATAATCTCTTTCCCCTTCTCGTGCAGTGCTCTACCGGGGTCCAAGTGCCAAATCCTAACCATATACTGTATCTGTTCAGCACAATAAATGTAATCTTGAAAATATTGTCCTCAGAGTCATATGTGTAATTTATGTTGTGTCAGATTACTTCCCAACCCTTTTTTTCTGTTCAAGTCTCTCCAAATTGAATTGTTCCATGCAGATGCAGGAGGGTCTAAGGACAGTAATGACATTTATGGGCATCTATTGACATCGGTTATCCGCCCCTCATGGACCAATGGCTCTTTGTGGGGTTTTTTATCATTGCATTTCCTGTGCATGAACCGTTTGATTCTCTGATCTGTGTTGGCGAAAACTTTGTGATGTCCTTTGAGATAACTACTGTTGTGATTTAGGGCTATACAAAAATACACTAAATCGAATTGCGTTATCGAGCGTATAATTCAAAGCTAAATTGATGGTTTTCATACTCGTCAAACGTTCATAATTTAAAACTTCAAAACAAAACAATAATTATAATTCTCCTCTTTAATGAAACTGCGTTGTTATTGTGCCGTTATTTCCCAGTCATTCCAACCCAGAGATGAATGTACAAGAGCTTACCGTGACATTTCCTATTATCCTTCTCATAATAGGATTTTGATACTAACATTTTCTCGATACAGATATATTTGTTCTTTAATAACCACTATTGCACGGGACCTTTTGATAAATTGGAGAGCATCTGCTGCATAATTCAAAGGTCTTCTCTTCTTTTTTTTTTCATTCCTGTAGGAAAATGAAAAATGTAATCCGGTCCCCTGGGTGCCACGCAGGCTCATTATTCATCTGCGAAGCGTCATGTGGGAGCCCAGTTTGAGGTGGAGCAGTGAAATATGGTGGGTCCCAGTCTGAAGTTTAGGAGGCGGCACGTACGCGGCTCTTCCGCTGTTATTTCTGTGTGGGCTCGTGTCGCTCTACATACGATTTATGCCCAGTTTTATGTGAGTGCGTTTGAGCTAAAGCTGACAAACCCAGCGCTCAAGGGGAACGGGACAATATCTCCTCCATTATGGATCGTTGTGTCTATGTGGACTGCTAAATGTGGCACGTGCAAGGACAGAGTTGAAGCTGAACTGTGAGGGGAAAATATCTAATTGTGGTTTTTATGACCAACTTTACGATTATGCTCTGACTCACAGCATTTCGGAACTTACATTTGTGAATTTGATTTAACTATTTACCGTCATACTTGATGGCCTATATCATTTTGTAAAATCAACTAGATTGTCTTATTTAGAGGGACAGTATATCATAATTTTCATTTTAAATTACACTTACATATTTTGCAGATTATCCAATTGGAGAGAGCAGGGTTGTTGTTTGGTGAAATTCAGCTGGGTTTTTTAAAGTAATAATTAGTGTTATCTGAGACACTGAGTAGGTAGTTTTTGATCTTATAATATTTAATATATAATAATAATATATCTTATTTCACACTTTTTTTTGCTTTTTGCTGGATTCTCCTGCCCTTTTGCAGCCGGCCTCTCATATATATTTTTGCAAGAGAAAAATTGCTGTAACTAGCCTGAAGAGAGATACCATATTCACAGTCTCTAAATAAGAATACAAATTGCAAACATTCACACTGTGATGACTTTGCAGTCCAAAATGGTTTTTTGATTCAAAACTTTATATATAGCAAAAACCAAAACTTTTGCCAGGGCGCCATCACTCAGACTGAGGCACACATTTGTTGCTGGATGGGGGACATGAGATGGATCTCTGATGATGTTCTGAGCCTGTATCACGGCAGACTGCTCAACACTAGTCCTATGTGACGAAAAATAAGTAAAAAAAATAAAACTACTCATATTTGGAAAAATGTGTCTTAATTTGAGCCCATTTTGACTGCCTTAAACGAGATATGCCAATGGGACAAGCATGACATCTTGTTTTTAAAAGACAAAAGTTATGTCTTCCTTTGAATAAGAAAAGACTAAAAAGCTCATCCCATTGGCAAATCTAGTTTTAAGACAGAGTTGTCAAGAAAAAAGTACCACATATTTTAGCATTTGTTTGCAGTGTGACCACGTAGTTATTAGAATTGATATAATTGTATGAAAATATTATGATCTAAATTGTATTGTTTTACCAGATACCACAAGCAGCTGTCCTTCCTCCGGGTGACAGTTCAAGTCTCCTTCTTTGATTCTTCATTAGAATCAACTGTAATGCGTTAAAGTGGTCTCCATCACGCGCCAACATGAGCGCTACATTTAGTGCTGCTTAGTCTAAACAAAGTCCACTAGTCTTGTTGTGATGGTTATAAGTATAATATGAGCTCACTGGACTGTTTTGCAAAAAAAGTAATCGGTTAGCATTCTCACAGGACCCGTGTCTCTTGTTTGAACCGTATTATAACATGTGCAAATTGAATTTCTTCCGCCACTAGTAGAGGAATTCAAATTTGAGAGATTAGCATTTGTGTGAATCAATACCAGGAGAGTGCAGAGTCTAAAAGGCTGAGCACGAGTCACCGCAGCTGCCTTATGAGACTGGAGCCCGTTTTACATGCTTGTTTTTCCTCAGGCATAACTGCGCCTTGCATTGACACTCCTTCCAGATTTGTGATCGATAAAATACTTTATTAGTTGCACTCACTGCTCAGCGATAATATTTAAATTCAAAGTTCTGATTATAATAAAAGTAACAACAAAAATTATCATTCGCACCATGATTCATTTGCAGTCATAATTTATTTAAAAGGCAGTGACATCATAATTTTGCCAAAGAGCCTATATTTCAACATTGTGGTAAAGGGTAGCTGGACAATCTTTCCAGGTAACTATGGTAACTGTCAAAAATGAGACCTCTCTATCTTCAGGGTCACAAAGTTCTGTGTCTTTGTCAGCACAACTAGTCTAATTCATTTTCTCTTAAACGTGTCTTGTGGTGGCAATATTGAAATGGAGCTTTCGCGAAAGTTCACCGTGGTAGACCCGGCTGTTGCTGCCAGGCCACAGGCTGCTCTTCCTCGACTCATCAATACCAGCAACGCCCACATCCAGTCAACCAATAACCACCAGGACAGCAAGTTAAAAGCCGGAGACGCCCACTTCCCGATCTTCTGAAGTCTGCAAACTTCTGAAGCTGCAAGGTGCATGTCGCTAACGCACCTGTTCGCAAATGCATGCGTTGTTCTGGAGGGGTCGCTTCTGCTCACGTGTTGCTCGTGCGCGTGGCCCGGCTGTCCTCAGTCTGGCTGCTCGTGGTCTGCTCCTCTTCCACGTCCCTGCACCTGCTGTGGTTCGCATATCCCCACTGCTCTCCTCCTCTGCGGGCTCTTCTGCGGGCTGCTCCGCGGGGCCCCTCCGCGGTTCTGTGCTGCTCGTTCCTCGTGGTCTGCTGCCGCGCGCAGACGGTCTGGCGGTGCCGTGCGTGTCCCTGCCTCCGACTGGCGGTGCCGCGTTGTCCCGTTGCTTTTCCCAAGTCTCCTGGCATGTGAGTACAGTGAGTGTGCCGACCGCGGACAGTTTAATCCCGGAGTCTAGGCTGCAGGCGGCCGGTTTTTGCCCTACGCACTTGACTGCAGGCGTCAGTCTTCGCCCCGTGCTTGGTCTGCAGGCTCCGTTTTACACGTATTTGAGCTAACTGAGGGACAATGCATCTTAAATGGCATCAATCTCCAATGTCTGAGGGATATAAGAGGAGCAATGTGCATTAATTCAGATTCATGTTCTGCCACTTGCAGTAAAACCACGTTGGAAAAAAATGTGCAAAGACTACCCCATCGTGCTCCAGACGGCACACACAGAGCTCTTGCACGGCGCCATCTTTACAGCATCAATCTCATTACTCGCAAGTCACTATTGTTAAATGAATATATTTAAATTCGTCTATCTGCAGGAGGAAAGAGGGGCCATGCATTTAAATAGCTAGGTCACTAGTATTAAATTGGTAACTAAACTGCAGCTGTTGCATTTCGAAAGTGCAGCAGAAAGAAAAAGGGCCCAATGTGAATCTGCAATGGGTTTGAAGTGGAGCTGGAGCTAATGAACGCATGGATCAGTGATCGTTCATGCGTTCTACCATAATCAAAGCAGCAAGATGGCTCCAGGGGACATCTGTTTCTCGCATGGGAATGTTTCGGATTCGGGTTGATTTATTTCCTCAGGCTCTTAAACAACCGTGGGCATGGTTCTCTGACCGCCGCTGCTGCGGTCCCTGCTGCCGTTCCTACTGATGCCTGATCCCGCTGCTGCCTATTCCTGCTGCTGCCTGTCCCGGCTGCCTGCTCCTGCTGCTCCTACTACTACATGTGCCGCTGCTGCTGTTCCTGCCGCTGCCGCTCCGCAGGCTCCTAGGCTGCACCTGTCTCTACGGCTCGGCTCTTCAGACACGTACGTAACCTGGCTCACGGAGACAAGCGGCGCACACTGGCGTGACACGTCTGTTGTTCGTATGAATCGCATTGTGCTGCTGCTGCTTGCTGCTTCTGCTGCCGCTACTGCTGCTATTGCTGCCGCTGCTGCTTCATACTGCTACCGCTTCCGTGCTGCTGCTGCTTCTTTACTTTGACACCTCTCTTCACTGCACATCTTTTACTGAAACACTAAACAGCTTCAACTATATTCTACTGTGGTGGCTTGATACAGGATTATTGCTGTTATTATCTACGGATGCTGCAGCTGCTGCTGCTGCTGCTTCATGCTGCTACCGTTACTGCTGCTACTGCTGCCGCTGCTGCTTCATACTGCATCTGCTGCCGTGCTGCTGCTGCTTCATGTACTTTGACATCTCTCTTCACTTCGCATCTCTTTACTGAAACACTAAACAGCTACAACAATATTCTACTGCTCTGGCTTTGATACAGGATTATTGCTGTTATTATCTACGGATGCTGCAACCGCTGCTGCTTCATACTGCTACTGCTGCTGCTGCTTCATACTGCTACTGCTACTGCTGCTGCTTCATACGGCTACTACTGCTGCTGCTGCTTCATTTACTTTGCCATCTCTCTTCACTTCGCATCTCTTTTACTGAAACCCTGAACAGCTACAACAACATTCTACTGCTGTGGCTTTGATACAGAACTATTACTGTTATTTTCTAAGGACGCTGCTGCTGCTGCTGCTGCTGCTGCTACTGCTGCCGCGGCTTGATACAGGACTTTTGCTGTTATTATCTGAGGCTACTGCTGCTGCCGCTGCTGCTACTGCTACTGCAACCCATTCTCTCAGAAGCTTATCCTGCTTCTAATGGATGCAGCCCGGCTGAGTATGCCGCGCTGCGCCGGACTCGCACCTATGCTCCCAGGGTCGCTTCGGCGGTCGTGCTTCATCTCTCTACTTAATCTTCTGATTCTATCAGATGCAGCTGGCCAAGTAGCTGCGCTGAGCCGTCAATCGGACTCCTAATCAAAGGCATCCATACCTGGTTCTTCACTCTTCTGATCACAGGCTCCCCATCATGCTGCCCATCCTGCAGCGGCTCTGAGCGGCACTGAACTCCGGCTCATCTTCCAGTACATGTCTGCCCTCCTCGCAGCATCTTCTGCTCGCCTTCTGTGGCTTCTCTGCATAAGCGTTTCACCACTGCTCACTCAACCTTCTATGCGGTCCGAGACACGGCTTTTCCCGTCCTATTCTACTGGCCTAATTATCTACTCTCCAACCCAAGATTCTAAGCGTAAGGGCGCCTGCAACATCAATGGCCCTCTCCGGTGTGTCTCTCTGCCCCTACAGGTCTCCGCTTCTACACGGACGCTGCCCCTTCCGTGGGTTTTTGGGGGATTCTTCCAGGACCAGTGGTTCGCCGGCCGTGGCCCGCTACTTTCCCCGGAGCATTTCCTCTGCCCTACACGAGACATTCCCAGTGGTCGTGGCCTGCGCGCTGCGGAATCACACGTGGCAGAGAAAGAGGATCTCTGTCATGCGTGATCATCTCGACGTAGTGGAAGCATTAAACAAAGGTCGCTCTTCTCACCCAACATAATGTCCCCTGACCATTCAACCTTCATCTCAAACATTCGAAGATCAGAGGCGCCTGCAACACAATAATAGCTCGCTTCGACACATCTCTCTGCCCCTACAGGTCCAAAAGGAGATTTTAACGGACCTCTAATTCTCACTCCAGTCAACCTTCCCATAACAGCAACCTGGTTCAGAGCTCAGCTAAGATCCCTACTGCTCCTCTGCAATTTGTCTCCCCAGCTCTATACAGCCCACTCCTTCAGGATAGGCGCTGCCACGCGCGCGACCTCGCTGGGGCTCCCCCACTCTTCCTCTGCAACAGCTGGGGCGCTGGTCCTCTTCGGCTTCTCCACCTTCATCAGGCCAGATGCGACCGCTATCATGGCAGCACAACGTCTACCGGCTTCCTCGTAAGCTCCCAGCAAAGCAAGTAAGCAATAAGATTCTGGTGGCGGCACGCACTTTCCTCAAACGCTCAAAGATTCCTTGCTTCAGCGTCTGGCTGAATATGAGCGTGCGCTCATATTCTCAGCTCGCTCAAAGATTCCCCTGCTGCGGCTGGCTGAACATGCGCGTGCGCTCATATTCTCAGCTCGCTCAAAGATTCCCCTGCTGCGGCTGGCTGAACATGCGCGTGCGCGCATGTTCTCAGTTCGCTCAGAGATTCCTCTGCTGCGGCTGGCTGAACATGCGCGTGCGCGCATGTTCTCAGTTCGCTCAAAGATTCCTCTGCTGCGGCTGGCTGAGCATGCGCGTGCGCTCATATTCTCAGCTCGCTCAAAGATTCCCCTGCTGCGGCTGGCTGAACATGCGCGTGCGCGCATGTTCTCAGTTCGCTCAAAGATTCCTCTGCTGCGGCTGGCTGAGCATGCGCGTGCGCGCATGTTCTCAGTTCGCTCAAAGATTCCTCTGCTGCGGCTGGCTGAGCATGCGCGTGCGCGCATGTTCTCAGTTCGCTCAGAGATTCCTCTGCTGCGGCTGGCTGAACATGCGCGTGCGCGCATGTTCTCAGTTGCTCAAAGATTCCTCTGCTACAGCGGCTGGCTCGCTCATGCTCTCAGGCCCGCGCAGTGCGTCCTGCTATCCCAATCGCAGGCCCGCTTTTTGGGGATCATGCACGCGAGCAAGCGCCGTGCTCAACAGCATCCCGCCCGGGCCTAGGGCGCCAAACATGCTCAATCAATAAACATGCTTAAATCAATAAGTCTAATGCGTTTTCCTCATGGGTCTCTCCAAGGTGAAATGGAGCTTTCGTGAAAGTTCACCGTGGTAGACCCGGCTGTTGCTGCCAGGCCACAGGCTGCTCTTCCTCGACTCATCAATACCAGCAACGCCCACACCCAGTCAACCAATAACCACCAGGACAGCAAGTTAAAAGCCGGAGACGCCCACTTCCCGATCTTCTGAAGTCTGCAAGCCGCCGCCGCCCCACCTCCTCCTTCTCGCATGAAGCGTGCTTGCCTACTGCCTCTGCCGTCACCAGTGCCTAGGCCCCGGGGGGATCATGCACGCGAGCAAGCGCCGTGCTCAACAGCATCCCGCCCGGGCCTAGGGCGCCAAACATGCTCAATCAATAAACATGCTTAAATCAATAAGTCTAATGCGTTTTCCTCATGGGTCTCTCCAAGGTGAACTATCATTTGCAAGATTACAAATGTAAGAAGAATATGGCGGTTTGTGAGTATAAATCAAATTCTTCAACACAAACACAACCTACAGTATACATATTGTACTACATTTTATTGTAAAAGCATGGATTTTGTTGTTTGCTATAGAAAATACTAACAACATTTTACTAAGCTTTGACTACAGCATGTTGACCTTATTAATCTAACAGCAAGGATGGGATATACACAAAAAAACAACTACCAAAAGATAGAAGTCATATTTAAGCTTCGGCCTCATGTTTAAGCTTCAGTCAGATATTTAAGCTTCAGTCTCATGTTCCAGCTTCAGTCTCACCTGCCTACATTAGAGGACACATTAGCGACCCGCAGCCTCAGTGCCAAAGACATGTACAGATCTCCGGAGTGGAACAGATGCAATGCGGTCTCCAGGGCCTCCACAGGACTTGCTGACCCGCAGGGACTAGATCTGCCTCCACATCACAGCATTTCTTAATGATGGCGTCCCCTGGGCTTCCTATAGAAAGCCATTTAGTTAGCAGCAGCAGCCCTTCGTGTTAAAGCCTGAACAGATCTCGTAATTGCTTCAGTGAGCCGCTGCACTGAAGCAGAATTTCGCTCAACAGAAAGAAAAGAAATATCCATGATGCACCCGTGATGTATTTTTAACCTCGAAATGACCAGGCTTAATAAGAGCTAATTGGGTTAATTTCTGCAACGGCGCTTCGTGGCTGTTGTTTTCTCCGAGCTTCGTTTGTCGCCCTCATCATTATCTCCACGCACAGACAACCTTTAAGCCTGGCCACGGAGTACGCACACCATTATCTTTTACCAATCGGCTCCTTCAGGACAAGCCGCAGAAAGACTTTCAATAGCACAGCAACAATCTGTGGGCAAGGTTACACTGATCTTTAGTGGCCAAAACAAAGCCTTTACAGAACAGGCAGTCAAGACAGTCAAATGAAACAAAGGGGCACAGCAATAGTGTTTCTCTACAACTGCATTTTGAGATGAGTAGGGCTTCTATACAGACTTTGTCACACCAAAGACGACGATGATAATGTAATTAGAACTATAAGTATTGGGAGTGTTGTATGGGAGTAAACATGCAACTTGAACAACTCCAAAGCACTCTGATGGTTCAAGATAAAAAGCCTTTCTTTGAACATGGCTTATATGAATTCAAATGCATTGTGTTTTAGCAATGCATTTGAATTCATATAAGCCATGTTCAATGTGTTTTATCAAAACATGTATTAATAATTATACTCATTACTTTGTATTATACGTTTTTCCAGCAGAATTACCGACACAAAGAGCTCGCTGATATGTATACGCACCTATTATTGTTTAAGGTAGACAGAACACTCGCCACGGCAATCCTTGCAAACAAACTTTTAAGGGGCCAATCCATAGACTGTAAATAGCAGAGGTCAGGAACCTATGGCTCGGGAGAAATACATTTTAAAGTAAGGGACTTTTTTGGCTCTCTCGGGTAATAAGGTTCCTGACCTCTGATATATAGGAATGGAGTGTGAAAAACACCTAGGTTGATGAAGCAGGGTCCTGGCTCCTTGACTTACAATGAAAATTAAACTGCTTTTACTCTGTGACTGTTTGTGTCACGCTCACCATTTTGGACTTTACACTCTGCTCTGTACATGACCCTGCTTTTATTTTGATAATGACTTTGGTCAGTTATAGGGGTCAAAGATTTACAACCACATGCGGTTTTTTAAATGGCGTGAACGTGAGAAGACTAGTGCTGCGCCTGATTGAGTCTTTAGTTTCTTAAGTTGCTATCTGAAAAGTTGATGGCTTCAAATTCAAGAAGCTGCTTCGTTAGCTCTAAGCATTTTTTCTACTACATTTTTAGTAGTACGGGAAAGCAAACATACAGACTCCACTCGAACCGCCGCCTTGGATTTGAACCCAAAATCTATACTTGCTGCGAGACGGGAGCCTTAATCACTGGGGCACTTATTATCGAGCACTGTTCCAACCAAATAAAAAATAAAAAGTGCAACCACACTGAAATAACACTCAACAATGTAAATATAGCAGGAATTATTAATGTTCTATAACGAAATACAGCAGGTAATACTGAATTTCATTACAAAAAGTTAATTTCTAATAATCTGCATCCCTCTTGTTTAGTGCAGACATGTTTTTTTATTAGTTGCTTCGGTGTGTGCTTTACTAAAGTGGTAAAACCCAGGAGGAGTGTTCTGTTTACTCAGTTTAGAGCTACTGTATACAACAAAGCATGCATAATGACAGAATGGCGCACCCTCAAGGGGAAACTGACATTTTATTGCGTAATGGCTGGAAAAGCTGCACGGACTACAGAATGCAATACGTGTAATAAAGGAGAAGGAATTTAAAAGCAGTAAAGAACAATTAAAAGATCAGTAGACGCACTTAAAAGAAAACCTGCTTCTGTGTTCAGTGCGTTTGGTTTTTTTTTAAATTGAAATTCTTCTCAGATCCCACCATGGCTGCTCCATAATCTACAAAACAAGCCATGGCTATCTCTTAGTAATAACACCTGTATTATTTATTGTATGTGTACTCTTGGATGGGTTTTGGCATTTGACAGTTTTTCCATTCTGACATCCATCCATTGTTACACCAACTGACATTGACAAAAGCTCCATCCTCGTACACACAACAACATATATCACTGTATACATGTTATGAAAGATGAATTTATAGTTTATTCATGAAAACCGTAAGACCCGAGGCCTTCCTATAAGAGACCTTTTGTAATATTAATGTATAGTGGGTACTATAGTGGTACTATTGGTGCTACTACTTTTATGCTTTTCCATTGTAGAAAATAGACTATGTGGCTCCAACTTTCCATTAGATGTGTCTCCTAAACGTGCATTGATAGAATTTTTACAGGCTATTCTCAAATTACACGACTAATCTAAAGGAAAGTACTGTACATCCACTTTTTTGTGAGCAGGAGTGGTGCGAAAGTGCAAAATAAATCAAAACCCTGCAGGAAATACTCAAGGTTAGATAGCACAGGCAGCAGTCTCTGTAGGTCTAATTAATGAGAGGAGCATGTCTGAGGCGCTGTGAGAGTGCAATTTATATGGCATAAAAACATAAGTACACACTGGCAAAAAAGTGCACAACTTTAAAAGGGAAAACAGGTACTAAGTGTAAAACATTTATCTTGGCAACAAAGAGAGATTAAAGGATTATTTCTCAGCTGTCCTGGTGGTGACGCGCTGTCGGATACCTGCTTCTTGTGATAGATAAGATATCGTTTGGCTTGAAATGTTGCTCAATTTGGTTTAATACGTGCATTCCTAAATGATGGATGATGGATTTTTTTTTACGTATATGATTTGTAGCCTAGATGCATGTTTAGTGAGTACATTTGAATGATGTATAAATACAAATCCCAGCAAAAAACAACATTTAGTTCAGTTGAATTCTTCAGGCTGCATTTGTGTCGAGCCATGAATTCTTCTGTGACGTGTCTTTCAATCACACGTTTCAGCTTTAGTGTCCAGATTCAGAAATCCAATTCAGTCCAAATTATGTCCAAATTCAGAAATCCAGATTGTTCCAAATGATGTCCAAATTGTGTAATCCAATTTTTCCAAATGGTGTCCATGCAAAAGAGGACGATAGTATTGTCCATGTCTCAGCAGCTCACAGCCTGACTGGAACCAGGGGCTGTGCAGATTGTCCAAGTGAAACAGAATGCACCTTTAAATTTACATGCAGGTTTTTCCTATAATAACACCAATTTTTCATATTTGGTTCTATCAATACACTTTTCTATGTACTTTCCAAAGTGTTTCCAAACTTTTGAGCAAACATCATGAAGTTCAAACTGAGTGACCTAGTTCACACTGGTACTTCTGCTGTATATTCCGCCATTAACTTTGTGCTCAGGTAAGCAAAGAGCATGCATTAAATGTGGTGTGAAGGTTAGAGTCGCCGGGCCCCGTTTTTTTTTTACATTCAATTGAACTTTTAATATGATGGCACCCAGGAGATATGATGCTAACTTGGCGTTCCTTATTGGGTTCGCGAGAGTGACAAGGTTAGACATTGTGTTTTGTCATGCATGTAATCAGAAATATGCATTGGGGACATCTATGTTTTAAATGCCCGTTTTACCGAGCCGCTCGCAGCCACTCTGCAGTTTTGACCAGGCTTCTGTGACTTTGAAATTTGAACTCCACAACCACAGCGGGCTCTCTCCAAACGTCCATTTTGCTGCAGCACAAGTGAAGTGCACTCGGGATGCACTATTTACAGTTCCCATTTCACAGGCTTTCCGTGGAGTGTGGTGAGGATAGTGATTACAGGTTAACAGGGCAGATCAATGATGTGATGCATGTGTTAAAGCATCTGCAGCCACTGTTTTCAAATCACTCCTGACGCGGTGAAAGGCCAACGCTCATTGACTCCCTCCCTCACATGAAGGCTGCGTATACAGGCGTGTCAGCATATGCCGTTATAAATGCTGCCCCGTCCTCCACGAGAGAGAGAGAGAGAGAGAGAGAGACCCTCACCACTTCCCAAACAATTAGTTTAATGGAGCATTACTCCACTATTGGTGTGGGCAAAGTCAATACATCGACACGAGGCCGACATGAAACGTGTGAGAGCAGCCACTCACCAAAACTGTGACACGCTTGGGCCACACCACACAGAGCACTTAGTGAAGGACGCCAGTGGGAAAGTGCGCGTCAAAGCAGAGAGGTGAAAAGAGAAAAAGGTTGCGTGGTTCTAGGGTGAAATCTTTTTTTTCCTCTGGAGTCCTGCTGTCCTTGACTTTGCTAAACACAAACATGTGCATCGTAACCCGCATCGTAACCCCCATTCACGTAGGCCTCTATTTTCTCAAAACGATTTACAAAGAACCAGTTTGTATCAGGGGTGGGAACCTAAGGGTACCTCACGATACGATACGATACACGATACAAAGCTCACGATAACGATAATATCACGATAACGATATTACGATAACGATTTTATCACGATATGAAGATTATTGATATATTGGTCAGAAATATACAATATGCCAATTTATGGCATAAATAAAAGAAAAAATACTCTTTATTTCATGATTAATAGAATGGAGATGCGTAATGTAGCCATATATTAAGTATTGATACCAATTTAAAAAAGATAAAAAAATAAAAAAATAATAAAATATATATTTTTTTTTTTCAAAATCGATATCGATACTTTGCAAATGCATATCGATAATCGAATCGCAGGAGAAAGTATCGCACCCCTAGTTTGTATACTCTTTGCCGCACAAACACATGGCTCTGTGTGAATCTGAGGCTCTGTGAGTGTCCTTGATAACGCAATTACTGATTAATTTAGACCTTAATTAAGTATGGCAAGAAATAATGTATTATTTGGTAATTATCAAGGTGTAGTTACAAATGATTATAGTTAGGTCCATACAGAATACATACAGTATATTCTTTTGACATTTTCTCCTTGTTTAGATTAATTCATTTCATTTATCGGCTTTGAGTAGCACCTGATCCTAGAATGTTTGACATGAAAATAAGCGGGACACAGATTTCTTTTGAATTTTGATTTGATTCGTTATTTTAAAACATTCCTTTCTTCCCCCATATGGATCCAAAAACAGAAGGTTTCACATGGCAAATCTGTGTCAACACGCCATTTGGTCTCGAGCTTAAACACGGGTACTGCAGTATGAAAAAGCCATGTGGAACAATTATTCTTATTATGCACAATCTCAAAGTGACAAAAAAAACGTAAAAACAAAAAACTTCATAATCAACAACCAAATCCTTTCCATACTTGGCAAACAGACAAGTCACTAAACCCTGCAATTATTCCCCTTTATTCATTCCACATTTCTCTTGCTCAAAACAATCCTGCCATGTTCTATTCAGTGCACAAATCAGAAATCCTTTTAAGAACTATTTTGAAAGCTGGCCTGAAGCTGCGTGTCATGGGGGTCCGCTGGGGTGTCGGCGAGCTCAACAACGTGCCTAACCTTTCCTCCAACGGAAATAAAATATCACTAACCTAATGTCAGAACTTACCTACTACTGTGCACTTTAAAGTTCATCTTTTTTGACTCAAATAGACTGGTTTTATTGTGAAGATGAAAGGCAGGGAACGCTCTGTTGTTTGGACCACACTGTGTTTTTTTCTTGCATAATTCAGGGAAAAGAAGTTGGCAGAAGAAGAAACTAAACTGAGCCTCCAGGTCACAACGTGCACTGATTCAAAAGTGCTCTTCATGAGTCTTTTGATAATGTGGATAGCACTGAAGAAAAACATGACGAGAGAGCTGGTGTTTTGATACATCCCGGGTTATTTTTTTTGGTTTTGTATGATACATGTTTTGTATTTCATGTTTTTTGGGTGGTGGGGAAAACTAGAGTTCCCGTAGATAATCCACCCTGATGCCAAGGACAATTGTAAAGCGCTTTGTGAATCTC
This sequence comes from Knipowitschia caucasica, assembly GCA_964034765.1. Classification (NCBI taxonomy): domain Eukaryota; kingdom Metazoa; phylum Chordata; class Actinopteri; order Gobiiformes; family Gobiidae; genus Knipowitschia; species Knipowitschia caucasica. The sequence continues at coordinate 20,559,906 of OZ035836.1, read as the reverse complement.
CGTTTCAAAAGGCGCAATATAATAAAAGATGATTGTTGTTGGTACAGAGAGAAACACGCAAAAAATTGAGGGTAGAAGATCCAAGCAGGTGTCTGGAATTGAACCTGCAACCTTCATGCTGTGAGACAAACTTCTCAGCCACCGCTCCCCCAAAAGTATCACAAAAGACCACAAAATAGACGCAAATAACCCAACAACAAGTACAACAAAAATCACAATCTCGGCAATAAAAAAGTATGAATGAATATGTTCAGTATTCTACACACTCACACGCAATTACAATCCAAGATGTAGACATAGAACTAGGGCTGAAGAGGTGTCTTTATCATATCAATATACAGTACATAAATGAACACAAGCTGGAGTAGGCTTCTTATCTGTTTTTGTTTGTTCCAACAAATTAGAGAACAGAATTATAGAATATTAGAAAACATATCAAGGCCAAAAATACATGCATGTGAAAACTGGTGAAACCTTGTGCTATCTTTGGGTCAAAATGAGCCCTATAGTGATTAAAAGTAGAAGAAAAATGTCCTAAATTAGGGTCTAAAAAGATCTAAATAACCCAGAGCTGGTCAATTAGGAAAAATCATGAATATTCAGCTCATTTTTGCTCACTGTGGCAGTCAATTTTCCCCAAGGACAGCACAATGTTTAAAATGCTTTGTTTTCCCCAAACCTGTAACTCCATCAATCAGCATGAATATTAAGATATGAATTTGTGTCTGTATCAATACATCCCTATGTACAATTTCCCCCATTTCCCTGCTTATATAATAATATATATATAATATTATCAAATACATGTATGTTACTTTTGATAACATTTTAGACAACGAATCATTCAAAAGTTGCATGATACTGAGCCCGAGAAATCTCATGTTTGCCATTTTACGTGGGGCATAGGGCAGTGGTCTGTGATGGCTCCAGATATCAGCCATGTTTGGCATTCCCGCAGCAAAATATGAGAAATTGAGCTGCTTAAAATTGGATCTGAACTGTAAATGTCTCGCAAAGGCTAGCCGTGAGTAATCTCCCTGCGTGTGATGTGCGCCTCTCTGCCCTTTGAGACCATGTATAAAGATTACATATGTACAGTGTATTGGATGTGAGCATGGAACAGATGGTACAAACAGTTATGGTTAGACTCAATAAAATGTTGTGTTTCCTCAATGTATACTCTTCAAAAGAAATTGGAATGAAAGCAATACCACACCGCATCGCTGATAAGTACACGGCCGTGACATTTCTCTATGATCAAAGTAAAACATAAAGAAACATGTAATAATCTGAAGGAATCTAATCACATACAGAAGATTGCGAAGAGATAGGAATGGAATGTCAAATCGCATGGAATTATGGGTGAGAAACAGCCAATAGAAATTCTGCATATTATTGGATGAACTGTGCTACGCAGCGCATTTCTATTTTCTATCTGTTTATAACACAAATGAAACACAGAAAATTTGAATATTGTTCGTGTATTTCTGTAATGCAACTTGAAAAAAGACATTGATGATTATGGCTTACAGTCAATTACAGTTGTGATCCAACGTAAGACGGAGAATTTTGGCGAGTGAGAAGTGAAAGTGATAGAGACGTTTTTGAAAAGGAATTATGCCTTTTCTGAACAGGATTCACATCCTCTGCTCTGACCCCGGGGCAACTGTGGCCCCCATTGTTCTGACAGCCGCTTTAGCAACAGCTCAGCGAACGCACATCCGTAACATGGTGCGGCACGCGGACCCTAGTTACGTGGACAGAACCATGGAGTCGCGGACAGATCCATCTGTGCGGTCCTTGACTAGTGTTCAGGACCAGCTCCTGTTTCTCCCCGAGTCTCTCCTGTGTCTCTTGCGAAGCGCAAAACTTAATTTAAAGCTCGGATACCTACATTTTCCCCATGCATTAAAAATGCATGTTATTTGTGCAAAAAGTAAAATGTTGTGAACAAATCAAAAAGAACACACAGCAGGGCATTTTTTAATCATTATCTTTCACACATAAGAGCCCTCTGAGTCATTGTTTGACTTTTTGGGCTGAGAGTGGATTTTTTTATGTTTTTTTCCCCCACAGTTATTGCCACTTTAGTCCCAAACTCTTGTTGACTCATTGTATTGAGCAATATTAAACCAAGCTTAATGTCAAGGCCTGGATTTAAGCACTTTGATAAGAATGACTTTATATTGTAGATATAGGCTACAGAGTATATATTTTTACATTTTCTCCTGGTGGTGTGCCTCAAGATTTTTTCAATGAAAAAAGTGTGCCTTGTTGGCTCAAGAAAGGTTGAAAAACACTGTATTAACGGACGTAGTCTCGCCTATCTCCGCCTATCTCCGCCGTTCTGAAAATTGGGCTTTCATGGAGTGATTCAAAACATTAACACACATGTGGAACGGAGCTTTGGGCCAAGAGCCAACTTTTGGACCAACCTGTAAAGGTGTTTTCGAGAGGTAAGAAGATGCTATATGTTAACATTGGCTAATTCTTTTTTTCCGGGTCCACCCGCATCGGCCCGGGGTGGTATTGCAAGCAAGTCAGTGCACGTCATTTTGGCCACTTTTGAGCAGGGACCCGCCCCCACTGGGTGTCACCTGCAGCTGTTACAGTTTATGCACCGCTTTTGACAGCTGCAGCAGCACACAGCATCTACAGTATAACGAACAGGTTTGATATCGCCGCAATCGCAGGAGGTTCGTTATACCAGAATTCAGCATTTGTGAATTCTAAAAGAGTAATAAGTCTGCGGATTTTGCTTGTTGCGGGTTAGTTTTCGAACATAACCCCATCGATAAATGACGGACGACTGATTAGTAACGATATTCTAATTTTCAGAGTTTCACCTGTATGTTTATGTTGTTGGCAAGAATTTATATTAACGTTTTTCTGCAATGTGTACATAATGTATCCACTTAATGCGTTAACATACACTGAGAAGACGTATCTTGCGGCAGCCTGCTTCTATATTGGTGTGAGAGACCCTTGTGGAAAGAGTCATCATCATTATGGGCCTGAGGGGAAGCTTGACATTTCCTGATAATTTGATCGTCACAAGGATTCAAATGAACAGCTATACTTTTACACTGCGGGCTTTTCTCTCGTACTATTGGCTCGTACTTTATATTCTATGTAATGCATTATTGAAATGAAATAATTGCATTTATTATTTTAAAGTTAGGTTCTAACCTATGTAATAATACAATAGTGGTTTCCGGATATAATATTTAATAAAATGTCCTCCAGTAGCTTCTCTTCAACTTTTTCTGTGTCAAATGTGAATAAAAATCACAAACATAGCGCGTATAATGTATATTAGGATATTAGGAGGACTATCCACGTGCTGACATCACCATAGTATCACCATAGCCAAACGTTGAAGAAGCTGATTTGAACATGAGCGAGCTGGTGCCAATTTCCTTATATGGGCATTTGTTCTGTTGTTTGTTCAGGTGGTTGGTCAATCCTTTATACGGCTCATATCTGAATTTACAAAGACAATATCCAAATATAAACACAGATTTGTTTTAGCCCAAAATGGTGAATGTGACACAACAATTACTGAGCGAAAGGAGTTTTTTTTTACTGCCAGAGTTTTACACACGCTTGGATCTCTGTGTGGCAATTTGGGCCTCCCTTGTCTGATTGTCTTCGACCAGCTTCCAAAACGGACAAAAAACTTGTAGGGAGAAACGCTAATGCAAAAACAGTGGAACTTTCCAGCTGATCGATACCATCTCGAGTGGCTGTCTCTGCTCCAGATAAACACAGAGCACCGTCCCCTCTCTCCAGTTTAAATAATTATATACGGCGCCCTCTTTAGTTTCACCGGGACGTGGCAGGTGAACACAGTGGCACTGATACTCGGAGGGTCAATAACACGTGCATCGGGGGGTTGCATGCCGAGCGGTCGATACAGCCAGCGTTGCGCAATACTCAGAATTAATTGGAGGCGAACCTGCTGCCCATGTTCGGGCTCCCCTCAGGAAACAATTCTTACGTGGAAGTCATTAATCCAGTTGGAATACATAGTGCGTCACCTGGTTAGGCAGTTTGTAGCGGGCACTGATTACGGTCGACAGTGTATCGCAGTATGCAAGACCAAACAGCTGATGTATGTAATCTGTGTACTCCTATTTATGGGTGTTAAGTGCAAAAATGCGAAATATCTGACACTCACGCAAGAGAAAAGGCAATATTAAGAGCAGCTGTGTTTGTAGTAGCAGAGTAGTATGCAGCAAATGTCAGTAAACTTAAACAAAAATCAGCTCATTAGGGAGATTTGGGGGAACGACACCGTGAAGCACAAGGGAAGTTTAATTGTTTGGCACAATTCATACGCAGGAAAATAAAAAAGGGCTTGTATAAGAACGGAAACCTGGGGCGAAGAATTGAAATGTGCAGATTAAGACATGTGAATGGTGATGAATTGTACAAGAGCTCTGCAAAAATATCAAAGAGAATACAGGAGGAGGTGAGGTGAAGTTACTGAAACATTTAAGAGCGTGAAGCAAGACAGACAGACTTCTGCAAATGTGTACAGGCGGAGCGCCACTAAATACTGATGCAAAACTCAATTCAATAATTCAAGAATGTGTAATATTGTAAGTAATTGTAAATGAATGATTTGCAAGAAAATTCTATGTATTGACATTTGATAATTAATGTTTGATTGAGCTTTACATTCAATACTTTGAAAGGCATACGTATCTACTTGGTGCTGGGCTTGATTGTGTCTGGATGGATACTTTATATATTTTGGGTAGTTTGAGTTTTGTGATCTCATTTTCATTGTGGAGTTTTACTTCCTGTTTGGTTCTGTTGACTGTCTGCCCTGGTGAGTGTGTTTCACCTGTGTGGCTCAGTCAAATAACCAGTGCTCTTTCCCTCCAGTTGTCAGTTCGTTTTGTTTATTCCCCTGTTCCAGTCGTTGCCCCCTGTTTATTTTTTGGATTTGCTCATACAAAAAAAAAAAATCTTTGATTTGCAGTCTTGCACGTTCTGAGTCCTTAAAATAGCAAAATTTTATATTTTCATATCAAGTGATCATTAAATGGCCCTATTGTGTCAAAAAAAAGGCATTAATAAATCAGGCTCTTTTCGAATACTTCTTTAAATGATAACAGTAGTTCAACCGAGATATTTGGATTTCAAAATTAGCTATACAGCCCCTTAATCTTGTTATTGTTTTCATTTTGATGTCCCGCCCTCTACTGTTTTACCAATCAGAGGGTCCATGATCCGGGTTGCCATGTGGCTGCAGAACCAAAAAAGGTCTCGTTATGATTCTCAATTCTCAAAACAAGGAATAAAAACAGGATTTCTTTCTATTTCTGTTGGTTATAGATTTGTTGTTGATAATAAGATTTAACTATTTAGAGTGCAGTACCACTTTTGGCCAGCCATGTTGATCCTTTAATTTTAAATTGTGAAAGCTTGAAATTATTTCCTTGCACTTTTTTCCCAAAATCCATATTGTAGGCCATATCCACTATAGGTTTTTTGAGTAGCTTTGTGGTCAGCCCCTATGACAGAATAAGATTTGTAGATTACATTGTCACTTATTTGTGCACCTGTGATACACACTCCTGCATCAGGTTTTGGATGAAACACTTGTGGATACTGGAACATGAAAAACATGTCAGAAACTGTGTACTGCAGTCTCAACTTCCATCCCCTCATCACACCTGTATCTCCCAGAATAGATTAAACCTTCTCTACAGCATATTTGCTGGCATGTAACCGCATAAACTGGATCCTATTGAGAAACACCCAACAGATGCATCTAAGAGCACATGGAAAATACATAAATAAATAAATAGTATTTTTATTTTTATTTTTTTTAATTTAGACTTTAATAAGGACTCACATGCAAGCAGAGGAAACATGACTGTTGTAAAAAAGGCCATTTTGTATTTATATGTTGTATTTATATGTTGTCATTGTTCATTGCACTGTAAACCCTGACAAGTAAAGTTTACTTGAAAAAACCATGGAAATAAATTGCGTATTAATTTCACTTGAATTCCTCGAGTACATCCTTTACTTGATATTACCAAATAAACTCAGGTGATTGCAATAAAGATAACATTTCTACTTATGTTCCGACCGGGATTCGTACTCAGAACCCTGTAGTTGAGAGGCAATGGTGCTACCCACTCAGCCACCAGGCCACCCTGCCTTTGTCACACCTGCTTCATTAAAGACTCTACACGTCAAAATGTCAAAAGTGAGGCTTACTTGAACAGAAACAGTTCAATTCAAAGAAAACCCTGAGTGACATAGGCAAGCTTTAAATAAACTAACAATAAATGAGTAATATCTACTTACTGGAGAAAATCTATTTAAAATAACTTTGATATCTAAAGTACGATTGAAGTTAGGGTTTACAGGATGAATTGCACTCCTCGCCGCATGTGTGTCTTTGTTTTGGTTTTGTTATGCGCGCCAAAAGCAGGAGAAATGGTGGGTTTAATTGCGCTGCAGAAATGACTTGTGCGACTAAAGTTGAGCATGTGGGAAAAACAAATGCTGAAATTAAACAAGATGTTGGATGATTACATTTGCCAAAAGTCTGCTTGTATGGTATCTCAGCTTTATTTACGATTCATGTCCCAACGGTTTAGTGCTAAAGCAAAGTTACAAATAGATTACATTTTTCAACATGCTCTTCTACTTTTGAAAACGTGCTCAGTCTCCACTTGTTGCAAAAATCTATTATCGTCAGAGTGGTCCGTCATTCTAAAAACGGCCTAAAAATCACGTCAACACCTTTTTGGAAACATGAAGTCACCTGCATAGACCTGAGGCTACACTTGGCACCACGTTTATTTAAATGATAAAGATGCAGCAAATGGCAGACGGGCGATTATTCAAATGACTGCCGCAGGGACTTTCATGTGAAAATGTTAAACCTTTTTGGCCGGTGTGGCTCCGCGGGCGTAGGATGCTGGAGGCGGTGTGCTTCTGGCAGAGAGGCCGTGCCAGGTCCAATCATGTGTCGCACAGAGCCCCACGTCTCCAGGGACAGCACCAAACAAACACCTCTGTGTGCGCAGCAGGACAGGGACAAACGAGGGAGGGAACGTCGCATGGACAGAACCACACTCCCAACGAGAGGCTGGGAAAGACGGCGGCGTGTGGCAGGTGATTTGTGATGTCAAAATGTATTCATGTGAAAATAATAGTGAGATACGCTGAAGATGGAATGTTTTTTATTGTCTGCAGACTCTTGTCACCTTGATGCAAGGGGGATTGTTTTAATGTTGCATTAGGAGTATTTTGTTCCATTCAAATTGTCATCCTTTTTTTTTTTTTTGATATTCAAGTTCTCAACTACATTCCTCAACTTTTTGTGAAGGAGTCCGATACCTGCTTTTTGCAATAGACACATATTTATGCTTTGGTTGAACTCTTGCTCAGCCTGGTTTAACACAGTATTATTAAGTAGTTTTTTTAGGGTCTTTTCTGAACACAATGAGTCCTTCTTCAATTCTTAAATTTATTTATTCAATTCTACTGCATAAAAAGCATAAAGTAAAAGTGCTCTCCACAGATATAACTTGTAACTTAGCCACGTGAAATCCAGAGCCTGTTTCTGATGAAAAAGGAAAGTTTAATGATGACAAAACAACATGTAGATGAACCCAAACAATAAGCAGACCGCAGCAGGACGGTTGAGGAATGTACCTTCAAGGTCTCAAATTGAACTATGGCATTTTCCATTATGTGAAAAATACAGGTTCAAATCAGGGCTGGGATAAACAATGAACAATGCAGCAAATGCATGGCCTCCAGGTTTAGAGAGGGGCAATAGAAAGTAGAAAACAATTGATGTGTTTTATAGATACTCTCTTTTTTTCATTTTGGTATCTGGTGTGAATTAATGGATGATGTTTTTGTATTTTCACATCAGGCAAGAACCAAAGGGTATTTTCTGTGGCTGTTGACCTGTTTGATCTTTGAATCATAATTTAAAAGGAGGATATGATAATGCATCCCACACATTTAAATGGGCTTCAGTAGGCGACACATTCTGCCTGTGGTCCTACAAAAATCCACATGAAAGTTAGCCCTGTTGGCATAATTTTTTTGTTTTTAGACTTTTTAATCTTTTCATAAGACTGCATAATAGTGCACTACTTATACCCATATCCCTGAGCTTTGATTTTCTGTGAGTGGACGACTCAAGGTTTTCTTTAGTTTTAACAGTGACAACATCGAGCGATAAAGATACAAGTCCAAGCATAACAGTTTCTACTATCAGAGGGGATCCAAATTATATCGTCTTCAAAGAGTAGAGACAAGTAAAAGGGTAAAAGGAGACAGTGCTTTTAGGGGATTAGCCATGTATCATAGAAACAGATAGGACAGACTTGCAGCTCAAACAACACAGTAGAGAAGTGAATTGTGCAGTCAAAAATCGAGGCAGATATTACCTTGCAAAATGAAACGTTTTATACTAAATTATTATTTAAACATGGACGACGCCAACGCATTTCAGCACTAGGCCTTCTTCAGGGCTTGATTAAAATGCTGCAATCAAGCTTTTTTTAAATTCAAAGTCAAGAGGTGAGTTTTTCTTTATTTCTCTCATTTTCATAAAATCATTTCCCCAAAAACATTACATGACAAATCCCAGGGAAATATTTTTGTTGTTTGAATTTCCTCTCAAAATCAAATGAATCCAGTTGCACGTCTATCTCACAGTCACAATAATACCTCACAGTCATGACATTCTGCCACTGAAGCCAGAACATCAGTGCGTTATCTCGGCCTGTTTTCAGGACTGCTGACAAAGCCCACTCCCAGAATAGATCATGACTCGCAATTGAATCTCCAGAGCATGTTAATGAGTGGAAAAGTGACCCTGTGTTCTTCTCTGTGTTTTGCCATGTTCCATTGAGTGTGACAGGATATTGCACTGAACTGATACCATTCATTTTTATTTTTTTAAACAGTTAAGTGGTTAATCCCCCAATCTTCCTCCAGCCAAAGTGCCTTTCAACAGAGCAGCGATATCATTTCCCAAACATACATATGCATACAGCTGTGGGCAAGGCTGCGTCTTTCCCGTTGACTAAGAATAATACACACTGGTCCCAGTTGGACTCAAACCTAAAACATTAACAGTTTTTGAGGATGTGGAAAGAAATCAAGGTCGTATCAAAACATCTTATCTGCATCTGTGTTTGAATGGGATTTCATGCTTCAAACACAAGAACACGCTAAAGAAGGGATTAATTTCAAGTGATCCGATAAGGTCAGTGGTGCATCCTGCATGCATAATTAACTGCCTGTACGTCGGACTGTCCTTTGAGACCCCAGACTTTTAGGAATTACTGTTATTGTGGGTGATTTTTCCACTCTCTGGTACTGGTGCTATATAGACACCATTGGTATGTCGAGTGTACTGTATATAACAATTTAACTGTATTTTAAAAAGCACTCTCTAACTTGCATGTAAGGCAACCATGAGTGTCACAAAAGGCCCCTAAGAAATAAAATTTTAAACTATGATTATCATTATTATTATTATTATAAGTCGGAACAATGTGACATGTGTTAACATCCTTGTCACGGAATATAAGAAATTAACAACAATTGCCATCTGCCATGAATTTCCAGTAACACCCCGAACTTTCCAGTAACATGGGAATATTGCTGTTGATTTAATGATCTGTGCCATATGTTCAAAATAATGTATCTAAAATGTTCTCAAATCTTCACAAACCTAAACTCTTTTGAGCCTACTTCTTTGCTACTGCTCTGTACATGGTGATTCACAGTTCTGACTAAACAGAAATCTCATATATATCAGTAAATATTCAGTAATAACGCTGGCAGATGTTCCGTTATTGGCCTTTTAACAATATATATGCGCCAACCTTCAACACAGCACTTTCTGCTTGTTTATTTGGCTTGAAAAGGAATTAGTAGTCTGTTCAAGGCTTATTTTCAGTAGAAATGATCAGGCCTGTGCATAAACACACCACTCAACAAACAAGCACTGCTTTGACAATAATCATTTTCAAATCAAACATTTCTCTCGCAGGGACCACGCCACCCCCATTACAATGTGATTCTTGAGAAAGCTTCATGATGACTGGATGGGAGTCCCCCTCCGTGATAATGCTCATGGGTTCAAGGCAGATGAGAGACATGGAGAGTGGATCGAGCTCAAAGCTGGAATAAAGGCTGAATAAATGTATTCTGAGTAACTGACTAAAAAGAAGGAGGCGAGGAGAAGAGGTGTGGTTGGTTGGAGTGGAAAAGAAGGAGGGTGAGGAGTGGCTCTGCTCCCAAACCTTACAAAATGAAAATAATATTATATCCATCAAAAAGGAAAAATGACAAACCTACAGATGGCAAATTATAACAATGCACAATGACACTCAAATACGCTTCACATGTCATTATTCTTTCACTCCAGACACGGTGGTGTAAAACTACTACTGTAGCCACAGCTGCCCTGGGGCACACTGACAGAAGCAAGGCAACCAGTATGTGCCATCGTCCCTCAGACCACCACCAACCATTCACACACACACCAGACTCATTCCAAGCAATGTGGATGAAGTGTTTTGCCTAAGGACACAACAGCAGCCACCCCACTATCATTCTACAGGTTGCCATTTAAAGCTGGGGTCCTCAACAAAATCAGAAATACAAATCAATCCAACTAGTTCCTCGCTCCTAAAGTTTGGTTCTATACCATGTTTTCATATGCATGCACATTTCAAAAAGTAAAATAAGATGTTTTCTAATTAGACTCATGTTGTGGTCTGACTTCCCTTTACAAAACTCATCCTGCTGAGATAAACCAAATTAATCATTTATGACCAAAGGCAGGCACCCCAGAACTAATCATTGTCCGAAAAACACTGTAATCTGGCCCCATATTGGTAAGCAAGCCAAATCAGCGTGTATGTAATTATAAAAAAAAGCACCTTTGCAGTCAGGCTGTAGGACGCAGGCAACACAAAAGGTGAAGAGCAATAAGCTGAACATGAGAATCACAGTGAAAGCTCCTGGTGCCAATTTCATGCATTGATGGTCGCACTGCAGTGAACACAAAGAGGAGGCAAACATGCATGGAGCCAACGGTAACTGTTAGTAGAGTTGTTGGATTTTCATTAAAGTGAATTAGAATATATTCAAAGTTTAGACAGCTTTGGGTTAACCTACGTGTGTGATGGGATGTGATGGACGCATCAGCAGCATTCGCCCATCCCCCAGCCATGAAACACAGGAAGTTAAATTAAGAAGAGCGCAGAAAACATCTGTTTAGAGTAGCCTCAGGCTTACTTACACACGGGCTACTGTTTGTTCTGAACATAGGAGGTATTGTCTTCACCTAAGGATGGTGGGACATATTGTTGCATGTGTTTCAAATTATCATGGTATAAGACCAGAGCTCTTGGTCCATTTCTTTGTCACTCTGCTGCTTTCCATCCAGCAGAGACCCAGACTAGACTGTAGTCTGTAACTTGTCTGTTTGTGCTGATGTCCAGATAACCTGTAGTTTTGAACCAGCGGCTGACAACATGTATTAAAGAGATTATGTTGTTGAAATGTGACTAGTTTTTTCACAGTAACACTATAAGCGGCCAATATCCAACTGTTATATCATAGAAAGTTAGCAAAGTCTTATGTTTAATATATTGAGCAATTGAAATGAAGCTATTTTCTATCTAATTGGTAATGCCAGATTCTTCATTGGAAAAATAATACAATAAAACGGAACGCAAATGATCAAAATCAAGCACAAAACAAAGGAAAAATAATGAAAATAAGGAATCACTTTGAATTACAGTCATGCCATTTTAAAGTTGATGTCTGCAAGTGCAATGGTGATTAAATGTCAAGTATTTTTCATAATGAACATATTTAAACACTCCCACCTAATGGAATAATCCTCACCAGTGAGAATGGTTAGAATTGAATTGTTAGACCGAGTGTTCCAACCTTTCTGAGGCTTGGCACACCTTTCTCATTGAAAATCACAAGGCACACCACCAGCTGGAACTGATACAAAATAGAAACTCTGCAGCCTTTACCAACAGACATTCTCATCAAAGTTTACTATATTAAAAGCACAAAATGAATCTTTCCAATCTCACATTTGTTTATATTAGATCATTTGGGTCATAATGTGTCATCTCTGGACGTATTGTCATAGTTACCATAGGGGTTAGGCAGTATATGTCTCGACTTCAGCCTAAACCCTTTTCTGTCAAGCATTATTTAGCACTAAAATTGTTATTATTCATGTTTTAGTTATTTTTTCTACATTGTAAAATGTCTTTAAATTTCGGAAACGTGTGACCTAAGTTCTAAAGTACATAATGACCGAAGAAATAAACCACTACAACTACTACTAATATCCAAAGGCCCACCAAACAACATCACAAAGCACACTGACACTGGTTAAAAAACACTGAGGGGAGGGGTCAAGATTTTGAATTATTTACATCCAATCAGGAAGCTTTGGGGGCGGGTCTAACTGGCGCTAACATTCCAAAAACATCTTTACTATTTGAAAATGAACTGACCTTCACTTTAAGATTTCTCTCTAAAGAAAATGAAATCAGCTCAGCAAATCTAGGGTTTGCATGTTCTCATGTCTTTGTAGGTTCCCTCTGGGTGCTCCTGTTTGTACAATAGCACTGGTTGGCAGTTGTTAGAAGGTCAGGTGTGTGTCACTGTGTGTGGAGTGAATGCTAAATTACAACGAAAGCACTTTTTGTGATTTTGGGTCCATAAATGTCCATAAACGACAGTAGCTCAGTTGGTAGAGCATTGGCTCTACCATTGGCACGGGACCTTTTCCACCGACTCCCACTGATGCCTGCTGTTGCTGTGTCCTTGGGCAAGACACTTAACCCACTTAGCCTATAAGGAGCGCGGATATGATGTTCGCTGCATGCCTTGATGTGTAAGTGTATCAAACTGAAATTTCCCCATTGTGGGACGAATAAAGGACCTTCTCTCTCTCTCTCTTAAAAATAACTTCTAACATAACTAGAAACCGTTGCAATGGCTGAAGCCATTGCGATTGACTGCGGAACAGATCTAATGTGGAATTTAGCTGAAAAATCCTTGAAATCCTTGAAACTGTTAAAATACTTTAAACATCTTTGAAACTCCTGAAGTATTTGAAGCTCCTGATATCCTTTAAACTGTTATCCTTTATACTGGTTTTCATGTAAAAACCCCTATTAAGTTCCATTATACTGGTTTACATGTAAAAACCCCTATTAAGTTGCATTATACTGGTTTACATGTAAAAAACCCTATTAAGTTGCATTATACTGGTTTACATGGAAAAATCCCTATTAAGTTGCATTATACTGGTTTACATGTAAAAAACCCTATTAAGTTGCATTATACTGGTTTACATGGAAAAATCCCTATTAAGTTGCATTATACTGGTTTACATGTAAAAATCCCTATTAAGTTGCATTATACTGGTTTACATGTAAAAACCCCTATTAAGTTCCATTATACTGGTTTACATGTAAAAACCCCTATTAAGTTGCATAATACTGGTTTACATGGAAAAATCCCCATTAAGTTGCATTATACTGGTTTACATGGAAAAATCCCTATTAAGTTGCATTATACTGGTTTACATGGAAAAATCCCTATTAAGTTGCATAATACTGGTTTACATGGAAAAATCCCCATTAAGTTGCATTATACTGGTTTACATGGAAAAATCCCCATTAAGTTGCATTATACTGGTTTACATGGAAAAATCCCTATTAAGTTGCATTGTACTGGTTTACATGGAAAAAACCCTATTAAGTTGCATTATACTGGTTTACATGGAAAAAACCCTATTAAGTTGCATTATACTGGTTTACATGTAAAAACCCCTATTAAGTTGCATTATACTGGTTTACATGGAAAAAACCCCTATTAAGTTGCATTATACTGGTTTACATGAAAAAACCCTATTAAGTTGCATTATACTGGTTTACATGGAAAAATCCCTATTAAGTTGCATTATACTGGTTTACATGGAAAAATCCCTATTAGGTTGCATGATTACACTGAAGTCCTTGAAACTGCTGAAGTCCTTGAAACTGCTGAAGTCCTTGAAACTGCTGAAGTCCTTGAAACTGTTGAAGTCCTTGAAACTCTTGAAATCTTGAAACTGCTGAAATCCTTGAAACTGTTGAATCCTTGAAACTGTTGAATCATTGAAACTGTAGAAATGTCTGAAAGAGCTGAAGTCCTATTAAAATGCATGGGCCTATTAAAATGCATTGCAGAATTCTCAATGCAGATTTTTGTCCGATTGCGGAAAAACCGGAAATCGCTGAAGTCCCAAAAGTAATAGCAATAATCTCCCAAACATGTGGAACGTTTTGATGTATAACTTGTGGAAATTGTTGAAAATGTGAAAGCTGTGAAACGTGTCAAAAAAAATGACGGAATAAAGAAATACAAAACCAATGGTTGACTGCGGAAGGTTCCGCAGTCAATCAATGATACCTGTTGCTCTATCCAAGATTTTGAGTCTTGCACCTGCATATGGCTGAATTGACTGGGACATAGCACACTATAATAAGTCTTATTATATAGTTCTGAAGGTCGCCGGTCTGCAGTAGGCACAGTATTTCAGGGAGCTGCAGTCTAATCCACAGCACTTGGGATGTCTAAAGGCAATAAATTATTTTAAATCACAGCCAAGGCTAAAAATTTATAGAGAATATAATATAGTCTTGCACCATTCATAACTGTGTTCAGGAAGAGCCTTGGCTTCTCTTCCATTTTAGTCCAACACAATCTTTTTAACAAGACTGCATTGCTTTTCTTACTGAATTGTGTGACATTAAACATATCAATTGTAGATAAGAATGCACCAACTCAGCCTTTTCTAGCCAATACTTATTTTGGCTTTCAATCTGCCCAATTTAAATACATTTCATCACATTTAACTTGATACAATTTGGCTCCAATCGTGTGGGTGAGTGAGAACAAACTCTATTCTAATTTAAAGGTGCAATAATATCATAGAGATGTTACCCAATCTAGCATAGGAATAAAGTGACAGCAGTAGAAACACATACAAGTTATATCTGCGGAGAGGTGAGTCCGGGCTGACCACAAACAACATAACACCATACTGATGTGCATCCAAACTCCAAGCCTTATCAGGCCTTGATGGATACTTTGGGCTTTTGAAGTTGTAAATGTGTAATATAAATACACTTGACTTTGACTTTGTAAGCAGAAAAAGCTGATACTGGTCCCTATAACCCTAATTCTGTATTAGGACTGCTGACGTCACCATAGTGTTTTCAAAATGCGTTTTTCATGAACATCGCAGACGTGTTACAATCATAGTTTCAAAGGCAATCTAGAGTTTCCACAGTGAATGAAGGAATCTGATTGGTTACATGTGGATTTACAGAGACAATATGAAACATATAAAAACAGGATCAGGTTTTTTATGACTCTTTTTAAGCCCAAGATGATTAGTTATGATTTAGTTTGAACCACACAGTTACTGACCTAGGAGTTTGCTTTTTAAAGTCTATAGGAGCCAGAGCGAGTAGCAGCAAAACTTCCCTATTGGGCTTCATTGAGCTAGGGGGTTAGCATTGTCCAGCTGTATACAGTATATGCCCTGGACACCATTAGATGTTAGAATCTGTATTGTGCACTGAAATACGGTATGTTTTCACTGACCCAGGGCTTCTTTGTCAACCACTCTGAATATTGGCCACGTTGGCTTTATTCAATAGAGGAGTGTTAGAAGCATGCAATCTACATTATAAAGCGATAACCTGGTTTTATCCCCAGCTCTGCTCAAAAAGCACATCTTGAAGGTAGCATCCTGCCTGGAGCCTGTTGTTCTGCCCCACTATGACTCATTTCCAAAACAGATGCGTGTTCCGCTGTTATCTCCCCCTCACAAAGGAAAACACACAGTTGAAAGTCTATCTACGGATAAAAGCTTGTGCATATAGCGTGCGCTGATATCTCTGACTGTACAGTATCACACAGAGATGAGATGTGGGGTAGATGACAGCTTTCACAACGCATGATCAGAAATGTGATTGATGAGAGAGCCGACAATGGTTTCGCTTTTTTGGGTTTTGCCAGAGCACAATGCACAAAGGTACAGTGATGAATGAGTTTACCGTGCGAAGGTAACTGCTGAGAGTAGCACCTATTGTCAGAGCCGAGGGCAATTCCTAATGGGTAAATGTATACACAGGTCATTTCTATTCTTTAAATACTTCATTTTGTTTAATGCATGGTGGCAGATTTGTGATTAGACCACATGACCTGGACCGGTTTGTTTCCTTCATGACACCAATATGCTATATGGCTGCACGATTTTAACCCTTGTGCTATACTTAGGTTAAAAAAAACCACCACAGTGATTGAAAGTAATAGAAAAATAGGGCCTATAAGGATCTGAATTACCCAGGGCTGGTCAAGATAGGAAGAATTACACAAATTCAGCTTCAAGGTAGTTTAGTGTATTAGTGTGTATAATTATCTAAGGGTTTGCAGATTTTATATTTATAAAGTATATTTTTAAGTGCACAAGGACAACATTTGAGAGAGAACTGCAACATGCACTGTTTAAATTTAAATTTGAAATTTGTAAGTACTCCCACACTCCAAAACACTTAATTAAGATCGCATTAGTGCTGTTTGACATTGGCAGAGATACTTTTATGTTTAAACCTGTTGTAGAGCTCTCAGCTGTCAGATTTACATAATATGCAACAAGATGATTTGCTGTTTGCAAAGTAAATAATTTAATCAAAATAATTTAATCAAAATCAAAGAAATTAGTTAATGGTTTCAATAATAAATGAGAGATTCCAAATAAAGGCAAATATACAGTATGGCAGCAGGTTTATCCTCCAAACAAGTTCAAAACCAGTAAAATGCTACAGTTACAAAAATAAATAAGTGACAATAACAATTTTTGGAAGAAGAAATTATCTTTTTACGGTCCTACTTTCTAAAAAGTCCAAAAACTAACTAAAGAAAATAACCTTAGCCTCTATGTGTCTTGTTTGTGGCAAAGTCCTTTCAATGCTTCCGATGTCATGACTTCCTGTTATTTTTGCCAAAACGGGAAGAAAATATTTTGCAAACACGTGTCAGGAAAAGTCAGGCAGAAATGAGGTGAGATTCATTCGGCACACAGACTCCTTCTCAGTCCCGCAGCAGAATCCCATCTTTCCTGGCCACAGTTTTGTAAACAGCCCGTCTTGTACAGCCCACATGGCAGAGGAAGCTCGCGGCCAAAACTGACGGATACTAAACAGCCCAACTGCAGCAAAACAATAAGTTCTCCCATGTTCGACACTCAGTGCTTCCACTCCCCCTCTTCTCTCCATCTGCCAGACCGCATCAGCTTCAGAGACCGCCGCTGAAAGGCACACTGCTTTGGGAATGAAAAGCAAATTAAATGTCACTATAAATCTTAATATCATTTTTGTGTGTGTGTGTCTTTTTCATAAAAACATATGTGAATGGGTGTGTTGTTTTGATACACATTTTTGTTTTGTTTTTTTAATCTCCGAAATCTATATGGATTTGTAGCGTAAGTTAAGTGAAGATACGGTAAATTTCAATGCCCCCGTAGAGAAATTTGTTCTCTGCATCCGACCCATCCTTCCAATACCACCTCTGGGTGCACTACTTATACCCATATCCCTGAGCTTTGATTTTCTGTGAGTGGACGACTCAAGGTTTTCTTTAGTTTTAACAGTGACAACATCGAGCGATAAAGATACAAGTCCAAGCATAACAGTTTCTACTATCAGAGGGGATCCAAATTATATCGTCTTCAAAGAGTAGAGACAAGTAAAAGGGTAAAAGGAGACAGTGCTTTTAGGGGATTAGCCATGTATCATAGAAACAGATAGGACAGACTTGCAGCTCAAACAACACAGTAGAGAAGTGAATTGTGCAGTCAAAAATCGAGGCAGATATTACCTTGCAAAATGAAACGTTTTATACTAAATTATTATTTAAACATGGACGACGCCAACGCATTTCAGCACTAGGCCTTCTTCAGGGCTTGATTAAAATGCTGCAATCAAGCTTTTTTTAAATTCAAAGTCAAGAGGTGAGTTTTTCTTTATTTCTCTCATTTTCATAAAATCATTTCCCCAAAAACATTACATGACAAATCCCAGGGAAATATTTTTGTTGTTTGAATTTCCTCTCAAAATCAAATGAATCCAGTTGCACGTCTATCTCACAGTCACAATAATACCTCACAGTCATGACATTCTGCCACTGAAGCCAGAACATCAGTGCGTTATCTCGGCCTGTTTTCAGGACTGCTGACAAAGCCCACTCCCAGAATAGATCATGACTCGCAATTGAATCTCCAGAGCATGTTAATGAGTGGAAAAGTGACCCTGTGTTCTTCTCTGTGTTTTGCCATGTTCCATTGAGTGTGACAGGATATTGCACTGAACTGATACCATTCATTTTTATTTTTTTAAACAGTTAAGTGGTTAATCCCCCAATCTTCCTCCAGCCAAAGTGCCTTTCAACAGAGCAGCGATATCATTTCCCAAACATACATATGCATACAGCTGTGGGCAAGGCTGCGTCTTTCCCGTTGACTAAGAATAATACACACTGGTCCCAGTTGGACTCAAACCTAAAACATTAACAGTTTTTGAGGATGTGGAAAGAAATCAAGGTCGTATCAAAACATCTTATCTGCATCTGTGTTTGAATGGGATTTCATGCTTCAAACACAAGAACACGCTAAAGAAGGGATTAATTTCAAGTGATCCGATAAGGTCAGTGGTGCATCCTGCATGCATAATTAACTGCCTGTACGTCGGACTGTCCTTTGAGACCCCAGACTTTTAGGAATTACTGTTATTGTGGGTGATTTTTCCACTCTCTGGTACTGGTGCTATATAGACACCATTGGTATGTCGAGTGTACTGTATATAACAATTTAACTGTATTTTAAAAAGCACTCTCTAACTTGCATGTAAGGCAACCATGAGTGTCACAAAAGGCCCCTAAGAAATAAAATTTTAAACTATGATTATCATTATTATTATTATTATAAGTCGGAACAATGTGACATGTGTTAACATCCTTGTCACGGAATATAAGAAATTAACAACAATTGCCATCTGCCATGAATTTCCAGTAACACCCCGAACTTTCCAGTAACATGGGAATATTGCTGTTGATTTAATGATCTGTGCCATATGTTCAAAATAATGTATCTAAAATGTTCTCAAATCTTCACAAACCTAAACTCTTTTGAGCCTACTTCTTTGCTACTGCTCTGTACATGGTGATTCACAGTTCTGACTAAACAGAAATCTCATATATATCAGTAAATATTCAGTAATAACGCTGGCAGATGTTCCGTTATTGGCCTTTTAACAATATATATGCGCCAACCTTCAACACAGCACTTTCTGCTTGTTTATTTGGCTTGAAAAGGAATTAGTAGTCTGTTCAAGGCTTATTTTCAGTAGAAATGATCAGGCCTGTGCATAAACACACCACTCAACAAACAAGCACTGCTTTGACAATAATCATTTTCAAATCAAACATTTCTCTCGCAGGGACCACGCCACCCCCATTACAATGTGATTCTTGAGAAAGCTTCATGATGACTGGATGGGAGTCCCCCTCCGTGATAATGCTCATGGGTTCAAGGCAGATGAGAGACATGGAGAGTGGATCGAGCTCAAAGCTGGAATAAAGGCTGAATAAATGTATTCTGAGTAACTGACTAAAAAGAAGGAGGCGAGGAGAAGAGGTGTGGTTGGTTGGAGTGGAAAAGAAGGAGGGTGAGGAGTGGCTCTGCTCCCAAACCTTACAAAATGAAAATAATATTATATCCATCAAAAAGGAAAAATGACAAACCTACAGATGGCAAATTATAACAATGCACAATGACACTCAAATACGCTTCACATGTCATTATTCTTTCACTCCAGACACGGTGGTGTAAAACTACTACTGTAGCCACAGCTGCCCTGGGGCACACTGACAGAAGCAAGGCAACCAGTATGTGCCATCGTCCCTCAGACCACCACCAACCATTCACACACACACCAGACTCATTCCAAGCAATGTGGATGAAGTGTTTTGCCTAAGGACACAACAGCAGCCACCCCACTATCATTCTACAGGTTGCCATTTAAAGCTGGGGTCCTCAACAAAATCAGAAATACAAATCAATCCAACTAGTTCCTCGCTCCTAAAGTTTGGTTCTATACCATGTTTTCATATGCATGCACATTTCAAAAAGTAAAATAAGATGTTTTCTAATTAGACTCATGTTGTGGTCTGACTTCCCTTTACAAAACTCATCCTGCTGAGATAAACCAAATTAATCATTTATGACCAAAGGCAGGCACCCCAGAACTAATCATTGTCCGAAAAACACTGTAATCTGGCCCCATATTGGTAAGCAAGCCAAATCAGCGTGTATGTAATTATAAAAAAAAGCACCTTTGCAGTCAGGCTGTAGGACGCAGGCAACACAAAAGGTGAAGAGCAATAAGCTGAACATGAGAATCACAGTGAAAGCTCCTGGTGCCAATTTCATGCATTGATGGTCGCACTGCAGTGAACACAAAGAGGAGGCAAACATGCATGGAGCCAACGGTAACTGTTAGTAGAGTTGTTGGATTTTCATTAAAGTGAATTAGAATATATTCAAAGTTTAGACAGCTTTGGGTTAACCTACGTGTGTGATGGGATGTGATGGACGCATCAGCAGCATTCGCCCATCCCCCAGCCATGAAACACAGGAAGTTAAATTAAGAAGAGCGCAGAAAACATCTGTTTAGAGTAGCCTCAGGCTTACTTACACACGGGCTACTGTTTGTTCTGAACATAGGAGGTATTGTCTTCACCTAAGGATGGTGGGACATATTGTTGCATGTGTTTCAAATTATCATGGTATAAGACCAGAGCTCTTGGTCCATTTCTTTGTCACTCTGCTGCTTTCCATCCAGCAGAGACCCAGACTAGACTGTAGTCTGTAACTTGTCTGTTTGTGCTGATGTCCAGATAACCTGTAGTTTTGAACCAGCGGCTGACAACATGTATTAAAGAGATTATGTTGTTGAAATGTGACTAGTTTTTTCACAGTAACACTATAAGCGGCCAATATCCAACTGTTATATCATAGAAAGTTAGCAAAGTCTTATGTTTAATATATTGAGCAATTGAAATGAAGCTATTTTCTATCTAATTGGTAATGCCAGATTCTTCATTGGAAAAATAATACAATAAAACGGAACGCAAATGATCAAAATCAAGCACAAAACAAAGGAAAAATAATGAAAATAAGGAATCACTTTGAATTACAGTCATGCCATTTTAAAGTTGATGTCTGCAAGTGCAATGGTGATTAAATGTCAAGTATTTTTCATAATGAACATATTTAAACACTCCCACCTAATGGAATAATCCTCACCAGTGAGAATGGTTAGAATTGAATTGTTAGACCGAGTGTTCCAACCTTTCTGAGGCTTGGCACACCTTTCTCATTGAAAATCACAAGGCACACCACCAGCTGGAACTGATACAAAATAGAAACTCTGCAGCCTTTACCAACAGACATTCTCATCAAAGTTTACTATATTAAAAGCACAAAATGAATCTTTCCAATCTCACATTTGTTTATATTAGATCATTTGGGTCATAATGTGTCATCTCTGGACGTATTGTCATAGTTACCATAGGGGTTAGGCAGTATATGTCTCGACTTCAGCCTAAACCCTTTTCTGTCAAGCATTATTTAGCACTAAAATTGTTATTATTCATGTTTTAGTTATTTTTTCTACATTGTAAAATGTCTTTAAATTTCGGAAACGTGTGACCTAAGTTCTAAAGTACATAATGACCGAAGAAATAAACCACTACAACTACTACTAATATCCAAAGGCCCACCAAACAACATCACAAAGCACACTGACACTGGTTAAAAAACACTGAGGGGAGGGGTCAAGATTTTGAATTATTTACATCCAATCAGGAAGCTTTGGGGGCGGGTCTAACTGGCGCTAACATTCCAAAAACATCTTTACTATTTGAAAATGAACTGACCTTCACTTTAAGATTTCTCTCTAAAGAAAATGAAATCAGCTCAGCAAATCTAGGGTTTGCATGTTCTCATGTCTTTGTAGGTTCCCTCTGGGTGCTCCTGTTTGTACAATAGCACTGGTTGGCAGTTGTTAGAAGGTCAGGTGTGTGTCACTGTGTGTGGAGTGAATGCTAAATTACAACGAAAGCACTTTTTGTGATTTTGGGTCCATAAATGTCCATAAACGACAGTAGCTCAGTTGGTAGAGCATTGGCTCTACCATTGGCACCGGAACCTTGCATTTGCCTGACTTGTGTGCATGTGTCCTTGGGCAAGACTCTTAACCCACTTAGCCTATCAGGTAGCGCGGATATGATGTGTGCGCTGCATGCCTTGTTGTGTAAGTGTATCAAACTGAAATTTCCCTCATTGTGGGACGAATAAATGACCTTCGCTCTCTCTCTCTCTTAAAAATAACTTCTAACATAACTAAAACACCGTTGCAAATGGCTGAACCCCATTGCGATTGACTGCGGAACAGATCTAATGTGGGAATTTAGCTGTAAAATCCTTCTGAAAGCCTTGTAACTGTTAAAATACTTTAAACGAGCTTTGAAACTCCTGAAGTATTTTAAAGCTCCTGATATCCTTTAAACTGTTATCCTTTATACTGGTTTTTCATGTAAAAACCTCCTATTCTCAAGTTCCATTATAACGGGTTTACATGTAAAAACTCTCTATTAAAGTTGAATTATAACTGGGGTTACATGTAAAAAACCCTATTAAGTTGCATTATACTGGTTTACATGGAAAAATCCCTATTAAGTTGCATTATACTGGTTTACATGTAAAAAACCCTATTAAGTTGCATTATACTGGTTTACATGGAAAAATCCCTATTAAGTTGCATTATACTGGTTTACATGTAAAAATCCCTATTAAGTTGCATTATACTGGTTTACATGTAAAAACCCCTATTAAGTTCCATTATACTGGTTTACATGTAAAAACCCCTATTAAGTTGCATAATACTGGTTTACATGGAAAAATCCCCATTAAGTTGCATTATACTGGTTTACATGGAAAAATCCCTATTAAGTTGCATTATACTGGTTTACATGGAAAAATCCCTATTAAGTTGCATAATACTGGTTTACATGGAAAAATCCCCATTAAGTTGCATTATACTGGTTTACATGGAAAAATCCCCATTAAGTTGCATTATACTGGTTTACATGGAAAAATCCCTATTAAGTTGCATTGTACTGGTTTACATGGAAAAAACCCTATTAAGTTGCATTATACTGGTTTACATGGAAAAAACCCTATTAAGTTGCATTATACTGGTTTACATGTAAAAACCCCTATTAAGTTGCATTATACTGGTTTACATGGAAAAAACCCCTATTAAGTTGCATTATACTGGTTTACATGAAAAAACCCTATTAAGTTGCATTATACTGGTTTACATGGAAAAATCCCTATTAAGTTGCATTATACTGGTTTACATGGAAAAATCCCTATTAGGTTGCATGATTACACTGAAGTCCTTGAAACTGCTGAAGTCCTTGAAACTGCTGAAGTCCTTGAAACTGCTGAAGTCCTTGAAACTGTTGAAGTCCTTGAAACTCTTGAAATCTTGAAACTGCTGAAATCCTTGAAACTGTTGAATCCTTGAAACTGTTGAATCATTGAAACTGTAGAAATGTCTGAAAGAGCTGAAGTCCTATTAAAATGCATGGGCCTATTAAAATGCATTGCAGAATTCTCAATGCAGATTTTTGTCCGATTGCGGAAAAACCGGAAATCGCTGAAGTCCCAAAAGTAATAGCAATAATCTCCCAAACATGTGGAACGTTTTGATGTATAACTTGTGGAAATTGTTGAAAATGTGAAAGCTGTGAAACGTGTCAAAAAAAATGACGGAATAAAGAAATACAAAACCAATGGTTGACTGCGGAAGGTTCCGCAGTCAATCAATGATACCTGTTGCTCTATCCAAGATTTTGAGTCTTGCACCTGCATATGGCTGAATTGACTGGGACATAGCACACTATAATAAGTCTTATTATATAGTTCTGAAGGTCGCCGGTCTGCAGTAGGCACAGTATTTCAGGGAGCTGCAGTCTAATCCACAGCACTTGGGATGTCTAAAGGCAATAAATTATTTTAAATCACAGCCAAGGCTAAAAATTTATAGAGAATATAATATAGTCTTGCACCATTCATAACTGTGTTCAGGAAGAGCCTTGGCTTCTCTTCCATTTTAGTCCAACACAATCTTTTTAACAAGACTGCATTGCTTTTCTTACTGAATTGTGTGACATTAAACATATCAATTGTAGATAAGAATGCACCAACTCAGCCTTTTCTAGCCAATACTTATTTTGGCTTTCAATCTGCCCAATTTAAATACATTTCATCACATTTAACTTGATACAATTTGGCTCCAATCGTGTGGGTGAGTGAGAACAAACTCTATTCTAATTTAAAGGTGCAATAATATCATAGAGATGTTACCCAATCTAGCATAGGAATAAAGTGACAGCAGTAGAAACACATACAAGTTATATCTGCGGAGAGGTGAGTCCGGGCTGACCACAAACAACATAACACCATACTGATGTGCATCCAAACTCCAAGCCTTATCAGGCCTTGATGGATACTTTGGGCTTTTGAAGTTGTAAATGTGTAATATAAATACACTTGACTTTGACTTTGTAAGCAGAAAAAGCTGATACTGGTCCCTATAACCCTAATTCTGTATTAGGACTGCTGACGTCACCATAGTGTTTTCAAAATGCGTTTTTCATGAACATCGCAGACGTGTTACAATCATAGTTTCAAAGGCAATCTAGAGTTTCCACAGTGAATGAAGGAATCTGATTGGTTACATGTGGATTTACAGAGACAATATGAAACATATAAAAAACAGGATCAGGTTTTTTATGACTCTTTTTAAGCCCAAGATGATTAGTTATGATTTAGTTTGAACCACACAGTTACTGACCTAGGAGTTTGCTTTTTAAAGTCTATAGGAGCCAGAGCGAGTAGCAGCAAAACTTCCCTATTGGGCTTCATTGAGCTAGGGGGTTAGCATTGTCCAGCTGTATACAGTATATGCCCTGGACACCATTAGATGTTAGAATCTGTATTGTGCACTGAAATACGGTATGTTTTCACTGACCCAGGGCTTCTTTGTCAACCACTCTGAATATTGGCCACGTTGGCTTTATTCAATAGAGGAGTGTTAGAAGCATGCAATCTACATTATAAAGCGATAACCTGGTTTTATCCCCAGCTCTGCTCAAAAAGCACATCTTGAAGGTAGCATCCTGCCTGGAGCCTGTTGTTCTGCCCCACTATGACTCATTTCCAAAACAGATGCGTGTTCCGCTG
The DNA here is from genome assembly GCA_964034765.1 of Knipowitschia caucasica. Classification (NCBI taxonomy): domain Eukaryota; kingdom Metazoa; phylum Chordata; class Actinopteri; order Gobiiformes; family Gobiidae; genus Knipowitschia; species Knipowitschia caucasica. The sequence continues at coordinate 20,534,435 of OZ035836.1, read as the reverse complement.
TTATCTCCCCCTCACAAAGGAAAACACACAGTTGAAAGTCTATCTACGGATAAAAGCTTGTGCATATAGCGTGCGCTGATATCTCTGACTGTACAGTATCACACAGAGATGAGATGTGGGGTAGATGACAGCTTTCACAACGCATGATCAGAAATGTGATTGATGAGAGAGCCGACAATGGTTTCGCTTTTTTGGGTTTTGCCAGAGCACAATGCACAAAGGTACAGTGATGAATGAGTTTACCGTGCGAAGGTAACTGCTGAGAGTAGCACCTATTGTCAGAGCCGAGGGCAATTCCTAATGGGTAAATGTATACACAGGTCATTTCTATTCTTTAAATACTCTCATTTTGTTTAATGCATGGTGGCAGATTTGTGATTAGACCACATGACCTGGACCGGTTTGTTTCCTTCATGACACCAATATGCTATATGGCTGCACGATTTTAACCCTTGTGCTATACTTAGGTTAAAAAAAACCACCACAGTGATTGAAAGTAATAGAAAAATAGGGCCTATAAGGATCTGAATTACCCAGGGCTGGTCAAGATAGGAAGAATTACACAAATTCAGCTTTCAAGGTAGTTTAGTGTATTAGTGTGTATAATTATCTAAGGGTTTGCAGATTTTATATTTATAAAGTATATTTTTAAGTGCACAAGGACAACATTTGAGAGAGAACTGCAACATGCACTGTTTAATTTAAATTTGAAATTTGTAAGTACTCCCACACTCCAAAACACTTAATTAAGATCGCATTAGTGCTGTTTGACATTGGCAGAGATACTTTTATGTTTAAACCTGTTGTAGAGCTCTCAGCTGTCAGATTTACATAATATGCAACAAGATGATTTGCTGTTTGCAAAGTAAATAATTTAATCAAAATAATTTAATCAAAATCAAAGAAATTAGTTAATGGTTTCAATAATAAATGAGAGATTCCAAATAAAGGCAAATATACAGTATGGCAGCAGGTTTATCCTCCAAACAAGTTCAAAACCAGTAAAATGCTACAGTTACAAAAATAAATAAGTGACAATAACAATTTTTGGAAGAAGAAATTATCTTTTTACGGTCCTACTTTCTAAAAAGTCCAAAAACTAACTAAAGAAAATAACCTTAGCCTCTATGTGTCTTGTTTGTGGCAAAGTCCTTTCAATGCTTCCGATGTCATGACTTCCTGTTATTTTTGCCAAAACGGGAAGAAAATATTTTGCAAACACGTGTCAGGAAAAGTCAGGCAGAAATGAGGTGAGATTCATTCGGCACACAGACTCCTTCTCAGTCCCGCAGCAGAATCCCATCTTTCCTGGCCACAGTTTTGTAAACAGCCCGTCTTGTACAGCCCACATGGCAGAGGAAGCTCGCGGCCAAAACTGACGGATACTAAACAGCCCAACTGCAGCAAAACAATAAGTTCTCCCATGTTCGACACTCAGTGCTTCCACTCCCCCTCTTCTCTCCATCTGCCAGACCGCATCAGCTTCAGAGACCGCCGCTGAAAGGCACACTGCTTTGGGAATGAAAAGCAAATTAAATGTCACTATAAATCTTAATATCATTTTTGTGTGTGTGTGTCTTTTTCATAAAAACATATGTGAATGGGTGTGTTGTTTTGATACACATTTTTGTTTTGTTTTTTTAATCTCCGAAATCTATATGGATTTGTAGCGTAAGTTAAGTGAAGATACGGTAAATTTCAATGCCCCCGTAGAGAAATTTGTTCTCTGCATCCGACCCATCCTTCCAATACCACCTCTGGGCCTCTGTCCGGTGCAGTGGTCAGACCTTGGACAGAACTATCAGAGCTGGAGGATGTTAACTGCATGTCTTTAGTGGTAGGGGAAACTCGAGCACCAGGGAACTTGCAAACTCCACTCTTGCTGAAAAGTGAGAGTGCAAATCACTGAGCTACACCGGCACAGTTAGCACTTTAATATTAACTATATAGCTATAAAGTCATAATACCATAGCTATTATAGTATATTATTAAAGGATGTGTAAAGTCAAGGCAAGGCAAGACATTAAAATCATAAATAATCGCAGTGCATTAAAAAGAGTGACAAATCAATCCTTCAGTTGTACGCACAGCTAAACCAACCTGTTTTTAACCTGGATTTGAACATTGTCAGAGTAAGCCCGTCTCACATTTTCAAGAATACTCTAGATTTAAGTCCTGACCCAGGAGTCCAGTCCCTGTGCTTCTAAGAGTCAGAGTTGTTCTTTGGTCCGAGGCCATGGAGAGAACTGGACCTAAGAACTGGACTTAATGCGACCGTATTCCTAGTTCTAGTCAGGACTTGAGCTGCAGAGTTTCTAATATACTGCCGCTGTTTGACATGATCTAAAAGTTTTCCAGCACTTTATTTTGTAGTTATCACAATCATAGCAGTTTGGTTTGATTCTGGCTCCATCAGGGTGTCAAGTCATTTCTGACCCTGCTTCTGAGTGTGATTCTTGGGGTGATTTACGGTGGGTGCAAATGCAGTGAACCACTCAAGTGTTGAGCGGTTAACTGAAAAAGCTGATACTAATAGCCCCGCCCCCCTCCCACTACACCAATCCTTTTTTCTCTCTAAAATTCTGAAAACATTCAAACTCTATCTGTCAGGGAACCTTTTGGAGTACAAACATGCCTGGACTCATTGTGAAGCTGTAGTTTTGGCCTCTGTTTACTTATTTACTTAATTATAACAGCAATTTTAAAGGAGGTTATGACTCTAGTTGAATGTAGAATGATAATTTGGGGTTTTAACCATTCCACAATTCCATCTGTAAATGTGATTTAGAGGCCTTTGATACAGCAAAAAAATCTTCAGGGAGAGCCCATGTAAAATCCCTACTCACTTCTTTGGACTGCTTTTTATTTGTGAGTTTGTAGTTTAAACTGGTTCAGGTCCATATCCAAAGAGTAAGTTTTATCTTTCACATTTCCAGGAGAGTAATGATTATATTTAAAGTCAAGAAATACATATTACAGCAACATCTTTACATACAGTATAGGTATAGTAAGGGGTTTTAAACATAATGTAAACGCAATTCCCGCGAGTGATCTGGAGAAAGTCTCTGCTCAGACTGACGCCTCTGTTTAGAACACATGTGTCAAAGTCAAGGCCCGCGGGCCAAATCCGGCCCGCGAATGAATTTTACATGGCCCGTTGCCTGCCATTGACGCAATATTACGTCAATTGCGTTTTCCGCTATTTTCATGTTCCCAGATGTCTATTATATCTAATATGTTTGGGGATAAGCTTGAGAGCATATTGAATCGAGCCAGCAGGTGGCAGCAGCGCTCTCTGAATGGTTTGAAAACAGCTAGATGCACTTGTTGTGCCTTTTTTTTCTCAGCTTTTTGGTGATTTCAGTAAAACTTCCCTCTACTCAACTGGGGATTACAAGCTAGAAACAAAATTCTTTTTTCTGATGAAAGTAGACAGTCTATTCTTTCAGAATCTGGTTTCGGATTTCAGATAGTCATAGTACACAATATTCTGTGGGTCTTGAAAAATCGATACAAATCATCAGTAACTGCTGGAAATATGAGAGTACCTGTTCTGAAATAGGCTGGCAGGCAATGAGTTAATAAACATTGAACCAGTCCGGCCCTCGGCTCACAGCAAATTTGTTTTTTTGGCCCTCTGATGTATTTGACTTTGACATGCCTGGTTTAGAACAATCAATCAGTTATTCTAAGGACGGATTGCTCCAAAACAACTATTGCAAAGTATTTTTTATCATCACTTGGTCCAAACTTGTTCAGAAGTAGGTTTGATGGGCTGCTGTCAAAATAGCTCTTTCAACAATAAACTGTATTCCACTCTTTCCCTTAAGTCCTTATTTATTCATGTGAGTTGATTGGACTGCAAGGCCCATATACGCTGCGTTGCATCATTGTTAGAGTAAATTGCTGCTAGTGGGAGCTGCTTGTTAGATTTACAGCGCCTTCACGGTGAAACTGCCGGAGCGATGGTAGGCTTAATTAAGGAGCTAAAAGAGCTGAAGGGCAGCTTTCACAGCGCTGATGTTGAGACATAAAAAGCAGTGGCCGTTCACACTGATGAAGCAGATATGGCCCTGTTTACATATGTTTTCCATTATTTAGACAGGGGACCTCCAGTTGGATCCGTGCCAGTCTTGCCAGAGTAGAGAGGCTTTGTATTTTATTCTAGTGGGAAAAAGCAAACTAGATGAATAGATTTTTGCACTGAGACTAATGTAGAGCACGGAAAATCATTTTTGGTATAAGTTCATTTCAGAAATAGATTAAATGTTTGCAAATAAGCTAATAAAAATTACATTGATATTTACTTATATCCTGATCGTTTGTATGTCATTGTTGTGCTTTACTTTTGTAATGACAGAGTAATATACCTTTATAAAAGTTAGATGGAGCCAGAGAAGGGAGCATTGTAACTATTTGTAATTTAGATCTTAAACATTTCGCCCAAATAATCAAGATGTGTCTTGTTGCAACACACACACACACACACACACACACACACCCACGCACACACACACATCTTTGCATATAGCCATTACGAAATTATAATACGAAAATTAGCAAGGAGTAGCTATGATAGTGGACAAAATAGGCCTAAAAAGTCATACATGTTGTGGTTACATTTCACAGTTCACAAAATGGCTTGATACCAGTGCTTAATGTGTCCAGTTGAAAACAACAAACAGTAAGAAGTGGCTCTTCTCATGTTTCCAGCTCCTGAGGGCATTTGAGCATCTCCCAGCTCGAGCCGCATGCACCATGTGGAAGCAGCCATGGAGAAAAAACACAACACATGGAAAGGCCAACACAACGTTCATTCCCCCAAGTCTTTTAGTCTGGCTTTGATCCAGCAGGATTATCATACAGAGAGGTTCTGAATGATCAATTTGACGTCAAACCTAAGAGTGTGAGCAGTTTTAAACATGCTTCTTCATAAATAAATAAAATGTTTGGTATAGTACATGATTTAAAAGGTTCGCAAAAACGTATAATAAATATGTATTATATCTAGTTTCAACATGGCGTCGAGGCAGGGCACGGTTGCAAGGTGTTTTTTGGTATAGTGTTTTTATATTTATTCTCATCCACACTTTTTACATGTTTTCTAATGTGGTTTCATACACCAAATGGCAAATACATTTAACTTGTACTTTATTATCCATATTTTTCATATTTTATATCCATATCCTTATATATTGGCAAAAACCAAAGATAGATGTTATAGAAGTCTGACCTGTGTAGGAATCTGAATTAACATTAAATAGTTATCAGACTAAGTTATGAAATAATCCTCAACTTCAAAAACAGTGCATATAATCTGTTTTTCTGTTGGCACTAAGATGGGAAACAGGTTTTTGGAAATATGTGAGTCGAAGGACAGCAGGCTCCAGGTCAGAGCCGATTATTACATGTATCACAGTAAGAGTCTGAGCCTTGAGTCTGTAAAGCGTCTTCGAGTGTCCCAAAAAGCACTATATAAGTACGATGTATTATTATTATTGATTGACTGCGGAACCTTCCGCAGTCAACCATTGGTTTTGTATTTCTTTATTCCGTCATTTTTTTTGACACGTTTCACAGCTTTCACATTTTCAACAATTTCCACAAGTTATACATCAAAACGTTCCACATGTTTGGGAGATTATTGCTATTACTTTTGGGACTTCAGCGATTTCCGGTTTTTCCGCAATCGGACAAAAATCTGCATTGAGAATTCTGCAATGCATTTTAATAGGCCCATGCATTTTAATAGGACTTCAGCTCTTTCAGACATTTCTACAGTTTCAATGATTCAACAGTTTCAAGGATTCAACAGTTTCAAGGATTTCAGCAGTTTCAAGATTTCAAGAGTTTCAAGGACTTCAACAGTTTCAAGGACTTCAGCAGTTTCAAGGACTTCAGCAGTTTCAAGGACTTCAGCAGTTTCAAGGACTTCAGTGTAATCATGCAACCTAATAGGGATTTTTCCATGTAAACCAGTATAATGCAACCTAATAGGGATTTTTCCATGTAAACCAGTATAATGCAACTTAATAGGGTTTTTTTCATGTAAACCAGTATAATGCAACTTAATAGGGATTTTTCCATGTAAACCAGTATAATGCAACTTAATAGGGTTTTTTTCATGTAAACCAGTATAATGCAACTTAATAGGGATTTTTCCATGTAAACCAGTATAATGCAACTTAATAGGGATTTTTCCATGTAAACCAGTATAATGCAACTTAATAGGGGTTTTTACATGTAAACCAGTATAATGCAACTTAATAGGGTTTTTTTCATGTAAACCAGTATAATGCAACTTAATAGGGATTTTTCCATGTAAACCAGTATAATGCAACTTAATAGGGATTTTTCCATGTAAACCAGTATAATGCAACTTAATAGGGATTTTTCCATGTAAACCAGTATAATGCAACTTAATAGGGTTTTTTTCATGTAAACCAGTATAATGCCACTTAATAGGGTTTTTTTCATGTAAACCAGTATAATGCAACTTAATGGGGATTTTTCCATGTAAACCAGTATAATGCAACTTAATAGGGGTTTTTACATGTAAACCAGTATAATGCAACTTAATAGGGTTTTTTCCATGTAAACCAGTATAATGGAACTTAATAGGGATTTTTCCATGTAAACCAGTATAATGCAACTTAATAGGGATTTTTCCATGTAAACCAGTATAATGCAACTTAATAGGGTTTTTTTCATGTAAACCAGTATAATGCAACTTAATAGGGTTTTTTCATGTAAACCAGTATAATGCAACTTAATAGGGTTTTTTTCATGTAAACCAGTATAATGCAACTTAATGGGGATTTTTCCATGTAAACCAGTATAATGCAAAATGCAACTTAATAGGTTTTTTTTTACATATAAACCAGTATAATGGAACTTAATAGGGTTTTTTTCCATGTAAACCAGTATAATGCAACTTAATAGGGATTTTTCCATGTAAACCAGTATAATGCAACTTAATAGGGTTTTTTTCATGTAAACCAGTATAATGCAACTTAATGGGGATTTTTCCATGTAAACCAGTATTATGCAACTTAATAGGGATTTTTCCATGTAAACCAGTATAATGCAACTTAATAGGGTTTTTTCATGTAAACCAGTATAATGCAACTTAATAGGGTTTTTACATGTAAACCAGTATAATGGAACTTAATAGGGGTTTTTACATGTAAACCAGTATAATGGAACTTAATAGGGGTTTTTACATGTAAACCAGTATAATGCAACTTAATAAGGATTTTTACATGTAAACCACTATAATGTAAACTAATAGGGGTTTTTACATGTAAACCAGTATAAAGCAACTTAATAGGGATTTGTACATGTAAACCAGTATAATGCAACCTAATAGGGATTTTTCCATGTAAACCAGTATAATGCAACCTAATAGGTTGCATTATACCACCAGACCAAGACCCAAACGAAGACTCAGACCACCACCAGATAATGACCACAGACCAGGTTTCCTTAGTTACAGGAACCAAATTGTTTCAGCGGTGAGGGGATTTTTCAGTTTCAAGGACACTTTCAATACATTCAGTAGTTTCAAGGATTTCAACTGTTTAAGAATGTAACCAGTTTCAAGGATATCAGGAGGTTCAAGGATTTCAGGAGTTTCCACACTTTCAACAGTTTCCAGGTTTAAAAAAGTTTCAAGGATTTCAGGAGTTTCAATGTTTCAACAGTTTCAAGGATTTCAGGAGTTTAAAGGTTTCAACAATTTCAAGGACTTCAGGAGTTTCAAATATCTATCAAGTATTTTAACAGTTTCAAGGCCTTTTAAAGGATTTCAAGGATTTTTTTTAGCAGATTTCCACATTAGATCTGTTCCGCAGTCAATCGCAATGGCTTCAGCCATTGCAAGTTTCTAGTTATTATTATTATTGAGTCACACATATCAATACTAACTTAATCTGTTTAATATCTAGAGTAGTGTTTGTTTACTCTGGTCTATTTAATGTCTAGTAATTTCCTCATTCAGGGCACACAGTTTCAGAACGTTCCCGGGTTACTAATGCATAAACTCACACCTTGACTTTATTACAGCTCTTGGTTGGTTGTTTTCATTGTTTATGCTCTCGGCCTGTGCAGAAATACATCAATCTTGTATTTGATATTGAGACGTGTTAACTAACCTAATCATGGCCTCGAAATCATTCACCAAACAGTTTCATCAAATGGATAAACTATGATCAAAATGAGCTTTATGGAAGAATTCTGCCTCCAGCTGAGAGCCTCGCTGCGCAGCTGGGTGTCTGTCTTTAGCCAAGCATTGTGCTCCAGGATTTGTTTGCAAATAACCTCATTACGACAGGATCTGTGTCGCTGGTGCAAAAAAGCCAAACCAAAACTCTACCAGCAAAAAGAGGAAACATGAACCAGGAAATATATTATTGAAAAGAAACTCTATTACTTTATAATAATATCGTGCTGCAAGCTAAAACACTGGAGTTAACGCCAGCTCAATGAAACAAAAAAAATCAAAATGTTCAAAAGTTAATGTATGTGTGTAATTCAACTTAAAATTTGAAACCAATATTCTATTAAATCAATTTTTTTTTGTACAGCCCTAAATCCCAACGGCGTCTCAGAGGACATTACACAATTGTCAAAACAGAAATAAAGTCTACACCATGACAATAAGTATATATATTTCACGTTGTATTTTGAAGTGAATTGACGGTTTCACCTGTAGCCATATGTGCGTTTACATACAGTAAGCTAGTGTGTACATGAACAGTTTTGTATATATCCATCCAAAACCTGACATAACATCATAATTATTTCATCATTTCATCGAGAAATTGAGCAAGAGGAATGTGTTGATTGTCGAATTCTGATTCCATTTGGAAAATTAGTTGGGTATAGTTTGGACCTATAGTACGTGTAGTTCCAGAAAAAAGTACAACAATGTAGAGAAATAGATTGTTATTCACTCTTTCACGCCATGACGACTGACAACTCCAATTTACTCCTGCGCCTTTGAGTGGTGTGACTGAATAAAGAATTATATACAGTTTTGTCAAAGATTTCATAGGATTTATTCCCGGTGTGTTTGTACACTTTTTGTACAATAAAGACTGTACGGTAACAGCTTCAGTCCCAGTGCCTACTGACATCAGTTTTGAAGGGTCGTGTGACTTTACTGGTCACGGGTTGGGGCGGCTCACCGCACAGAATAGTTAATATGCAGACCCAGTGGGATCAAGGGGCAGACAAATTGTAGGTATATTTGGTAACCTGGAGAAAAATAGAACCCATTTGGAATTGTATTTTGAGTCTGGTTTGCAAGGACAGAAGCCCCTCGTACAGAGAAAAAATAATATACCTTATCCAATGAAACAGCAGTGAATGTCCTTTCAGAACACCAACTGGTGCCTGATGAGATTAATTCAGAAGATTATCAACACCCTAAAGGAATCATGCTGTATCCAAAAAAGTCTAAATATTTTCCAGTCAAGATCAAAGAGGACATTGGTGTTACCTGGATGCTACAGGGTGCATAGTGCAGAGGAAGACACTCAAGCCATTTTATGGAATGAGACCGTGGTAAGAAACCCTTTCAAAAGGTGCCTCACCACTGCCCATAGCTACTCTGCTACTTGGATCACACCACACGAACCCATTCCATTATATACTTTTTTACAGGCAACGTTATGACAGATGCAGGGATGGAGAATGTTTGTAAAAAATGCCTTGTAAAAGGCATGTAAATATTTTGTGTGCGATGGATCTTTGGTTCTGCTGCATTCCATACCACGACGACTTTGTCGGCTCTCCATTGGGGAAAACCTCCTCCATGAAATATGATGTTAAATTTAGGGGCAATATTTTGGAGAGGCTTTTGACTTCCACATCCATCCAACCAGGTTTGAGCCATGTCATGAAAAACGCCACGACCTCTGCAAAAAAGGATTGTGTTTGGGCGCATTATTTTGTAAGATACCTTTTGATTTTAATATACTGCTTTATGAATGTTTTTAAATAATCCTCAGGTCCTGTTTATGTATCTTAAATTCGCATTTTTATTTTATTTATGAACCCTCTGGGACACTTAGGTCCTGCAATATCTCTTAACTGTCCCTAGAGTCCAAAACTACTCATGGTGAGCTGTTAATTTTATCTGATGTACTGAGGTTCCACTGTTTCCATGGTGTGGATTTATTATTTCTGTATTTTGGTTTTCATTTTGACATTATGTACTCTGGTTCATTTCAGTTTTATACTTCATGTCCTGTCCCCTGTTGATTGTCTGCCCCGCCCTATGTGTTCTTCTGTGATCGTCTGTGTCCCTAATTACCTGATGCTTCTCGCTCCCCTCTCTTGTCCCTGTGTGCTTGGTTCATTGTCATGGTCAAGTTCCCTCTGGGTTCCTCGGTACTTTGGATTTTGGAGGTTTGTGTTTTTTGCCTTGGACTTAATTGTATATTAAATCTTAATTATGGCATTTCCTGCGTTTGAGAGTCCTCACTCATCTCCACCTCATGATACAACGCAAGCTTCAATTATAAAAAGTATTGACACCAGTCTTTTTATTTAAAGATTTTAGGTTTAGTTTAGTTTTTTATCAAATATTTAATAATATTACAGGTGGCTATGCATGTTTTATTAATGTAGATTTAATTAATATATACACTACTAATGAGGGTGCTTTTGAACTATGGTGCAGGCTCATGACAGCCACCACGCCCCCATCCAGAAATGTATAAGGGGAAGAAAGGGATGGATATTTATAACGTGGGCAATTTTTGTAGTAACATTTTCGTACGATAAATTAGCAGCTTTTAAAGTATTCAATATTTTTTTGGGGCGAAGGGGGGGTTATATAGTCTGTGTATTTTGGGATTGCTAAGATTAAGGAGGATCTTTAAGTAATACTCCGATGAATTTCGTTTTTTATCTCCTGAAGGAGTTAGCGTTGCCTCGATCCCAGACCGTTGTGTGTGCAGTACCAATCGACTCTGGGGAGCATGGCAGAACCACTAGTCAAGTAGCAGTACCCTCAAGAATTGGATGAGATCCTCACAAGTGCCAACAGTTGTGTCCTCCCCTCCTTCTCAAGGATAGCTAGTTTTTTTAAACCCTTGCGAAACCTTCCAGGAACTGATGAGGATGTCTGCCGCGGGGATGATGTCTTTGGGTATCTTTAAGAAGACTATCCGGAGCGGATAATATGGAACATACGACGTCACTCCAAGATCCTCCTGTACGAGTCATCGCACACAGCCCAGAGCCAATTATCTTGAATACTACTATGGCCATAGCCAATCCAATTTTGTGATTAGTTTCCAAATTCATTGCGAACAATTTGGGCCTTAATTTACAGGACTCTCTGGTAAGTTATGTTAGATTAAGAGCGCGTACCAGCATGGGTATCCCCGGGCGAGGTTACAATCAGTAAGTCAGAAACATAGACGATGGCTACACCAAAACTTTTGTACATCATTTGTATTGACACCTCAGTTGGGTTGAAATATACATTTTAAAATTACTGTTTTGCGTTTATATTATTTTTTAGAATGACCTGTGTTACACAACCATTGTCATCATTTCAATGGAAGTGAGTGAAGGAGCACCACTTGATGTAGTTGGCTGGAGGTGAAACATGTTCTAGTACGCCAAATTCATGCCCAAAGGCTTGTGAGCCTCTGGTGGTCTGGATTAATCCTTGGTTGTCATAGAGAACCGCACCGAAAGCAGAACTGCTAAAATGAATATAATTTTAATAAAGGCCAATAAAAGTAAACACTGAAACCGGGAACAAGAGAAGGGGGGGAAAACAACATATGGTCCACAAACCAAAGAGGACAATGACACAGGGTCTAAATACACACAGGGGGACACAGTGGTAGCACATCATGAGGGCAAACAATCAACAAGACAGACGAGGAAGCAAAACTCACAGCAAGGGAAACCAAAAAAAATATCAAATTAAACCAGATACAATAACAGAAAGTCCACACCAATGAAATTGGTAAGTGTATTGAAAAGCACTTCCACTGACTTAAACAATTTTCCCGGCCAATTTCTAATATTTGTGCAGTTGCAAATTTTTGAAAAATTTGATTTTCCAACCAGTTTAGATCACTACACAAATGCATTTCATATTTTGTTCCCTATCCATCTAGGGTTTTTCCGATCAAGGTACTCAACCACCACTGCTCTGTTAAAATGTAACATTGATTTATTTTCATGATTTGGACAAATAGTCCTGGCTCCATATTCCAAGGATCTTTCCAAAGCCATTGATTCTGTAGAGCACTCCCTTCTACTTGACAACTTAACGCAATTAGGTCTGATACCAACGCCATTTTCAATATGTTTTGTCACATTGTTCCAAGTCCAACAAATGCATAATTGAGAAAGGGCTCCACTTTAGAGTCCCCTTCTTTTCCTCAATATTCATCAACGATCCTTGGCCACAAGTCATATCAAAATACCTATATACGCAGTCGACAGTCCATTTACACACTAATAAGGCCCATTTTCCGTTTTGTCGTCCTTCATTCACGCTTCTTAGATTCGCTCGGGAATCAGCACGCAGCGGCGTGAAAAATAGTACATCTTATCGCCCAAGTGGCAGGCTAAGTCCGCTTTAGCTCTGACCAGCGACTTAGACGCTCAGTATAAGACTGCGTGCAAACCTGTCTAGCCCAGAGGTGCTATGTTGGCCGAATGGTTAGCAGTAAAATACAGGGACCCTGAGAACCAGGTTTCGATTCTTGTCTGAGGCACATCTTTGTGGTTGCTTGTGGCAAAATTTGTTATTTTTTTTTCATTAAACAATATGAAATAATATCTTGTCTGTAATGTCTGGAAAAAAATCTAGTGAAATTCACTATGTTTTATACGTTTAAATATTTGTTATGTTTTTTTTGATAAACCGACCGTTACGTTACATCCTCCGCTCTGGGCCCGGAGCAGCTGCTGTTACCCCCCGCTCTGAACAGCGCAGTGAACGCACTGCGTCTGGCTCCGAGGCGCGGACCATAAGACACGCGGACTCACGGTTCCTCACTCTCGCTGCTCGCATCCTCTCTCTCTGCTCGCGTCTCTCTCTCTCTGCCGCGTCCTCTCCCCTCGCTGCTCGCCGTCCCTCCCTCTCTGCAGCGGGCGTCTCTCCATCTGCTCGCGTCCCTCTCTTCTCTTCGCTCCTCCTCTCTCTGCTCACCGTCTCTTGCTCTTGCTCTGTCTCTCTCTCTCTGCTCACAGTGCTCTCTCTCTCTGCTCGTATCTCTCCCTCATCTCTGCTGCTTCGCATCACTCTCTCCTCTCCACCTCTCTCTCTGCGCACGTCTCGCTATCCTCTCTCTCTCTCACACGCCTCTCTCTCTCGCTCGCACTCTCTCTCTGCTCGCATCACTCGCTCTCTGCTCGCATCTCTCTCTCTCTGATCGCAAATATCTCGCTACTCCTGCTCGCATCTCTCGTCTCTCTGCTCCGCGGTCTCACTCTCTGCTCGCGCTCTCCTCGACTGCTCGCGTCCGCTCTCTCTCATGCTCACCTCTCTCTCTCCTTCTGCTCTGCGTCCCTCTCGCTCGCTGCTTCACAACTCTCTCTCGCTCTCTCTCTGGCTCACCTCGCTCTCTCTCTGCTTCACGGTCTCTCTCTCCCCTTCTGCTCACCGTCTCTCTCTGCTCACGGCTCTCTCTCTCTCTCTCGGTGCTCACGCCTCCTCTCTCTCGCTGCGCGCGCTGCTCTCTTTCTGCTCACGTCCTCTCTCTCTCTGCTTCCACGTCTCTCTCGCTCGACTCTCCGCGCCCCTCTCTCCTGCTCACGTACGTCTCTCGCTCGCCAGTCTCTCTCTCCTCTGCTCGCTCTCGCTCTCCTGCGCGCGGCTCTCTCTCTCTGCTCACGTCTCTCTCGCGCACCTCTCGCTCTCTGCTCACGTCTCTCTCTCTCTCTCACGGTCTCTCTCTCTCCTCCTGCTCACTGTCTCTCTCTCGCTGCTCACGGGTCTCTACTCTCTCTCCTGCTCACGTCTCTCTCTCTCTGGCCACCCGGTCTCTCTCTCTCTCTGCTCCCTTCGCTCGTCAATGCTCGCGGTCTCTCTCTCCGACTGCTCACGTCTCCTCTGCGCTCCTCTCGCTGTCCTCTGGCTCACGTCTCTCTCTGCATCAAGTCTCTCTCTGGCTCCGCGGTCTCTCTCCCTCCTGCTCCACGTCTCTCTCTGCTCACGTCGCTCTCTGCTACCAGCAAGGTCCTCTCTCTCTCTGCCACGTCTCCCTCTCTCTGCTAACGACTCACTGGCTTCGCTCTCTCTCTCTCTGCTCACGTCTCTCTCGCTCTCTCTCGTTACTGGTCGACGTCTCTCTCTCTCTGCCTCACGTCTCGCTCTGTCTTCTCTCTGCGCTCTCTCTCACACTCGCGTCTCTCTCTCTCGGCTCACAGGTCTCTCTCACTCTGCTGCACCTCTCTCCTCTCTCGTCTGGCTTCACGACGGCCGACCTCTCTCTCGGCTCACGGTCTCTCTCTGCTCACAGTCTCTCTCTGCTCACGCCTCTCTCTCTCTCTCACGTCTACTCTCTGCTCACGTCTCCTCTCTGCTCCACGTCTCTCTCTCACTGCTCACATTCTCTCTCTGCTCCCTGCTCGCCGTCTCTCTCTCTCTCTGCTCACGTCGTCTCTCTCTGCTCTGCTTTCTCTGCTCCGCGTCTCCTCTCTCTGCTCACGTCTCTCTCTGCTCTCGCGTCTCTCTCTCTCTCTTCACGTCTCTCTCAGCGCACGTCTCTATCACGCTCTGCTCACGTCTCTCTCACTGCTCGCGCCTCTCTCTCTGCCTCCACTCTCTCTCTGCTCTCTCTCTCCCTGCTCACGGGGTCCTCTCTCTCTCGCTCACGTCTTCTCTCTGCTCTGCTCACCATCTCTCTCTTCTCTCTCTGCTCTCCCCCCCGCGTAGTCTCTCTCTCTGCTCACGTCTCCTTCTCTCTCTCTGCTCACGTCTCACTCTGCTCTCTCTCTTGCTCTACGTCTCTCTCTCTCCTGCTCACGTCGCTCCTCTCTCGTGCTCACTGTCTCCTCCTCGTCTCTGGCTCAACGTCTCTCTCGCGCTCTCTCCTCTGCCACGCCTCTCTCTCTCTGCCAAGTCCTCTCGCCTCTCTGCTCACCGTCTCGCTCCTCTGCTCACGTCCTCGCACACTGTTCTTCTAAAAGATGTTGTTTGAGCTGGAGGGGAGGAGCAGGAGAGGTCAGCAACTAGAATTGGTTGTGAGATTATGTAAAAGAAAGCCTAGTTCTCTCATCTTTACAGCATGGGAAGTTTTGTGAATGGTTATTGCAATCGGTGATTAAATGCAATTTTATTATAATAAGGATAGTAAATCTGACATTTAAAGTCAGTGCCTCCTCCCCTAATCACAATCCTCACCGCGACGTGCCACTGTCTGTCTGGCTATATTCATCTGATCATTTGATTTGTTCCCTCAACATAACACTTGTTTTTATGTTTTAAATGTGTAGGCTACTGTTTTTCAGCTTTGAAAGTAGTTGATGGGGGCCATTTTATGGCTATTAAAAAGCATCTGCCCTGTCCGTGCGCTTTTACCTGCCGGCACTCAGGAACATACGTGATTAGCCAACCCTCTCCAAGCTGTCTTCGTCGGCGTTCCGAAATGAAATGCACAGATTACATGATAGTGATAGAGATATGTAAACAATGGGCAACTCGCCGGCTGCGAAAAGGCAAAACTAGGCCATTCCAGTCCAGCTGGACACAAAGTTTGGTTTTGTGTTTGGTAGAAGGACGAGTGCCTGTGTGCCACTTTATGCTGTGATAAATGTTGTGTGCAGAACCTCAAGGTGTTAAGCGTCATTATGAGACGAAGCACGAGAAGACCTGCAAAGACAATCAGACAACGTAGAGCTCATTAAATGTGCTATGTCCAGATAGGAAAACAAGCTACTCCTTCAGGGTTTTTAATACCACAGCTAAAAATCACGGGACAGCAGCAGCTCTCCCTCCCCCACCCAATAACACAAGTAGCCGCACCCAAGGCCCCCTGCTGTTATTAGTCATTTACCTAAATTTTGCAAATCAATACATGCAAATGTTAGCAAGCCAACCTTCCTTGTCTTTTCAAAAACAGGGGCCAATTTCGCTTGTTTGCTAGTTTTAAAAACTAAGGCAGCAGTCATCAGCCAACTCCATTATATTGTAAAACACGGATAAAAGAAAGTTTCCCACCCATCATAACTTTTGTATTAAAGCAATATCGTTTTACAAGTTACTACAGTCTAGCAAACTATTCATATCAACCTTGCGGCACAACAAAACCACGCCAAAACACGCATGATATTCTAGATTTTGGACAATAATAAACATGGTTCCACACTCGGCAATCCAAGGTTTAAAAAAAATTGAATTTGCGCATCAAGAAAATGTCTGAGACGAAACACGCAAACTGCGAATCATATATATATTAAGCTCTGCATTTATATCTTTTAAATAATGTGGTTATAAACTCACATTAATGCACTTCTGGTGCTGGACTGTAAAAAATACAACTCAAAATTGGTTCACCTTACTAAGAATTTTTGCATTCACTGACAATACAATTGCCAGTTTGGAACTTTTGAACAAAGAAGAGCCATGGGCCTGTATAGTAGTAACAAAAACAAGAGAAAATATGAAGTACAAACACACAAGGTCTTTGATTGTATATCTGCACGTTTGTGTATCCGTTGTTTTAGGCTGACTGACGAGCCAATATAACCAGATATCTGTTTCCCCCTGTTTTATTGTTTCTGCCTGAATCACCACCTGTTGTGAATAAAAACTTGCCAAGTTGCCTCTGGTGTGCAAAGATCCCTGCCTATGCGTCTAATTTTCGTCAACTCACTTTCCTGAAGTTTCTGATGAAAAGTTCATCTTATTTGATATATTAAGTGATTTGACTTTTGAAGTTGTATGAACTTCTGAAAGTTCAAGTGGCTCACAGATAGTTCCATTCCAACTGGAAATTTTATTGTCAGTGAATGCAAAAATCTGAGTAAGGTGAACAATTTTTGAGTTGTCGTGTTTTACAGTTCACGCGAGCTATAGTGAGGTCACTTATCTGCGTTTGCGCTATTTAAATAGGTGTTATGGCAACCAGCTCAATTCAACATTTTGGAACAAACTAATTTGACCACAAAAATCACTGTATTTATTGTTTACCAACCTAAACGACTGGGCCAAGCCAAAGTAGCCCGTAATAATTTCTGGCTCAGTCTTAGAAACAGAAGGTCCCCGCCTGGTCACAGTGGTGTGCGGCACGGTGCTGAGTGGATAGCCTCGTCGCTTCTGACACAAGTCCTGGGTTCGAATCCCGGTCGGACAGGCCTTTCTGTGTGGGAATTGGCATGTTCTCGTGTCTGCATAGGTTTCCTCCGGGTGCTCCGGTTTTCCCCTACCCAAGGGACCTGGTCCTTGAAACGCAATAATAAAATAAACATCAGGATCTTTAAATGGTGGGGCTAAATTTAAACACAAATTAGGTAAGTTATTGTAGGGACAGTAATCTGAACTTAAAAAAATAAGTTTTACAGACTTGAAATTTCCAGTAATGAATTTAAAACACTTAGTGGCAAACTTGGAAACATAACTGTCACAACATAATAAGTGTGTTTCTTTCAAAACTATGAAGAATTAATTAATGCCTTCAACTCAAAAACCTTGCGCAGCCTGGTTGCTTTGGAAATTTTGAGTGAACTAACTTTATCTTTTTTACAGTGTGCATGGACCAAAGTCCCATTAAAATAATGGAGGAACAAATGCTCCTGCAGCCCTAACAGGACATGCGAGGTGCGCGGGTGTCCGGCCCGAAACCCGCAGTCCACCCTCGGGTCCCGCTGGTTTCGGGCGGGTTGGGATGCTCAAGAAATATGATCCATGTCATGGTGCGTGTGGGTCGTCGACAGAAAGCTCCTGATCCCTATATATTATTATATATGTGCGCCTACGGTATGCATGGGAAGTCCCCTGAGTAACAATTTGCAATTCGGCGCAGGATGCGTTAAACAAAAAAACATGCGGGACAAACAGGATCGCTCCTTCCTACACCCCCTTAAAGCCTCGAGGAACACCCAGTCCGAGACAGACGTGTGATCTACACAGAGGCAGCACCGAGACTGATGACGGTGGTGGGCCTCACAGCCAGAGGCCAGGAAGCAGGGCCTCATTACTTTTAAATTAGCAAGGCAAGACCACAGGGAAACGCTGCGCCTGAGGCAACGCGTGTGGTGAAAAAGAGGTCGGCGGTCTTACTCACTTAGTTCATTTGATTTACTGAGCAGCAAATATCATGAATATAAGCTAACCAACCAACGAATCAATAAGACATATTTTATTCATAGAATCCCATAAATGTGTGGAATGTTCTGAAGATTCCTTTATTTCCTAGATATGAATTAATAAAGTTGACGAATATTGAGCAGAGTGGGGCCACCGATAGTCTGGACTCTTCCTGAAAAAAAATGAGCGGGATATCCTCGCAGTCGGCGGGTAATGACGTTCGCCGCGGAGGTTGATATTTACCGGTAAACAGAATCACTTATTACTGCGATTACGGTGATAGCTGCATCTCTCCAGCTGTTTGCGGTTTACGGAGTATAATCCACGAACTTAATAGCAAAATACACGGTAAGCTAACCGGGGTTTTTGGGAAACCAACACCACAGCACAATACATCTAAGAGTAAAGCTTTTAGAAATGATGGGTATATTTGAATCATGTCAACACGGTTGTTTGTACCCGCGGATCAGTGAATAAAGTTGCAAAACCGCCGCGCTCCATCACAGTCACTCTGCTCTGCTGCTGCTGCTAGCCGAAGGCGGCAGGGCAAAGTCCGCGAGTCCACTTTTCCGGGGTAGAAACGCGAGTCACGTGGCCCAAACGACCAATGGCCATTGGTTGACCTAATCCATTTTACAGGGTAACAAGGTGTTTGGGTTTTTAACATGTTTAAAATAGCTACGGTCTTTCTTTAGTCTCATAAATAACATGCTTAAAGGCGAGGTCTGTAACGTAGTTCCTGATAAATAACATGTTTATAGTTGAGGAACTGGTACAGTTGAGTCCCTCATAAATAACACAGTTTAAAGCGGAGGTCTGTAACTTTAGTCTGCATAAAAACACAGGTTTAAATGCTGGGGTTGTAACTTTAGGCTCATTAAGAACGTTTTAAAGCTGAGGTCTGTAACTTTAGTCTCATTAATAAACATGTTTAAAGCTCGGGTCTGTAACTTTAGGTCTCACAAATAAGCAATGTTTAAAGGCTGATAGTATGTAACTTTAGTCCTCATTAATAACAGTTTAAAGCGCGGTCCCTGTAACTTTAGTCTCATAAATAACATATGTATAAACTGAGGTCTGAATTTAGTCTCATATATAACACTGTGTGTGTGTGCATAGGCCCAAAAACATTTCCTAAGCATCAATTTAGATTGCTTACCTTTTATATATTGATATATTACATAGTAGTTTGAAAAAAATGTTTTCCGGAATTTTTCATGTTGGCAGCCAATCTGGATACTGGAGGCCATATTGGGAGATGCGGGGTCGGCCAAATTGTAAAATAATATCGAAGTTCCAACTCCTTGAAACTTGTTTCCTTCTTTACAGTGATTTTTAAATATGGTTTATAGTTAGTAAAATAGGGAAGTTACAGCACTTAGAAGATGAATAAAGGCTTGAAACTGGCAGAATAGAAGGTTCCACAGTATCCCTTTGTTTTTAAAACCAAATTATCTTTCACTAAACGCATAAAAGCACTTATCAATATGGGTAATAAAAATCAAAACCACCTTATTCTTCCTATTTTCATAATTCAAAAACGTTTTATTCCTCTTACTGAGCTTGGAAAGTACTGTGCTGAATTAAATCTGATTTGGTAATTAAAAAATGTAATCTTGCATTGCTAACTTTCTTACTTTTACAGTCAGTGGTAAATACACGGGCTACGGTGGTACACCTCTTAGACTATATTAATATTGTATGTGTAACATCTCAAGCGAATAGATTGAGTGAATATTCTCCCTTTTCCTCATTTAGTGATTTGCGGAGGAGAGGAGAGGAGCATCGAGAGAATTTTGCAGTTAAAATAAGATGACATTCCAGCTTGCTAAATTATTTGAAAGCATCTTCATTATATTGTTATATTTATGTATTTATTATAAATGTTAGAGATCCAGAGAAAAGGCGGTCGGCTTTTTTTCTGAGTGGTGGAGGAGAACACCTCGGAGGCGGTTTGAGTCAAAATAACGTTCACGTGATATTACCAATAGTTTAGTTCTCTATTCCATAACGATTATTTCTCCTCATTTTGGAAAGATCACCAACGTGAAATGCAAAAGTTTACGTTATATGCAGAGTTTAATGTCTGCGGTTATCCAGAGCCTGCCTGCTACAAGGCGTTGCCCGTTTTAAAACCAGATTGTCGATGTGCGCGGGGCAGAAACTCCGCCCAATGTAACCCTGCTCCACAAGTGCAGCCGGTGGTTGTTTTGGTCAGTGCAAAACGTCACTGGAGGGGGGAAATAAAAGACGATGTGAACACACGTGAATCTCGTGTGATGCACGCGTGAAAGGCGACAAAACGGAATGGGACCTACTGGAACGGCTGAATTTACACTTCACGCGTTACAGCACGTACGCGTTGAGTAGATAATACGCGCAGATACGCACCCCCCGGCCCCCCCCCCCCCCGTTAACTTAACTTTTTCCATGTTAACCTATGATGATATTTACACTTCTACTTAGCATCATCGCATGTATGACCGAAGCTGCGCTCTAGATGTAGGATGGATTTTCTAAATTTTTGGCGCGCACCAACGCGTCCCCTCCCATTGATATCTCATGTAACCATGATTTTTCTAGCGGGATCCCTTGGGCTTAGATTGCTTCTACACACACAAAGCACTTGTGTCCCTAAACATCACAGGAGAGCAGCAGGTTTTACAGTGATATTCTGGGATATCGTTTTTTTTCTATCAGAGAAAGTCCTTGCGTCTGGCCAACACCAGCGCACAAAGACCATAGGACAACACATGCATTGATTTGTGTTGCTCTACATCCAGTCCTCTGGCCCCTACTGTCCTCTTCACTGCTCTCATAGACTACACAGGGAGGACAGTATGGGCCAGAGGACTGATGTACGAGCAACACAATCACAAGCATTTTTTTGTGCCCTCATGGTCGAGAGCGCTGGTTTGGGCCATACGCAAGACTTTATGAAAGTAAAAAAACGATATCCAGAATCACTGTAAAACCTGCTGCTCCTCCTCTGATGTTTAAACACAAGTGCTTGTGTGGTAGAGGCAATCTAAGGAGCCATAGGACCGCTAGAAAAACTGTTTTTACATGAGATCATCAAGGGAGACGCGATGGGAGCGCGGCACAAAATTAGAAACCACCTAAATTAAGAGCGCAGCTTCGCGACATACATGCATGATGCTAGAAGTGGAAATATCATCATATGTTTAACATGGAAAAAAGTTACGCGCGGTCTGGCTGCGTCGGAGAACGCTTTACGGCGTAACGCGTGA
Source organism: Knipowitschia caucasica (assembly GCA_964034765.1). Classification (NCBI taxonomy): domain Eukaryota; kingdom Metazoa; phylum Chordata; class Actinopteri; order Gobiiformes; family Gobiidae; genus Knipowitschia; species Knipowitschia caucasica. The sequence continues at coordinate 20,512,895 of OZ035836.1, read as the reverse complement.
TTTTGTAAATTAGCAGTGTACAGTAGGTCCCCTTCCGTTTGTCGCCGTTCACCGCGTGAATCACACGAGACTCACGTGATTCACGCGTCTTTTATTTTCCCCCCTCCAGTGACGGTTGCAAATAACCCAAAACAACACCAGGTGGCATTGTTTGTGTCTTGTGAGCAGGGTTACATTGGCGAGGTTTCGCCCCGCGCACATCGACAAATCTGGTTAAAACGGGGCGAACGGCCTTGTAGCAGGCAGGCTCTGGAATAACCCGCAGACATTAAACTACTGCAATATAACGTAAACTTTTTGCATCCACGTTGGTGATCGTTCCAAAACGAGGGAGAATATCGTGATGGAAAGAGAAACTATTGGTAATATAACGCTGAAGCGTTATTAGGACTCAACAGCGCCGCGGGTGTCCTCCTCCCACTCAGAAAAAAAAGCAGACTCCTTTGTCTCTGGCATCTCTAACATTTATAAAAAAAACATAAATATAACAATCATAATGAAGATGCTTTCCAAATAATTTAGCAAGCAGTAATTCATTTATTTTAACTGCCAAACTTCTCTCGCTTGCTCCTCTCCTCTCCTCCGCAAATCACTAAATAGAAAAGGGAATATTCACTCATCTATTTTGAATGTTACCACATACAATCTAATTAGTCTAAGCACGTGTACCACATGTACCCTTGTATTTACACAGACTGTAAGTATTAAAGTAGCAATGCAAATTACATTTTTTAAATTACCAATCAGATTTAATTCACACAGTACTTTCCAGCCAGTAAGAGGAATAAAACAGTTTTGAATTATGAAGATCGATAAGTGGTTATATTTTATTACCATAATGATAAGTGCTTTTTTCGCTTATAGTGCAAGTAATTGGTTTAAAACAAAGTGGATACTGTGGAACCATTCTATGTCAAGCCAGTTCCAAGCCTTTATCAATCTTCTAATAGCTGTAACTACATATTTTACTAAGAGTAAACATTAAAATTCACAGTGAAAGAAGGAAACAATTCAGGGATGTTAATTCGATATTCAATTTTACAATTTGGCCGACCCGATTCCAATTCATGGCCGCCAGCTTATCCAAGATGGCGTGCCAACAAGAAATCCGAACATTTTTTTCAAACGACTATGTAATATATCAAAATAAAGTGTAAAGCTATCTAGAATATGATGCTTAGAAATTTTTTGGCAATGCACACACACACACGAGTTTATTATGAGAATTAAAAAAATTCAGACCTCAGCTTAAACATTGTTTATTTATGGGAGACGAATGTTACTGACCCTAGCTTTAAACATTTAGTAATGAACTAAAGTTACATACTCAGCGTTAAACATTTTAGTAATGAAGACTAAAGTTACAGACCCGAGCTTTAGAATCATGTTATAATGAGACTAAAGTTACAGACCTCAGCTTTAAAACGTTATTAATGAGACTAAAGGTTACAGACCCAGCTTTAAACCATGTGTTATTTATGGCGACTAAAGTACAGACCTCAGCTTTAAACATGTGTTAGTTATGTGACTAAGTTACAGACCTCAAACTTTAAACAGGTTATTTATCAGACTAAAGTTACAGACCTCAGCTTTAAGGCATGTTAGTGTTATAGACTAAAGTTACCGGAGCCCGAGCTTTAAACATGTTTAACAACCCTAACACCCGCTTGTTAACATGTAAAATGGGATTATTCCAACCAATGCGATTGGGTCGGGGGTTTGGGCCACGTGACTCGCGTTTATTCTACCCCCCGGAAAAGTGGACTCGCCCGACTTGCCTGCCGCTTCGGCAGCAGAGCAGAGTGTGTGATAGCGCGGCGGTTTTTCAACTTATTCACTGATCCGCGGGGGTCAAAACAACCGTACCTGACTCAATATACCATCATTCTAAAGCTATGATCTGAGATGTATGTGTGTGGTGTTGGTTTTCCAAAACCCCGGTTACTTACCAGGTGTATGATGGCTATTAGGTATCGTCGGATTATAGCTCCGTAACCGCAACAGCTGAGAGATCCGCTTTCACCGTAATGCCATAAATAAAAATTGGTATTAATGATACTGTTTCCCGGTAAGAATTATCACCTCGCGGCGACTCATTAACCGCGCGGAATGCCGAGATATCCCGACTCCATTTTTTTTCAGAGTCCAGACGATCTGTGGCCCACTCTGCCTCATATTCTGGTGCAACTTATTAATTCATATCTCAGGAAATGAAACGGAATAGTCGAGAACAATCCACACATTTATGGCTCTATGAAAAAAATAGTTGATTGATAGTGGTGGTAGGCTATAACTTCTGCTTATTTTCTGGCGTCAAATCAAGAGACGAAGTTAGTAAGACGGCGACCTCTTTTCACACCACAGCGGGTTTCCACTGAGTCTTTCATTGCTAATTAAAGTTATGAGGCCGCCTGCTTTAGGCCTCTGCTGTTAGGCCCCACGTCATCAGGCTCGGGGCCTCGGTGTAGATCACACGTCTGTCCTCACAGGATGTTCTGGAGTGCTTTTAAGCGGGAGTCAAAGGAGCAGATCCTGTTTGTTCAGGCATGATTTATTTTGTTTAACATCCTCCCTGCGCGATTGCAAATGTACTCAAAGGGACTCCCATACCGTGGCTCACATATATAATAATATAAGGGATCAGTAGCTTTCTGACCCGACCCACCCGCACCTGCCGATGACTCATATTTTTGAGGCATCCAACCCGTCCGAAAAACCGCGGGACCCCGCGGGTTGACTGTCGGGTTTCGGCCGACCCGCGCACCTCGCATGTCCCTGTTCAGGGCGCTGCAGGAGCAATGGTCCATTATTTTATTTGGACTTCTGGTCATGCACACTGGTAAACAAGATAAAGTTAGTTCAACCAAAATTTTCAAAGCAACCACTCGAAGGAGTTTTGAGTTGAAGGCATTAACTTAATTCTTTCAAGTTTTGAAGAACTACACTTCTTTAGTTGTGTGCCCATTAAGTTTTCCAAGTGCTGCCAACTAAGTGTTTAAATTCAAGTTTACGCAATTGTCAAGACTGTAAAACTTACTTTTTTAAGTTCAGATTACTGGTCCTCCTACAATTAACTTACAATTTTTGAGTTTAAGATTAAGCTCCCCGACATTAAAAAAGATCAGTGGATTTTATTTATATACGCATTTCATGGACCAAGGTCACGTGGGAGGGCAACCGGAGCACCCGAGGAAACCTATGCAGACACAGAACATGCCAATTCCACACAGAAAGCCCTTTTCCACCGGGGGATTCGAACCCAGGACCTTCGTGTCAGAAGCGAGAGTGCTATCCACTCAGCCACCGTGCCGCACACACTGTGAACCCGAGGGGGAACTAATGTTCCTAAGACTGACAAGAGAATATAAAGGGCTACTTTGTGCTTGGCCCGGTTTTCCCCCCCGATTACGTTGGTAAAAATTCAATACAGTGATTTTTTTGGGCAAATTAGTTGTACAGAAATGTTGAATGCAGCTGTTTGCCATAACACATATTTATAGTGAGCTAACGCTGATAATTGACCTCACTATAGCTCGGTGAAACTGTAAAAACGACACTCACAATTGTTCACTACATACTCAGATTTTTGCATTCAGTGGACGAAGTAAATTTCCTCAGTTGGTACTGGAACTATCTTGGGAGCCACTTGAACGGTCAGAAGTTCACTACAACTTCAAAGTCAAATCAACTAATATATCAAATAAGAATGAACATTTCATCAGAAACTTCAGAAAGTGATGTCGAAAATCAGACGCATAGCAGGGATCTTTGCACACCAAGCAACATGGAAGTTTATTCACAACAGGTGAGATTCAGGCAAACATAAACAGGGAACACATTATAATTGGATAATTGGGCGTCAGTCCAGCTAAAACAACTGATACACAATCGTAAGGGGGGGGGGGGGGCAGATTAATACATCAAGAACATTGTGTGTCTTGTACGTCTATTTTATCTTGTTTTTGTACTACTATACAGGCCCATGGCCTTCATTGTCATAAAAGTACCAACTGGCAATTTATTGTCAGTGAATGCAAAAATCTTATAAAGGTGAACAATTTTGAGTTGTATTATTATAACAGTCCAGCACCAAGAAGTCGCATTACGGGTGGAGTGTTATAACAACATTATTTAAAAGAATAATAGAGGCTTATTATATAATGAATTCGATGTTTGCGTGTTTCCGTTATACATTTTCGGATGCCGCCAGATTCATTTTTTAAACATGATGCCAGAGTGTGAACATGTTTAATTATTGTCCAAATGCTTGAATTCATGCGGTTTTGGCGTGTTGGTGCCGAAGGTTGAAATGAATAGTTGGCTAGCCTGTAGAAACGTGTAAAACGATATTGCTAATACAAAGGTTTATGATGGGTGGGAAAAAAACTTTCTTTCTTGCCGTGTGTTTTACAAATTATAAATGGAGTTGGGCGATGAATGTCTGCTTATTTTAACTCTAGCAAACCCAGCGAATTGCCCCTGTTTTGAAAAGAAGATAGGTTGGCTGCTATACATGTGCATGGTATTGAAGTGTGCAATTTTACGTAATGACTAAACATCAGGGGCCTGGGGTGGGCGTTGTTTATGTCGTGGTGGGGGGGAGGGAGAGCTGCTTCTGTCCCGTGATTTTAGCAGTGGTATAAACCCTGAGGAACTAGCTTGTTTTCCATATCTGGGACCCAGCACATTAATTGACTCTATTTGTCCTGAGTGGTCTGGGAAGGTCTTCTCGTGCGTCGGCTCAATATGACGCTTAACAACGTGAAGTACTGCACACAACATTTTCACAGCATAAAGTGCACCACAGCACGGTCCTTCACAAACAACAAACCAAACTCTTGGTCCAGCAGACTGAATGGCCTAGGTTTTGCCCTTTTCAGCAGCTCGGCGTTGCCATTGTTTACATTTCTATCACTTCTGCTAGCTGTCATTCATATCGGCGCGAAAGACAGCTGAGAGGGGGCGAATCCACGTAGTGGGTCCTAGTGCCGGCAGTTAAAGCGCACAGACAGAGGCAGATGCTATTAATAGCCATAAAATGGCCCACATCAACATTTTCAAAGACTGAAAAACAGCTCGCCGTACACATTTAAACTAAAACAAGTGTAGGTTGAGGGAACATCAAATGAATCGGATGCATATAGCAGACAGACATACTGCGGTGAGGATTGGTGATTGGGAGGCACTACTTAATGACAGCATTTACTACATTATTAAAATAAAATAGCATTTAATCACCGATGCAATAACATTCAAAACTCCCTGCTGTAAAGAATGAGAGAACTAGCGTCTTTTAATAAACTCACAACCCATCTATTTTGCTGACTCCTCTGCTCCGCATCAAACAACATCTTTAAAGAAGAACAGGTGCGAGAGACGTGAGCAGAGAGAGAGTACTGTGCAGAGAGGAGAGAAGACGTGAGGCAGAGAGAGAAGACGTGAGCAGAGGAGAGAGAGCAGAGAGAGACGTGAGCAGAGAGAGAGAGACGTGAGCAGAGAAGAGAGACGTGAGCAGAGAGAGAGAGACTTGAGCAGAAGCGAGAGCAGAGAGGAGACGTGAGCAAGAGAGAAGACTGAGCAGAGAGAGAGAGACGCGAGCAGAGGAGAGAGAAGAGTGAATGTGAGGCAGAGAGAGAGACGGAGCAGGAGAGAGAGAGACGTGAGCAGAGAGAGAGAGCAGGAAGAGACGTGAGGCGAGAGAGAGAGAGACGCGAGCAGAGAGAGACGTGCGCAGAGAGAGAGAGACTGAGCAGAGGAGAGACGTGAGCAGAGAGAGAGAGATCGCGAGCAAGAGAGACGTGAGGCAGAGAGAGAGAGACGAGAGTCAGAGAAAGAGAGCAGAAGAGACGTGAGCATAGAGAGAGAGACGCGAGCAGTAGAGAGACGTGAGCAGAGAGAGAGAGACGAGAGCAGAGAGAGACGTGAGCAGAGAGAGACCGAGCAGAGAGAGAGAGGCTTGAGCAGAGAGAGACGTGAGCAAGAGAGACGTGAGCAGAGAGAGAGGCGTGAGCAGAAGAGAGAGAGAGAGATGTGAGGCAGAGAGAGACGTGAGCAGAGAGAGAACCGAGCCGCGAGTGGAGAGAGAGAGCAGAGAAGACGTGAGCAGAGAGAGGAGAGACGCAACAAGAGAGAGAGGCAAGAGAGACGTGATCAGAGAGAGAGAGAGACCGACAGAGAACTGACCGAGAGAGAGAAGACTGAGAAGAGAGAGAGAGAGACGTGAGCAGAGAGAGACGTGAGCAGAGAGAGACGTGGATCAGAGAAGGAGTCTCGGTCAGAGAGAGACGGGAGCAGAGAGAACTGAGCAGAGAGAGAGAGCAGAGAAGAGACGAGAGCAAGAGAGAAGACGGCGAGCAGAGAAGACGGTGAGCAGAGAGCGAGAGACTGTGCAGAGAGAGAGAGACGTGAGGCAGAGAGAGAGAATGACGTTGAGCAAGAGAAGAGACGTGGAGCAGAGAGAGAGAGAGACGTGAGCAGAGAGAGAGAGACGTGAGCAAGAGAGAGAGGTGAGCAGAGAGAGACGTGAGCAGAGATAGAGAGACGCGAGCAGAAGAGAGATCGAGCAGAGAGAGAGAGACGCTAGCAGAAGAGAGACTTGGACATAAAAAGAAAAGAAAGAGAAGAGAGAGAGAGAGAGACGGGAGCAGAGAGTGACGTGAGCAGAGAGAGAGGAGACGTGAGCAAGAAGAGATAGACCGAGCAAGAGGAGAGGCGAGAGCAGAGAGAGAAGAGAGAGAGTTGAGCAGGGCTCTCCGTCAACAACATTGGGTGTCCGTGTGTGGGGGGGGCCAAGCTTCGTGGGTGCGGGGAGGGGAGCAGAAAGAGAGAGGCCAGAGAGTCCGCGGCTTCAAAATCCCAAAGTCAGTTAGTGCAGTTTTAAGTTAGCCACGCACAAATTATAAGTAATAGGTCTTAATGTATCTCAATCTATTGTCAAAAGTGTTGTTTTTCTTCCCAATTTTTTATTTAGTTTACAGGACATAACAGTGTCTGAGATAAGGGCTGACAAAAAAAACGAATGATGCAATGTTTTTTATCCTGAATTTTCTTTTTTTTGTGTCTTCCAGAAAGTGTAATCTTAAGTCAGACTGAAGAGGAGACTGCAGAACCCAATGAGAACTTTGAGATTGGAACAATGAAGCCTGATGCAACAGCACCAGAAGCTCAAAGTCAGCCATTGAAACAAACAGAATCTAAAAGTAATACAATTAATCAATTTCCTCTGTGAAAAGATACATGTTTAATCTGTGTAGGTTCTCAGTCGTGCCAGAGTTGTCCAATGTAGGCAATGGATTTTCAGTCTTCACATGTACTGTACTGTAGTTAAAGTCTCTTATCCCAGAGTAGGGCTGAAACAACTAATCGATTAATCGACGACTAATCGATTATTGAAATAGTCGACAACTATTTTAGTAATCGATTAATCGTTTTCTGGTTCACACGGACTCAAACGGAGCAAAAATGACATGAAAATGTAGTATTTTTGATTAAAACCGACTTTGTTTTTATAATTTCATGAATATCTGTCTGTGCTAATTCTGCTATCTGATTGGATGAGACAAAGAGAGCCTGTTACAAACATTTACTTTAAGTTTACGCCATCAATACGTCCTCGAGTGTTGCCACTTTAGCTTTTTGTGATGAAAAAATATTTTTTTCTACACAATTCACAGCCAAGCGATTACTCGATTAATCGTAAAAATAATCGATAGATTAATCAATTACAAAATAATCGTTAGTTGCAGCTCTATCCCCGAGACATCCTGAAAAAGAATGAAATGGTTGGCTTGCTGGTGTGATTTTAGCAGAACATACTTACTGTTCCGTTTTGGCCTATTAATCCTCTTCACGCTTAAAGGAGCGATATGTAAAAATCTGTCCAAAAGTGGTAATGCACTCTCCCTGACTCAGGTTGCCAGATATGCAGACGAATCGAGCTGGGACCATAACAGCTGAATATACAAGAGTTTTGTCAACAACAAATCTATAACCAACACCTTTTTCACAAAGATAGAAATCCTGGTTTTATTCCTTGTTTTGTCGTTAATGATTTGAGAATCATAACGAGACCCTTTTTATGTTCTGCGCCACATGGTACTTTACCAGTGAGATTAGCTCCACTGGTAAAGTAGCAAAAAAGCAACAAAAAAATGATTTTGGAAGTTCACACTTCCATCGCCTTAAAAATGGCTCCAGTTAATTTTGTCCATATTTGGCTTCTACGTGTAATCACTAGGAGGAGCTGTGTTTGCTGTTTCCTGTCACCATAGCAGACTTTTGCGATCATTATTTAGTGAGTAAAGCAGAACTACGCCACCAAATAATCAGTCTCTGGTTTCAGCATATCCAGGCTTTTGTCCCAGTCATTGGAGCTGCTATCTCTTGCTAGTTCTTATGCTCTCTGCTCTGCTCTGCTCTGCTCTGCTTCTGTCTTCAATTAGTAGATGTTTGATAAAATATTGCTAATTACACTACTTCTTTTTGAAAAGGTCACGTCATATACAGTGCCTTGGGAAGATATTCGGCCCCCTTGAACCTTTCAACATTTCGCCACATTTCAGGCTTCAAAGATATAAGAATTCAATTTTTTGTCAAGAATCAACAACATGTGGGACACAATCGTGAAGTGGAACGAAATTTATTGGATAATTTAAACTTTTTTAACAAATTAAAAACTGAAAAGTGGGGCGTGCAATATTATTCGGTCCCCTTGCGCTAATACTTTGTAGCGCCACCTTTTGCTGCAATTACAGCTGCAAGTCGCTTGGGGTATGTCTCTATCAGTTTTGCACATCGAGAGACTGGAATTCTTGCCCATTCTTCCTTGAAAAACAGCTCGAGCTCAGTGAGGTTGGATGGAGAGCGTTTGTGAACAGCAGTCTTCAGCTCTTTCCACAGATTCTCGATTGGATTCAGGTCTGGACTTTGACTTGGCCATTCTAACACCTGGATACGTCTATTTGTGAACCATTCCATTGTAGATTTGGCTTTATGTTTTGGATCATTGTCCTGTTGGAAGATAAATCTCCGTCCCAGTCTCAGGTCTTTTGCAGACTCCAACAGGTTTTCTTCCAGAATGGTCCTGTATTTGGCTCCATCCATCTTCCCATCAATTTTAGCCATCTTCCCTGTCCCTGCTGAAGAAAAGCAGGCCCAAAGCATGATGCTGCCACCACCATGTTTGACAGTGGGGATGGTGTGTTCAGGGTGATGAGCTGTGTTGCTTTTACGCCAAACATATCGTTTTGCATTGTGGCCAAAAAGTTCAATTTTCGTTTCATCTGACCAGAGCACCTTCTTCCACATGTTTGGTGTGTCTCCCAGGTGGCTTGTGGCAAACTTTAAACCAGACTTTTTATGGATATCTTTGAGAAATGGCTTTCTTCTTGCCACTCTTCCATAAAGGCCAGATTTGTGCAGTGCACGACTGATTGTTGTCCTATGGACAGACTCTCCCACCTCAGCTGTAGTTATCTGCAGTTCATCCAGAGTGATCATGGGCCTCTTGGCTGCATCTCTGATCAGTCTTCTCCTTGTTTGAGATGAAAGTTTGGAGGGACGGCCGGGTCTTGGTAGATTTGCAGTGGTCTGATACTCCTTCCATTTCAACATAATTGCTTGCACAGTGCTCCTTGAGATGTTTAAAGCTTGGGAAATCTTTTTGTATCCAAATCCGGCTTTAAACTTCTCCACAACAGTATCTCGGACCTGCCTGGTGTGTTCCTTTGTCTTCATGGTTCTCTCTGCGCTTTAAACAGAACCCTGAGAATATCAAAGAGCAGGTGCATTTGTACGGAGACTTGATTACACACAGGTGCATTCTATTTATCATCATCAGTCATTTAGGACAACATTGGATCATTCAAAGATCCTCACTGAACTTCTGGACTGAGTTTGCTGCACTGAAAGTAAAGGGGCCGAATAATATTGCACGCCCCACTTTTCAGTTTTTTATTTGTTAAAAAGGTTTAAATTATCCAATAAATGTTGTTCCACTTCACGATTGTGTCCCACTTGTTGTTGATTCATGACAAAAAATAAAAAATGTATATTTTTGTTTGAAGCCTGAAATGTGGCAAAAGGTTCAAGGGGGGCGAATACTTTCGCAAGGCACTGTAGTTTATGAGTAAAAAATAGCCTTGTGGTGCTTTCCCCCATCATTTTAATGAGCTAAATGCTATCAGCTGGATCTGCCCTAGTTTTAGTACATATTAAAATATAAAATACAGCAACAACTTTCACCTGGCAGTTCCATCTCCTCACCTTATGTCACAAGAAGATTCAATTGATTGGTTAACACACCTTGATTTCACGCAAAAGTTGCTGCTTCACTCTTGGCACACGTCAAAGTGTCTATTGCGCCATTTGTTCTGCTCTAGTCGCTCAAATTAGAGGTGGGCATAATACTCTAGTTTTTTTGAGAAAATTAAAGGCGTTTTAGTGCGACAAATACGGTACATTACATATTGAAGTTAATGTGTGGATGTTTGTGTGTAATTCTGTCGTCTTGTTTCTTAGCCCGCCCACCAGTCAAAAGAGAAAAGTGGAAAGAAGAAGAGGTCTGCGCTGTTGAGAAGCACCTGATGTCATTCATAACCACCTGTCGTGTTCCAGGGAAAAAAGACTGCGATAAGTGTCTGCAAAACGAAAAGGAAGCACTCAAAACCAGAGATTGGTTGGCTGTAAAATTTTATGTAAAAAACAGAATAACAGCCCTCAAAAGAAAGGTTTAAAAATGATTTTGTTCAAACACGTTCACTGATGCCAATATTAGTATATGGCACTGTAAACAGTAATAGTTATAGGTTTGTGTATGTTATTCTACTAATTGAACCTTCTTCTAATAGGGTTATTTTCCTAGGCAACAGTTTGTGGATGTTATTCTACTAATGGACCCTTCTGAAAGGGTTGTTTTCTCGAATGTATAAACATTACATTTTGTTAAATATATTGTCTGATTTTCTATTACTTTACAGATTTGAGTATACTCACCCCATAAATAGGATTTAAATAATTCAATTCAATTTATTTTGTAACGTCCAAAATCACAACAGTCGTCTATGAGGTCGTAACAGAAATTGTCGCTTTATCAACAACAGAAAGTCCAAACAGTCGTACAGATGTCCTGGTATGTATTGCACTAAAAGTAGCTTAAAACCTGACAGTGTGTATGTGTGGGGCTAAAAGTAGCTTAAAACCTGACAGTGTGTATGTGTGGGGCCAAAAGTAGCTAAAAACCTGACAGTGTGTATGTGTGGGGCTAAAAGTAGCTAAAAACCTGACAGTGTGTATGTGTGGGGCTAAAAGTAGCTTAAAACCTGACAGTGTGTATGTGTGGGGCTAAAAGTAGCTAAAAACCTGACAGTGTGTATGTGTGGGGCTAAAAGTAGGCTTAAAACCTGACAGTGTGTATGTGTGGGGCTAAAAGTAGCTTAAAACCTGACAGTGTGTATGTGTGGGGCCAAAAGTAGCTAAAAACCTGACAGTGTGTATGTGTGGGGCTAAAAGTAGCTAAAAACCTGACAGTGTGTATGTGTGGGGCTAAAAGTAGCTAAAAACCTGACAGTGTGTATGTGTGGGGCTAAAAGTAGCTAAAAACCTGACAGTGTGTATGTGTGGGGCTAAAAGTAGCTAAAAACCTGACTGTGTGTATGTGTGGGGATAAAAGTAGCTAAAAACCTGACAGTGTGTATGTGTGGGGCTAAAAGTAGCTAAAAACCTGACTGTGTGTATGTGTGGGGATAAAAGTAGCTAAAAACCTGACAGTGTGTATGTGTGGGGCTAAAAGTAGCTAAAAACCTGACAGTGTGTATGTGTGGGGATAAAAGTAGCTAAAAACCTGACAGTGTGTATGTGTGGGGCTAAAAGTAGCTAAAAACCTGACAGTGTGTATGTGTGGGGCTAAAAGTAGCTAAAAACCTGACAGTGTGTATGTGTGGGGCTAAAAGTAGCTAAAAACCTGACAGTGTGTAAGATTGGGCATCACAAGTATAGCAATACTTGCTAAGTCCCCAGAAGTATAGTAACAGTCTGGTGTGGGACAATATTTTGGAAATCTTGGATTTTGAGGTGGTATTCCTGTTTAGGGCCTCCAGGGGGCCATGCCTGATTTTTTTGGCTGCTGTCAACCCTACAGAAAGGCTGGGTCCCACAATGCATGTCCTGGTCTGGTGGTCCCACAAAGTGATAAAGACAAGTATGTGTGTGTGTGTGTGTGTGTGTGTGTGTGTGTGTGTGTGTGTGTGTGTGTGTGTGTGTGTGTGTGTGTGTGTGTGTGTGTGTCCATGTGCCCAGTCAAAGTCCAGTCCTAAATCCATGTGAAAAAATATCTGATCTGACAGAGTTTGCCATTTTGTGAAGGCAAATGGGCAACACTTTGTCTCTCAATGTGAATAGTGAATACTCGTAGATTTTTACCCCAAGACATTTGCTGCTCGACCACAAAGTATTAATGGGGGAAAAATCTGGGGTAAAAAAACAGATAGATTAAATATGTTATTTTACATTCTAAAACATGAAAGAAATAATGGTTCCCACACACTGCTGTCCTTGCAAAAAATATATATATATTGGAAAATGTTAGGTTGAGACCTTCATCAGGCAAATTGCTGACATACATTTTAAAAAATGAAACAATAAAGTCTGATGATCTATGCTGTTCTATTCTGTATGTTCTGGAGAGCAGCTTCAACGACAGACTGATCCACCCTCACTGTACATCCACCCATATACTGTATACATGTATATAAGGCAATCTTGTCTATATAATAAGTTTTTTACTTGTGGTCCACACTTGCAGATCTGATCATGCCCCCCAGTTATACCCCCAGTCGTATCTCTCCTTCATGACTAACTTTAATTGAACAATCCTGGCCTTAGTTCCTGCGAGCGCTGTAAGCCAGTTGTCAACCCTCACCTTGGCTCCTTCACATAAACGAAAGCTTGTCCATCCAGAGTCCGCCTAAACACCGAGACTTGTGAATTCTATTAAGATGTATGAGAAGACAGTTCCCAAAGCCATTTAATCCAGTGGTGTTGGGCTTAATCCTCGCCCCGCAGATTCCTGTCCCTCTGCTTTGAGCGGGACAGGAACACTATAGCTCCTCTTAAGCTCCTTTCCTGGATATTCGGTGTAATTTGTCCTACCAACATCTACACACGGTCTGCTTTTGTTGTCTTTATGTGAACAGGAAAACTAGTCAAACACGATTAAACTTTATATAATTCTGGCACTGTCTGCAATTCCTCTTAATTCAGTCCCACAAACCTATGAACCAGTCTACTTACTGTGATGTATATGTTTAATTATGCTGCGTAATTGTTATACTTATCTAGCTGTTCCGACAACTAGTGGTGGGCATGGCAATAATAAATAAATAAAACAAAGAGCCAATTTTAAGTTGTATTATGATAAATACAGTAAATATGTTACTACATCAATGTCCTTCTTCTGGGGGTTAAATCCTGCTCTCTTAACTTTCATTCAAAGTTCCCTCTACTTGACTGGGGATTACAGAAGAAGGAAAGAAGCTAGAAACAAACTTACTTTGATGATGAAAGTTGTCAGACCAGTCTTTCAGAATCTGGTTTCAGATTTCACATAGTCATAGGACACAATATTCTGTGGGTGTTAAAAAGGTGAAAATCCTCAAAAAAGGCAGGCAGTCACTGAGATAGAAGAATTATGTATTAAGACACAAAGCTGAAAGAGCAAGTGATCAGATGGCAACATATTTATTCTCATTTCACAAAATAGGAAATAACAAATGTGTAAGAACATTGTTATGGTTCAATCCCAGCATGGTTTAGGTGGGCATTATTGTAAAATGTATATATGGATACTATTTCTGAAGTTGTTTCAGAAATACAAGTGAAATTTATCAATTAAAATATCATTTGAAAGTACATTTACGCCTGTAATTCAACTTGCAATGTGAAACTATAACATGATAGACTCATTACAATACATTACAAGATAAGATAGGATAAACATCTCTCACAATGGAGAAATTGACTTTATTTATGTCAAGTTTGGCATAAATACATGTAGGATAACTCAGGGTGTGTAAAAAGTCTCTACGTCTACTGTTCAATCACCCTCTTCTAGCCCATGGTTTTTCACCATCTGCCGCTCATTGAAATACTGAAATACTGCTTCTTTTACTGCTCTCCACTAGAAGCAACACGCTGATTGACACAATAAATATAATCTCAAGCGACCAACACAAACATGAGAGAGTCATTCACTGTGATCCCCTTCTTTGCTCATCCTCCACTCTCAAACAGTAAGCAGCTGCCTCATTTACATAAAAAGTCTTTTTGTGCCCTGTCAGCTCGGAGGTGTGAGTGGGCGTTGGATGAACATGGCCCTATCACCTTTCACATTCTGCCATCTCTTTCTCTCACTGTCCTGTTATGTCCCTGTCACAGCGGGTTTGTCTTTTCGCCTCGCACCTGCTTGTCCAGAGGAAGGAATATTACAAAACAAAAGGTGCGACCGGGGTTAGCGCCACATGTAGCCACACATCTGCGACAAGCGTAGGCCAAGTCTCAGGGATGGTTGGAGGCTTTTCAAACGAGCTGGCATTTCTATCAAGTGCAGTCATTGTCAAACTAACAACAACATAGTGGCAGAAGTAGCCTCTAGGCCAGCCAGAATATGCATACATCTTAATTGGAAGACTTGACCAATTGTTTGCTGTGGTCATACATCACTGTCTCTGCAGGAATGTGATCATATAGTTTGGGGAATTGTTCTAAATTATCATTAAATAGTAAACTTTACCAGTTGTTAAAAAGAAAATACGATATAAACTATGGCACCAAACATTCACTTTATTTGGTGCCATAGTTTGCTATCCACTCAGTCGGACCAGGGCCTTTCTGAGTGGAGTTTGTATGTTCTCCCCATGTCTGCGTAGGTTTCCTCCGGGTACTCCGGTTTCCTCTACCACTAAAAACATGTATATTAGGTCTGGCATGCGCCTCCTGTACTGGCGACCCCGCTCCCATCTCTGTGTGGAGTGAGAGACAAATGCCCCAAAAATAAAAATTGTAAACTGCTTTGTGACTCTGGTCTGTGAAAAGCGGTATATAAAAAAGATTACTTACTTACTTATTTATTTGATGAAACATAAAGTTTAGCTTTTTTTCTCAGTACCTCAAAGACACTTTTATGTCACTTTGAAGCAACTGTGGTTAAAGTTGAAATCATCATTCTAACGTTTTGGTTATCTGAAGGCCGAAGCTCCTGGCACGGTGGCAGGTGTAGCCTGGCCATAGCCATCCGTACAATCGGCCGTATTTCGACCGGCTACTCAGAGAGCGCGTTGTGGGTTGGTGCCGGTGACGTCAAGAGTTTGCGCCGAACGGGCAGGTTGTAGTTTGGCAATGGCGAAGAATGCAATATTAAAGTAATCCGATCTGGTTCTATCAAGAAATTGAAGCAGGAGCAAGAGGAATGTTTAGCAAATGTAATCGCTGTCAAGATTGTGGCGCTACTCCCCACGGGCTCCGTTAGCGGCAAAGGAGATGGCTAGTAGGGCTGGGCGATATGGCTGAAAACTATATCACGATATAAGTCATTCATATCGGTCAATAACGATATATATTGAGTTTTTTTTTTTTTACCTAAATAAATATATTTGTCGTGTGGGCTAACCAACCTTGGCAGCCTTGTTTACAGTCACGGGGCGATGAGGCTGGAGGAATATGTTCACACTGTGTCCCTCGTTGTTAGTCCTGGTTTAATCCTGGTTTTTTATTCCTGGTTTAGCTCCTGGTTTAGCTGTTTGTGGGTCTTGTGTCCCCGTGACCGCTCCGTGCGGCTCTCTGTGCCGCACATGCTTCCCGAGGAAAAAGTGAATCTCTTGCTTTCGCCAAATACATCGTGTCTGTCCACTGCCTCTGCCGCCGCACATGTTATTCCGCGCACGTACGTGCATAACCATTGACACGGCATTGAAACACGAGCTATAGATCCATGGACGCTACGCATGGTGCGGTTGTTGTTGTTTTTGCGGTTCCTGCTCGGCTGTTATTGGTCGAGAAGCCTCCGCCTACATCCCCCACAATGCCATGCGCTTATGAGTCGGCTTTACTTCCGGTGTTTTCTTCCTGTTTTTCCTGACGGAGTTAAGTTAAACTATCGAACATTCTATCGACCCCATTCTCTATTAATATCGAACACATGTCTATCGCGATATATATCGTTATCGTTTTATCGCCCAGCCCTAATGGCTAGGCTAAATGCTAACAACACACTCGGGTGCACTACATACAGTACGTCATGGTAAACTCAGATCCAATCGTTTCAATCTGCAAAAGGAGTTAACCACTCCCACCTGTTAACGGAGCTCAATGGAGCAAATCCAGACCTTAGTATGAAATGAAATTTGTACTAAGGTGTGGTACAACCAGGCTATGGCAGGTGCTGATTGGACTGTCTTTGATTCCTCCATGCTTAGGATCACATGCATGTGTGTGTAACATCCTTGTTCGTGTCTCGTCTTTACCATCGACAATTAAACAAGTCTTCTGTCTTCAACACGATCCCAGATCCGCATCATGTCTAATTTTCTACAAATTGTAGAACTAAAACAGGAGATGAAGCTTCGGTATAGTTTGTTTATCAAGGGAAGATCTAGCATCAAGAAAAGCGGTCAAGGAGGCCATTGGAAAAATTATATTCTAAACATTTGGTCACTCTACTTTCGGATGTCGTCCCTTCACATTAAGAGGACTGTTTGTGTGTGAGAAAAAACAATAATTCATTAAAATAACCAATTAGTTTCACACCATAAGGCTTTTGTTGCACAATCATCTTAAGAATCGAGGCACCAAAGGACAACAGTGTGTACAATCTTATATGAAACAGCAGTAAATCAATATATTTGGTTTGAAACATCTCAGCCGTGTATCTCGGGACATGGATTAGTCATGTTTAGCCTTCAAATGGTAATATTTAAAGAACAAGACATCTGAATATGCGTAGCAAAGCGAATGCTGCCGCCCCAGTGGGTTCTGAGTCGTTTGAAATGATGAAATCGTTGATACGGACAACAAACAACTAAATCTCTTTATAGTAAATGTGTTTTTTCCCCCAATTCTACCATTGTGTTACTTCTGAAATAACTCATAACAAAGGATTATGATTGTAGGAAAGGATATATTGTTCAAACCGTGCAGCATGTGGGAGGAAATTGGCTCTGTGGCTATTGTTGAGGAGGCAGAGATGAAGCATTGGTTATCTAAAGCCTTTTTCTATAAATGTAAACCCTGTAGTCTGCCAAAAACAATGCTATTTTAGCCAAACCAGAAAAAAGGTGAAAACTGCACCAACAAAAAAAAGTAGTGAACATTCAAATAAGCTAATGATACTGCTTTGTTGTGCAGTCTAATGCTGATGCCTTCGAATGGCAGCAGCCTTCATCTTTTAAATTGATATTCATCTTGACGAGATGGAAAATGTATTAGTCGAAGAAAATTCTCTCTTGTGGTGCTGTAATTTTATTGGAGAATTGATGCTGTGACAGGCAAATTTGTCAGAAACTTTTGCAACACAGAGAAGAAATGTTTCCATCAAAAACGTGAAAAGTGGGTCCTGTAACCTCAACAGTACCACCGTGCATCTCGCTTCTATGGATATTTTAAAATACTTTTAAGCAATTTTGGTTACGCTTTTGTGTCCGAATTCAGCAATCCAATTCAGTCCAAATAATGTCCAAATTCAGGAATCCAATCAGGTCCAAATTATGTCTATGCAAAGAGCAGGATGGTATTGTCAGGGTCTTTCTAAGTGGAGATTTACGAGTTCTTGCCAAGTCTGAGTATGTTTCCTCAGGGTGCTCCGGTTTCCCTTACCACTAAAAACATGCACAATAGGAAAAATCCTCCAGCTCTGGTCCTGACCAAGCCGAGAATCAAAATCTGGAGATGTTTCCCTGGGCACTGCACTTCAGCAACCACTGCAGAGACAGAGGTCCTCTAGTGGCATTGCAGGATGGGTCAAATGCAGAGGACAAATTGCCTTAACCTCAGCAGACCATATCATGACTATTTGAAACCTGTTCTGTGAATCTAATTGAAAGTATGATATTGTTGAGGTCCATGACCTACTAAACACTGCCATCAATCAATAATATGTCAATACCTGTCCAAACTTGGGCTAAGAAGGCAAGACTCTCCGACCACCGCAGAAATGCTAACTTGTTTACTGCAAATGTCTGGCATCAGAGTTCAACAAAGATAACATGTTTTTATTGGTGAAGCAGTCTTTGTAGTGTGTTTCCAATTGGTCAAGAAAGAAAACACAGGCCATAGAAACTCATGATTGTATATTATGATTTTATATTACGGCAATGCAGCACACACACTGTAGGTCCACATTCTGTATTAGATTAAGATTTCTTTGCCTCCCTTGCTTCTCCTTCCATCTCACATTATTACAGGTCAGTCACTTAGGATGTACTGTATGAATGTTTCCAGTGTTATTTCAATAAACAAGTTGTATTTTTGTTTTTCACAAAGGATTTTGTAACTGGAAACGAATTTGATGCTTCTCAGACATGACAGCTAAAATCTTTGACATCTAACTATAAGTGACAGGAGCAACCATCCATAAAAACTTCTGAAGTCCACAATGCATAAACTTCACCGACCAATCCA
This sequence comes from Knipowitschia caucasica, assembly GCA_964034765.1. Lineage (NCBI taxonomy): Eukaryota > Metazoa > Chordata > Actinopteri > Gobiiformes > Gobiidae > Knipowitschia > Knipowitschia caucasica. The sequence goes on along the minus strand of OZ035836.1, from coordinate 20,494,229 downwards.
ATCAAATAAGCGTCTTTACTTTTTGGGCCTTGATATCATAAAAACTTCACCATAAAGTAGAAATATGTCACTATAAAATGATTGCATTGGGCCTAAACAAATGGACTGACTGCGTTTCATAGCGAGTTTCTTATTGTACCAATTCAGTGCCAAAAATACATACTTTTTTCCAGAATTGCATCAATCTCAATATGCAGAGAAAGTGCATGGTGAGCAGAAAATAAACTCTTATACAGAACTGGCAAAATAGGACAGCAATATCTTAAGGATAAAGTCCCATGAACAATAGCTTTCACTTACTGGACAAACACAGACATGGAAGTGATCAGGTCATGCCGACTTCAGCTTTGCACCTGTTTTTATGACTATAATGGCAACTTTCGGTGACGTAAGATTGTACTTCTGTAACTCTGTACTCTTACTGAAAAACTGTAAAGAACTTCCAGGTCAATCGAGGCAAAACATCCACCGCTGCCTCGGCCCGCTGGATGTTCTGTATATCCAGGATTCTAGGCTACGTGTGACCTTCTTCGGACATTGGATTTAAGGCGTATCTACGGTGGCCTTGGCAGCGATCCGGCCCCCACTCTCCCCGACTGGCGGAAGGGCATCTAATCGTTGCAGGATTTCCATATACCTGCCTTCTGCCCGCGCTAATCTTGAGCACATCACACGTCTGCCCAAGCTTTATTTCAAGAGTCTCCAAAATAGATAAGCAAGTGGCAGAGATTGAGATAAGGCTAATCCCAGAGAGGTACAGGGAGAGAGAAGAGGCTGCAGCAGTGGTATAGTTGAAGAAATGGCCCCCATGTAATGAAGGGCCCTGGGGCCACAAGCAAAGCCCCAACTGAAATTGAGGGGATATAACAAAGAGATAAGGAAAAAGGGAGAGAGAAAGAAGAAAATGATAGATGAGGAGGAACAATAAAGAAGAAGGAGAAGTTATAAGTAAGAGGCTCAAGGAGAACGAAGGAGAGTGGCTCCAGCAGATAATGAACAGGTCAATGCTAACAGAGAGGCTGCACTCAACATGGGACCAGCGTTGTATGACGAAACATCAGTCGATGGATGAAAATCAATTCAAACTATTAAATTGTATAGCTAACTGCTGCGCTTGTTTTTACACAGAGCTGTTTTCGCATCGCGCTGAACTAATCACAACATACTCATACAAAATTCCATGACATAGACTGTATATAGATGGACAATGGTAACCCTCGCACTCAATGAAGTGCTCATGGATGAAGTTTTGCTCCTACTCACGCTGGCTATTTTGGTCTTTGAAAATCCATGGTTTCGCACTCTCTTCAATCCTGATGTTTAATTCATATGTACATTCAACTGACTAATCGTAGCCTTCTTGTCACCAAATTCGGATTTATCTGACACGTGCAAGTTGACTGTTGATAGACCAGCACTGCTCCTGATCGGTGCTTGGTAACTTAATCGTTGCCATCAACAACATTTGCGAACATTTGCCTCCACATTCCTGCTCAAATAGCCAAACTCCTCCTCATGGGTGACGTCAGCGCTCGGTGAGTCCACTCCTAATATACACCTTATGTTTTATGGAAGATCCTACTTTGTCTAAAATGTATATATAAATGATGAATATAGACAGAATATTCTAAGCCAGACACCAACATCTCCAAGTCACAGTGGCGTAGACCCCTCCACAGATCCGAACAGAGCATGTTTTCATTTTCTCTAGTCAAGAACTACAACCGACTAACATATTGACGCTGAAGAGAAAGGTTGCAAAGTATCACTTCAATTATACATCATGTACAGGTATAGATAATTTAGAAGTATATTAACCATTTACTAACAATTGTTTGGCATAAAACGTTCAATTATAAGCCTAATAAACTATGGTTACGATGATTTCAAGCATAAAGCAGCTGAAGCTATTAGAAACTATAGCAACCCCTCACCGTGCCAATACTATTATGAAACAACATCATTTCACACATGCAGCCGTGTTACCCCATCATCACAACAGGACACACATAACGTACACAATCAGCCAAATTAGGAGGCAAGGCACTGGTTTACTTTTCTATTACATCCCCATATCCCTGCCAAGCCCGCTGCAATATTAATTTCTCCTTATGTCATAACACAATTTCATACCTGGTGAAGACATTAAGAATTCCAATTACAAGAACAATACAGATAAGCAGGAGATGTAATGAGGTTGCTTTTCTAAATCAAATCCTGAATGCGATTTGGTTCTGGCTAAATGACAGTAATGGTGCAGTGATGGTGCGAGAGCTTGCCGAGAATGGCGGCTCTACACAGCGGTCTGTCTCCGTGTGACAAGAACGAGGAATGACAGGTCTGTTCTGCCCGACACCTGAAGCAAAAAGATGAATTAAGTGTCAAATATTGAAAACTCCTTCAACTGGGTGATACCTGTGATCTGACTCAGGCAGCTTGAGCAGATGGTAGCGGAGTGGAAAGATAAAGAACGATGTTGAAATCAGGTGATAGACAAACATAGGCAAAGGATTGGTGAACACACAGTGACATTAAGGCAGATTTTGGCAGAAAAAAACTACAAGGTGGAAGCCCCCTCTTGCCTACGGGAGATTTTGAGATTTTGATTTGTTCACATTGCCTCAGTACTTCACCAGAGGTATCAAACCGTTTCCAGAAAGGGCTGGTGTGGCTGCGGGTTTTGATTCCAACCTGAGCAGGAGCCCACCAGACTACACAGATTCCCTCAAATCCTCAGGAAAAAACTGGAGTCACTTGAGGAAATGGGCGGAGTCTGGGATTTTCCTGCTTGGGTCGGAATCAAACCTGACATTGATCATTTAAAGTCTATTTGAGTTTTGCGTCTTTAGGTTGTACAGCTATGTGTTCATGAGTTCATGGGCTTCCCACTAAGCAAGCCGACGTTGAATCAACGTAATTTGAACGTCGTTGTCCGACGTAGAATAGAGGTCACTGGTGGGTGCAGAATGAAAGTTTTCTCGACGTCGTTTCCCGACGTCACTTCAACCTCCAAATGTTACGTTGATGGCACGTCAATTCAAGGTTTGAATGTGGTACGGAACCGGTCGGGTCTGACGTCCTATCAACGTCTCATATGACCAAAATATTGACGTTTATATGACGTTCGTTTTCAGTCGTTCCCACTAAGCAAGCAGATGTCAAAACTATGTCATTTCAACGTCATCTGGACGTTATCTGGACGTTCAAATGACGTCGCGGCCACGTTCATTCAAGGTTGCAATGTGGTACAGAACCGGTCGGGTCCGACGTCCTATCAACGTCTTATATGACCAAAATATTGCCTTCATATGACGTTCGTTTTCCGTTGTTCCCACTAAACAAGCAGATGTCAAAACTATGTCATTTCAACGTCATCTGACATGAACGTCAAATGACATCGCGGCCACTTCATTCAAGGTTGCAATGTGGTACAGAACCGGTCGGGTCCGACGTCCTCTCGACGTCTTATATGACCAAAATATTGACGTTTATATGACGTCCATTTACAGTCCTATTGACCTACTTAACCTCTGCAGAATCACTCACTGGTCGAGACATACTTTTTGCAATAGGCAAGGCAAGTTTATTTGTAGAGCACAGTCAAAACAAAAGGAAACTCAAAGCACTGAACAAAAGATAGAAACAATCAAACAAGGCATTACAATTATAAATATTGACTGTAAATTAAAAAGAAACAAATAAAATCTCTCATAAAATCTCTCAGTTGAAGCAGAAACAGAAGTGTTTTAAACCTGGATTTTAACATTGTCAAAGAAGAAGCCTGTCTCACATTTCCAGGAAGACCGTTCCAGATTTTAGCCTTGTGAATCTGAAATGCAGCTTTATCATGTTTAGTTCTGACTCTGGGCAATAAACGATAAACACAGCATTAAAAAATCATTAGAACAACTGTAGTAGAAGGATATCAGTCATTATTGCAAATGGAGCTGCATTAAAAATCATGTTTCTCTACATCAAAGTACAAGTTAAACCACACAGGGCACAGTGTTATGAACACTACTGTACTGAACAGTTCATGCCAAAGTAAAAAAACATGATTGTAGCGCCTATGTTTGGATCAGTATTAAAACAGGCACAAGCTACACTCTAGGTTCCCCAGATGTAAAAACACAATCTGAAAGGCAGAAGAATGCATTTATTGAATGTTGAGGTTCCAACATGTGTCCTCTCTTGGTCTTCAGTCTCATAAGGTCCAAGCACAGCAACTGAAAATGTGGAACATGTTTAGTTTCAACATAATGTGGCAAAGTGATATAACAACACATAACTTTCTATTAATGCCTCAAACCACTCGATCCATCACCATGTGATACAAACCTTGGCACTGCACTAGCTCGAGACACTGGAAGACACTCCGTCTGAGAAACTTGGGATAAGGCTTTGGTCATTGGAGTAATTCCATGTAAAAACCAATTGCAAATGTGCATTTGTTTTGCACATGGACACAAATGAGCCCTGAAAGCTACTTACCCTGTATTACTCTACACATGTTGCATTTCCGAGGGGGCATTTTCCCCTTGTTGCTCTTTTCCCTCATCTTGAGTGAGTTGCTGAACAATCTGAGAAAAAGATAGATGTTTTCAAAGAGAATACACCAAATAATGGTTTATTCTAAAAACAACATAATAATACAGAAGAACAATCAATGTGTGAGAGTGTGATTCTTACCTTTGAACACCTTCAACACAGTCTGACACCTGTAAGACTCAAACACACATGACACATTAGGAATACACATAGAACATTAGTTATTGCAACAATCATGAAATTATACTCTATGGATTTCACAATAATTGACTGCATTAGCAAAGGTAAATGTATTTTAATTAACATATGGCTGGTTTTAAAGTTTATAAGAAAAAGTAAGAAATTGAATAGAGTTGCAAGCGCTAGTTAGCTTGCTACCAGCAGATGAATGGATATTTAATATTTGCAGCTAACAATAACAAAAATAACAACTGTAGTGGCTCATTTAAACAGCCACAGTGAGAAGAAGTGAAAGTCTCTGACATTGAAGACCTGGGAAGACATTAAATCAATTTATTAAACAAAGCAATACATGAACATTAAACTCTCTTTCTGCAGCAGGTAACATCTGTGTGCTCCTATGGTCCCACATGGTCCCACATGGTCCCACACCTGAACTCAACTCCAACTGATGACATCACAGGTGTCTAAATGATGGGAGTGTCCCAAATATTAAAGCTGATCTCCCTGTTTTTAAACTTAGTTTACTAAGTACTGTTGTCTTTTTGCAGTTTATAAACCATTGTGAAATATACAGTAACTTTACATTTTAGAATTGAATTATTATTTTAAAACTCAAGAATCTTAACCTTTTTTAACACATACTTTGTTGGACAGTCTAACCTAAGAATTCTAATGTGTTAAAAATAGTTTGAAATATGAAAAACAATATCATATTTTAAACTTTAACTTAAAAACTAAAAAAGGTGTCTCCCTTTCAGCTGAGCAGTGCCAGCCGTTATTATTATAGATTCATGCACTGGCAATTCAAAATACAGATAATATACAAAATATACTTAACAAAATCCACGTATACGTGAGAAAACAACTTACTTTCTGTCTCCAACTCTTTTCAATGTGGAAATGATACATCTATATCTAAAAACTGTGCAGACTGTGTACTTACTAGAGAGGGTGATTCCAAGTAAATAAAGCAGGGCAGCGACAGAGGTACAGATTCAACGTCATATCAACGTCTGGGAAGACATTGCTTTACGTCCAGATGCACACCTTACGTCGTTTAGACGTGGAAAACAGGTCCTCGACCGAGCGACTCACATGTCAGGCTGTAAAGTTATAAGTTATACTCGCGCAGCGCATAAGTGTGCGTCGGTTGTTTAGGGTGTTATCTATTATTTTTTCACGGTAGCCACAAGAAATGCCTGGCCGTGGTGTAGCGGTTGCGTAATGAGACTTCAGTCGCAACGACGCGGGTTCAAATCCCCGTCGGAAAACTTTTGACTTTTCACTTTTTAGCGAACAATTTTTCTGTTTGGTTAAAAACGAATAAACACTCAACATAAGATTATGTAGTGGCTAATAATAAAACTTGTGAACCCATGCATTTGCATAAAATCTCAAGTGCTCACCCCTTATTTGCAAACTTGAGATTGTTAGCACAACAAATGCATACATTCACAAGTTTTATTATTAGCCACTACGTAATCCTATGTTGAGTGTTTATTAGTCTTTAACCAAACAGAAAAAAATTGTTCGTTAAAAATCAAAACAAATATATAAAGATAATAATGCACACACGTGGGCTCGAACCCACGTAACCAAGACTGCACACGTTTGCTTAACCACTACACTACCGTCAGGTTCACTGATATTGCTTCACAGCCTATATATTGTATTGCTAGATCAAGATGTACTGCGTCGGTCGGCCAATGACCTGTTTTCGACGTCTAGGGGAGGTCAGGATTGAACGTCATATCCACGTATATGGGAGGTCATTGTTTTACGTCCAGATGCGCACCTTGCACAGACGTCGTTTGGACGTAAATAAAAGGTCACGACCGACCGACGCGATATTGACGTGATCTGGAGGTTGAGTGGACGTCGGATGTTTAGTGGGTTATAACTAACAAATTCATGTGCTTCTGTCTCCATTTATGAAAATCTTTGACACCTGTTGCTCATTTTTAGACATTTTTGACAATATTGAGCTACAGTGATGTAATAAGAGAGACACATCCACACAGTGTAGCCCTACTCTTTTGGATCTCAGTTGCAAAGTGGGCACACATATATTTTTTGACTTGCAAAAATAACTGTAGGCTGTCAAATCATTTTCAGATCACAGATTCAAAAATCAAAATTGGTAAAAACAGTGTGAGGGGCATGGGTGGCTGACTCCTCGCAGTCAGGGGAGCGCGACGGTGTCTTGTGTATAAAAGAGAATATCAATTACTCAAAAAAGTAAGGGCCGCTCTAAAACAGTTCTGAGTGTGAAAATGAAAAGGGAAATAAAGGTCAAAATCTGTACAAAGTCCAGTGTGCATGTTATGTCCCCTTTAATACGACACAGCGATACTGTGATATTAACTGTTGTCTTTTAATTTAGGTCAGTGGGGTTACCAAGATTAATTTTCAACCATGGATGATCGTGTGACAATCTACCAAAATGGCCAACTACCAACTGAAATAAATTTGGGAAAAAAAAATGTTTTATTCGCACTCTTCGTTGCCTCCAAATTGAAATACATTGGTTTTACAGCCCTACAAATTTAAACAGATTTGACCAAACCACTCTCACTCCATATAACCGATTTTATTACAACATATATCAAATTACTTCATACTTTTATTACATTATCTGCGTGTCGACAGATCCCTGTGAAAATCAATGAGAGTGAAAATGCGGTGTCCTATCAGCAGCATCATAATATGAAGATGGATTTTCTCTTATTATGATGTATTACAGTGAGTACTACATTGTGTGCAGTTGTGTCACCGTATTTTTTATTAGCACAGCGCCCGTGATGGCAACAAGATTGAAATAGGAATATTAACATGTGTTTGTCATCACAAATCATGCACCGCGACTGACTCACAAGTTGAAGAAAATAAAACAAAGTGCACATAAGTGTAATAGACTCTAGTAGTTTCTGTAGGGAACAATGAGACATATATGTGCAGATTTAGAGAATGTAGTCAGTACAAGTCAACATTGACATTAGATACATATTGCTGTAATTGGTCAATTACCATTTTAATCTTCTTCTCTTCATTTAAGTTTGAAGAATAGTTATTTTTTTTCAATGCTTATAAAATTACCTGAATGAAGGCCTCTCTGCAGAGAAAAGTACTCCCATTGACATGCAGTATTAATTGATAGAAGTTTAATTTTTCATAATCAACAACTATCTATTTCATAAATCAATGGGTATCTCTCTGTCTGTCTGTTTGACTCATGGACTGTCTGGTCAACTTGAATTTTCATATATGTGCATCCTTTATTTTTGTCTCATTTGGTATTTTTCTAATTAACAAAAAGGGTTAAACCAGTTAAACAGATTGGTTACCATGGCGGCGCATGAACATGCTGCGGCTTCTCTCTCTGGTGACGTTTCTACCCTTTTCTACCCTTTTCTGCAAACTGCATTTGCAGTTTTTGTGATCCGCATTGTTTTGCAAGATGTTGTTGTACATCTTTGCCATGTTTTTGTGGAGTTCAGCGGATTTTTTACTGCCAAAGCTCTTTGCTAGCAATGAACAGAAGATGTGTTTTTAAAAGTAAACACACATTTAGCATCTGAGCTAAAGGCTTTTTGAGCAGTATTTAAGACCTACAAATCCAGAGATATCATCTTCTGAAGCGCTGACAGGTCACAGAGGGCCCCACGCATCTGCAGCACAGTGGAGGCGTCACAAGAGGCGCTACAGGAGTCCCGGCCTCCGTTGTGGGCAACTTCTACAGAGGGACTGTAGAGAGCATCCTGACCAGCTCCATCACTGGGTGGCACGGCACCAGCACTGCCTCCTGCCGAAGGAGCCTCCAGCGCATCGTGAGAGCAGCAGAGAAGATCTGTGGAGCCCCTCTCCCCACCATTAAGGACATATACTCCACCCGTCTCACCCGCAAAGCCGTCAGAATCACCAGGGACCCTACGCACCCATCACACAGGCTCTTCAGGGTAATGCCTTCAGGGAGGAGACTGCAGAATTTACGGAACATTTCCAGTCGACTTAAAAAACAGTTTCATTCACAAGGCCATCAGGAAGCTGAACACCGCTCATAGTAAAAGAAGGCATTCTGCCAATGTTGCTCAAAAGGTTCTGCTTAAATCGTAAAGATCGTAAAGATTGTTCACATTTGAGACAATGTCAAAATCATTCAATCAACCCCCATGGAGCTCCGGCTGTAGCAGACCAGTGTCTGCATACACTGGTATTGAATGTGTGAATGGTTTCTTGATGTGAAGTGCCTTAAAAATAGAAAATGTATCTGTACTTTCTATGAGGACAGTAATGCGCTTTTAAGATGATAAATTGTGTATATTATTCAGAGAAAATTCCACTGTTTTGGGAGATCAAGTACATTTTGAACATTGATACCTTGTGGCTCCTTTGTGGTAAAATGTTGGTTCCTCTGTCATATGACAGTCACTTTCATGCATACAGTGTAAAGGTTGATGGAGAATGGACGTTACTAAAACCAGGCGATGAAATGGACTTCCAAGTAGTTGACACTTATTCTGTGGATAATAGTTTGTATGTCACACTTCGACATAGTATTTAAAGATGTACAAAAGTAACGTGAAAATGTAAGATCTTCTGTCACGTGTTATTTTTATGTATGCAGTTTTAAGGATGTTTAAAGTTAATGAAATCAAATGAAATGAAATTGAAATTTGAAAATAAAAAATATATTCTCATAAATGTATTTGCTACTATCTTTTGTATAATGTACACACACACAAATATATGAAATAAATAACGGTACTATACTGTACCCTAAAAAGGCCAATTTTGTACCCTTTTTAAAGGTCCATTTCTGTACTTCAAAATAAGGGTACAAAGTTGCCACCAGAGGTACAAGATTGGCCTTTGTAAGGTACAAATTGCAAGGGTACAAATAAGTACCCTGTGTCAAGGGTACAAAATTGTACCTTTCGAGGGTACTGCCCCAGTGACAAGCCATTGTACCCCTAAAGGTCCAATTCTGTACTTTATTTTCTGAGAGTGTAGTTTTGTACTGCTGCAAAAAAATCTATTAGGACGTAATAATATTAATGCAGACTTGTGGTGTTATAGCAACTATATCTTTAGATCATATCACTGATGATCTAAAGTAGGGTTAGCTGGGTGCACTTGTTTGGTGAACAGGAGTCCACTTCAATTTTACCAAGTGTGATCCCCCTTAAGTGTACACGGAGATTCTCTACACATTCTGTTTGAAGGCAAAGCAGATTCACCCATGCACTGGCAGCTCTGTTACGAGCCTCTCCATCAGAACCACCCAGCCGAGGCAATCATGCCAAAATAATAAATACTAAATGCCTCTCTGTGGTTGCATTGAGAGGGGGAAATAGTCAGTTAATTAGGTTGATCTCGTCTATGAGAAAATGCCCCCGACCACTTCCAAAAAACTGTTCTGTCAAATCAATGATCCGTTAATTATATGCTAAGGAGGGCAATGCTTTATGTTTCCATGTCACCAATGGGTATGTTATTTGTTTGCATACAGCTTTGTTTGTGACTACTACAACTAAAACAACTGCTACTTCTACCATTACTATCACCACTACTATGTGTACAGTCTTTGGCAGAGTATATGCAAATTCTTATTTAATCCGGATATTAAAAATGTTTTTCACTGACTTTTTGGTTAGAACACCCACTGAGCATAAGTCTTAATCAGTTTCCCATGGAGAGATTCCTTTTGCCCCACCAGAGTGAACTCAGCCCAGCTGCACACTGCATGACCTCTCCACGCTCCTCCCCCTCGCTCCCTCCTCCATAGCGGTTGATATTTAATGCGTAGGTGGGCCTCTGCAGCAGTGATGGACAGCCCGGAAAGTGGAAGTTGACGTGGCACTGGCTGAATGCAAAACCGTCAAAACACAGCCATCGTTGGCGAGACACATCCCAGGAGCGGCAAGTAAGGGAAGAAGCCGGCCGAGGAGGGAGGAAAGGTGAGAGGAGGCCTTGGAGACAAGTGTGAAGGGGACAAGACCGACAGGCCGAGAAAGAGAGGGCGACAGTGGAATTATGGGAAACGCTGCCATCTGGGTGTTTCCTGCTAAAGGGGACAGGGGATAAAGATGAGACGTCCAAACCTTTATATATTCATAAGGCTCAACCACTCCATCCACTCTTTTGGGCGGTAAGACATTTTCAAATGTAAACAATAAGGACCACATAAAGGCTGGAACTGTCACCAAGCACACGCACTCAAACATCAAACTTTATCCTTGATCTAATGATCAGCTATCAAGGCTGTCTCAAATCACACTTATGATTGAAAGTGGCAACTATTTCTGATGGATGAAGTGAATGAGAATATCATATGCATACACGGGTTATAGGCCACAATATGTCGGCTCAGGGCAAGTAAACCTGCATTGGTATAGCCTGTCTGTCTGTGGGACCCACCAACTATTCACACACATACCAGACTCATTCTAGGCAATGGGGGTGAAGTGACATGTCAGTTTGGCACTTTACAGCCACTGTGGCACCTGGTGTCTTGCCAAGGACACAACAACAGCAGACATCAGTGGGAGTAGGTGGAGAAGGTCTTGTGGTCAAACCCACAACCTTCAGGCTCAGGTCAATGCTCTACCAACCGAGCAACTGTCACAGCCTATACAGATTTAGGGCTATACAATAATAAATTGAATTAAATTGAAATTGCATTTATGTGCGGCATTACTATATTGCATTTATGTATTATGTCACTGTAGAAAACATGTTTTTTGATTTATTTATTTAGAACCGCTCACAGTGCATCCTTAAAACTTTATTAATTGTGAATTGTTTTAATTGTTTAGTTTTTTTGCACAAAATTATCCAGGTGTCGTTACAATGTTGATTTACATTATTTGCCTTTTATCAAAATATATGTTTTTCTTCCTCTTTTTTACAACTGCCTTAAGTATTTCTGCAATATTGTTTGGGCTTGTCTGAAGGATTCTTCTTTTTAAGAACATGCCTACATGCCTTTTCTACATTCATATTGGTGTTTTGACAGATGTGGTTGCCGGCTTTGTCACATGTGTGCAAACAGAGATGGCAGAATATTGCCTGTCACCTCCAAACCATTTCAGCAGAGACGCTCTCCTCTGGGGCCTGAAGTGTTTCTGTCGTGTTGTCCAAAGGATTGGTCTGTGATGAGGAGGAACAGTACACAGATGAAACTTGGAAATGTTTAATATCATTAAAACGTTAATTTCAAATTAAAATGTGAAACCCATTTAGGTTATAGACTAATTTGTATTTTTCTATGAATATTACAGCCCATGTTTTACATTTTTCACACACTGTGAACCTTCTAATTCCTCCTAAATTCCACTAGGAATTTGCATTGGCTAATGGTGCAAAAAAGTAAAAAATAGATTTTAAAAAGGCATAAATATACACACAATAGCCATTTAACCCTCTCCAGACAGGCCCTGCAGATTTGCAACAATTTCATTTCTAATGACTCAACTATTCCACGACCATATTTTTGCTCAGAACCACCCTTTTTTCTCAGAAGTACCGCTGCTGGACTTAGTTGAGTTAGCAACACATAGTTTTCCACCTGCTCACCAGGGGTGAAGCTGTCTCATTTCCAAAATTTCTGCCTCCTTGGTTTCACCGAAACAGATTTTCTAGGCTTCAATTTCAAGTCAGTATCACTACCAACCTCTAATCGTTTGAAACCAAAACTGCATACAATTAAAGATTAATATATACAGTACATGCCAATTTGTATATTATTTCTCCTCTGGGTTTTTTCCCCGGGTCAGCCCTATTTACCACAGCAGGCCAATGTTGCAAATCTGCAACATCCAAGAATGCATTGCCTGTGAAGGTCTCTCTGCCAAAAAAAAGTCAGGATTGTATATTATATATTACTACCCCATAGGATCATTTTCCCCAAATATCAGTTTTACTTGTCAGTAAAACTAAATTGAACCCGAGAGGGTTAACAGTGCAGGTTGTCCATAATAGTGACCAGAAGTATGATAATATGAAGTGACAGTAGTATCGTTACAGGGCAGGCATCTATACAATAATAGTAGTTCATTCTGAATCAGTTGTAAAAGTTTTGTCAAGGTAATTTTCCCACTCAGTTTATTCATTTAGACAGCACCTACATTTTCCAGCGGTGCTTTTTCTGGGGCTCCAAACCTCATTTGGTGACAGCCTGTTGCACAAAGCCATTAACCTGCAGAGTCAGTGGTGTTAGCAGCTTGTTTGGATGATGTAGATGCTGGATGAATATTTAGCACTTCCTGCAGCAGACGCATAAATCTCGTCCATATGTCAGGGCCTATACACCCGAGAGTGCAGACTACAGGTATTCATCATTACAGGCATCATGTTGAGAGACCTCTAATGCACATAACTCCCTAACAAGCTTCAGACGACTGACATGTTTGTCTATTAAAGCATATGCAACACTCCGTCACTGACAAAACTCTGACCATTTTCATATTCCCGCTGGTGTTATTTTTACCACATGGCGTGACATTTATGTAGATGCAGAGTTTTGTTGTCGACTAGGAGAGTGGAAGCATAGTCACCTGGAAGTAGAATATAATGCAAGACTTAATGTAATCTTTCCATCATGCAGCAGGTGCAGGTGGTTCAGGCGCTCGCAGCACTAAAACACATTTCACTTATAGAAAAGACTCTAGTTCAAACAAAGAAAGGTGGTTTCTACAGCAACGGCTGCTGATCTCACAGCCAGGAAAGTATTGGGGTTTTAAATATGTGATAACAAATATTCCGAAAATATGGCTTTAGGTATGCTATAACATGGATTTTTGTTTTTGTTTTTATATGCAAATTGTTTAAGTTCATCTTCCTATGGACTCACCACCTGCAGGAGGATCAGTTAGGGGCTGGTGCAATGTGAATTGGGTGCCACCCCCTGACCCAGAAATGGATTAAGGGAAAGAAAATGAATGGCTGGATAGATTTAAGTTTATTTAAGGAAAGCCACTTTGATTATAACAAGAATAATAAAATATAATTACATAAACACAAAACATTATTAAAAAAATACAAAAATAAATAGCAATAGAAAATGCTCCTTCGCACCCCGCTCCTCCCCTCTGCTAAAATTAAACATTTAGAGAGAGACAAAGTAAAAAAGATAAAAAAGACAAAAGCTACACCAATAATACATATCCTTTTATGTTGTCTAGTTTTGCCCGTCAATCTAAACTACATGAATTTGGCTTCTTAAGACAACAGTACACAATAATCCAATTATAAAGTTATTTGTGTACAGCCCAAAAATCCATAGGGGTCATCTCAGATCAATTTAGCCAGAGAAAAGCAGGACACCAAACAAAAAAAGAGTTGGTTTTCAATTAAGATGGGGGTTTTAACCACTGATAAGAAAGGATATCAGCCCCAAACATCCACTTCCCACAGACAATTATTCAGAATAATTACATCTTCCACCAACACACAAAATAATTGGTATTAAAATCTAAATTCTTAAAGGGAGAGGTGCTGTTTTGCCACCCTCTCCAAAAAGTGAAGATACATTAGATGACAATTCCACAGAGGATAGCATTTTAATCCTATTCTACTCAATGTGCAAGTCAAAATGTTGTTAATTAAGTCTTAATTTGATTCAAAGCGTTAACCAACACAGAGCATCTGCTTGATAGAGACATGTTGTGACAGTGTTGTTCTACAGTAATTAGTTGTTATCAGCGACGGTGCTGAAAAGGAAAATGACACGCAACAAGATTCAGGTCCGTAAAAAAAAAAGTTCCACCATCAAATGAATGATGGAGCAAAAAAACCTGCGTGTGTGTGTGTGTGTGCGTGCGTGCATGCGTGTGTATGTGTGTATGTGTGTGTGTATGTCAGCCGATACACAAATATAGGTGTCTAGTTCCACTCGGTGCAAACATGAAAGGTTTGTTTGGAGTTTAAATTGTTTGTGATTGCCCTCTCAGCTGCTTTTAAATATTCCCCCCCGATTCAGGCACAATGACTTGGCAAATTGATCGCTCTCGGAGGAGGTTCAGCTGGGTGGGCGCCGTGGCAACAGTGACAGTGGGATGTATGAAATTGGCCTCGAACTCAGACTTTAGCAATCCCAAAACCTGTTAGTGTGTGACCGCAGCAGTAAGGGGAGAGAGAGGGGCTCCGGCAAGGCTCCCACTTACTTCACTGGACTGACAATAACTTATGATGTACTATGTGACTTCACCTCATTAAAGCTGGGGTACCTAACTTTCAAACCACAAAAACAAGTTACTTCCTTAGAATGGTTTGGTTGCATCACTAATTTTCACATGGATTTCATAATGGTCTCTTTTTTTAGGCAGAAAAGTGCAAAAGAGAGGACCGCCCTCACTCAGCCAATCAACTCTCAACCCCAAAAAAGTGAAATAGTCACTCAGGGGGTTCTTTCTTATAAGTATGCAAAAGATGACATGTTTTCTAATAATATGGAAGTCAGCTTTGTGTTGGGACAAGCAATGGGGTAGGAGTTTATAAGACAATTTTTTTCATGGAATGTATTAATATTGTACTTGCCGGATTATTGCGGTATTTTGTTGCATTACCATGAAAAAGTGGAGCAAATAAATAAAGTAAGATACCCCAGCTTTTATAGACCCCAGGGATTTGCAACATCTATGTCTATTTCCAATCTTTTTGAACGGTGTAAGAAAAATAAATGCACATACAGCCTCAATCCCCTTGAGGTTGAATTAATAGTCAATGAATGTATGTGAAAGTTTTCTTGCCTTTTTTTGTTAAAAATGACCACAGACATAATAAACTAAACCAAGCCATTTACACCATTTGTAAAAGAAGTTTGACATCCTCATATGGGTTTTATTCCCATGTCTTCGTTATGAAGAATGGTTTCACGATGAGCCGCTCTTGTCTTCGATGCCTGCTGCCAACGTCATTATAAAATACATATGACCTTCTCTTTGGCCACGGTTATAAAAACGAGGCGGTTAAAATCCCTAATGCATTTCATAGGGTTTATAAATCCACTGGCTGTTAGCTGGAGCCTGCTTTTGACTGTTAACTGTGGTGTGCACGCTGGGCCGAACAACATCACGGCAGGACACCAGTGACAGCCACAGAGCGCCGTAGATTTGAGGCCCTTATTTTCTGCACAAGGGAGGACATTATCGACTATGAGGTCTCTACTAATGCACTGTAAAAGCTGCCACTGTACATCGGGCTGTGTAAGTCAAGATAGACTTCCTCTAAAAGGTGAGAAATAATGAACATGGAGTATTATGTCAGAGCAGAGAGCAGAGAACCAGATTATTTCATTGCTTACAACTAAAATGCCTTTGTCTTTTGCATACTAACCTTCTTTGGATCTTTTATAACGCTTTTGAAGAAACTATAGCTAAAGCTGAACTCATCATTTTGCCAGTATGCAGAAGCTGGTGATTTTCCACTGGATGTTTTGGTTGTCTGAAGGTCGATTATTAGTGCCAGTATATGCAGGACTTTGAGATGAGTGTCTGTTTTGTCTTGTATAAAGCCCTGTGCATTCTGTAAAACTTTGGTCTTATCGTTTTAATATCAATAAAACATGTCTTCTGCCTGTGACATGATACCAGACTTTGTCATTTTCTTCACTTCTTGTATAATAATAATACATCAAACTTATATAGCGCTTTTATGGGAACTCAGAGATGCTTTTGTTCTCCTTGACACATTATTTTGCTGTCTGCATGTATTGCCCAGATCCAATTTGCAGTAGTCAATAAGTTGTGTTTATTTGTTGCTTTTTTTATTATAATAATTTCCGGTAATAATAAAGTAATTAAGAGCCCTTTTTCACTTTTGGCTCAATTTTACTGGATATACAGTAAGTCTGGTTCACATGGAAAAAATGCTTCTCGGATCTGTTTCGAAAGACGAGTAGACCCATGTTGACTCTTTTGGTGATTTTAGATCCAAACATACATGCAAAAAAAAAAATTCCCCACATGGACCAGAACGAGTCCAGTTAGAGTAAACTAGACCCACAACATAACTTAAAAGGATATTCTAAAATAAGATGAGATAAACTTTATTAATCTCACAATGGAGAAATGTACAGACTTCTACACTTCTGTAATCATGCCATTTGTCCGTTGCTCTCCTCTGTGGTGAAAAAACGCTTTCCAAACCAAAATTATTCCAATTGATCTCCTTGTCACGAGCAACAAGGCGATCAGTAATTATTCGAAATGGCTTCACGTGTTCTGCTGTGCACGCCGTGATGAAACGCGCTTCCATCACCATTCATCACCGGACGCAGTGAGTCTCACCGACAACCCTCCGGCCGAGCAACCCCGGATTGACCCCCGCCAGAGACAAAATTGCAACTCCATATCGCGAAAAGAGTAACTGCCCAAGCGCCTTCGCGAAATCGCCGATTGGACATCCGCCGCTCATCAATCAGAGTTGCATCCTCGTTTCGGTTTGTGCGTGTGGGAGTAGGGAGCGTGTATCCGCCGCCGGGGAGGGGTCCTTTGTGCAGCCCATTGGTCATATTGCTCACTTTCAAATCACCTCATCAACTTTAATACCTTTTTGTGAGCCGATACACCCCTGAGCACGGTCAAGGAGAAGCAAAGCGATTTGGAGATCCTCATTATGCGCGGTCAAGGCGACACGCGTGCTTATTCCTAAACCACTACATCTCCATTTAGCTCCCTCGTCTTGGCAGTTATGGGCCGTGCGGATGCAGATAATATAGACCCTTCCGCTGTTAATGTATTTGCATAGACGCAGTTAGGAGAGAAGCCAGCATTCATACGCATTCATGAGAGTTTTGGACACGTTTGCAGACAGAAACAGTCGTTTTGGACGTGTGTGGGTGTTTATGTTTGTTGATGAATACTTGGAGACTTCAGTGAGATGATGGGTTTTAGTTTATGCTAGACACAATATTCCATTTCTTCACCGTAGAGTCAGTGCACCTGTGGACTGGTCTCCCTTCGGCGATGACCTGCCTGGGAGCTGCCTCAGTCCTCGTTCTACAGCCTCGGATTTATCTTGGATTTATAGCCTGTCTATCCACGGGAACGGATCTTTCTCTCAATATGGGCCTCAAAGACATTTCTCACTTTTTTCTTACCGTTTTCTCATTGGTTTTTTTTATTATTTTTAGTGGTTCCTCCCCAACACAGGAGAGTCTAAGAACAGCGGCACGGTGGCTGAGTGGATAGCACTCTCGCCTCTCAGCAAGAAGGTCCTGGGTTCGAATCCCGGTTGGACCAGGGCCTTTCTGAGTGGAGTTTGCATGTTCTCCCCGTGTCTGCGTAGGTTTCCTCCAGGTGCTCCGGTTTCCCCTACCACTAAAAATATGTACAATAGGTCTGGCATGTGCCTCCTGTACTGGCACCCCCACTCCCAAAAATAACAATTGTAAACCGCTTTGAGACTCCGATGTGCAGTGAAAAGGCGGTATATAAATAAAGATTACTTACTTACTTACTAAGAACAGTAATGATCCGAGCACATTTATTAACATTTATGGACATCGGTCATCGTGCTCCCTACCAACCAATGGCTCCTATGGGTTTGCTATTATTGCATTTCCTGTGTTCTAACTATTTGATTCTCTGATTTGTTGTTGGTGAATCGACAACTTTGTAAGATTTAATAAAAAATTCAAGACCAAGGTGGAAATGAAACAAAAAAAACTGATTATAGGAACAGAGGCAAAAGCGACAAACATAGACAATGGACCAGCAACAAATAGAGGGACACAGGTGAACCACATTAGGGCGGGGCATATAATCAACATGGAACAGGATATAAAATGATTTTGAAAGAAAAACCAAGAAATAAAAAAAGTCCACACCATGAAACATGCAAATTGAGAGTTTGAGCTGCCTTGCTAATTTCCTAATTTTCAGTTTTTTTATTTTTGTAACTGCAAAGAAAATAGTTAGTACAACATTTGATCAACCAAGAAACCATTTAATTTAATCGTATGCTATACATTGAATCAACGTCGTGCCTATAGACTATCATAAGTCAAAAGCTTCGACCATTTCTCATGTTCAGTTGTACAAAAAGGTAGAAAAACTATGACACTAATACACAACACCAAACTAGCGTCTCGATGGCGGCTTTAGAGACAATACACACATCTATTGTATGGGCTCTCCACGAGATAGCCCCATCACAAGGTTTGATAGATTGGTAATCCTGAAGCAGTGGTGGTCCCTGGACAGGTCACAGGGTCTCAGTCTGATGCCAAAGGTACAATGGGTAATGGCAGACATCCATCTCAGAGCATGAGGGGGTAACAACAAACAACCCTGGATGGTGACACCTTATAATGGGCAATAGGCTGCTGCTACTTCCCCCCATTACTGTCAGAGATGAGGACAGGGGAGAGCTCTGTGCTATTGTGTGTGTTCGTGTGGGTAGGTGACAGTGGTTTTAATGGATTCAGTGGGCGCTGTAATGTAAGAGGATGTAAATGTTTTGTATGCCAGAATACGGTGGCAATGGTGACGTCAGGAAAGAACAATGGAATGTGTAGAGGGTGGCGCTATTCCGATCTTTTGAGAGAGAACTGCCCGGGTCATCTGTGTACAGTAGGGGTGGGAACCTAAGGGTACCTCACGATACGATACGATACACGATACAAAGCTCACGATAACAATAATATCACGATAACGATATTACGATAACGATTTTATCACGATATGACAATTATTGATATATTGGTCAGAAATATACAATATGTCAATTTATGGCATAAATAAAAGAACAAATACTCTTGATTTCATGGTTAATAGAATGGAGATGCGTAATATAGCCATATATTAAGTATTGATGCCAATAAAAAAAATGTTAAAAAAAATGATTTTTTTAAAACTGATTTTTTTTTTTCACCTAAGACCTTAGCAGTGGCATCACAAAAATCAAATCATTCCATTAGGCCAATACAGTACGTGACCAGTTAGTAAAATTAGTTTTATTGCCTACCTTCCTATTTCTCATTTCACAATGCCTTTGAGCATACTGTAAAATTCTACCATATATTTTCTTTCCATACTTTATTAAGACTTTCACACAACATTCAAGACAAAATTCCATACTTATAAGGACTTTCAAGACTTTAGCAAGCACCCTGTGTGTATAGAATGTATTGTTATTAATAATTCTACAGCAGTAAAAATGATCAATGAATTAAAATGAATACATGAAGTGACTGTAGTGCTTCTTTACTATCTGGCAACTAATAAAACTAATTTAAGGCTACATTTAATAATGTGCTGAAGTTTAAGCTCGGATACCAGGTCACTATTTCACTACATGGATTGTTGGATTTTATGACATAGTTTGTGGTTTGAAAGTTAGGTACCTCAGCTTTAAAGAATGATTTTTATCCACAATGACAAATAAAAACCATACCCACTTACTCACTATTAGCAGTTAGCCAAATAATCTCGACTTGTTTCTTCAAATCACAAAACCTATTACATAAAAGATGTTTGTTAACAGTATTAGAATAATGAAATCCCCAACACAAAACGTGTTACTGCACTGAATACTAAAACAAATAAATCTCATATTTTAATTGCTCTCCGATGCGCATTGTTTTTCACACATTGTTTTTGACAAGATTTCCCAACGCTATTATTTACAGACAAGATCAAAGATGTTTTTATTGTATTTCAAAATTGTTGATGCTTGGAACTAATCTTAGGGTGTTCCTCTTAAATTGTAGCCGAGTTGTGATTCGGAAATCTCTCCACAAACAATAGAAAAGTTTCATGCAGTGACTTTCAAAGCAGGTTTCATGAATTATTCTGTTAACTAAAAATCTACTTTGCTCCAAAACCATCATTTATTAATGTTAATCAGACAACTGGGCTGCTCTTTGCTTATTGTCACTGACAGCCTGCGCAGTTCTAAAATATTAAAAGTTAGTTGTAAGGAGCGCTGAAAGTTTATTTCAATGGACTTGGGTTACTTCTGCAGACAGAAAGTGGAGGAAAAAGTCACTGTTGACAACTTTCAGATGGCTCCGGTTTTTGCAATTACATGTTAGCAGCTCTGTTATGTGGGAGATATCACAAGACGGTCACAGTCTGCCACACCGCACACGGAAACCAGACATTGGAAATTAAATCTATAAGGAACGCTTCCATTTTCTCACCATTAGTTTCTGGGAATTTTAATTAAGTACAAGCCATAAATCTTGATTTCTTTTCTAATCCATTTCTTTGCTGTCCTTGTAAGCCCTCCGTGTTCAGCTGAAACGCTGCTATAAAACTGGGAGAATTTACAAATAAGATTTTCTAGGATGTTGATTTTGAACGTTAAGATGTCTTAGTGTTATGAGACCGGTGAAATACAGCCCGCAGAGAAACATCATCATTTGTTTGATGAGGTTCAAGTGTAAGAGTGCGAAAAAGATGGTGTCTGGATGAAGGAAAAATATGGCCGCTGACAGTTAAACATATAACAGACTATTCAAGCGACACATAAATACATATCAAATATCATGTCCATCCTCAGTGAATCCTCTCAGTCCTTCATGTTTAAGGAAGAGTGGAAAAATACAGAAATGAGAAAAACACATAGGGCTGCCAGATCTTTTGCAATCAGTTTGAAACGGTCTTTTTTGGGGTCGCAATTAACCAAGACAATTATTTGTAATCTTTGCAAACTAAAAAATGAATTTGAATTGAAGTTTTCTTGTGATGTGAGTATTTTCTGAAAATGTTTTTAATGGAAAAAGCATGTATCTTTCAGCTTGTTGTCAATATAAAAATATATGAAAATATAATATACCGTATATGTAAGGGATAAAGTATATTACGCAGGTCATTATCGGAAAATAAGTACCGACAGGGCGAAGCGGACCCCGCCCTGAAGGTACTTATTTTCCGATAATGACCTGCGTAACATACGTTATCCCGCTTATTATACGGCTTTATACCAACAGAACACACAACATAAACTTCAGTCCAGTTTTAGGAATGCCAAAAGGTTTATTTAATGACAGAAAATAAAATAGTTCCCAAAGGCTTTCCCGTGGCTATGCTAGCAACAGTTAGGCTGGGAACTTCCAAACTAGAACTCTCTGGAACTGCATGAAAACTGAACAAAGAATTCTGAACATCAGCGGTGAGTGACCCATACATAAACCTAACCTAAATCCAAAATTTGATCTTCTGCAAATGTGTCCAAAAATGTGCCGGTATCTTAAAATGTGCCGGTATCTACTTCCGGGTTTTTCGGGCTCGCCTTTTCTCGAATTACATCAGTGTTTTTGTCATGAAAACGTAAACGGAAAATTCTGAAAACTTCCGTGCACTTGTATTAAGACTGGATATGTATAAATTACTCTCCGATTAACATTTCATTGCGTTGATTGATTGGCATTTGCGTTTATTGAGCGGCCGGAACTACTTCCGGGTTTTTCACGATCGCTTTTTGACGCAGAGAATAGTATTTTTGTCATGAAGACAAGACCAGAAAATTCTGAAAATTTTTGTGCATGTGTGTGAAGAATGTATATGTATAAGTATTCTCGGATTAACATTTAAGTGTGTTGATTGAGCGTGGCTTGCTCCGGAGTGGCCGGAAATACTTGCGGAGTTATCCACGCATTTGAAAGACAAGCAGAGGGTGCGTTGCCATGGGCAGCGGTCATTATTGTTTTGAGAGGTCCGTTATAGAAAATAATGACCGGTAGAACGTTTTGAAATTACATTCAAATCAATTGAGCGTTCTACTGCTGCTCTGAGGAGCCGTATAATAAACATTAATAATACTGATAATTAATATAGATATAGAAATATACACCTTTTCTGACTGGATTTGTGTAACAGCACAAATGGTTGTACTATAGGTTATAACTCAATTTACATTTTCTAAAATTGTATGTATGAGGTAACTGCTTCTTTTCAAACGGCTGTTTCAAATTTGCCAAATTTAGACTTTTCAAAATACAGGATTAATTACAAAATATCCCTTCGCAATTGCAATACTGGTCAGAAATATCACAGTCAGATATTTGCCTACTCTACTCCACAGCAGCAACGCCAGAAAAAGGGAAGGATAACTATCAGGATATTTTAAAAACAGGTCCATTGGCAAATCTTATTTTAAGACAGTTAAAATGTCCAGATAAAAACTTCAAACAGCAAGCACTTTAAATGAGTTTTTGCAGCATTTGAGTAAAGAGATACAGATCTATTGTATTGGCAATGAATTCTTTTTTCAATTCAAAGCGCCTCTACCCCTTTTTTGGTATTTCTACCGCGCTTGCAGCCCGAGGATCCAAATAGCACATGTGTATCTGCAGCTAGTACTATTTCTGATCCAGCACTGCACTCTCTTCTTGTTTAATACCTGTGCTAGTAGGATTCGGCTGCACAACTTTCATTTCTGGTCTAATGTTCCTTCTAGACATCTGTTGCAAAATAACCAACCATTCTTTCTTCAATAAACCTTATTGCAAAAGCCTTCACAATAAACTTCAAGTGTGGCGCACGCTTGCACTATTGTTTAAAAATAGAAAAAGGGAAATGTATTACTCGTCATCGATTTTGCAATTGTCCAGTAATAACAATTTACTCAAAGGTCAGCTCTTATTTTTACAACCTCATTCCTCTTCACAACAAAACCTGCTCGCTGCCTTATGAATAATGCGCACTTGTCCACTAAGTTCGCCAGTCGGACGGAGATGTTTTTCCAATTATCTTGTGAGCTGTAATTCTCTGGTGCCAGCGTTCACAGTGGAAGTTATTAAAAAACTCAAAGGGAAGGCCGATTCTGCAGCTTTATTTTCTCATTCAGACACAGCAACTGGATTTAATATGATATTGCTCTCAATCTTGGCAGCATATCTTCTTTGTTGTGCTGAGAAATCAATAGCAAACTTTCATTTT
Source organism: Knipowitschia caucasica (assembly GCA_964034765.1). Classification (NCBI taxonomy): domain Eukaryota; kingdom Metazoa; phylum Chordata; class Actinopteri; order Gobiiformes; family Gobiidae; genus Knipowitschia; species Knipowitschia caucasica. The sequence goes on along the minus strand of OZ035836.1, from coordinate 20,470,611 downwards.
CCCACACTTTTAATTTTCTTGCTTTCTGGTGTGACTCCTTTTCCATTCTTTCCTTTCCCCGGTCTTTTCAATATACCGCCAATCAATAATTTTAACTTTAATCCAGATCCTCCCCAGACCCATTATGCCACTGTATTGTACTTTATAATAGCTTCAAACCTGATTTCGGAGATCCCATCAACCTTTCGCCATCTCTTCTCGATTCTTCCGTCCGATTTTCTCTCTCAGCGGCCAATTAAAAACCCGAGACAGCAGTGACCATGCCCCATGCTGCTTTGAGTGATTGAACAGACTTGCACCTCAGTCGGGGTGCATCAGGGGGCTTTGATCTCAGCGGACTTCCCCCTATGTCCAATAAATAATTTTCCTCCCTTGACCAAAGCGATGAAGAAATTCCACTTTATCTACCGCTGATATCATACCGCGCTTTCACTGTTCAACATTAAATGGGCGATTTGGAGATGACCCTTGTGATAAGGCCAAGGAGTGATTTATTGTGCGGGTGCCAGGGCTTACGACAGGTTTTCTTCTATGGATTCACTCTTCTCCGAGATAGCAATCGATGAGATCATTCTTTTGTGGTCTATGCTGGGGGAATGTGAGAAGAAGGATTGTCCAACAGTGGGATCAGCTGGACATAGCACACTCCAGGCCGTGATCTCTGAGCTCATGAGGTCATGGAGAAAGAGGGCATCGTTACAGCTCCAAACAGGGAGAAATAAAGAATGAAATGTAATCTAATTCTTTGTGAGATGAAGTGCTATTTTGGTGATGTCATATGTCATGGAGTGTTGGCACAGTAAAAGAGATTGCGGCACATCAACCACGACTATTAAATTACTCTCACAGAAAAAATGGAAACAATACATGTGCTTTTTTACTATCAATTCAATCAAGAATATTTTATTAGACCTAAATCCGAAAATCAAACAAACTAACTCAATGCAATGATAAAAAACACATGGGGCAGATGACCAGTGTCCATGACTGTTAATAAATGTCCATAAATGTCCTACAAGAAATGGACCATCACCACTGTCCTTAGAACCTCCTGCATCGGCAAGTAACAACAACAAAAACCCAGTGGGGAAAAGCGAGGTAAGTTTTCGTTTCTTAGAACCATGACCAAGGCCATGCAATGTATGTGACTATGTCTGCCATTAGCAGAAGTCACTCTAGAATAGATATAGATTAAAATAAATTACTGCGTGAATTTGCAAACTCAAAATGGACTTTTTCAAGGCAATCTGGCAACCTACTCGTTATCCCATTCAAATACATAATCTGTCCTTAAGTTGTCGATGTGCAGCACATTGGAAAATATGTGTTTATAAATGTGCTACACAAGTAAAGTGGATAGGATTGGATAAACAAGTTGTATTTGTGAAGATACAGGTTGAAAATCACAAATTATTATATTACAGCTGAAGGTACCTTTCCCAATTAATTTCTCATTTATTTAGATATGTTTAATGAATGGACACCATTCATGGACTTCATTCAAACAAATGAATATGGCGGTATTGAACTGACTAATTCATGTTTCCAGAGGAACGGACTGTGATTTTTCAGATTCAATTATTTTTGGAGGTACTCACTGTTCTCACTGTTTGGTGTCAAAGAAACAATCCTTTCAAACAGGGATCTTGATTAGAAGAAAGAAAGAAATGTGCAGGTAAAAAGGCAGAATGAATGCCTAATTACGATGACTTGTAAATGGTATTAAACTCCAATTATTCCAATACGTTTTATTTCATAATAACAACCATGTTTGTTAAAGGAATCCACCTCATTTTCCCCGTCATGGAAATACAGAATTTTGAGCATTTTTCCATCTTCTCTGCTTCTTTCTCAACCAATATTTGCAGAGTAAAATTGAATTTATTCTGGGAGAGAAGACACTTAACTATTGCAACATTAAATTAACTCAAACGCTTCTCAAACACTGGAAAAGGGAAATGGAGACTGGTCCAAAGCTAAATTATTACAGCGGATATTTGCAGATAACTCTCTCCTGATAACTGTTACTCCATAGAATCCGTTTATCATCCTCAACACAGCTCAAGCATATTTATCTTGTTTACACACGCGCCATTTTAAATCAAATTAAGTGGCAAATCAGATATAAGAAACAGTGTGGACTGGTGTTCCTGCAGTCGTGTGTACAGGAAAAGTAAATTGATTTTATGTAAAAAACCCAGCTTCAGTGATTGCATTGTTACAAAACTGAATTGTACAATAAAAAAGCAATTTAATAGCTGCTCTAACTTTTAATACAATTTGTGAAAGCGTGTGATGTTTCTTATTGCATTTGTGGCTATGGCTTGTCCTAAAGAGAGGTTTTTATGCTCTTTTCCTCTGAAGTGGAGACTACAGTATGGCCTTAGTGTTCGGTGTTACTGAGGTGAGTAAAAAAAGAGAAAGAATGGAAGGATTTTTCTTTGTCCTGCTGTGATCAATAGGTGCGATTGGAAACCTGATGCATCTTTTGTTACAATGGGAGTTCTTCCGTGATCGCACTCACTTTGAATCCATAATGTATTCTTGTTATTGCTTGAACTGTCCTAGTTTGAGTTTGTTAAAAGGCCAAATACCTTTATATATTTTGGTTTTATGGGAGGAAACTTAAAAGCAAAGCCAACGTGAACGCTAAGGCAAGCTGGAGTTCCCCCCGTGAATGAAGGCATCTGATTGGTCAATCATTATAGCTCATATCTGGATTTACAAATACAATATTAAATTCAAAATGTCAGGTTCATAGAGAGCGCTAAAACATGGAGTTTGAAGCCTAAATGGTGAGAATTACAGATCATTTCAATGCAAGTGAATGAGAGCCAAATTGAGTCCCCGTGACTATTTTGCGGGTCTCTGATTGGTCGCCACAAGATCACTCAGGGTTATTACCAAGCATTTATTGGTCAAAATAAAGTAATAAATATTAATAAAACAATGACATTTGAATATGGTTTTTGAGCTTAAGTCTCAGCCCAGTTTTTGTAAGTGTAGAAGCAATTTGAGGACATTCTCAAGTAGTTTGTCGGATAAGTATGTGGTATGAGTCGACAGTTGACATTGAACATCGGCAGATTCTCAAAGCCCTGTTTGATATTGGTGCCTCTTTGTCGACTGCTTTCATAACTGCAATTTGCTCACTTCACCACCTCTGAAATGCAACATCATAAACTACCACTCATGGCACTTTCAAAATGTCTGCCTCGATCGACCATCAATTACAGTAAACCAAACATCGGCCGTGTCACCAGGGGCCCCAGTCAAAAGTGGCAATTCCCCTCGCCGCTCCCAATCAGATGGCAAACGACTGGAGCCTGACTAATGAATGCACTCGGATAATATCTTCTCAATAATCTGTGTGAAGCCGCTAATTGAAGCATATGCTAAACGTGATGTACGACTTCATTAAGGCTGTGATGTCTTCTTTCAAGCCGGGACGCTAGTGACCTTGACGAGGCAATCGTGTTAGATGCAAGAGATGTTCAGTTAGCTGAGCGCTCGTCAGAATCCGGGGGAAGAGGCCAAGTGGAAAGTGGTGCTTCAACTTTGGGGAGGCTTAGGATGATTTGGATTGGAGTGGAAGGAAAGTCAGGACAAGGTGCAAGTTTTCCCTGTAGTAAGCCATGGAAAGCCATCAACGGGGGCTTTCAAAGACCTAGGTTTACACTGTTCTTGAGAACCATATGAAAACAACTGTCACTTTGTTGAGGAATATACTTGGAATGGACTTTCTGTATCGAAATGTTTTGTATTTCTATGTAATATGTGTTATGAAATCTGTTATTTGCGAAATGTGAGCAATAATGAGTATTTGGGTTTTTTTGGGGTTTTTTTCAGAATTGCATTTATTTGAATTTAGGAGTTGTAGTTGTTTGTACTTGGGAACTTTGGCCCAATCAGCTTCCAGACTTTTGCACATCACCAGCTGTGAGTAACTGGACCCACATCAGCGGATTTGTGCATGTATCCAGAATATTTGATCACTTTGCCTAAACGCTGCTGTTTAAGAAGGTTCTCTGTGTCTTATTTTAATCACTAGAGCAACAGATTAGCATAAATGAGCAGGCCGCTAACTGCTAGCATGTTTTGGGGCAATCGTTCATAGATTTTTAAAAATGTTTTGCAAATAAAGAGTATTGAATAAAGTTAAACTGATTTGTTTTTGTAGATTAATTTGCTTAACAGGTTAGCTTTGGTAAATGCCGTGAAAGAGCAACTTCTGCCTCATTTACAAACATGAAATGTCACAAATTATGAAATGAATGTTACATGTTTTTATTTTGTACTTGTAATAAACCGAACTGAACTGTTTGTATTATTCTCGCGATTTCCCGAGATTCACACAAATACAATTGTGTTTTTAATTGGGAAGCGCTTTGTGATCCTGGTCTGTGAAAGGCGCTATATAAATAAACTTTACTTACTTACAAGTCGGACACCGAAGTTACAGAGGATGTTTCAAAGGAAAATAAGTAGAGTAATTGCCATTTCCAGAAAAGGCTGTTTGCTCAGTGACTCCATGTGACTTCCAGCCGATCACAAGCCAAAGAAATGGGAAAATTATCCAAGTAAGAAAAAAACATTGGTTTTGCCTGCGAAGCTCAAGTCGGCCCATCAGACACACACACCTTCAATCTCTGATTCAATAATCAGTTAAAATAACGCGAGCTGTCCATCTACGCTTGCTTTCACATACATTGACATTTTGACCCATTCCAGCAAAATTTCTAAGAACAGGCTGTGTTTCCTATCAATAAAAATGCCAGCGTGCGTGGTGTTCCTCCACATGTTAGGTCATTGATGTCTCTTCCTTCCCTTATTACAAGATATTGCGCTCAAGATAGGATCGCTTCCCTTTAATATATTTCCTATAGAGCACAGTTAACCCAGAGCCCTCTGTCCATGTAGCTTTCTGAAACACCACTAATCTTTAGAATCCACAGTACTTTTCCCCTCAACTGCTTTATTATTTATAAATATTGATCCAGTTCAAAAGCCTCACGCACAATAGATCCCTCCCAGGCATTTAATTTCACCATATTATCCCTGTGATAAAAATCTATGCCTCTGGTGGAGTCATATTCACTTGTGTGCGCACCCAAATCTGCATGCTTGGTGAGTTCGAAGCCGTGCGCGAGGTTAGTCAGCCAAAAAGTGCTAAACTGAAGAGGAAGAGGAGGGGTTATTAACATGCTTTTTATCAATGTCGACTCATGAATTAAATATGTAATCAGGCATGCAAACCGAGGCAGACAAATGTGCACTTTCCATGACTGTAACAAGAAAAACAGTCCTCCCACAGATAAGAATTTGCATAATATTCATTGGGCTTTGGGAGCTGTTTTGGCCATTGCACTTGGAATTTGGTGAATAAACATGATGTGAGGACTATACTTTTAGGGTTGTGCCACAAATTTGCTCAAAATCTCAACTTATTTTCTTTATCTCTGTCATTATATTGTGTAATCAAATTGAGAATAAGAGCCTTCCACAATGTTTTAAGTACTCATAATGTCATTTGATATGTTCAAGGAGCAGTATGTAAAAAAAAAAAAAAATCTGGTCAAAAGTGGTACTGCAACCTCTCCCACCCTACCTGACTCAGGTTGCCAGATATGCAGAGGAATCCAGCTGGGACCATCATAATAATAACAGAATAGACAGGAGTTTTTTTTTCTAAACAAATCTAAAATCAACACCTTTTTCACGAATATAGAAATTCTCGTTTTTATTCCTTGTTTTGTCATTAATGATTTGAGAATCCTAACGAGACCTTTTTTAGTCCTGCAGCCACATGTTACTTTACCAGTGAGTTTAGGTCGACGTGGTGAGTTCTGGCAATCCGGATCACAGACTGTCTGATTAGTAAAACAGTGGAGGGCGGGGCATCAAAATGAAAACAATAACAAGATTTAGGGGCTGTAAAACTAATTTTGAAATTCATATCATTCACATACTGTATCTCGGCTGAACTATTATCAGTTAAAGAAATATATGAAAAGAGCATGGTTTATAAATGCCCTTTGACAGATTAGGGCCACTTAATGATGACTTTACATGAAAATCTTACATATACAGTAGCTATTTTAAGTGTTCTCCCCTACCTGTGCACAAGCATATTTAATAAACCAAAAAAGGGTAAGATAATTAACCACATTAACTGAATTTGTTCTTCAAGGTGCATATATGAAATAGCTAATTTATTGTAGAAGTGTGAAATTATGAATAATTGTGTTATATCATCTTCATGTATGTTAGCAGTTACTTGGTTGACTTGGCAACCCTGGTTACCCTGTTATAGTAACCAGTTAACATAGAATTTAGATTCAATTATCATACAACCTTCAACTTTCCTCAGGTGGTATTATCCTTGTTCAATGTACAACATTAAAAACAGAATAAAAACATGGATCAAATACATCAATAACGGGGCTCTGATTGGACCATGTGAGGGAATGACATGACAATAGAAAACACATTTTACTTTTCCTTGCAATGACTACAACTCATTTCAATGTGCAAAACATTGTTCAAATAATTACAACCGTTCAAGACGTTATAAGAGTCTGGATAGAATCTGGGATTGTCTTCCTGAAAATGTGAGGCGTACCCCTTCTGTAACATTTCAAGTTTAAAACGAGTTTACAACCTGATCTTCTATCTATTCTTAGAAAATAAAATTGACTGTTTGCGTGCAGTGGTTGAATACACAACTGATTATGAAATTATAAAATTAAACAAACTGAATTCATTAAATATTTTCTGCTTTTTATTACTGGTTATTGTTATTTTTTCTAAATGCCGTTCTTGTTTTTTTTCAGCATGTTCAATGTATTTCTTTATGAATTGAATGTATCCAAACAGCATAACCCTTCCCAGTCTATTTCCCTTCCCCGCTCTTTACAATTGAATTAAACAGGGACTGTCAAAGTGGAACATAATGAACATTTTTCCGCAGCGTGCGCAGCAGTGTGCGCTTCTCCTGGGGCTTGTATCACGTGGCCAGGCGCGCAAGACGGGCTATTATCGCCTCCTCCCAGATGTTCAGACTCAAGTTAGTCGCTCTGATACATCTGCTTTAATGCGCCCTCGCCGTTCTACTCCGGAGCGACCCACTTCATCTAAACGCAAAACCTGCACGCCCTGGAAATCATTCCGGAGCCAACAGCGCTGATCTGAGAGACAAGGTGCAGCCGGTTACCCCAAATTTTCTGACCTACTTTTAAAAGAGTAATAATAGCGATGGCATGATGTCCCGCTGAAGTCATATCATGTGAGCCGCGGTGGCAGAAATGGTGATGTTGTGTGTGTAGTGTGTAGTGCAGTGGACAATTTTTGGCACCAACCTGAACCAGCCCGTATTACTTTTTCCCAAAGTGCGGCAAAGAATATACATTCATCTCTGATTTGATCTTAGACTCGGAGCAGCTCCTTTGGGACTGTGACTGGAGAAAACTCTGGAGAGCCTGATTGTGAAATTGTTGTGTTTGTGCATTTTATTTTGTGTGTGATGTAAACTATGTTGGAGTGCTGGTGTCCTCTCTGCAGATGCCAGAAGAGAAACCTGGAAACCTAGAAATCTTCATCCATACATGAACATTGTACCTGTTGTTTTGAGAATTACTATAATACAACTTATTCTTATTTTCAGATTGTTACTTTAATGTTATTTTTATTGTGAAATACTATGCGAGCTACTGTGACAACGCAATTTCCCTTGTGGATCAATAAAGTCTGTCTTAGTCTAAGTCTAAGTCTAAAACGTAAAAGATCTTGACAAATACACACACATTTATTGCTCTAAGTCATTGACGTCATTACTGGAAAAGCTTTGTTGAAAAACAGATTGAATAACATCAAATTGGACATCATTAATATTTTGTGATGAAAATAACATTCAGTATTTTATTTTCATCACAAAATATGAATGATGTCCAATGGGTCTTAAACTATTCTGATAGCCTTTGGAGCATGTATTTCTTTTCTTTTCCTTTTATAAATTCAAATAATGCATTTGACTTATATGGAACTTCACAGGGCATTATCCAATCATTCCATTGTGGTGGTAACCTGCAGTAGTCGTCACAATTGCCCTGGGGCAGACTGACAGAAGAAAGACTAATAAGTTGTGCCATCGCCCTCTGATCACCACCAATCATTCAAGCACACACTAGACTTATTTTACCTGCTCAACTACTGCAGCATCGTCATCTATCCACTGTTTTGAAAATTATTATAATAATCAATATCACTATGCTACTAAATATGTTGATGATTTTAATTGCGACTCAAAGTAGCTTATTTCAATTGGGGCAGATAGGGCACAGTTAACGGCGGTGAAAAAAGAGCAAAATCAATGACAGATTTTGAATGCCAGCCGCGATGAACGGACAAAATTCAATACTCGAATTGATTTAGCAACTTATAATCATTGTATTTTCTGCACTATATGTCGTTTCTAATCACTGTCAGGAAGCTGAGGGGAGAGAGTCCTGACAAGACAAGAGCCGCTTACCCGCGCAATCAGCCGCCATTGTGGTCAGAGTCCAATAAGTAATTTAATTTGAGCTGCCAACGTCTCATGGGGAAATAGTCAGTCTACAAGCCCTATTGTTGGCACTAGGGCTGCAACGTTTTGGGCCAGCATTGTGATTCTTGATATCCTACATGTTTAAAAAGTATCATGCAAAATTCCCTCACATTTTAGATAATGTTTTGTGGAGTTCTAACAACATTTTTCCTTTTAGTAGAAATAAAAGATTTGTTGCAAACACATCCAATCTTTTTGGACTAAAATTACATCGTAGTTATTTTTTCTCAGGGAGAGTGGGTGGCAAACGTGAAATCGGCATTTTCTGTTCAGCCCTTTTAGGTTTTAGAAAATAATCCGATAACTCAGGTGCGCGCACTCGAGAGAAACAGGAAGAGGGTGAAGGGGGTAAACGCATCTCATTGGTTCGTTGGGGTTGAACGAATCCCATTGGTTTATTTTTATCGGTACGCTCCAAAATATTGTTTAATAATTTTATAGGCATCTGGTCAATTCCATTACTATTTAAAAACACATGATTACTTGACTTCTTTTAGGGTTTAGGGACGTTTTCCCACAATATTATAAAAAATGCATCTGGAAAAAAAGTTTTCACATTGTTTGCCCAAAATATATGATCAATTATCTATTAATTATTTCATGATATTTGGTTATTCTACAGAACTACTGCAGTACATTCCCTATCACATTCGTCACTATTCTGGTGGGGACCTTTTCTCTGGCACATTTATGAATCCACCATTCTGCTAATTGTAATGCATGGCGTAATCTGTCAATTAAATTGGAAGCACTACAGCAAAGTAAGAAAACCCGGTGGATTTGTATCAAAGATGCATTGAAGCGAGCAAGGTCTGACTTTTAGTATGCACAAAAATCAGACTGTCTTTAAAAGCCTTTTGATGTTACAGACACTAAATCACAGACAGAGCTGTGTGTCATGGTTCAGTTAAGTGCAGCTGAAAAGAGGAAGTTGTAATGATTTAAAAACACTTCTGCTTGGCCTCCCCGTTAAACTTTATCTCTGACAGAATTCTAGTAAAACTGCTTTAGTGAGCTCCAACTCGCATACATTATACTACTTTTACTAGGGATGTTCACTTACTTTTACTTGATAGTAGGCTATTTGCTTAATTTCACAGCTTTAATCTTAGTTATTACTACGCTTGTGTATGTTTTTCGGTCTTTCTTACTTTTTTCTGTATCTATCTGTAGTTTATTTCTATGTCTATTATTTTTATGAAATTATGTCGATCCTATGGGCCTCGACTGCTTCAGAGCAATCTCAGCCAGGAGAAAGTGCTAGTTACCATAGCAACACGCTATTTACTTGCCGCAGTTAATAATTAGTTTTGCTGTATTTCAGTGGTATTGACCTGTGTTAGAATATATTAAAGATAAAAACCATATGAATTACTTGATTTTAATAGAACTGAATTCAGAATTCCTTTGAGGGGATGGGAGCTGTCAAAATGACTGCTCTGGGGGTTTTACATGGATCTATAATAATAACTGGATAGGGTATTACTATAGCTTATAGCTGTCCCACCCATGGGCACAGGGGGCACCCGTGGTACTGCAGACTAAAAGCACGTGGGCTACCCAGAAAAAAGTCACATAGAACTCAATGTAAACTAAAACAGCTCGACCTCAGCTGACAGAGAACCTACAGCTTTCTCAAAGGTCGTATTTTGTGGGAATTTTAGTGTCCCTTGTCATCCTGAACTTTTTTTCTTCTTACATCCTTCGGTTTTCTTTAAATCCACACTTTACTGCCACAAACTCTGCTCCTTTCCATCCCGCTCTGACTCCGCTCTACTGCTGCCCTGATCAACAGCGCTGATAGGTCAAAGCGCAGCCGAGCCACTCTGTGCACGTGCATGAGAGCCACACACGTGTATTTGGCGCAACGCATAATGAGATAATCCACTGCACAGAACCGGGAGGACCAGACGATGCCCAAATATAAGCGAGTTCTGCTAATCTCCCGGTCCCTGTGAAGTCCCATGCGCTACTGAGCACAAGCCATTCATTTGAATAGGGCGCCATCTTGGATCACCAGGGCTTGGGGTTCTAGTAGTTTCAGAATTCTGGGAGTCCAACCAAGGCTTAATGTTATCTTTGCACTTGTTTTCCATTAATAGGTTGTACTACTCAACTATCACGCTGCATCTATATTATTTTAGGGCAGATGAAATTTCCCCTCTGATTAACTAAAAAAAGGATCTCTTTATCAGTTGGTAGAAAGTGTGTCCTCTGAGCTGAAGGTTGGTGGTTCAATCCCAACATAGACACTATTGTTTCTGCGAGCAGTTTGTTGTCATTGAAACCATGCGGCTCACAAATGAATCTGCCGTTGTGGTTTTAGCCAAGACACTTAGCACTTCGCCCGAGAGTCTGCGTTCACTGGTGTATGAGTTCCTTGTATGAGTTCCTTGATGCATTGAGTGCCTTGAATTGTAGAAAAGCGATATAAATGTGATTATGTACCATTAAGGCTCTTTCATACTCCAGTTATGTACAAGCATCTCCAGTGTCAGAGCGTTTGCCCTTCCTGCATTTCAAAATGTAGGTCTTGAAAGGAACAATTTGAATAACAGCAAAGAAAACCAATCCGAAACCAACTTGATGATCCCTGTGGGAGACCGTATGGGAGAAAAATAGCATATAATTAGGTAATATATAATATATGGTGTATATATTATATATATATGCTGTATGATGTTATATATTATGTTATATATTATACAATAATGTATTGTGTTATGTTGTATTTTATGTTATATATTATGCTGTATGTTATGTTGTGTATTATATATGATATATATGGTATGTATGGTATATAGGATGTATATGATATATAATATATAATTAGGTTTGCCTGGATCGGTTTGCACACCTGGAAGTAGGGCTGGGCGATATAAACGGTATAAGCGGTATGCGATATAAATTTGGCCCACGGTAGAGATTTTTGTTATACCGGCATATTGCGATAGGTCATTATGTCATCAAATTGCGCAGGCTCTGACACCAGCAGAGAGCATCAAAACAAACCGGCATTCAGCAGCATTAGCCTAGCATTAGCCTAGCACTATTGCTATTGGACACCACTGGAAAGAGCGAACAACAGCACGGCATTCACACCGTGTTTCTGTCTCTGTATTGTTGTCACAGCGGCCCCAGCAGAGGTAAATACACACACAGTAATCACAGCTACCTTTTGGCCAATCAGTGTCAAAGGGGCGTAGGCTCGAAGCGCCAGCGTGAGCCAAAATAGATCCATGCGTGTGCCGTGTCCGCAGCATCATCACAGTTTGGGAAAGTTAGCGTCAGATTCGGACCTCCGCGGTCAATATCTGACAAAAGCTACTTTGTTAAACAAAATTAATTGTGCCAAAATGACCATTTACATCAATTTTTCAAATCCAATGTGCTGTTTTAATGCACATAAATCCATTGAATCATCCAGTTCACTGCAAGCGCAAAGAAAAGCGCTTAGAGAGCGTCAACATATCGCAAGACCAGCTTTGTAAACGAACAATAGCTTTTACTAAAGCCATGTACCTGCACAAAACTCTCAGACACTATAAATAATGACCATGTCTAACTGCTGCAGGCTTTGATTTCAACATTTGTGAGTGTTTTTATTTTCTAAATAAATACATATGTTTTTCTTTTCTTTTTTTAAATTGCTTTTACGGTAAATGGTCTTTACTGTAACTCACATAAATAATGTATGTTACAGCATTTGTCTCTTAATTTGTCTCACAACTCAAAAAATAAATTCTAATATATAAATAAGTAACACACCAAATTATACCGTAATATATACCGTCTACCGTCTGTGACCCAAATTATACCGCAATATGAATTTTAGGCCATATCGCCCACCCCTACCTGGTGTGCAATCCATGAATCTTGGTGCTGTAACCGAGGCTAGCCTAGCCGTGGCTGCTGCTGTCTCGCCTCCTTTCAGATACGCTCTCTTTATTCAAGGCTAGGTTTAAAACAGTCCTCTTTAGTTTAGCATATGGCTAGGAAGGTAAGACTCGGAGAAGGTTAAACTCCTCAGAGTGTTAGTCAAGCTGCGTAGGGAGTCAGTTTGCTGGGAGAAGTATGGTAACTTGAGCACTATCCTCTCCTCCTTCCTACTTTATCTGTTTAGCATTATTAAAATTTTGACTGTAGTTTGTTCATTGCTATTCACCCGTTGTCCCATTGTCTGTTTCATGGTACGATGACGGGATCTCTGAGCCTGGCCTCTTCCATCTACACCTGCGGACTGCCCCGCCCGACCCGCCTGGGAGTGCTTCGGTCCTGCACCGGACCTGTCCACGTTCAGCGGCCACTGGTCCACGTCCTGTAGCTAGCTTAGGTCCGAGATCATTAGCCTGTCCGTCCGGAGGAGCGGATCCCTTTCTCAAATGGGTCTCCCTCCCTGTGGGTTTCCCTAGTTCTCCCCAAGGTTTCTCACTTTTCCCCACTGGGTTTTTAAAGAGTTTTTCCTTGTCGATGCAGGAGGGTCTTGTTGGACAGTTAGTGTCCAACAGAAAGGATTGGTGATGATCAGGACACTTTAGCATTCTACAACATGTATGGACATTTTCTTCTGTGTGTGCTTTATATTCTTCATGTGTTTTGGCTGTTGATTCTCTGATCTGTGTTGGTGATTTCAATGGTTTTGTTAAGTCCTCTGAGATTACTTCTGTTGTGATCTAGGGCTATACAAGAATAAATTGTATTGTATTGTATTGTATTGTATAAAATGACGGACAAATTTGCTCACATGAGAAACAGAAGCTTCCGTGTGCATCTGACTTTGAATGAGCACAACATTAAAAGGACATTGTTAGTTAATTTTTGAATTGTGGAGAGAGAGAGACATGCTCCAAGGCAAGAGCAAGTTTTTTCGCGTTACACAAAGACACACACTTGCAACAAGCGGGGAATGGTCCGTGCTGGGTTCATTATGACCACGTTCAGCTACGTGCTCGCCGCAAAGCGGCCGGAGTGGCTCTGGAGTCAGAACGCTGCTGCCACAGAGGATTTGGAATCCTGTTCACGTACGTACAGCAAACAGCAGCAAGTGCCCTGCGATCACGCACACCCTCTCTGGCATTGCACCACGTCCCCATAGGGAGGAGAAACCCACTATTTGAGAAGGACTGGTCTATGTGAGGTACGCAAAGGCGCTTACTAACTCAAGTGATAGTACGCATTTCTGATATTTGTCATGCATGCGTACCTGCGAAACTTATGTGCACCCCTGATTATATGCATTCTTTCAAAAAATGGAATACAGTTGAAGTGACTGACATCACCTTTAAGGAAAACTCAATTGGATTTAACCCATAACTTACTGATTGAGTTGAGTTTTGAGTAAATTGTAAGGACATCATGTTTTTGTTTGTAGCTAATGTTATGTAAAGTTGTTAACCACCGGGAAGATACTGTCATAAATTCATTTGCATATTCTTTTATACATATGTACTTTATTTTATTTATTTTCAGATTTGTTTATTAGACTTTCCTACGTGTTTCGCTGTAATAACATTTGGATCCGGCATTAGAACTCCCTCATGGATTAAGAATAATCTGTTTTTACTATGCAGTAGTAAAAACAGCATTAGCGACACCCAGCACGCTCTCAGCAGCACGCTCTCCCGATGACAGGTTTAGCTCCTGTCGAGATTCAAATGTCACCAGCTCTGACTTTGCCAACTTCTCTGGATTGAAGCGTATATATCGTAAACAATGGAGCATCCGTCCCAGTCCCCTATGACAGCTCTCCACAGGCCCTATACTGCTGCGGAGGGAGGCGAGTGAAGGCTACACACTTTGAAGTACAAAGCAAAGGAATACTGGGCCGCAAAGACAGAAAGAGAGTGCCTTTAACTGTGTTTCATGTAGCACACTTCCATCGCTCCATTGTTCCCCCTTTTCCCCTCAACAACACATAAAACATAACACAGATCGACCACTAGGGGCAGTCTAGTGTGCAGAGGACCAGTGTTGTGATGCTACTGTGGGGACAGAGACATTGTTTGGTCTAATTCCTTTTGGAGGTGGTGTTTTTGAAGACTGTCAACAAAGGAACGATGGTGCAAGCGCCTTAATAAAGTCAATTAAAAGACAGCTAAGTGCATTGGGGAGTGAGCTAATTCTCTGATTACTTGCGGAATAGCAAAGAAGTTGCAGACATTAATTAAGCAAATATTAATCATTCTTTCTCAGTGAAGTGGGCACAGAGACAGGCTCATTGGTATAGCTCAGGCATGTCCAAACTCAGGCTCGTGAGCCAATTGCGGCCCCCAGTGTCATTTATGTGGCCCTCTGCCGTGCTAACCCAAAGTAGTCTTTGAGATCATAAACACATATTCACTGTCTCATCCATCCAACTTCAGCTTAGCCAATATAGACATGTTGCACTTGTTCTTAAGCCCAGTACATCTGGATTTCAGTCGTTTTTGATGATGTCACTTCCATTAATGGTGCTATCAAAGCTAATGAGATGGTAATCATTTGTCATTCAGCCAACTTCAGATTTGTTATAGACCATTTTGAAGCTCGAAACAGCCCGGTGTCAGTCAAGACCGTTTTTCAATCCGTGATGTCGGCCCCTGGATTAGCCTGGTCAACTAAAGTGGCCCCTTTACTAAAATGTTTGGACACCTCTGGTCTAGCAGTACACTCAACTTCAAACACTACATCAACTCCATCATCAAAAGAATGTACGCCACAATGGGCCCATTATTCCGATCATCTCACTGCTTTACCCTCAACGTCAGAAAACGAATGATTACACAACTGGTTCTTCCCATCATCGATTACGCTGACGTCATTTATCAAAAAACATTTCCCTCCCATCTCAAACCACTCAATACACTTTTTAACTGTCTTTGTAGATTCATCCTCAAATGTCCATATCACACACATCACTGCACTCTGTACGAGACCCTTCACTGGCTTCAGCCTCACAACAGACGTCACTGGATGCACTTATTATTTAAATGTATTCATTTTAGTTGTCCACAATATTTTAAACAGTTTTTTGTCCCTGTCTCTACACCTTTTTCACTCCGAAGCTCAGATTTTCTGTTCCAAGAGTTTGTAGAGAAGTTGGTCGCAGATCATTTCAGTTCAAGGCTCCCTCAGACTGGAATAAACTCCCCACATCCATATGGTCCATTCTGTCTTTTGGTTTATTTAAGTTTGAATTA
This sequence comes from Knipowitschia caucasica, assembly GCA_964034765.1. Classification (NCBI taxonomy): domain Eukaryota; kingdom Metazoa; phylum Chordata; class Actinopteri; order Gobiiformes; family Gobiidae; genus Knipowitschia; species Knipowitschia caucasica. The sequence goes on along the minus strand of OZ035836.1, from coordinate 20,454,831 downwards.
TTTAGGTTTCTTGAAACTCCATTTTTATGTCACTAATGTTCTGTGTTCTGTGTCATTATTGTTAATAGTTTTACTTTGTCCTTTTATAAATGTTTAATTTTTGCAGAGGGGAGGAGTGGGGTGCGAAGGAGCATTTGTTTCTTTTTGTCTTTTTTTTTTTTTGTTTAATTAACTCTTCTCATGTTTAATTTGCTGTCAATCTTTATTGTGTATGTGTTTTTGTTTATATGTTTGTATTTATGTTTAGGACCCCCCCGAAAATGAGATGACTCATCTCAAGGGGGTTTCCTTAATAAACTTAAACATATATCATCTTTGAAAAAATTACGGAAAGAAAAATATAACACATGAGTTGTTTTGACCTTCGAGGATGAAATGTGTATTTTTTCTCATAATGATTCTCCTTTCACATTGCATAGTCGTTGTTCATGAGGCTGATTTTGACACGAGCTCCTACAGAAATGCTGATGCCTTTGATAAGCGTTTCGCCATAAGAGCTTTGAGTAAACCGTTGTGCTCGCTTCAAAGCTGCAGTTCAACCACATGAATCAATGATCATTTATTTCAGCTCTACATGCCAAAGAACGCTTTCTTTAAGACATAACGTTGCTTAAAGATTTTCCGCAACTACATAAGCCCCATATATGTCAATCAATACATGTAGGCTGGCTGCACACATCATCTGTGCACAGAAGAACGCACAATGTCTCTGCAAACAAAGACGACGACTGAATAGAGTATTTTGAATTATATATTTGAGGCGGTGTTGTAAAATATTAGGGTTTTTTGTTATTCTAATTTGAACGTCTAATGCAGGGGCAATAGTGGCTCAGTTCTCAGTGATCTCCGGGCCTAATGATCATGGGCTCGATTCTACCACGAAACTAACCCTAACCCTAACCCTACGGTTTGTGTCCTTGGGCAAGACACTTTACACCACTCCGCCTGAAACCCTCGCAGAAAGACCAAGGCTGTGACGGAGCAGCTATCCTCCTGTAGACCCTGCAAGAGGACCAGTGAGGGGCTGAAGCTATGATGACTGGGTGGAAGCTCTTATTGTCACAACGAACCCAGAGATGGACTAATAAAGGGTGACACGTTGGCCAAGTGGAGTTTACATGTTTTCTCCAGGTGCTCCGGTTTCACCTAACACTAAAAACATACACAATAGGTCTGAATGTAATGAGTGAGTAAACGGATGGTGTTGGCTTAAAAGCGTGTGTTTGGCGTCTTGATATTTTTTTGTAATCACGGTATGCGGAAAGACTGGAACTATATCTGAACTCTAAACATTGCAAAGCGCTTTGGGTGACCTTGGTCTTTAAAATGTAGCAAATAAATAAAATATGACTTACTTACTACTACTAAATGGGATGTATAACATTCCATGCATGCACCTCCCTCAGATAAAAAGGAAATGGAAAAAGGGTTTCACTAAATCCAACAAAAGACAGCATGTTTATCAAAACGAGAAAAGACAATGTATTGATTTCTGTTGCTCTTCGACCTTTAAGACACAACTGGTCCAAAACACCACCACATTTGTAAAACTGTAGTCTCTCATTCTCTTTTCAGGATGTATAAAGTGGAACATTGTAATCGACATCACAGATTCTCGTTGGATCTGAGCCGTCTCTGGGACTGGGCTGCTTCATTTTCGCAGTGGGGGATATTATTGTTAGGAAAAATGTTGATTATTGATTTACAAACTGGAAATCACCAGGACCCTTTACAAAGACTCTGAGGGAGGGCGCATCTTTTGCAATCCATTTTTACAGAATAGGTTTTGGTAAATGAAATAAACTGGAGAAATATGTTAAAAAGTTAGAAAACATAAGCTTGTACTTTACTTGTTTATTTCTTGAGAGTCTTGCCACCACTGGTCTGTCTGGCTTTTAAAAATGAAGTCATGAAGCAAAAAAATCTGGTCCCATCCATAAACCTGCCGCTCAGATCAATGTTTACTGCCCCACAGATGTTTGTATCTACACTGGGAGTGCTGCTCCGAGTTTGATCTCTTACTTAATGCTATGACACTGCAGGAAAATAAAGGTACAGTATATGTGCGTTCATGGCGTTGGACCAATTCTGATACTTCTGTGCTAGTATTTCTCACTCTACTAAAATAATTCTACACTTGCTTTTGATACAACAGAAAAATTGACTCCTGATATTGATTATTATACAACATATTTTGAATTCAACCTGTAATGTGATCTCTTAAAGAACTGAGACAGATCCGGATAAGACCAAATCAATTTCTGCTAGTGGTGAATCTAGAAAGCATGGGACAATATTTAATAAAAAGGGACTGTCCTCCTGCTGGGATTTTGAGGCGCACAGGGACTAGCCTCTTGCTGAGATTATGAGGAGCACAGGGACTGGCCTTCAACTGGGACTATGAGGAGCACAGGGACTGGCCTTCAGCTGGGACTATGAGGAACACAGGGACTGGCCTTCAGCGGGGACTATGAGGAGCACAGGGACTGGCCTTCAGCTGGGACTATGAGGAACACAGGGACTGGCCTTCAGCGGGGACTATGAGGAGCACAAGGACAGGCCTTCTACTAACTGAAGAGCACAGGGACTGGCCTCATGCTGGGATTATGAGGCACACAGGGACTAGCCTCCTGCTAGGACTATGAGGCGCACAGGGACTAGCCTCCTGCTGGGACTATGAGGCGCACAGGGACTGGCCTCCAGCTGGTTCCCAGAGTCATGAGGAATAAACATGGGGAGGCAGGATTTAGGATTAATGCAGCTAAAAACGGGGACAGTCTTGCTGAAAATGTGAGACAGGCTCCTTTTCTGATAATGTTCGAGTTATGTATTTTGTGTATTTATGTTTTTAATGTGTGATTTTTATGCATTCCTGTGTATGTTTATTTGTGCTATACAAATAAAACTTGACTTGCTGTGTTAAAGGATCATTAATTATTAGAATACAGTGAGCGCTCGTTTGAACTACGTTTTCAGCACTGAGAAGTTTCAACTTCAACCAGTCATTTTAAATGTAAATAGGACGTTATGAGAGTTTCAATGCATTGATTGTTGTGTCTGTCCTAAGAGGGAGAGATTATACTGTAGATCTATATTGAAAATGACTTTTGGATGCGGTCCGATTTATTTGCATTATGTTATTGATGAACGTGAATATTGTATATGCATTCATTATTATTTCAATTATTATGGATTTCTTTGTATTTAATGTTTTTCCTGTTAAATAGGCCTGCCAGCTTGTGTCATATAACAAATAATAATCATCAATGTACTGTTGTTTATCACTGCACTATAATCACATTTTTCAGAATCACCATCCAAGTTCCTCCTCTGTGCTTTCCAGTGTGCCCTATGACCACAAACCACAGTGTGTCACGCTTGATGAAAAGTGCTCTCCTCCTTGCTGGTGCTGCTGCTGCTGCTGCTACTGCCTGCCCTGGTCAGCCATAATGCCCACTCTGCTCACGGTATCAGCCCTGGAGCTCTCAGCATTTCGAAGTGCCACATGTAAGACCCACAGTTTCCCTCAATAGCCCCTTTTGATGAAGCTGTCTCTTCTGAAACTGCACTGCCAGCCCACAAACCTGTTATTTCCCAGCTGTTGTGTGCGCGCTCGAGAGACCTCTCCAGTCCCTTGATGTGCACGTATCCCCAGTCTATAGATTCCTGTTTTCTATAAGAGCAGTCACAGGCGCATTCCCATCATGACAAAGTAGCTGACAGGTGAATGAGGCGTTCACACGGGTCAGAGAGTCTGAAGAAATCACTGCGTGCGTCGCGGCTTTACACAGAGCTGGAAGACAGTTCAGATTTAGTTCAGGAAATATGTGGCGCAAGTCTTCACATAATTGTCTGCTGTCTGTGATAAGCCCTTTCAAATCAATACAATAAATGATCGCCTGAAGAGTCAAGTGTAGCCAATATAAAAAAAAACGCACGAATGTACAGTTTGGGCACCACTTAATTATTGATGCTGTGCGGTCCACTAACAAGCTTTGTATCCTATCCCATGCGTCACGACTTGGACGCACTGCAACTGACCATCCCGCGCCCCCCTGTCCTGTGTTATAATAAAGCACCATCACTGTGCAATGTTGGCCGAGGTGAAAGGACAGGGGAAAAAACACAAGTGGAACTCACCCACTCAGCCCGGTTGTGGATCCCCCGACGTGTGACTGCAATCTGTGTGTCCGAGTATCCAGATAGAAACGTGGAGAAAAACTAGGTAGACAGCTGAACGGGAGCAAAGACTTCCCACTGCTTCTCCTTCTCTTCTTCCTTCCTTCCTTCCTTCCTTCACTTCACTCTTCGCTCAGTGATCTGTGTGAGGCTGCTGTGCTATTAATCCAGGCATTGTCTCCATCATCATCAACGCAATTACGATCGGGAAAGATAGCGTTTTGAAGTTCAGATACGCTTTCAGTTTCCTGAAAATAAAATCCAGGCTCAGTCCAGAGAAGGAAAAAAAACAAGAAGAAGCGAAGTAAAGTTTACAGATACAAGATGGTTGAGGAATTACAAGCAAAGACGTAAATATGCCCCCAACGTTCTCCCTCCAAAACTGCTTTTAAAACATTGGATCGCACCGCTGCACCTGCGTATACCAAGTGGTTACGCACGGCTGGAACAGTTGCGCCAACGCCAAAACACTGTCAATACGCGCTTTTTTCCCCTCCTCTCACATAGTTTATCCTTCCATCACTCCGGGGTAAACGCCTGGATGCTCTTCCCCCCCAAAACGGCTCAGCACAGGCGTCTATTTGAGGGCGGCTGTCTTGGCTTTTTCCAACACGCGCTGCCTCTCTCTTTCTTTCCAACAAGCGATGTCCACACGCTCCTTGGTGGATGCAACCAACCCCGCCCCTGTCCAACTGCGATTGGAGGAAAAAGCGCGGAGAAAACTGCGAGGAGCGAAAAGAGAGAAAGAGAGAGGGCAGTAGGAGGGGGGGAAAGACCGTACAGCAGCCGAGAGATGAGGAAAAATGAAGATGAGGGGCGCGCAGAGGGACGAGAAGTTAAAAGGAGAGTCATCAGGAGGAGGGAGCACTGCGCGGGGGGTCTGGGGATCAAGGTGGAGGTGTTATGTGTCGGAGCCCAAAGGGACGCAGCTAGGGCTAATGAAGGAAAAATGCTCTCATCCCCGTGTAATGGCACTCATTAAGATTTGGTTGCCTCAAATGACTTAGATTCCCTGTGAATTCTATGCAGGCGTTTTGTTAAGCAGGTAAATGATCAGTGTAGACCTTTTAGAGGTAATGGGGGAAAAGAAATAGATAAAAGGAAGGGCACATGTGTAATAATAATAATAATTTGTTTGTATTTTATGTTATCTTATTAATGAATGCATGTTTGACCATGGCTCACAAACATGTGGAGATAATTAGTATCTCTCTGTAGGCAGTTGAAATTTTAGTCAAAAGGTACTACGCTGATGAACACTGCCGACCTGACATGTCATGCATCTGTGCAATAATGTGCAATAATGTCAGAATGTGAAAGGCATGTGTCTACTGTCACTTTGCTTAGCCTTAGTCACTTTTATCCCTGAGTCTCGTGCAGCTAACATGTACAGCAGTTTCATCACTGTGAATATTCCAACCCTCAGAGCTAATGATTTATACACAAGTCTAGTGCAAGAATATTGAAGTCATTTCAGATGTATCTATAAACGTGTACGTGTATATTTCTTGAGTAGGGTTATACCTTATATGTTCATACATTTATGCTTTGTTTCTTTATTCAGCTGAAGATAGAGAATGGAGTTGTGTTATTCTTAATATTTAGTATGTTAGTTGGTGTTTATTTCAGACTTACAATTTCATACACACGTAACAGAAGAAAGAAACAGACGTTCAATTTGAAAAATACAGTTTGAGGAGGGGTTGGACGAAGCAAATGCCTATACAGGCCCTCTCGCTCACACAATACTAACACGCACAACCACACACTCACACACACACATACAAACACGCACACAAAAACAAATGATCTTTAGTTGTGTGCTCCTCATTCTGCTCTGTAACTTGTGATGCAACACTGACATTTCCCCACTATGGGACGAACAAAGGATCTCTTCATCTTAATGTTGCACTTACCCACTTAAGACCCATGTTCTTTGATCCATGTTGAAATGTTGGGTTGACCCGGGACAACAGTGGGAGTGCCGGCCTTGTTTTAGAGCCGTGCTGAAAAATGGGTTAAGGAGGCGTCTTCTAAAGTCAGACCAGAGGGAATCTCATTGCAATGGATTAGGGAAAACTTATTATCGACAAGGAACAATATAAACATTTTCAAACATGGTATATTTTTTACTTATACCAGAACGAGTAGCAGAAGCTTCACTCTTGTTACACAGCTTTTTCATTATATCATTGTCTCTTGTGTATTTGTGCGCTTAACCCACACGTAGAGCTTTGTAACGGTTTGGTTTTATTGCTCTCTAAATTGTAGCAATATTTGGTCATAGTGTTCCCATTGAAGAAGCCATGGCACTTGCAAGGCGGGTAAAAGGGTCTCAACAGAACAGAAAGTATGGCTCTGTCTGGAGGGCGACCTGGGGTTTTTGGGAAAACCAGTGGAAATGTCCCTAAAGTCAACTCAGAAGGGAGTGGAAGTGAGAAGTTAAGATATTTATCAACAGATTATTTTTCAATCCACATTTAAAAAAAATTCTTTTAATATTGATACACAACCTTATCTTTGTTTCTTGGAGTCGGCCTGCATTTTAAGTCTTGCTTAAAAACAATAAATGTGCTGAATTTTGCATAATATATCCTGTATTGAACATGTTTGCACACTTCTTTCTTTTGCACAATCTTGAGTGATTCTATCCATGTCAGATGTGACATGTAAATTTGTCCTGTGTGAGATCAATAAAGTCTATATTCTCTTGTCTTATCTTAATACACAGATTTCTTGGGGGGAGTCTTGTATTGCTTTTGAAAGAATGGCTTGTTTCAGTGACTTTGTTTTTTGATGGGACAGAAATACAGGAAGTAATGCCTCTTAAATTGAGTTCCAGATGTCAATTATTTCAAGAAGAGAGAAGGCGCCGTCTCATATTTCTCATATTGCTACTACTTAATACTATAATTTCAAGTATAAATTTGTCGATCTATGTCTCTTGTTTACTTTGCAGCCCACGTCCAACCAGGAAGTCAGGAAAACCAACCCAACCATACCTTATAAACAAAGGGAAAAGATTTTTAAGCCAAATCTGTGTTTAAGTGAAATTACAAGTCGAATCTTACCGCATATTTGGGTTTGAATAAATATCATAATGGTTTTGGAGTAAATTTCTGACTTTGGTTTCGTTGTTTTGAAAAGCTCTGAAAAGAATTGAGATGAATGTTTGAGCCCACACCAGCAGCAAGCTATAGTACTACACAATATCATTTAAAATCCTTTGTTTTCTTCATCAAAGGCTGCTGACAAAAGCCTATTTTATCAAAACTTGCTACATTAAATATGTGTGTGCTGTATTGCAACGTTTCCTGGCAGTTAGTTGCATGTTTCTTTGCTCCAGTCCCGTCTGGTCTCTGTGATTCTCTCTTAAATCTGGTGCGTGTCAGCTGAGAAAGGCTCTAGTCTCCACACTCCCGTCTGTGATGAATAAGTAAGTGGTGAAGGGGATGCTGGTGCATGCTGAATCCACTGCCCACAGGCGTTCAAAGAGGAGCAGCCACAGTACCAGGCACATCTGTAATGGGAGCAAATGAGGTACGTCGGATATTACATTTGTCTTGGAGTGAATTCAGCTTGAGCCAAAGCAAAATCACTTGTGTGTTTGTCTTTTTGATGAATCCACAATGGTTCAATCGGACTCAAACTTCAAATATCATATGGAGTGAGTAATTAGAGTAGTCATACAATTCATGTGTTTTTGTTATAAGACTGTTGTGCCATCATGTTAAGTAAAGAGTGTACAAACTGTCAGAGAAAACAGATTTTTATTTCTGCAAATAAGTACGGTACCTATCTACAGTACAGTATCTACTGTATCTATTGTTAAATGCAGAAGAAATTTGTTTATCCAATGAATTAGCTGATTTACCCTTGAAGCTGCGATGATGATGAGAGCATGTTTAGTTATTTCAAATGTCCTCAGCCAATGCTCTGACATCCCCAAGCCAATCAAGTAATTCAAACATAATAACTTAAATTTTTAAAGGACTGTATTTACTATCTGCGTCATCAGAATGTGCGCATTGAAGCAACGGAAGCAGCCCGTTTACCTGTGTAGTTTTCACCAGCAGGACACAGCTCAGCGCAGCAAAATACCAGGTTGCTGCATTTCTGGCTGTTCTAACTCGTAATACTGAACTGGGACTTATAGTACGTTCTGGCAAACCAAGGGACTCTTGATCATCTCAGAACAACAGAAGCAACAGAAGCCTGATTTCAATATACCAACAACAACAATATCTTAACAACTACTGTAGAAGGATCGGACCGAAGACACCAGAGTGAATGCGGCTGCGATCACCATCTTACATCAAGTATGTGTGGTTCCTAAGTTTCCAAGATGTGCAAGCAGCCGCCATTGTTCCCAAACACTGGACGGGTGTTTACTTTGAACTCCTACTAGGTTTATTAAGTCATTATTATAATTACAACCCGACTTTTGTTGCCGGAGTCTCACTGCATGTGACGCATATACTGTAGCTCCTAAGCCCTAGGCACTGGTCACAGGTGGTATTTTTCAGTTTGAGTTTTGTTTATCTGAAACAATTCATATACAATGAGATGCTGAATTTCATCTAAGAATCTGGCAATCCAAATGAGAGCCAGATTACACTGAAAAGCTAAATACTGTTTTGTGGATATCAAGTCCATTGTATTTTTAATAAGGATATATGTGTTTTTGTTGTCACTTTGAGGTTTTGTTTTTGTGACAATTTGCATTTGTTGAGAAAGCAGTCAGTTTAGTGTTTACTTTATCCGTGTATTAATGTAAAGATGTAGTCTAGGTTTTGTTTTGGTACCTTTGAATAACCCCCTTATGTCCTGTATTGTGTCCTTTTGACTTATATCATCTTATCATTTACATTCCTGTTATTAAATACTGAGTTTTTTTGTTTCCTCCCTTACCCTAGCAGAGCTGGGTTGTAACAATATACACCGCCCAGAAAAGGACAAATATGGTTTTCACACTGTTTAAATGTGTAGACGTACAGTAACTTATTATTTAAAAAAAATTAAATGAAGCAGTCCCTTTAAAACTTGACTATTTATCAGCAGGAATATAGTAGTAGTAGTAGTAGTAGTTTATTTTCTTCGGCCAATATGTATACACACGGATACAGAGATCACATGTACTTTTTACATCAAGAAAATAAAAAAAATAACCAAAATGTGTTCATAAGGGACCTTATGCGAAATATGAGATTTGAATAGATTTGTGTTGGCCCTATAGCCTTGATTGATGACTTCTGAATTTCCATTTCAGACCAGCTGAAACCAAATATATGCATTCCTTAGTCCACTATCTGGTAATTGATTATATATAGAAATGACCATGGCTAAAGCAGCAGGTAATTCTACATACATTCACGCTCAATTCACACTCAATATTTAAAATACAGAGTGTATATTGGGCAGAACTGCTGCACAACAGACTAACAGTGTCTTGAATGGAGCATGTAAGTAAGTAAGTAAGTAAGTATTTATTTATATACCGCCTTTTCACTGCAGATTTGAGTCTCAAAGCGGTTTACAATTGTTAATTTTTTGGGCATTTGTCTCTCACTCCACACAGATGGGAGCGGGGAGAGTACAGGAGGCGCATGCTAGAACTATTGGACATATTTTTAGGGGTAGGGGAAACCGGAGTACCCGGAGGAAACCTACGCAGACACGGGGAGAACATGCAAACTCCACTCAGAAAGGCCCTGGTCCGACCGGGATTCGAACCCAGGACCTTCTTGCTGAGAGGCGAGAGTGCTATCCACTCAGCCACCGTGCCACCGCATGGCAGTTAATCACCAAAATAAGGCCCAAACAACTCAAGTAAAAAGCTGCAAGTTAAATCTACAGCTCAGAGGCGGCAATAAGGAAATAAGTCCCAATGTGAACAATGCCTGTAATAGGAGCAAATGACCAGGGCCGGAAATTGCATTTGTTGTGGTGCAAAACGGCTCAGGATTAAGGCAGACAAAAATGTCTTGACAGCTCCTGGGAGAGGTTTTGATTGATGGCAACACCCCAGGGAACGTTTCAATATAAACTTGGTTAAGTCAGAGCCACAAGAAGCATTCATCAAGCTGCTGCCGTACAGTGAAGGGAGTTAGAGGCACAGCACAAGCAAAGCATTTTATTTAGAAAAGCACCTGGGGAACATCTTCACGAGAGCCGAGAATACCTATTTGTAGCTACAGCATCAACAGCAGTCTCGAAATCAAAGTATTAATGACCTCAGTGCAGCTGCCAGAAATTACTTTGAACTTTTAAGAGTCTGTGAGGACAATGAGAGTACATGCATCATGGTAAGGTACAGTCAGGCCTCAGTTTTAAATGAGTGTTAAAGCTGAGGTACCTAACTTTATTCTTTAGAGTATATCATGATATTTGTCCCCACAGACACAGTAACAAACGAGCAAATGTCTTCATTCATCCATCCATCCATTTTATTCCCCTTAATCCATTTCTGGGTTGGGGGGGTGGCAGTCAGAGCTGCACCCAGTTCACAGAGCACCAGCCCCTCACTGATCCTCCTGCAGGTGGTGAGTCCACAGGAGCTGAGATCTTTCAGCGGGGGCTTCAGGCAAAGTAACCAACGAGCAAATGTCTTCATCATGTTAGATAATATATTCAGTCTTTGGGATTCTTAAAAGAAAGACCCCTGTGAGTCAAGGGTCAGGGTTTGGGCTGAGAGTTGATTGGCTGAGTGAGTGTGCAGACTTTCTGATATATATCAGCTGATCTAGATATTACAAAGAATAAATACATGTGGAAAGTTATATTGGTTATAGTCCATTCATTTTCTTCCCCTTAATCCATTACTGGGTCGGGGGGGTGGAAGTCAGAGCGGCATAGTACACATAGCACCAGCCCCTGATCCTCCTGCAGGTGGTGAGTCCACAGGAGCATATTGGTTTATTTTATATTTTTATATATATATTATATATTTTATATATATATATATATATATATATATATATATATATATATATATATATATATATATTATATATTTATATATATATATTATATATTTATATATACATAGATACTGCATGTATATTATATATTGATATATATATATGAAAGTAGTTCTCCAATTGACAAAGGTTGGAGACCCCTGCAATAGATGGACTTTATTACAAAGTTAATTGTTTTGTGGTCTGAAAGCTTGGTTCTTAGTTTTAAGCTGTAAGGTTTACAGGGTAAACTATGCTAAGATAATACATTTGGCCCTGAACAATTCGACTGGATGAAAAACTCACCAATTGTTGAAATGTTTTTATACCTTTAAGGCGTCACTTTCATCCTTGGTGAATTTGCCTTAATTTCTTCAACAATGTGCGGTCTGCAACGTCCTAAATATATATAAAAAATGTATCATGTTTTAGTTAAAAAATGTCTTTACAGTGGGTGACCAAAGCATTCAGATGGGTGTGTGGGTGTTGGAGAGGGGGGTGACCAGCAGAGACAGGCTTGTGGGGGGACTCCGTAGGCTGCATCACAGAGCACTGGAAGCCTGTTTGGCTCACAGATAAAGAAATGGTCTCCGCTTTAGAGGGATGATTTTGGAGGGATTTTTAAGACTTCAATGGGATCAGATGAGCAGCATGCAAATCAAACTTTGGTCCCGGCCGTCAAAACAGAATAACAATCCGGCCGTGTCTTTGTGATTCAGAACAGGTAAGCTTTCACATTTTTCTCATTTTGCTGCTTACAAAAGTCACTATGGCTGTGCTCATTAAAATGTGTAAACCTGCAATTATGAGAGAAAAAATCTGGTGGATTGAAAAGTACCTGACATTCTTGTTAAGGGCGCAATTTGGTGCCATAGACCAGTGTTTTTCAACCAGTTGGCTGTGTCCTTGAGATGTTGTTTGGTGCGCCCATGGAAATGATCCAATGTCACCTAGATGGGGAAATGATTGCACTTGGTGCACTTGTAAATAGTGTCAAGTCATTCTAAGAAAGGTTTTTACTTCTATAACTTGTGTGCACTGAGAGCCAAAGAAATTTTGTTTTTGTGACTTCCTGTTACTCACAATGGCAATTAAAGAAATATTCTGATTCTGAAAAGAAAATGACGTGGGAAGATGAGAGGATTTTTGCACTGAAAATGAGAATGACTTTGCATTGTTAATAAAGGCTGCAGAGTTTCTTTTTTGTATTATTATTGTATAATTATTATTATTATTCAGCTGGTGGTGGGCTATGATATTCGAACTATAGGCAAAATTAGGCCATATTTTTCTGTAAATGGTTGCTTGAATAGAAAGATAAATGACAACACCGAAAAGGTGTGTGTTTATATATAAATTGTCCACTCACCTTTGGCCCTCCGCGGGCGGTTATCCCTCTCTAAGCTCGGGTCCTCTACCAGAGGCCTGGGAGCTTGAGGGTTCTGCGCAGTATCTTTGCTGTTCCTAGCACAGCACATTTCTGGACCGAGATGTCCGAGGTTGTTCCGGGGATCCGCTGTAACCACTCATCTAGCTTCGGGGTCACTGCCCCGAGTGCACCAATCACCACGGGCACTACTGTCACCTTTACCCTCCAGGCCCTCTCCAGCTCCTTTCTGAGACCTATATATATATATATATATATATTAGTGGTTGGTACTTGTCCTGTGCATATGGGTTATGGTTATAAAGCTGGTTCTAAACATTTTGTGGAAATGTGACTCCAGTTTTTATGTAATTTTTATAATTATAGTAACAATAACTGTAAAACAAAACACTGTAATTTCAGTCACTATAAGCAGTGGAATCAGAATTCTTCCATGATAATTTATAATGACATGCTGTTATGGGAGTAGCATCAATAGTGCGTTCCTGACCTCAAAGTACAAAAAAAAATGGATAAAAGGCGAACAGGAGGAGGCATAAATGACAGAGGATCAGTGAAACCCACATGATACTTGTCCCTTTTGTGTGAGGCTTTAGGAAGCACACCCACTCCGGAGATCAGTCTGAGCTGTGTTTTCATGCTGCACTTTTGAACATGGTGTGATGTTAAACTGTGGACAGCAGGGAATGTTTTTCCAGCATTAATAACCATCACAGCTGAAGACACGTCTTTCATGCAGCGACACACAGATTGTGCGTCATATTCACTGAAGCTAAAATGTCATAAACAATATTTATTCTTGTACAGCTTTACATTAAACATGTCTAAAGTCCAGCATGCGGGCTAATCACCATCCTCTGTGTAGTTTTATGTGATCCTTTTTAACTGTGTCACCATGGAGATCAGTGACACAAGTTCACACTATCATCCAGCAAACTTCAGTTCAGCTAATAAAGACATGCTAAATCTGATTGTAAAACTAAGAAACTCTTAACTAGTGTTGAGAGGGTTCCTATAAAAAGAAAAAAGAGTGAAGAGGCAAGTATTGCTTAATCCGTGCAATGCTCGGGGCAAATTGACCTACCACAGTGATTTTAAAAAATATATATTGAAATTAAATATGTACCTTTTTAGATCCTTTTTTCCCACTTTGAAACATTGTGGTGGATCCTTTTGACCTACGGGTTAAATACCCGACATGTTTAGACGGTAGTCTTCTGCCTTCCTGAGGCCGTGTGATGTTAACTCTTGTTGACATGGAAGCTAACTGGAGAGCTAAACACCTCATCATTAAATCCTTGTGTTGTGACCAGTTTAAACAGGCGTCTGCTACATGAAAACCTGCGACTAATATTCAAGTGCGGCCTATACGCATGTGGACAAAATTAGCTTATTCTTAAAATGTACATGTAAGATATACACCTCATCGTCCAGTAAGTACAGTGCTTTCCATGTTGTTCAATGATGTACTGTACAATTATGGATGCCTGTAGAATGGATCTGTAGAACATGTGTCATTAACAATTCATAGGTGTATAAAACACAAAATATGTAATGAGAGGTTTCAGTGAGTTGCATAAGCTAATAATGCCATTACAGCAGCTACAGTGAATGCATTCTGAATGACTACTTACTATTTACTTTTACAACTTACTGTAAGTCAAAAAAGTAGACTGCATGCCGCGTTTCCTAACTCATTGAATGCCAGCCTATTTCAGAACAGGTACTCCCACAGTGCCAGCCATTTCTGATGATTTTTACTGATATTTAAAGACCCACAGAATATTGTGTACTATGACTATCTGAAATCCAACACCAGATTCTAAAAGAATGGACTGTCTACTTTCCTCAGCAAAAAGAATTTTGTTTATAGCTTTTTCCGTTCCCCTGTAATCCTCCGTTGAGTAGAGGGAAGTTTTACTGAAATCACCAGAAATCACCAGAAAGTTGAGAAAAAAGAGGCACAGCATGTGCACCTACATGTTTTGAAACCATTCAGAGAGCAATGCTGCCACCTGCTGGCTCGATAAAATATGGTCTCAAGTCATCCCCATATATATTAGATACAATAGACATCTGGGAACGTGAAAATAGCGAAAAAGGCAATTGACGGATTAATGCGTCAATGGCACACGACGTTACTATTTGCTTTGACGTATTTGTGCGTCAATGGGACACAATGAGTTTGCTGAGGGCATGACTTTCTTTTTTTGTTTTGTTTTTCACGCTGCTTGTCTGACTGCATGTGGTTGCATCATGGTGTGTTCATATAAAAGGAATATTCGCGCACAAAAAGTGAAAACAGACGTGCCGCTCCCCCAGAGGCCAGAACAGCTGAAGACATGTATATTCTATGTGGATCAGCGTTTTCATCATGTTAATTTCATCATCAAAAATTAGCATCTCTATTGTTCATGTTATGGCCTTCGAGCAAATAGAATAGTACACTGATTGCGGCATTGCATTTTAAAAGTAAAAATAAAAATAAATCAGTTATGCAAAAAAAGGAATTCATTCTGTGTTTTGTGAATCAAATTGAAGACCAGCTGTTTCAGAGTTTTGGTAGTTTTTACCTGTTATGTACTTTACAATTGAAAAGATGGATCATTTCTCCTCCTTGTGAGATAAATAAAGAATATATTATCTTATCTTATCTTATGAATGTGAGCAACATGAATGTCAGGTACTTTTTTAAATTGTGAAGAAAGAGAAAGAGAGACATTCAAGTGTCAGTGAGACCTGCCAGTGCTCACCCTCACCGCTTCCTGATTGGACGATATCAATTCAAATCCTTGCCATTGGTCAAACTGTTTTCCTCCAGCAAAGATAACAGGTCGTGGTTTCTTTGCGGGGATCTATTTAACAAACTTTACTTTTGAAAAATACTTATTTACATGACAGCACAGGGTCATATGCCTTCGTTTAAAAATGAAATACAATTCAAGTGGCTGACATCACCTTTAAGGGTTAGATAATAGCAATTAAAATGTCAGTAAATTAATGCTTATCTTAAGTAATTGCTTCACATAACTTTTTGCATTGTAATTATTATTTTTGATTTTGGACAATGTGAAGTGTCCAAAATCACCATATAAAACCAATGCATTAATATTATTATTATTATTATTAACAAGGGACTCCTGTGGACTAAGGCTAAAGTTCTCTTTAAAGCTCTCTCTCTCTCTCTCTCTCTCTCTCTCTCTCTCTCTCTCTCTCTCTCTCTCTCTCTCTCTCTCTCTCTCTCTCTCTCTCTCTCTCTCCTCTCTCTCTCTCTCTCTCTCTCTCTCTCTCTCTCTCTCTCTCTCTCTCTCTCTCTCTCTCTCTCTCTCTCTCTCTCTCTCTCTCTGGCTCAATGGTCATCACCACACAGGCAAAGACAATTAAGGTGTATAAATATGTAAATATGGTTGTGGCGGCTCAGCAGGACAGACGACGTAATGACATTTTCTGCCCTCGTTTGGTCAATCCCCAAGACACCTCGGAATTAGAAACCTTAATGACAAGTAATAACGCACAGATGGTCAAACTCTGGGGGCACCACTGGCACCTTCTGACCATGTCCAAGATCCTGGCAGCACTGCTCACGATGCCAAAAACATGAGCGTATAGAGAAACACATGCTAGCACATTATAGAGGAGTGATCACATCCCGCTAACGAAGGTTTTCTCACCCAGATGCCTGCACCGGTCTCAAGGGTTTAATTGCAGTTGGATTAGAAGGTCACGTCTTTGGATGCCGTTTTAGGGGTTAATGACATGATTCAGTGGTGGAAAATGTTGTTTCTTGTTTTGGGGGTTTTAAGCATGCAGCTGGAAAAAAACTAATTTAGTTTCTTCTCATGACACATTTTAGACATTGGAAAATAAATGGAAAATAGTGTAACAGTGTATGTTACTAGGTTAATTTAGTGCTCCAGGAGCCTTTATGACTTTTGTTAAAATATGGATTGTACTATTGGTCCGCTGCCTGTTTGTTGCCATGGATATATTACTTTGCTTAGAATGTCCTCAGTGAGAGACTAACCAGATTTAAAATTTGGTTCAGGTTCATATACTCTCTCACAATCCACTCTTGGACACAAACATGTGAGAATATCAGACTTAAGGCTTGGTTTAACACCATACTGTGGAACACTGTGGAACAAAAAAACAAACGAGTGCATGATGCATTAGCAGCACAATCAGCACTTTGTCAGCACACGGGAGATGGGGCAGCATGCATCAGCAGTGGAAGCAGAGGGAACAGGAGAAACCGCAAGCGTAGATGAGTGGAACATGTCCCCTCCCATGTGCGAAGGGAGATCACACGCTGCAGGAGCAGTGGGAAGACATTGGTCCCAACGGAACAGATCATCTACAGCGTTCACACAGGAGGGCCGGTCAGAGGGGGGTGAAATTAATATTATAGGCACGTGTCTGTAGTAGCGACACATTACAAAATCATTGGCCATTTGAAAACAAGTGTTTTTACTTCCAACAAAAAATTGCCAAAAACTATATATGTACACATTCAGGTCAGGATACCTTAGGCATTCCACGGTTGGCTGATGTCACCCTCTTTACAACCAGCCACACTGCCAAAAAGGCCCTAAACAATTCAAGTTCAATTCAAGTTCAATTCAAGTTCAATTCAAGTTCAATTCAAGTTCAATTTTCGTATAACCCTGAATCACAATAGCATCTCTGAGGACCTTACTATAGTCGATTTACCAACATCATGGTCCTCTGAAGCCCCTTCCCATGGTTGTTACCAAAATAATAAACACACAAATACTTAATGACAGCCTTTCTTGGCTTATTCTCACACATATTTGCTTGTGCTATTATTTTACACATTTCCCCTTTAATACTTGCCGTGAATGCATGAAACAGACCGACAATACAACTCATAGATCATGTGGTGCAGTGAAGACGTGAGCATCTGGGGTACTTATGGCTAAGGATTGGCCCGTCACCTGGCTCATGTTACAGTCCGTTTTATTGAGAGGACAGGGCGAGGTGATATGTGGTGGACCGGTGCGTACAAAGCTAAACCAGTGAGTGCAAAGCGTTTGTTTTACTACAACCTGCTTCTGTAAATTTTGCGTGTTGGCACAGTGGAGAGTGAGAGGAACGTGCCCGCAACTGGTGCTGAAGGGGAGACAAGGGGAGCGGAACGACTCCCCCACAGTGTGAGTTCATTGTCTGTAAATAATAACAAATATATTAGGGGTGTCAAAATTATTGCGTTAACCCACGTTAATTAATTTTTTTCATTAATCGCGTTAACACAATTAATGAAAAATATTAATTAACGTGCGTGGTTCCATTCAAACAACCATTTACAGAAAAGTATGGCATAATTTAGCAGATAGTTTGAAATACAATTAATTAATTTTTCAGCTGTAATTCATTTGATTAAAATTTGTAATTGTTTGACAGCCCTAAAATATATATATGTTGTTCATGTAATTCATGTTCATGTAATTATACATAATCATTGGCAAGTGGTGGACCCTCCCCCAATAATTCTAATGTATTAATTCATATCAAAGTCCCTCACGATTTGGACATTTTCACAAAGAGATGGTTATTTTATTTGGTTATTCAAATCTTGAATAACCACTTTTTTTCCAAATGCTCTGTAGATCCATTCTGCTGGTAAACATGAGGCGTTTTTCTCAGGGTTAGGGTTAGGGTTAGGGTAAGGGTCAGGTCAGTGTAAAGCTAAATTATCTGTGATTCCTGGGACAATTTACACGAAACAAAGTCTGTTCACAACTTCGTCAGTACATATCAACTATACTTACGAGTGTTTGTGAATCAAATATATGATATATATGATGTATATTCAATATTCCTTTCAAAAATTGCTTCTTTCCCATAAACTTGTAACAGAAATTAGCTAGGGCTGTTTTTCAAGTTGAAAAATGTATATATAATGGACTTTTCCCTCAAGGAAAAACATTTTGATTTTGTCATGTTTGTTCGACTTGCTGACAGCAGTGTAATATCATTGAGGCTGGGGGCTCTGGGGGCTCTGGGGGCTCTGAGGGCAATCATGGCCGTAGGGAGACGGTGAGTTTCCGTGTGTCACTCCAGGCCAAAGGGCGGTGGCCTCAGTGCTGCTCCCTGTGAGGTCATTCCCGCTCGTCAGGTAATACGCTCAGAGAGGCGCAGGCAGATGTGGCACATTAGTCTTGCAAACCCTGACGTGCCCCACCCTCCCTCGGGTCGTGCCCCAATGGAAAAAGCAGGTACTAAATGCAAGGAAAGTGTTTATGTGTGGTGGAGGGGAAGACAAAGAGTGAGGTAGTTTGGCTTGGGTCCTACAGTAATTAGTTCAACGGAGCTATTTATTCTTGCCACCTCTAATAGTTTGGAAGATTTGCTTTGGGGAAGAAGCTTTTTTGCTTCAGAGACTAAATACATTCAGATAGAATAGAGCTCCAGAGCATATAAAATGGCACTGAATTCTGCACATTCTGTAAAAAAAGATATACAAAAAGAAAGAAAAGGAAAATCTTTTAAAAGCATTTTCTTTCATGTGACTAATGGATTTGAACTAATTTACTGTTATGTAAAAGAGCATCAGAACTGAACTCTTATCAAAGCAAAAAATGAACTCTGGATATGGCAGCACGTAGAACATAGGTGGTTTTCTGACATTATAGGATCTTGAACACAATTACGAGATCCTTTATTTGTCTCAAATGTCAGTGTTGAATCACAAATTACAGAACAGTAGGAATGAGGAGCACACAACCCAAGAAAAGTGAATATTGAGTATGGCACGATTCTATGTTTTGAAATTCTCATAGTGTTTGTAGCTCTGAGTTACTGTTTCAGCTCTGAGTCATTTTAAGCATTGATTTACTTGCTCGTTACCTCCTCCAGAGGGAAATGTAATCACCAGGGGTTGTCTGTCATGCTCACAAATGGGACAGGGAACAAATTGCATTTTGTGATCCTGATCAAAAACTGGAACCTTTTTTTTCAGGAATGGAACTGCATCTCTTTGTGGAGGTCCGCACTACAAGAGTTCTTTTCTCCTTGGGAAATTCTATTTGGGAAATTCTGTTTGAATTTCAAAGTATCAAGGCTTTGACAACAATTACTACATGTTTGATGGATATGATTTGAAACATACACACACAAATATACACACACAATATATACCATTCAGATACAGCGCGACCGAATTGTAATGGCGAACCAACCTGACATTGTGGTGCCCGTGGTGATCGGTGCACTCGGGGCAGTGACCCCAAAGCTGGAGGGGTGGTTATAGCAGATCCCTGGAACAACCTCGGAAATCTCGGTTCAGAAATGTGCAGTGCTAGGAAAGATACTACGAACCAGAACCCTCCAGCTCCCAGGCCCGAGCTTAGAGAGGGAGAACCAAACGTGGAAGGCAAAAGGTGTGTGTGTTTTTTAATGTACATATATGCATATTTGTGTGTGTTTCACTTACTGCAATAGGCATGAGTGTGGCACATCAAAATAAGTGGATCTGAAATTCTACATGACTGGATTGTGCCAGACTTATCTCATGTTTCCTAGATCCACCGAGCGTATTATGAGGTCTCTTCTTCCGTGTTTGTAACCTAGAGGGGGAACACACTTTCACATTCAGTTTTGTCATTGTGAGCCTTTTGCTTGTGAGACTGTTTGAGCCTTTGTTGACTCAGCTAAACAACGGCAACAAACAGAGCATAAAGCATTAGCGTTAGCCTGCTGCCTCCAAACCAGGAACAACACTGCAGCGGAACATTAGCATTCGTTTGGAGTCATGTTTCTGACTATCTGCTGTTTGCTCTGCCTGTGTCTGAGTCACACCTCCACAGGGAAATATACGGCTGTTTGAGCGCTGCCTAAATGCTTCATTATGTTTGACAGCTTGTCGGTCTACTCAGTGGTTATTAGCAGATACTGTGTGCAGAATTAGTAAGTGTTTCTGCTGAAATGCTAATGACAAGTCCTTCAAATGTCCCTTAATGTTCTTGCATCATTTAGGACAAACAGCGCACGTTAGCCATGTCCCATAATGAATAAATAAACCACAACTTACATTATATATTGGAGCATGCATAATTAAATGTGGCTGAATGAGATGCATGGAATGTTGCTTACATCGGCACATTTCTCCTCTTGCTAGTGCTGAATATGTGTCTTCACCGTGGAAAATTGGATAGATCACACAAATATATTTCACTTTTAAGGGTGCTACTGTATATGTGTTGTTTTTATGTTTTTAATCTTCTCCCTGCACCAGGTTGTCTGGTTGATAGCTCAGACTTACTTATAGGTCTGGATGTTTTCTCTCTGGATAGTATTCTACTCAGACCAATTATATCAAGAGTTTTTGTGAAGTGGTTCGATACCAATAGATGTTTTAGGCTTAGAAAGTTCTTTTGATTTGGCAAAGAGTGTAAATATGCTAGTTCTGCTTGGTTACCTGACAGACAAGAGGTGACACGTGAAGGTTTCTGGTCAGGTTTTGTTATGGATGCGGTCAGTCTGGTAGATTGGGCAGATCCATCATACTGACCCCGTCCCCCGCTGCGCTGTGGTCTCTGGAGATTTGAGTCCCAAGGTGAGGGCCCCCTTGTCTTTGTTGATGGTCCGTGTGCCCTGCTGCCTGATTTCAATCACCTCTCGAGAGACTGGGCGCATCCGGTAAAATCTGCTGATAAGAGACCCGCCACACCTCTGACGAAGTCTACCGGAAAAAAAAGTGTCAGGTAATAAAATAGTACTATCTTCTTCACACTCTCTACATTGAAATAAGCCTTAAACATAAATAAAACATAAATAACTTTCTACATCTAACAAGTTGATGTTATAGCTTAGGTTGAAATTTTACTCGGATTGGTTTAAAACATGTACTTTCCTCAAATATGATTGTATGGCTTTAAAAAGTAAAGAACAAACTGTGGCTTCTACCCACAGGCTGTGGACATGCTTCAGTAAGTGAGACACAGATGAGAAGACCTGAAGGGACTCTTTACATTGACTGCCGTTGTGTACTTTGGCAAGACACTTAATCCCACTTCCCCCCCCCTGAAAGCTCAACCCCCCCTGGCTGAGCAGCCATCATCCTTTGGACTCCCCACCAAAAGCTCTGATTGCCACCCCCCAACCCAGAAATGGATTAAGGGAAGAAGATGGATAGATGTATGATGATGGGAGAATGCATTGGTATTGGTAGATTTTTGATCATTTTGCTGAGCTAACTTTTATAGAACTGCAGCGGTGTCCTGTTTTGTTGTATTTGTACAATGAAAATAAATGATCTATTTGTTGATATATCTAACTTAGCCAGGAAATAACATACTTGACATGACCTGAACATACCTGAAATAAAACATTGGTCTGTTGCATCTGATTTGCCCAACAAACTGTAACCTATAATTTAGCTCAGTAATGACATATATTTTCTTTTAGGCTTTCAATACTGGGCCTTCTCAATTATTCAAGTCACATCTAATCAATTTTGATGAATGTAAAAGTGGAAAGACTAAAGGTGAATATAAGAGCTTTAGGGCTTTCTGTTGGTCTTATGTTTGCACTGAAAGCCATTGAGTATTATCTATGAAGGATATTCACAAGAGAGCATTCATTCATTCAATCTCACGAGATAATCATACTGAATCTGACAGCGCTGTAACCTTCAGTGACAGTTCTGCGGTATACAGAGATGCTGTTATGCCGGGGTCAAAGATAATATAGAAATGCAAAAACAGTAAATGTGATATGCATAAATAACTATTTACATATTCTCCACGGCTTTCAGAACGATATAGAACAAAGATGGCTTCTTGCTATTGTGGCTAGCAATTCAAAACAAAATGTATTTCATAAAGCCAGAGCGAATTAGATAAAACTTAGTCCATGAGGACTTCCTTTTGGGTTTCACGGAGCTAGAGGGTGAGTATTGTCCATTTATATACAGTCTATGACTAAGATTCATGAAAGACATGTTATGGATTGCTTTTCTTCATTGTTTCTTGCATTGGATAAGGTTTTAATATACACAACTATGTCCATGAAGTGATTAAAACAGAGTGCTTCCAGTCCGTCTCTGTGTGGTCTTGTCGACACTGAGAATTCTGCTGCTGGACAACTCTCGTTTGTTAACTGGAACATCAGCCCATTATTGTTGCCGAAATTGGGGTTAAAGTTTTTGCCAACCTTTTTCCAAAAAGGTTAATTAAGATGTCTAATAGTGTTATATTTCAAGTTATGAGAAATAGATAGAAGTTAATTGACCAACAATGGCGTTCTGTTTATGAAGTTAAATTAGCTGCAGGTGATTGTGATTTCTCTCCTGTCAAAAAATAATGAAAGCCTTTGAAATGTTGGAAAAGCAATAAGTTAACTTCTTGGAGCCAAAATCATATTTATACCCAGAGAAATTTTCCATCATTAAATTGTGGAGAACAGTGAATAAATATGTTTTAATATGAATAGTCGGCACAATAAAAGTTCAAATGAAACACTCCCCCTTTCATGATGCACCACAATCTTTCTTTTCAAAGAAGATTGTGTTGCCATCTCCACCCATTCACTCATTACATGCCGGTGCCATTAGAAGAAGTTTGTTGAAAAACCAGATCTATTTTAGTGCCTTGCAAGTAATGTTTAAACTTTTAAATGTACTGCCCACAACAAAACATAAGAAATACAGATAAACTAGAAATATAAAACTTTTAGACAATTTTTGTTTTCCTTTTTTAGTTTTGTTGTTGCAAATGAACTAATTACTTGGTCGTCAGATTAAAGCCATCATGTTTTTTGTTTCTGTGGTTTCTGTAACTGTTGGAAGTAGGAGCTTAGGAATCTCGAATAAAGTTTCACATGTTTTTTGCCCAAAAAAGGTTGACATTAGGGAACAACCACCATTTGTAATTTTATGAAAATTAGACAAGATTCGACTTAAAAATATGCCAAACTGCCAAACCAGATGTAAAAGGTAAGTATTGCATTTCTTCTCAGTACAAATGTCTATTGTCATCCAAAGAGAAAAAATGCGCATCACATCTTCAGCAGTTTCACCGTTCTCCTCGCTGTCTGCTCGGGGGCCCTGCTGGATACATAAGTTGCTATGACGGAGAGATCCCTGAGGTTAGGTGTGACGCTTAGCAGCTCTAATTTTAGCTCTGAGGATGAGCGAGCTGACAACACATAGGGAGGCCCGTGGCGGATCCAAGCGGAGCGAGGGGAGATTTTGCCCTTTTCCTCCCCAGTGTCCTGAACATTCAGTTTGACCAAAAAACCATGACAAAACTTAACTTGGATTTGAAAGAAGACCAGTTACATAACCATATACCAAAGTTTCTGTGCTCCTCTGAGTTGTTTCATATGGCACTAACATGTCAAAGATGTACTGAGGTGCGAGGCCATTGAGCAGGGGCTCCAACCTGTGGCTCGGGAGCTACCAGTCGCTCGTCAAAGGATTTAGAATTGAACAAATGATCTCTAATGAGTACATTTTGAGGTATGACATAATGACAAGTATAAATATAGGGTTATACAGTAATAACAGTATATTTTACATGTGTTCTCTATGAGAGTCCACTCCTGTCGTATTTATTACAGAGATTTTTATTATGACTGCAAAAAGGAGTAGCGCTCTGCCTCTTCTGTTATATAAAAGTAGCTCTCCGATTGAAAAAGGTTGGAGACCCCTGCGATAGAGAGACAAACTACTTTCCTACAATCAAATATCCCCACCCAGTAACCCCATATACTGTATTTAGGCAACAGAAATAATGAAAAACACAATTATTGCGACCAGGAAGTGCCTCGGTTTGGCCAGTGGACCAAGACAACAGCAGCAGGTAAGTTGTGTGTGTGTGGGGGACTTGATTGGGACCCTTGTGCGCTGCAGGGAGAGGGTTTGACAAAGGAGAAAAGAGTGAAGTGGTGCCAACGAACGCCCCTGCATGGCCCAGGGAGAGGGGGCGGAACAGGCGAATGACGGAGCTCTGTCACATTTACAATATTCTACTTTTACAAGACTTTTTTTTTTAGGACAAGCAGCATGTATTATTTATGATACTAAAAGGTTAGGTACCCCAGCTTTAGTTAATCATGCAAACTTTATTTCTATAGCAAACTCTCAGACAGGTTTTGCATTTATCACTTGAATGGAGAAAGACAATTTTGCAGAATTGTATACCTGCGTAATAATTGAGAAAATACCGGAGACAATACATATTATAATCTTATACACTTTTGTGCTACTGGGTTTGGTTTTGCAGAATTTAAGGAAAAATCCAGTGAATGATTAAAAACCTTATCTGAAAACCCACAATTTTTTGCACAAGATAGTATCACGTTAAAAGCTCACTGCAATATTAGTGGTTCGTTTCCACCTTTAATCCTCCTGTACTTTCATCCTTCTGTCATAAGCATTTTTCATTCTTCTCTCTTTTATCTTTCTAATGATATCATCTTTGTATTTAAGTCGTCTTGCTTTCAAGTGAGGAATTAGCTTTTTGCAATGACCTTTTCTTGTAAGAGCCAGATGTTTTTCTGCACAGAAATGGCATTCTCTGTGTGGCTAAATCGCTGGTGGTTAGATGTTCCTGTTCTTTTGTGGTCTGAGTCAGATCATTACCCATAATACTGAGCCGAGGGAGCAGAAGCCTTTAGGATGACATCTGGTCTGTGGTGTCTGGAGGGAGAGTACAGCAGAAAAAAGAGCGAAATAGAAGATAAGAACATTTCAGAGAAGCATTCAATCTATAGGGACAGCTAAACACTCACACTTGTTTTAATGGTCGCACTTGTCACTCCTCTTTCTGAAAGCGACTCAAACTGTTCAGATATTTATCTCTGAGAAACGTTTTACTCCAGATTTGATCTATTACATCCTAAATGTGAATTGGCTATGGAAACACTATCATTTGAAGCACTGATTCTTGTATGTACGTAAATGTTGGAATATAAAATGTACGTATGGCAATAAAGAGGACTGTGCGATGAAGGCCCCCAACAATAAACTGTTCTTTAGTTCATCTGAGATCTATGAGGGATTTTAGCTTTTTTTTAATAAGGTTGATTTAGATTAAGAGATCCTTTATTTGTTCCACGGGGGGGAAATGTCAGTGTTGCATCACAAGTTACAGAACAGAAGGAATGAGAGAACACAGCACAAGATAAGTGAGCAAAAGCTACGCTAATAAGACTCTAGCATCAAAAAAGTATAAGAGCACCCAGACTTTTTTAAGTGACCATTATGTTGTTGTGACGTTCTGACTTTGACTGATTCGTCACCGTACCCGTTTCGGAAGAAGTCATTGGAAACCTAGAACAATCCAATCCCACCTCACCTGTTCAAGGGTTGTTTTGTCTTCTTATGTTCTTAAAACAGCTCACTGTAGTTTGGGAGATGGGGCTGTTCACGAAAGTTTTACATTTTCTGCAACACGACACAGTGGCTGAGTGGATAGCACTCTCGCCTCTCAGCAAGAAGTTTCTGGGTTCGAATCCCGGTCGGAACAGGGCCTTTATGAGTGGAGTTTATATGTTCTAGCCATGTCTAAGTAGGTTTCCTCCAGTTTCCCCTACCACTAAAAACATGTGCAATAGTTCAGGGTGAATGAATGAGTGTGTGTTTGTGAGTGTGATTGTGGGACAACGGATGCAAATTAGCCCAATGCTACAATCCGGATTGATTTGCTCATTAACAAGTACTGTCCCAACTAAATAAACAATGAATAAAATAATTGCACTTTTATCATTTTCATAAAATTTGTTATGAATACAGTTTGGATTGGATTAAATAATAAAAATACATTCAATTCATTCATTAATTTATCCTTGTAGAATTGAAACATGAGACTCTCCCAACAATGACATAACATCTCTGAGAGATTTCATAACAATCAGCCATTTCTTTCCAATAGTCTGTTTGTGGAAAGCTCATTCAATATACCATCGGCTTAAGTTTATTATACTTTAATCATATTTTTTTATTAAGTCTTTTTGTATCTTCACTAATTATTCATATTCAATACCCTTCATGTTACCATGGAAACCGCTGTCTTAGTACCAGTGGCGGTCCATGCATTTCAGACCTGCGCCTGCAGTGATGTCCTAACCCAGCGATCTACAACATTTTTAGCAGTGTGCCTCCTATGTTAAAATGACAGGAGGCACATTGCTGTAGTTTGTACACACCCCTGACGCACTCGTGCACGATGCATAACTTTTTCTCTCTGACAGTACTCTGAGAACATGGCTGAGTGCAACACGAGCGTTCAGGACCCAGTTTAGAGCATTATTCTGGGAAAGTCCAACAAAGTATTGCGTGTGAGTTTGTTCTGGTTTCTTACCAGTGGTGAGGCAGGACCATTATAATAGCTCCATGGACAGGACGCGGCTCTGTGTGTCTTCTGCACTAGCCTAGCTCCGCAAGTTGGGCCCTTTGACATACTGTTATTCCCATCGGCTTTTAACCTGAGCTGTGCTGCAGCCGTGTTTGATCTGGTCGGGGCAAAATCCTAAATATTCTGGTCCTCTGTCTCTGTTTTTCTTGAGAAAGGCGTTCTAAATATCTACCAGAACTATATATTCACTTCCTTCAGCCGTAGAGGGTTGAAAAACTAAAACAAGCTGTTGTACTATTCATATTAGCATTTGTGTCTGTTTCTGTTTATCACATGGACCTAGATCCATGTGGTCAGCATTGTCACGTCTCTCTATCGTGTATCCAATCAAAAGATGTGCAGGCTCTGACGCCATGCATATATATATATATATATATATATATATATATATATATATATATATATATATATACATACATATATGTACATATATATATATATATATATATATATACATATATGTACATATATATATATATACATACATATATGTACATATATATATATATATATATATATATACATATATGTACATATATATATATATATATACATATATATATATACATATATGTACATATATATATATATATATATATATATATATATATATATATATATATATATATATATATATATATATATACATATATGTACATATATATATATATATATATATAAAAAAAAAAAAATTGTCCACTCACCTTTGGCCCTCCGCGGGCGGTTATCCCTCTCTAAGCTCGGGTCCTCTACTAGAGGCCAGGGAGCTTGAGGGTTCTGCGCAGTATCTTTATATATATATATATATATATATATATATATATATATATATATATATATATATATATACTGTATAATATACAATATATAAAATCAAGTTTAATAGTAAATTTGTTTGTTTGACAGGCACCAAACTAAACGTTTGAAAAGACAAGTTGATGTGTTTTTGTGTATTTTTACTTGAAAACTCGCTTCAGGACCGTTCTATAGCAAGCCACATAAACATATATAATGACTTTCAACAACACAAATCAATCTCCATATTGTCCTTTGAAAAGCCATACAAATCTACATGCACCAATCCGTTCAGATTTATAGCAGTGTAATCTTTCGGCGAGAGGTTACCCGATTTCCATAATCTTGTGTGGAGTGCCGCGCTCACTTCCCGTGCTGATAGCGGGACAGACTCTGTACGGTAAATCCTTAACAGTTGCGCTATGGTTGGAAGCAGTTGTCTGAGCTCCTAGGCGCGTGATGACAAAGGCCTTTTCTCGGGATGTAATCAACTTTGCAGCCCACGCAGTGCAGGGGCAAAGAGAGAGGAGGAGATGAATGTGCTTGCCCCTGATCACAGAAAAAGCCGAGGCAAGGGCCAAATCTCTGCTAGTTTGGGGAGAGACTCCAAGATTAAACAGTGGAATCTTTCTCTTGATCAGAGCTTGGCTTCGGCCTCCTCTGCCACCGCTGCACCTGCTAGTCTCGACTGCTGATGTATGTGGGCTCTTTCACTGACTGTCTTTCTTCTGCCATATCCCGAGCTCCTGCCTCCACCCTAACCCTTTTTTCTACCTCTTTTGATTATCGGCACCAGCCCCAGAGAAGTCATGCAAGCGAATCTATCTGGATTTCATCTCAGCCGGGAATTGCGTGGTCTCACAATATCTTTGCTCCCTCCACTCCTTGCCGAGCAGAAAGCTGTTTTGTCATTCCTGCTTGGTGTCTTCATGCTTCTAATCATAAACACTGGGGACTTCTTAATAATCTCCACTAGACTTGAGCAGCACTTCTCTGCAACAGCTGGTATTACAGTCATTTTTGTTTCAAACCAAGACCATTTCAGGTAATAAAAATTTGCAATGTGCCCGCAAAGACTTAATCAGTGCTAATTGTTTCTAAATTAAACGATAAGACAAAGGGAATTTACTCTAAAGACGGCAAGGAAATAGAGAACAGTAAACACCGAGAGAATGTTGATTGTGATTCAAGGACACTACACACATTGTTGAGGACAAACAAAAACTTCTCAATGTGCAATGAGCAACTCTGAGGTGACAAAAGTACTCTTCATAGGTACTGAAATGTATTTAGGGAGATATTTGTACCAATTAAAAAGGTAATGAGTAGGGGTGGGCAATATGGGCAAAAGTAAATATCTCAATACTTTTTCCCAACTCCCTTTAATGATATTGTCACAATATCTTTAAAATCAATCATTTTTACACAAAATGATCTGTAATGTTTCGCTTGCCAAGGCATCTATAGATAGAGACAGTGTAGATCATAATAGCAGATTTTTTTTTCTTTTAAGTGCTTCACACATCTTTGCAAAACATGCACAAACATATATAAACATAAAAAATCAAATTCAAGTAACACAGGAAGAACGAATTTGACGAATTCTTGCCTGCTCTAATTGTAATATGTATTGGAGATATGTATTTTTTTCTAATTGACGATAATGCGAAAAAGCATTTCTTCATATTCACTTTTGCGATATTATTGGCTACGATATATATCACCCACCCCTAGTAATGAGTATATCAATGATTGTGCATTACTACCTCACTGTCAATCATTGTACTCAACACCAGTCAGCAGACGTTCCCTCATGATGTTTAGGTAGCCAGTTAGCAGCAAACAGTGTTGGGCACGTTACTTTGAAATTAGTTATAGTTACTAGTTACTTCTCCCAAAAGGTAACTGAGTTACAAACTGAGTTACTCCACTGTAAAAGTAACTAGTTACCAGTAAAAGTATCTATTGCAATACTTTTTCGTTTCTCGCCCCCGTAACCCCCCCTAGACCCCCACCTTCTCAGAGCGTGTTTCATAAGCCAGATGAATAGAGTGCATGACAATAAAGACAAGTACCTGCAGAGAGGATTGTATTTATTGAAACTCAACATAAATGACAAACGCTTCTCAAAACTCGACGTGCACAATTTTACCTTTAACCTCAGTGAGTTTGACATAGTGCCGATATTTCCATCTGGAAAAGGCTGTTTTGCTGCTGGAGTCCTCCTCTCTCTCTGTGTGCTATAGGCACTAATCACCAGCCACTGTGAATGCGGAAACCACCACCTACCCAATTTCTCAGAAGTTGTAATCTTACTATACATCAGCCAATAATTGCTGAGAGGTTATCTCATCCTCCCCTCTCTCATGATATCACGCGCACGAGTCCTATCATGAAGTTAAAAAAAAAGTTAATTGCGCAGCTTGAGAGACGTGCAGTAACGGGGTGTCGGCAATGTCACTAAAAAGGTGTTATAGTGACAGTCAAAGTAGCGGCATTAGTAATGCCGTTTATTTCAATGCCGTTATTCCCATCACTGACAGCTGACACCGGTTCTTTGTGATTTAGATGAAAATGGAAGAGTTGGAGCCAGGTATGTAGCTGAGATGAGGAGAGTAGAGGACTGAAAACACCACAGGCGAGAGGATCGAAATAAAACTAGTGGGGCCCTTTTGAAGAAAAAAAACATTATTTTCCTGAGAGGCGGGACTTCCGGGAAAAATTTCATAAATCCTTAAAAACCTACATAAGAAGTACAGCTACTAGCATCAACTTGTTAAAGTAGGCATTTTGAAATAGCTGCCTTAAGTAAAGGCATAACATTGTGTATACTATATGTAGTACAATTAATTTTTGTTGAATTACTTCCGCCCAGGAGGTGATGGAATTTAGAAGGTGATCCAAATGGATCTGGATGCAGGATCTCCAACTTCCCCTCTCGGCTCGAGTGCTGTAGCTGACACCATATTTATTTGAGAGATTTTAAGCGTTACCAAGACAACTTCTGTGGAAATATTTAGTGCTGGATGTTCATATGACAAACATTATGTAATTTAAGCCAAACGTTTCCAAATGGTTATCTAACTTGTCATTTCAAAAGGATTTTTGGATTAAAAAGTCTGGAGTGAGTACTGACTTTACTGACATTTTTACTGCTCTACTCATGTACAGCAGTAAAAATACTACTGACAGTCGATATACCAGAGCATTTTCAGCAAGATGTAATTTACACCAACAATTTAGAGAGATAATATCAAATTGTGTATATTTGATGACTTTTATCTTGGATAGTACTGTGTATGATCGCAAAATTTTATTTGCTCATTTCATCTGTGGATACACCCTGACCTCTTAAGATAACCACTTCATTCCCCTGCGGTTGCTCTTTCTCCACTAACGGCACAATGTGGTCTGACCTGCTTCAATAAAGTTCCCTTTGAATCTCATGCACCTCGGTCTCTTTACTCAAACTACATCCTTCATCCAGAATTTACATTAATTAAAATAAAAGTATGAAATAAAACGCGGAAAGATTCAACACAATTTCATGTCTCATATGGGTTGCAATCACCCTCTAATTTGGTAGTCATAAAACTCTATGAGAGCAAGACGGGATTTGAAAGAGAAATCCATAAAAGAGACTTCCAATTTATTGCCCCCTTGAGTGAGGGGCTGGGTCCACAAACTCGCTTGAGTAATCTTGTGACTCAAAGTTGACAGAAATCATGTGGATGTGATTTAATCAAGTTGCTGGGGCACTCAACGATGGCGGCACGGTGGCTGAGTGGATAGCACTCTCGCTGGGTTGAAATCCCGGTCGGAACAGGGTCTTTCTGGGTGGAGTTTGCATGTTTTCCCCGTGCCGGCGTAGGTTTCCTCCGGCTACTCCGGTTTCCCTACCACTAAAAACAGGCTCACTAGGTTAAATCCATCAGCTCTGGTAGTCCTGACCAAGCCGAGCATCAACATCTGGAGATGGGTTCCCGGGCGCTGTTCTACGGCGACCACTGCTCCTGACGTAAACCTTCGCGGCATCAGGATTGGTAATGCAGAGTATTGAATTACCCTACGGGGATTCATAAAAGTTGGCCTTTACCTTTACTTGCATCTATGTTGTACACATTATTATGTGAGCATTCTTACAAACTGAAACTATTTTGACTGAATCCTATTTCTCAATCTTTTATTGATTTGAATTTCTGTTCCAGTTTATACATGGATGGAACGTGTTTTTTTTCAAAACTTTATTACATTTTCCAAATGTAGATAGTACATATAACAGAATATTACAAAAATGCATGTTGAATTACAAATGTATATTCATGTTAGTCAAGTGTATAATGACAATAATACACTTGAACACAATAATAGATACTGTCACTGTGGTCCAACCAAACCAGCATGTTTTTGGAGGTGAGAGAAACCATTAAGAATCTATGCACAAGAACAACATGCCAACTCCACTCAGATGTCCTCGAGTCGCCAATGACCCTGAGACATTCTTGCTGAGCACTGAGAGCAATAAACGCTAAGCATGTAAAGCAA
This sequence comes from Knipowitschia caucasica, assembly GCA_964034765.1. NCBI lineage: Eukaryota > Metazoa > Chordata > Actinopteri > Gobiiformes > Gobiidae > Knipowitschia > Knipowitschia caucasica. The sequence continues at coordinate 20,422,588 of OZ035836.1, read as the reverse complement.
CAGTCAAAAATATATAAACACATGTACAGTGACCTCCAAACCGTAATACCACATATGTCAAAGTCTGAGTAAAATGCAGCTTAATCTCCTCAATCTTCAATCGACATCAAGTTCTCATATGTCCACCATGGAGGGCTATGCTAATCCCACAGTCCAACTCAGAAAAAAGTACTGTCCTACTTTCAGATGAGAACTGAAGAGGGACAAAGAGATATTACAACAGCACAAAGCTGCTTAAACTTCAAATTGACATGGAAAAAATAAATCTTTCAAATCCAAAGGGCAATCAACAAAATGTCTTGAGATTAAAATATTTTGTTATAGGATTACTGTGCTGAATGCTCCACTCCATCATTCTCTGTGTATACAATATTTATATTAATACACATTATGTAAAATCTGTTTATGGTTTATGGTGTGTTCCAATTATCGTGGGATCACACTCCTCAGCCTCCCTGGTAAGGTTTACTCCAAGGTACTGGAGAGGAGGTTACGGCCGATGGTCGAATCTCGGATTCAGGAGGAGCAGTGTGGTTTTCGTCCCGGCCGTGGAACACTGGACCAGCTCTACACTCTCCATCGGATACTCGAGGGTTCATGGGAGTTCGCCCAACCTGTCCACATGTGCTTTGTGGATTTGGAGAAGGCGTTCGACCGTGTTCCCCGGGGTGTCCTTTGGGGGGTCCTCCGTGAGTACGGGGTCCGGGGTCCTCTGCTGAGGGCCGTCCGGTCCCTGTATGACCGGAGCCAGAGCTGTGTGCGCATTGCCGGCAGTAAGTCAGACCTGTTCCCGGTGCATGTTGGCCTCCGCCAAGGCTGCCCTTTGTCACCGGTTCTGTTCACTGTATTCATGGACAGAATTTCTAGGCGCAGCCAAGGGTCGGAGGGGGTCCGGTTTGCGGACCACAGGATTTCATCTCTGCTGTTTGCAGACAATGTGGTCCTGTTGGCTCCAACGAACCAGGACCTGCAGCATGCACTGGGACGGTTTGCAGCCGAGTGTGAAGCGGCTGGGATGAGAATCAGCACCTCCAAATGGTGCTCGACCGGAAAAAGGTGCCTTGCCCTCTGCAGGTGGGTGGAGAGGCCCTTCCTCAAGTGGAGGAGTTCAAGTATCTCGGGGTCTTGTTCACGAGTGAGGGAAGGATGGAGCGTGAGATTGACAGGCGGATCGGTGCAGCGTGCGCTAGGGCTGGGCGATATGGCAAAAAAGTTAAATCTCGATTTTATTTCCTGCTTTGGACGATTTCGATTTTAAAATCGATTTTCATTAAAGTTTGCCCTTAAAACTATTTTTTGATCTTTCCACTCAATAATCAAGTTTCAAAACCATTTTTATTTTGTTTCCCCAAATACGTATTGTAAAAGTACTGTGCTGATATTGCAAGTATAATTCATGTGCTGCTGGAACTCTCAGAATATCCTTCATTCAATTTCACGATTTTCACATTTTTCACAAATTCGATTTTTTCAAAAGCCGATTAATTGCTTAAATTCGATTTATTGCCCAGCCCTAGCGTGCGCAGTTATGCGGTCGCTGTATCGGACCGTTGTGGTAAAGAGGGAACTGAGCCGAAAGGCAAAGCTCTCGATTTACCGGTCAATCTTCGTTCCCTCCCTCACCTATGGTCATGAGCTTTGGGTAATGACCGAAAGAACGAGATCGCGGATACAAGCGGTCGAAATGAGCTTCCTCCGCAGAGTGGCTGGGAGCTCCCTTAGAGATAGGGTGAGGAGCTCAGTCACACGGGAGGAGCTCGGAGTAGAGCCGCTGCTACTCCACGTCGAGATGAACCAGTTGAGGTGGCTCGGGCATATGTTCCGGATGCCTCCTGGACGCCTCCCTGGGGAGGTGTTCCGGGCACGTCCCACCGGGAGGAGGCCCCGGGGAAGACCCAGGACACGCTGGAGGGACTATGTCTCTCAGCTGGCCTGGGAACGCCTTGGGGTCCCCCCGGACGAGCTGGAGGAAGTGTGTGTGGATAGGGAAGTGTGGGCGTCTCTGCTTAGACTGCTGCCCCCGCGACCCGGCAACGGATGAAGCGGAAGAAAATGGATGGATGGATGGATGTTTATGGTCATTTGTAAAATCTGTTTATGGTCATATGTAAAATCTGTTTAATAATAATAAATAAAAAAAATTACATTTAAAGACGCTTTACAGAATAACAAATCAGAAACAATATAAAAAGCTAAAAATACACAGTGTGCAGTTTTGAAAAGGTGGGTTTTAAGCAGTGATTTGAAGGTCAGAAGTCTAATATAACACACATTTTGTTATGGTGTGGATTTATTTTTGTATTTTTTGTTTGTATTTTTTGTAATTTTGACGTCTGTTATCTGTGAATTAGTTTTAGATTGACTTCCTGTCCTGTTTCCCCTGTCTTGATTGTCTGCCCCGCCCTGATGTGTTTCACCTGTGTCTGTGTCTATTTGTACCCTGTGCTCCTCTCCCCTTGTGCTAGTCCATTGTATTGTCAACGTCTGTCTTGTTTGTTCATGTCTTCAGTCTGTTCCTGGTTATTTTGGTTTTTAAGTTCTGTTTTTTACCTTGGACTTTATTTTATTAAATCATTATTTTGGCATTCTTGCATTTTGAGTCCTCCTCCTTCCCACCACATGACACATTTTTTCCCAAATTGTAAAGAAGTGAGTGTTTCAAAGTGACAAAAAAATTGATAAGTGAAAAAGAGGGGACTTCGATTCATTGCCCCGTTAACCTGCACTGGGCCATGAGAGCACTTTGGAGAGTTAATTGATCAGTTAGCAGTAAAATGGGGTCACCACTCTGAAAGCACAACCCTCCCATTAGCTGGACAGGAGAGCCTTTTACACTTTTCTTTTTTCAATTTGGCTGTTTTTTTGTTGTTGCACTGAAATCATCAATGAGTGCAGTCATTTGTGTTACTTAGTGTGTTACTAGTAAGTATTGCATTGAGAATTTATGATTTTGATATTGATTATTGAAAGCTAATGCAGTACAGACCATGTGTTGGGACATGCATTTTCTTTGGCCCAGTAAAAAATGAACAAATCAAACCAATATTTACTTTTTCATCTTATTAGAGAACTTGTTATCTCTGGCATACTGGTTTCCTACAAGTATGAAATCTTTTTTATTTTTTTTTTACTGATGTAAGGTACAGATCTTTCAAACAAATTTAAATAGACAATAATGTACCACATAAGGACAACACAAAACCAGTGTGTGGGTGTGAGGGAGCAAGAGTTGAGATTAAAAGAGATAAAAAATAAAACATTTGTACAATAAACATGAACAGTACAAAAAAAAAAAAAAACGGGTGGATTAAAATATAATTTTTCAAAAAAAGTGTGTTTTTTTGCTTTTGGGTAATTTGAGAGATTAGTATATTGCTTATGGAGATTAATTTTGTGTTGAAATATGTTTTCAAGAGGGGTTTTCAATACAAAGAAAAAAAAAAGATTTATGTAGGTGTTTATTGGCTATATGATCTACAGAATTTATTTAGTTAGTAATTATTGGATGACATTTTACTTTCCCAGCACGTCTTTCCCAGTGCACCCAAATCATACATCCCAGACTCAAACAAATAAAAGCACGTGCTGTTTTGTGAGATTCGGGAGCGCTCGTTTCAGGCACTGTGCTATCCCGCCGAAGCTCAGCCTATCACAGCCTCTCCTCTCGCACAGACCCACCGCATCAGCAGCAGCAGCAGCAGCGGCAGCATCAGCAGCCGCCTGTGAGGGAAGAGAGCTAATAACTAGCGCTGCAGAGACATGGGCAGCATCAACATGGCTCTATCCGTGCGCCTCGCCTGGCTCTCTCTGCTCCTCCAGGCGGGCCGGGTGTGCTCTCTGATGGGGGACGAGGACCAGGGCCAGGACGCCGAGTGTAAGATGAAGAGCGTCACCGTGTCCGCGCTGCCGTTTTTGCGAGAGAACGACTTGAGCATCATGCACAGCCCCTCGGCCTCGGAGCCAAAGCTGCTGTTCTCCGTAAGGAACGATTTCCCCGGGGACGTGGTGGTGGTGGACGACCTGGAGAACACGGAGCTGCCCTATTTCGTCCTGGGTGAGTCTCTGCCACTGTCCCCAAGTTCAATGTCGCCACGTTGCCGCTGTAGAACATATGTTTATTAGTAGGCCTAGCTAAACAGGTGTGCTCTGTTATTAGCTTGTTATCCCACCGCTGCTAAAAACTAAAAATCAGATCGCTTTTGGCAGCTTTCTGATGGCCATGTGAGGTTGTAAGGGAGCCAAGTGGTCCGTAGTTAATCCAGTGCTTCTTGTTGATACCCTAATGCTACATCTTAGCTTAGCATCATTGTAAACACAAACCAGCCTCCTCTCTTTCCCACACTACAACTGTTTCTTATATCATGTCTGACTCTTGTATTAATATAGAATTCCCCAAAATGACAGTTTTCTGTTAGGATTGCTCATTTTTTTGTCACATTCACATACAATTGTTGAACTCTGGTAGTGGTGGTGTTTGACTTGTGGGAATTGTTGTGTATTGAATTGTATCGTTTTTAACTTGGAGCCTGTGTGTTTTGCTTTGAGATTCTACAGCAAATGATCTTTTCTGAATCTGAATCTGAATCCAACATAGATTAATACATAATTCTAAAAGTTACTAATATTAGTAATAGAGTTTTTTAACTCCGACCGATCTGATATTTGAAACAGCAGTTATTAACGTTTTCTGCACATATTGCTTGCATACCTTTATCTACACAAGTGATGTCTGACTCTGAAAAAGGTCTTTGTTAAGGTGAAGTGTTTGTGTGTCTCTGGTTTCTCAAAAATTTCTGCTGTGGTGGAAATGGCCACATGTCGCTGTCCATGGTGCTGAATCGCACATTTCAAGTTACAGCGATTCAAACATTGAATATCAACACAAAAATACATGTTTTTTAACTTTGTAGTTTACACCATGATTTATTGAATGTAGTGACTAATAATTATGCATTGGCGTTATATAGCATTTATTTGGACACTCACATGGTATTATTCAATTCATCCATACATGGTGATGTGCTGTACCTCTGTCCATCACCAACCATTCACGCACACACTGCAGCCATACACCAAACAAGTTATGTATGCTGAACCCGCTCACATGTGTGGAGTGTGAAAAAACATGCCCACAATTCGGGCGTTCTGCTCTCCCAAAATTTCATCCACTGAGCGGCGCTGTGATCAAAAAATGACACCGTTTGTTGCCCAGTTCACTTCCGGTTGATTTCATACAATGGCGAATATGGCTCACGAAAACAACAAACGATTGACAGTGCCTGAATTGCGTGACAGGTTGAAGCGAAAGGGTATTTGCAGTGTGGGAAAACGAAAGGAGGAATTTTTGTTGCTAGTTCAACGAGCGGATGGTGTTTATGAAGATTTAGAAGAAGATGACAGCGAGCAGAGTGAACGAAAACGGCTGTGTGTGCGAGTGACAGATGGTAACAATGAGAATGAAGTTCAGCTAAGAGGGAAGAATGTGAATTGGACGGATGATTTGCGCGATATGCCACTAGTTAGAGACGGGAATGTATTTGCATACAGAAAATGACGAAAACACTCAACCATTTAGAGAAAATGCGCCGGGCAGAGAGAACCGGAAGTTGCGAAGGCAAGTGTTACCCATAATGCAACGCAAAATTCAGTCGCTCCCCCGCCCATCGGATGGAATTTTGGGAGAGCAGAACGCCCGAATTGTAAAGCACTTTGTGACTCTGGTCTATGAGAGGCGCTTAATGAATAAAGATTACTTACTTATTTACTATGACTCATTCTAGGCAATGTGAAGGAAGTGTCTTTGCTATGGACTCAACAGCAGTGTGGCACTTTAAATATGCCTCTATATTGTGAGATCAACGAGTTAGAATAGATACTGACGTCATGTGTTCAGTCATGTGCTCAGTAGGATTACTTTTCTAAAATTTAAACAGACTCAGAGTCAACATTGTTATATTTTGATTACTTGTCGGAAAGATCCCTGCTTTGGTTGGAGAGCTGATTGACTGAGTGATGATGAGTCCTCGCTTTTGGTCTGATCCGAAATCTAGTGATAGAACTAACGTTTTTACAGAACGAGTTTCTAGAGATATGGATTCAAATGTCCTTGCGGTTTAAAAGTTAGGTACCCCAGCTTTAATCAGCAGCTCACATTTAATTAACGTCCTCAGTACAGGCATATGCGTTCTTTTGTTTATGTCTCATGAGATCGTTTGCTATTTAAGAAGATTGTCTTTGAATGACAATCCACAGCTTCACTCACTTTTCAGGAAACGGAAACCACTGAGAGCGTATGGGCCTATAATGATAACAAGCCGTAATTACCTTTTTAAAGCAGTGTTTTGAGGCCTGTAGATAAGATGAGTTTCACCGCTCTGCTCTTGTGAGGGAATTAAAGTCTGTCAGGAGGATAATGCTGAGGTGACTAAGACACAAAGCTCCATGATCAATGTTGGAAGCATACACTTTACCTTGGAGGAATATTTGATTAAAGGCTTCTTCAAATACTACCTACTTTCACAGAATATATATATAATATTGTTTTGCTTAGATCCATTTTTAAAAACATGATTATTTACCATATTTTTTGCATCATTAGGCACACCTGATTACAAGGCGCAACAGACTATATATTTTTAATGCTGGTTTACCGGTAAAACAAAAGCACAATGCAGCATGAATGTGAACAAGTGTCAGTTGTCAAACACTATAAATCAATTGTATGATTTGAACTTACTCAATTTTATTATCCCTCAAAAAAAAAAAAAAATCAGTTTGAACCTTTTTCAGTTGTAAACAAAGTCAGTTATGAAAATATAGCTAGTTCTGTTAACACCAAAACGCCAGAATCTCATACTTAGGGTGCACTGGAATATAAGGCGCACTGTTAAAAGTAAACATGGAGAAGGAAGTGTATATACGCGCCTGATATTCAAAATACCGCAGCTCGAGTCCTGACTAGAACCAGGAAGTACGATCACATTAATCCACTTCTCAGGTCTCTGCACTGGCTTCTTGTGGCTCAGAGAATAAACTTTAAAGTAGCTCTGCTTGTATACAACTGTCTCCATGGCCTCGCACAGGTACATCTGTGACAAATTAGTGTCATATGAACCAACTCGGACTCTGAGGAGCACAGGGACTGGCCTCCTGCTGGTGTTAAGAGTCAGGACTAAACATGGGGAGGCAGCATTCCAGACGTATGCTACTAGAGAATCTATATTTAAGTCTAGACTGAAAATAGTAATTTTTAGCCGTGCCTTTGACTGATCATCAATTAACTCATCTGTTGGTTTTGAATTTCCTTTTGTGTGTGTTTAACAGTGTGTTAAACACAGTGTTTTAATTTCCTGACTTTTTTTAGTCTTAAAATGTTGTCAATGTGAAGCACTTTGGGTAGCATTTTGTATGAAATGGACTAAGGCCAGACGAAGTTAGAATGGGCGATGTGGGAAAACACACAGGAGCTTTCCACGGCTTACTATTTTCAATTCTGCGTACGACGTGTACAGTTTGAATGAGTACATTTCTTTCAACAATGAGGAGGATTAAGCGGTTGTTATAGTGATGACAGTGGAGTCACTCTAGGTTCAACAGGACATGACAGTTCTGATCAATGATACAATAAATAGAGCACACATTTTTCTTTTAACAACATTTGAGGTGAGAAATGTGACCCTATATTGTCATTTTGGTGATTTGTTGAGCTGTAAATAATAAAAAGTTTGGACTTAAGGGGGAAGCTTTGCAGCAGTAAGCTAACAACTTAGATTTACAGCCTGCTTTTAGTTTTTTCTAAGAACACCTTGGTTAGAGGCGACCTTTGGCATTTAAAGATGTATTTAACAGTTCTTTCTCCTTGTTGCCTCGGTTACTACAACCGTATACCACACAAAATTGCTGTATTGCATCCATCTATCTAAGATGTCTATCTATGAAAGTCAGTAAAGTGAAGACTGCGGACTGTCAGCTGTGTATGTGGCAGATGCTACGCAGGCTAATGCCAATGTCAATGTATTTCTTCTGCTCCTTTTTAGGCATTTTTCTAAAAATCGACTCCTGTTAAAGAAATACATTTTAGCAAAATGGAGACTTCATAAGTTCTCCACTTGATACTTGATACTTGAGCAGTTGCCACAACAGTACACCACAGAAAATGAGCATTATGACTTAGAATCAATGAATATTATTTACATGTTCTTAATGGGGAGATTTACTTCCCGTCCCTCGGAGGACTTTTGCGCCACTGCGTGCCATCAGCTGCAACCCAGATATACACATTGGTTGTGGTTATCGGCCCAATGTTACTCATGGTCCGATGCCGATAGGTTAAAAAATGCTGAACATCGGTTGATATTGATATTTAAACCGATATATTGTGAATCTCTAATTAAAACACATAGCTAAATAGTTTAAATTAATATGATAATTGTAGGATTATTTTGCAATATTCTCTAACAGCCCTAATTGTAGATATGTATACAGCTTAGTTTAAATGTAGGCCAGCTCCTTCTTTCCTGAAACACTGCTGACACAGACTTTTATGTCTGGTGTGAGATCATGTTTTTGACTGTGCAGTCGCTTCAGCACATTCAACGCCAGTTTAAATTAGGTCTATGGCACCATTGGCAATTTTCTGATTGCAGCTGCTCCCTCCCAAAGTCAAAAAATGCAAAGTGCAGTTTTTAGGCTGCACTGGGACCTGGTAATTAGAGCGTTTGTGCACTTTGGGAATGTAACACATGACTTAAGCGTTACTGTGTGCAGCCAGAGAGCAGCTTTGAGAACACACAATCTCATATCACCAAGTAACTAACAGTTCAGGATCATAGACCTAACCTTAAACATAAACTGAGCACTAACACTAACCCCTAACCCAACAACTTTGACATTGATTCTGGACTGGTGACATCACAAATGATTGCTAATAATGAAAAGAAAGAACACTCCTATATTCTGTTATTGAGAACTTTAATGTTTATTCCATGATATAGTTCAAGGTATTGAGGACGGTAGATATTTAATTCCCTATTCCCTATTTTACTATTTTGTTTACATTTTTAGTTGTATAGACCTATTTCGGTGGTTCTCCAAAACACCGATCAGTGAGTATGAAATCAACTCAAATCAAGATATATCATAAAGTGTCTAAACAGGCTAAAATCATTAAAATGTAGTTTATGTAGTCTTTTCTTGTTAAAGAAGCTATACCCGATTTTTTTTTTCTAAGTAGTTCATAAAAATGCTTTTTACTACATACAAGTTGTATCATAATACATAATTTAATTGAAAACTTGAGGTCATTGATTCAGCTGTGTATGAAATTCAGGCAGTGAAAAGTGCTGAGTAGAGTCTTAGCGGGACGCTCGTTCTCCTCCACTCACAGAACGAGCAGGAGACCAGCCTGCGTCCTCTAGCCTCTACAGCGCTGCTTAACACCAGGGCTTCGACTTCAAAATTCAAATATAATTCTAAAATTAAAAAAAAAATATATATTCGAACAAATATTAGACAGCCCTTATAATTCGAAATGTATTTAATGACTGCAAATAAAATAGTTAGCTCCCAAAAGTTTCACCAGGACGTGCTAGGCAGGTAACAGCTAAGCTAGCTAGCTGTTTCATGGTAACTTCCGGGTTTTTCGCGATCGCTTTTTGTCACGTTAAAACAGTATTTTTGTCATGAAAACGTTGACAGCAAATTCTGAAATCGTCCGTGCATGTGTGTTAAGGATGTATATGTATACTGTATTGTCCGATTAACGTTTAATGGTGTTGATTGATTGAAATGTATTTGTTTATTGAGCGTGGCTAGTGTGCAGAGTGTGCAGATAAACTGCACAGTGTAGTGACAGGCGCTGATAGCTTCTTGTACTTGTGGAGTAATGGCAGTATTTTACACACCTGAATCACAAACAGAGATTGCGTTGGGGCTGCGGTCATTATTGATTTGAGAGTTCTGTTATCAAGAAAAAATGATCAGAAGAATTACATTCAAGTCAATGGAGTGTTCTACTGCTGCTGTGAGGAGCTGTATAATAAATTATAATTAAATATTATAATATATTCTAATGTTTAAATTAAAACATTCAGACGCGAAACTAGCGGTATTCTTTTACTTATATATTGTGTTAGCAGTGCATTGCTTTTGTACCATTTCATCAGTGATATACAGCTTACAAGAAGTTGCGCTAATGCTAATGTTAGCATACGTATCAGATCGCAAATAAAACTAGGTGGCTCCGTGGGATGAGAGCGTAGGGGAAATGAGAAGCCATTGAGCGAGTTGGGGGGGCGGTGCTAAACATTCAAACATCGCAGAAACGGGTATAGCGCCTTTAATTTCACTTAAAGAATTGTGTTTTGTATTACATAAACTCAAAGTGTCTTGATATCATCTCATGTTTTGTGTTTTACTCTTCCTGGGGGTCCCACACGTTGAGAAGCTCTGACTTTTACTTTGATTTAACCAGGATAAAAAAAAATCTTTTGCAAGAGTGTCCTGGACAATACTGCTGGGGCTATCGAATAGAAGTTCTCAAGTTGGGTCATCGCTACTGTATATTATACATACAGTAGCAGAAGCGGTTTTCAGAAGTGGACTTCAATTGAATGTATTAAGTGTTTGTGAACCCCTGAAAACACAGTATTGTTCTAGTTCCACATTTATCCAACCAATGATGCAATAAGTAATACTGTTTTATGTCCACCTACACATTTGAGAAAGAATACCACTTTGATCCATTAAGTACATGGAAAGACACCACAGGGTTAAACATTCATATCTACAGAACTTTGAGCCAAGAGTTAATGTTCTAAAAACCATCCACATCGGGAACAAAAGTTGTATTGAACATGTTTGAAGTCCTTTGTGTGTCCTTTAAAAATATTTACTGAATGTACTCTTGTGTAAAACCAAGATAAACCCAGTTTGGCTTCCTCAGCTAACCCTCCACAATGATTGTGAATTTTGGCAGACTCCTCAGAGTGTGCCTTAAAAAGACTGAGTCTCAATGGGCTAGTTAAAGGCTAAACCTTAAATCAGCATACCTTGGTTTGGATGACCAAAAGAGACGATGCCATGCTGTGCACCTTTCAGTTTCTTCTTGGCCATTCAGCCTCTTTGAAGTGAGATAATTTCAAAAGTACATCTGCTCCCAAATCCACTTGCATGTGCGTGTTGGTGCAACTGTCTCTAATTTACATTCTGCTTTCTCCGAACCTTTTACAGTGGCTGGCATTTTCCGCGCCAAATTGCCTCACTGTGAAGCATCTAAGAAGCAATTTGGAGAGAAAGGAGGGGGGCTTTGTGTGACTGACAGTAAATTGTAGCTCCAGGACTGCAGCCGCTCGTTAGTGTCAGAAAAGCCTGGACTGGGTTATTAGAAATTTACCCTTTTGCTGTTGTGTCATAAATTGAGAGGATGTTGAGGTAATAAAGTCGCCCTCTAGGACAGTCTTAAGCTGGGTGCATGCCGGCTGTGATTTGCACTGGGCAGGAGCGGTGCACCCACACTACCTCAAATGACCTCACCTGATGGTCATGTTGTTATTGCTCCGTGGGTATTTAGCAGAGCCTGAGCAGCAAGAGCCACATGCCCATGGGGCTCTCATTTATGAACGAGTGTGTCAAATTGTACTTGAAAGGCTGCTTACCGAGAGTATACGCATATTCATTTATAAAACCCTGTGCTTTTAGTTCCTGAATGCGTAATGAAGGAAAATCTGTGATAGCTGTTGCATTCCTCAGTACAGGGAGGATAGAGCAATTGAGAGATTGACTCGCGGTTTCTGATTAATCCCCTATGGACTGTCCATGGATCTTCTATTGACTGCAATCTCACTGTGGGTTGGATGCAGATATTTCTGGGTAGAGGTTGAAGACTGCTGCCTCTACAACCTGGCTCTGGATAAAGTAGAAGAAAGTGGATGGATAGATGCATGGAAAGAGGCTGATATGTCTTTTTCAGGACCTATACTAAACCAACATTAGCATTATTAATTTGCTGTAAGTGAAAACACAAACTTATACAAACTTCAACACTTAACTTTGTTTAAATGTCTCAAGCTGATGTTCAATGAACAAAAATAATAAGTGAAAGGGAAAAAATAGCTCCCACTGTATAAACTTATATAATTTGTTACCCTGTTTTTTAGCTTCAACAAACTAAACCAAACTAATCAGATAGTGGCATATGAGGCATATAAATTGTGGTACAACATGAGCTGTTGTGTTGTGCAGTAGACAAATGCATGTTTGTGTTTAGTTGTATTGCAGTTTCAACCATTAGGCCAAATTCGACTCATAATTTGCAAATAGGGAAAAGATGAACAAAATCTTGCAATACCAAAATTCAGCCCAGACGATGGTCCTGCATGCATTCAATGATGGAAGATTCGGAGGAATATGCCGACATACTCTCTATGACTCAACTGTTTCTTTGCAGTACCATCCATTTAAGCGTAATTATTGTTTACTTGTAGAAAATTAGTTTTTTATCATCCGTTTCATTCCTCTAGCTGTATTATAAACAACATTTTATTTCACTTGTAGAGTCATGTGCCAGTTCTTGGATGTTTTGCGGTTGTCGTTTTGCTGACAGGTCTATCTGGCTCCGCTCTGCGTGTTCGCTGGTCCCACAGAGAATGATTGACTATTAATTGTCTAATTGAAGCACCTCAGTAATTCAGTGCACCTGAAGACACAGCTGCATTTGTTCCCTCGCTCCTTCATTATCATAAATTGTCACATAATTCATGTCCTTCTGCTGAACAACTCTCCAAATTTCTGGGATACTTGTTGTGTGTTTTCCTTGTCTGCAGCACCACTACATTTTCCCCATTGGAAAAGTTTCTCCCTTATGTCTTTCACACTTTTAGCAATTTAAAAATTTTTATATTAATTTTCACATCTTGTTTTGCCTGTTACACTGATGTTTACTTACAAATGAAGTTGAATTTTTTTTGTAAGTTTAACTAGTTTTCTATTAAAAGGTTAGGACGACTTCCGGTGACGATGAAACTGGGCATGGACGCGTGAAAACTGCGCTAGGGCACTGGCCTTTCTAATTCCCTAGACCCGAGATCCATATTCTGTCAAAAAACGTTTAATACGTTGCTTTAATGAGTGGGGACAGGACTAACAAGAGCAGATACGGGCTACGAAACTACCCGGACCCAGAAATGAAAGAGGACACACCGGCTAACGAAGTGGAGCTAACAGCGGAGCAACATGGCGACCGTAGCATTAGCATGGACATGATTCGAGAAGCAATGAAAGATGCCATGACCTCGTTTCACACAGAAATCAAGAAGGACCTGGAAAACTTCCGTTCTGAAATATGTGAGGAAATGAAGAAACAAACGGGGGAACTAGCGACTGAAATGAGTCAAAAACTTCATGATACCAACATACGAGTGAGTGCGGTGGAGGAGCGGCTACAACAGGTGGAGGACAGCATGGCCGAGTCCGAGAGATGGGATATCGGAGTGAAGAACACGCTCGTACAACTACTACAGAGCCAGCGGGCTCTCCAGGATAAAGTCTCGGACCTGGAGGGCCGTGCGAGGCGAAACAATATCAGACTGTACGGCGTGCCTGAAGGCTCCGAGGGCACATCCATGGTGGCATTTATCGATAACCTTTTCAAGAGCGAGCTTGGAGGAGACGCTCCCATGGACAGAAACCTTGGCATCGAGCGTGCCCACCGTGCATTAGGACCCAAACCACCTGCTAGTGCCCCACCGCGCTCTATAATAGTCCGCTTCCTCAGTTTTTCAATCAAAGAGACCATACTCCACGCAGCTTGGAAGAAGACGGTACGAATCCAGGGTAAGTATACTTTGACCACGATTACGCACTGGAGGTGCAGAAAAGAAGGAAGGAGTACATCCCTATTAAACGCGCACTGAAAGAGAAAGGGATTCGTTTCCAAACTCCACTCACCAAGATGCGCGTCTTCTACACGTCGGGAAGCGTCCTCTACGACAGCGCTATCCAAGCCGCTGAGGATCTGCGGAAGCGGGGCATGGACGTGGACCGGGTGCCTGTCACCGTGAGGAGCAACCTGACTGCGGAGGAGACGCTGGCACAGCTGCTGCCGTGGGAAACGCAGACAACGCGCCGCGCAGGCTTCCAGGAAAGTATCCGTGAAAAGCTCAAGGTGTTCCGGAGAGAGGGAAATGAGACTGAGTAAGATTCACTCCTTCACCCGGTAATAGTTGTTTTCCTGATCCAAAACTATTTCGTAGCTTGGTCGAAATCCGCTATACACAAACCGGGCCAGTGCCCGCAGCCACAAACTAGCGTCACCGCACCACGTTTTACCCTCTATTTTCCTATAGCGGGTTTTATTTATTTTATTTATTTTTTCTCTTTCTTTTCTGCCAGTTTTGGCGAGGGGCCCCACTCTGCGGCTCGACCCCTCACAACTTAAGGACAATAGTATATCCTTTTCAATGGAAGTACATTGCTATGTTGTTTTTTCATGTTTGACAAGTTCCTGTCTTATTGTTACGATGTTGAGGTTGGGCATGGCATGCTATGTTCTCATGTTTGTTAATGGCTTTTAAATATCATAATGTACTGTCACTAAATGTAAACGGATTAAATAACTGTATAAAAAGAAGTAAATTGATAGTTAAAATGAAAAGGGAGAAGGCAGATATTATATATTGGCAAGAGACTCACTTATCTAATTCAGAACATGACAAACTGAAGAAAATGGGGTTCAAAAATACATTCTATTCATCACACAGAAGTGGCAAAAAACGAGGAGTGGCAATCCTAATACCCAACAGAATTAAATTTGAGTTAGTATCTGAAAAACATGATAAGGAAGGAAGATACATTTTGGTAAATGGTAAAATAGATCAAAAACCCGTCACACTGCTTAATGTATATGCACCTCCTGGAAGTGACACAATATTTTTCAAGAATATATTTAACTTAATTACGACTGAATGCCACGGATCTTTAATCTGTGCTGGGGACTTCAACCTTTTATTAAATACCCGATTAGACACAACAAATAGTGGCAGGAAACATACAGCCACAGAGAAAGCAGTTAAGAGAATGCTTTCAGACTTGGGGCTCATCGATGTGTGGCGCTTTATGCACGGATCAGCCCCTGGGTTTACCTTTTACTCTGCACGCCACTCCGCCCACTCAAGAATAGACTACTGTTTTACAAATAACAACAATTTACATAGAATAAAGGAATGCAAAATTGGCCAAAGAGACGTGTCTGACCACTCAGGGCTATATCTAAAATTACATCTGGATGGGATACAGAGGGAAACACTGTGGCGACTTAATACCAGTATGCTGAATGACTCAGCATTTATAAAGACTATGACATCAGATTTGTCCTTATACTTAAAAGAAAATGACAATGGAGAAACAAGTCCTAGTATTTTATGGGATGCAGCTAAAGCTGTCCTTAGAGGAAAAATAATTTCAATATCAGCTAGGCTTAAAAAACAGAAAACACAAAAACTCTCACATTTGCAAGTACTACTGAAAATGCTTGAAGAAACTCAATTGACAGACAAAAGTACAACTGTAAGACAACAAATTCAATCGACTAAACAAGAAATTGATAAGATATTAGCTGAAGAAGTGGAGAAAAACATACGGTTTATGAAACAGAGATATTACGAAACGGGCCCAAAAGCATCAAAATTACTGGCATGGCGACTCAAAAAGCAACAGGCTGAAAATACAATATACAAAATAAGAGATCCAGACAGCCGTAAAGTTGTAACAAGTCTGGATGACATCCAAAGCGCTTTTGAGAAATATTACACATCCTTATATAGTCAGTCTGGTTCAATTGATAAAAATGCCACAACTAGTTTTTTAAACTCCTTGGATCTCCCCTCTCTTGGTCGGGATGCAAATGAAAAGTTGACCTCACCCATAACACGAATGGAAATAGATAAAGCCATATCCAGTCTTAATTCTAGCAAGTCACCAGGCACTGATGGGTTCCCACCTGAATGGTATAAGAAAATGAGGGAAGATCTAGTACCCGTTTTGGAAATCAGTTTCAATTATATATTAAAGGGTGGCCCTATCCCTCCATCATGGAAAGAGGCCTTCATATCTGTGATACCTAAAGATGGGAAAGACAGAACAGACTGTAAATCATACCGTCCAATTATTGTCCTAAACACAGACTATAAACTGTACATGACTATTTTAGTTAAAAGAATGGACACAGTGATGCCTTCGCTCATTGACGAGGATCAAACTGGATTCTTAAAAAATAGGCAGACCCACGACAACATAAGAAGAACCTTGCATCGAACAAATCGACAATCGAACAAATTAACAAAAAAAAACTAAAAGCAGTTATTCTCAGCCTAGATGCCGAAAAAGCTTTTGACTCCGTTCAATGGGATTTTCTTTACTCTGTAATGAAAAGATTTGGATTCTGTAGTGATTTCATAAAATGCATCCAAGCTCTCTACTGCTCCCCCACAGCCAGAATCAAAGTAAATGGGAGTCTTTCAAACCCCATTCAGCTCCAGCGGGGCTGTCGCCAGGGCTGCCCCGGAAGCCCAAATTTATTTAATCTTTTTATTGAGCCCTTAGCCCAAGCTATAAGGCAGGAGACTAGATTAAAGGGTATTCAAATAGGGGGAGAGGAGTACACCCTGTGCCTGTACGCTGATGATGTCTTAATAACAATGACAGAACCCGACCTTGGTTTACCAGCGCTGACAGGAATATTAGAGCAATATGGTTCCTTTTCTGGTTACACCCTCAACACTCATAAAACTCAGATTATGACATTCAATTATCACCCCAGACAGGAATTTATGACTAAGTTTAATGTAAATTGGTTCTCTGAGCAGATTAAATACTTAGGGGTTAATTTACCTAAAGATCTCTCAAAACTATCTGATAAAAACTATAACCCTCTTAACCAGGAAATATACAGGGACCTGGACAGGTGGAGCCTCCTCCCCCTTGACTTTGGAAACAGAATACAAACAATTAAGATGAACATTCTTCCAAAATTGCTATACGTTTTCTCATCCCTACCTGTGTCTATTCCTGACAAACAGTTCAGGGAATGGAATAAACATATCTCCAGATTTATTTGGCAGAAAAACAGACCAAGAATTAGATTCTCCACGTTACAATTGCCGAGGGAGAAGGGGGGGCAGGCTCTTCCCTCTCTACGGGAATACTACATATCAGCACAGCTAAGACCCCTGGTCTGCTGGTGTAACCCATCCTACCTTGCAAAATGGAAAACTATTGAGATGTCTTACAGTGATGGGCCAATTCAGGCTATATTAGGTCACATTTCCCATGAGAGTTTAACCGAAAGCCAGTGGGTAAATTTTTCACTGAAAATATGGAAATCTGAAGTAAAGAAACTAAAGATTCAAGAGGAGATCAAACTTCTCAGATGGCCAGCCTACGACCCTGACTTTCCACCTGCCTCTCATGATGCTACATTTCGGCACTGGGCATTACATGACATCACGGCTGTATGTACGGTTTATGAAAAATCTAATTTAATGACATTTGAAGCTTTATGTACAGTAGGTCCCATTCTGTTTTGTCGCCTTTCACGCGTGAATCACACGAGAATCACGTGTGATTCACGCGTCTTTTATTTCCCCCCCTCCCAGTGACGTTGCAATGACCAAAACAACCACCAGGTGGCACTTGTGAGCAGGGTTACATTGGCGAGTTTCTGCCCCGCGCACATCGACAATCTGGTTTAAACGGGCAACTCCTTGTAGCAGGCCAGTCTCTGGAATAACCCGCAGACATTAAAACTACTGCATATAACGTAAACTTTTGCATCACGTTGGTGATCTTTCCAAAAAGAGAGAATATCGTTATGGAAAGAGAAACTATTGGTAATATAACGCTGAACGTTATCTGACTCAAACAGCTCCGCTGGTGTCTCCTCCCACTCAGAAAAAAAGCAGACGCCTTTTCTCTGGCATCTCTAACATTTATAATAAATACATAAATATAACAATCATAATGAAGATGCTTTCAAATAATTTAGCAAGCTGTAATTCATTTATTTCAACTGCCAAACTTCTCTCGCTGCTCCTCTCCTCTCCTCCGCAAATCACTAAATGAGGAAAAGGGAATATTCACTCAATCTATTTTGAATGTTACACATACAATATTAATATAGTCTAAGCACGTGTACCACATGTAGCCCGTGTATTTACCACAGACTGTAAGTATTAAAGTAATGAGGCCCCTGCTTTAGGCCTCTGCTGTGAGGCCCACACCGTCATCAGTCTCGGTGCCTCTGTGTAGATCACACGTCTGTCCTCGGGCTGGAGTGTTCTGAGGCTTTAAGCGGGGAGTCAGGAAGGAGCGATCCTGTTTGTCAGCATGATTTTTTTGTTTAACAGCCTCCCTGCGCGATTGCAAATGTACTCAAGGGACTCCCATACCGTGGCTCACATATATTATATAGGGATCAGGAGCTTTCTGACCCGACCCACCCGCACCTGACATGACTCATATTTTTGAGGCATCCAACCCGCCCGAAACCGCGGGACCCGCGGGTTGACTGCGGGTTTCGGGCCGACCCGCGCATCTCGCATGTCCTGTTCAGGGCTGCAGGAGCAATTGTCCATTATTTTAATTGGACTTCTGGTCCATGCACACTGTAAAAAAGATAAAGTTAGTTCAACTCAAAATTTCAAAGCAACCAGCTGCGAAGGATTTTTGAGTTGAAGGCATTAACTTAATTCTTCAAGTTTTGAAGAACTACACTTATTAAGTTGTGTCAGTTAAGGTTTCCAAGTTCTGCCAACTAAGTGTTTAAATTCAAGTTACTGGAAATTTCAAGTCTGTAAAAACTTACTTTTTTAAGTTCAGATTACTGTCCCCTACAATAACTTAATATTTTGAGTTTAAATTAGCCCCCACATTAAAAGATCATGATGTTTATTTATATAGCGCATTTCATGGACCAAGGTCACTTGGGTAGGGGAAACCGGAGCACCCGGAGGAAACCTATGCAGACACAGAGAACATGCCAATTCCACACAGAAAGGCCCTGTTCCGACCGGGATTCGAACCCAGGACCTTCGTGTCAAGAAGCGAGAGTGCTATCCACTCAGCCACCGTGCCGCACACACTGTGAACCAGAGGGGAAACTTAATGTTTCTAAGACTGACCCAGAGAATATAAAGGGCTACTTTGGCTTGGCCCTGTCGATTACGGTTGGTAAAAATAAATACAGTGATTTTTTTGGTCAAATTAGTTTGTTCAAAATGTTGAATGCAGCTGGTTGCCATAACACATATTTAAATGAGCAAACGCAGATAAGTTGACCTCACTATAGCTCGGTGAACTGTAAAAACGACAACTCAAAATTGCTCACCTTACTCAGATTTTTGCATTCACTGACAATAAAATTTCCAGTTGGAACTGGAACTATCTTGTGAGCCACTTGAACTTTCAGAAGTTCACTACAACTTAAAAGTCAAATCAACTTAATATATCAAATAAGATGAACTTTTCATCAGAAACTTCAGAAAGTGAGTGTCGAAAATCAGACGCATAGGCAGGGATCTTTGCACACCAGAGCAACCTGGAAGTTTATTCACAACAGGTGGTAGATTCAGGCAGAACAATAAACAGGGAAACATTATATATTGGATATATTGGCGTCAGTCAGCTAAAACAACGGATACACAACCGTAGCAGATATACAATCAAAGAACATTGTGTGTCTTGTACTTCTATTTTATCTTGTTTTTGTACTACTATACAGGCCATGGCCTTCTATTGTTCATAAGTTCCAACTGGCAATTTTATTGTCAGTGAATGCAAAAATCTTAGTAAGGTGAACAATTTTGAGTTGTATTTTTTACAGTCCAGCACCAGAAGTCGCATTAATGGTGAGTGTTATAACAACATTATTTAAAAGAATAAATTCAGAGGCTTATTATATATATGATTCGAAGTTTGCGTGTTGGCCCCTGTTTTGAAAAGAAGGATAGGTTGGCTGCTAACATTTGCATGTATTGATTTGCAAATGTAGGTAATGACTTATAACAGCAGGGGCCTGGGGTGGGCTTTGTTTATTCGTGTGGGGGAGGGAGAGCTGCTTCTGTCCCGTGATTTTTAGCAGTGGTAAAAACCCTGAAGGAGCTAGCTTGTTTTCCATATCTGGACACAGCACATTTAATTGACTCTACTTTGTCTGATTGGTCTTTGAAGGTCTTCTCGTGCTTCGTCTCAAAATGACGCTTAACACTTGAAGTTCTGCACACAACATTTTCACAGCATAAAGTGCACACAGCACGGTCCTTCACAAACACAAAACCAAACTCTTGTGTCCAGTAGGACACAAGAGCCGGCCGGCGTTGCCATTGTTTACATATCTTATCACTATCATGCTATCTGTCATTCATTCGGCGCGAAGACAGCTGAGAGGGCGCTAATCCACGTAGTGGTCCTAGTGCCGGCAGCTAAAGCGCACAGACAGAGGCAGATGCTTTTAATAGCCATAAAATGGCCACATCAACATTTCAAAGACTGAAAAACAGCTAGCCTACACATTTAAACTAAAACAAGTGTAGGTTGAGGCAACATCAAATGATCAGATGCATATAGCAGACAGACAGTGACGTGCGGTGAGGATTGTGATTGGGGAGGCACTGACTTTAAATGTCAGATTTACTATCATTATTAAAATAAAATAGCATTTAATCACCGATGCAATAACATTCACAAACTTCCCATGCTGTAAAGATGAGAACTAGCTTCTTTTAATAATCTCACAACCAATCTAGTTGCTGACTCTCGGCTCCGCATCAAACA
The DNA here is from genome assembly GCA_964034765.1 of Knipowitschia caucasica. Taxonomy (NCBI): domain Eukaryota; kingdom Metazoa; phylum Chordata; class Actinopteri; order Gobiiformes; family Gobiidae; genus Knipowitschia; species Knipowitschia caucasica. The sequence continues at coordinate 20,401,765 of OZ035836.1, read as the reverse complement.
ACATCTTTAAGAAGAACAGGTGCGAGAGACGTGAGCAGAGAGAGAGAGACGTGAGCAGAGAGAGAGAGCAGAGAGAGACGTGAGCAGAGAGAGAGAGACGCGAGCAGAGAGAGACGTGAGCAGAGAGAGAGAGACGTGAGCAGAGAGAGACGTGAGCAGAGAGACGCGAGCAGAGAGAGAGAGAGAGAGGTGAGCAGAGAGAGAGAGAGAGAGGGTGAGCAGAGAGAGAGAGACGCGAGCAGAGAGAGACGTGAGCAGAGAGAGAGAGACGCGAGCAGAGAGAGAGAGACGCGAGCAGAGAGAGAGAGACGTGAGCAGAGAGAGAGAGACGCGAGCAGAGAGAGAGAGACGCGAGCAGAGGGAGAGAGACGTGAGCAGAGAGAGAGAGACGTGAGCAGAGAGAGAGAGACGTGAGCAGAGAGAGAGAGACGTGAGCAGAGAGAGAGAGAGAGAGGTGAGCAGAGAGAGACGTGAGCAGAGAGAGAGAGACGCGAGCAGAGAGAGAGAGCAGAGAGAGAGAGAGACGCGAGCAGAGAGAGAGAGAGACGCGAGCAGAGAGAGAGAGAGACGTGAGCAGAGAGAGAGAGACGTGAGCAGAGAGAGAGAGACGCGAGCAGAGAGAGAGAGCAGAGAGAGAGAGACGCGAGCAGAGAGAGACGTGAGCAGAGAGAGAGAGACGTGAGCAGAGAGAGAGAGACGTGAGCAGAGAGAGAGAGAGAGAGGTGAGCAGAGAGAGACGTGAGCAGAGAGAGACGTGAGCAGAGAGAGAGAGAAGTGAGCAGAGAGAGACGTGAGCAGAGAGAGACGTGAGCAGAGACAGACGTGAGCAGAGAGAGGCGTGAGCAGAGAGAGAGAGAGAGAGGTGAGCAGAGAGAGACGTGAGCAGAGAGAGAGAGACGCGAGCAGAGAGAGAGCAGAGAGAGACGTGAGCAGAGAGAGAGAGAGAGCGAGCAGAGAGAGAGAGCAGAGAGAGACGTGAGCAGAGAGAGAGACGTGAGCAGAGAGAGAGACACGTGAGCAGAGAGAGAGAGACGTGAGCAGAGAGAGAGAGACGTGAGCAGAGAGAGAGAGAGAGAGGGAGCAGAGAGAGAGAGGTGAGCAGAGAGAGACGTGAGCAGAGAGAGATAGACGCGAGCAGAGAGAGACGTGAGCAGAGAGAGAGAGAGAGAGAGAGAGTGAGCAGAGAGAGAGACGTGAGCAGAGAGAGAGAGAGAGAGCAGAGAGAGAGAGAGAGCGTGAGCAGAGAGAGAGAGAGAGAGGTGAGCAGAGAGAGAGAGAGAGAGGGAGCAGAGAGAGACGTGAGCAGAGAGAGACGTGAGCAGAGAGAGACGTGAGCAGAGAGAGACGTGAGCAGAGAGAGAGAGACGTGAGCAGAAAGAGAGAGACGCGAGCAGAGAGAGAGAGGCGTGAGAGAGAGAGAGAGAGAGAGAGTGAGCAGAGAGAGAGAGAGAGAGGTGAGCAGAGAGAGACGTGAGCAGAGAGAGACGTGAGCAGAGAGAGACGTGAGCAGAGAGAGACGTGAGCAGAGAGAGACGTGAGCAGAGAGAGAGAGACGTGAGCAGAAAGAGAGAGACGTGAGCAGAAAGAGAGAGACGTGAGCAGAGAGAGAGAGGTGTGAGCAGAGAGAGAGAGAGGTGAGCAGAGAGAGAGAGAGACGCGAGCAGAGAGAGAGAGAGGTGAGCAGAGAGAGAGAGGTGAGCAGAGAGAGAGAGACGCGAGCAGAGAGAGAGAGACGCGAGCAGAGAGAGAGAGACGCGAGCAGAGAGAGAGAGACGCGAGCAGAGAGAGAGAGACGTGAGTCCGCGTGTCTATGGTCCGCGCTCGGAGCCCAGACGGCAGTGCGTTCACTGAGCTGTCAGAGCGGGGGTCACAGCAGCTGCTCCCGGGGCCAGAGCGGAGGATGTAACGTAACGTTCGGTTTATCAAAACATATCACAATATTTAACGTATAACACTAGTGAATTTCACCTAGATTTTTTCAGACATTAAAGACAAGATGTTATATAATAATTGTTTAATGAAAAAACTATTTTGCCACAAGCAACCAAAAGATGTGCCTCAGACAAGAATCGAACCTGGGTTCTCCAGGTCCTTGTATTTAATGCTATCCATTCGGCCAACATAGCACCTCTGGAGTTAGACAGGTTTGCACGCAGTCTTATACCTGAGCGTCTAAGTCGCTGGCAGAGCTAAAGCGGACTTAGCCTGCCACCTTGTGGCGATAAGATGTACTATTTTTCACGCAGCTGCGTGATTCCCGAGAAGCGTGAATGAAGACGACAAAACGGAATGGGACCTACTGTAAGAAGTTCAACCTGGAATAACATGATTTTTTCCGATACTTACAGCTTCGTAACTATATTACTAAAAACATGCAACATATTAAGTCTGATCCTTCTACACTTATTCTCATTTTCATTAATGCATATAATTCCTCTAGTCTTAAAAGTGTAATAAGTAATCTATACAGCAGTTTGACTGCACTCAAGACAAACTCAACTTACATAAAGCAGAAATGGGAAAAGGAGATGAACGTTGTTATTTCAGAGGACATGTGGACAAGGATTTGGGAAGTACAGTTCTCAACAACCAATTCAAACACCTGGAGGGACTTTTGTTGGAAGAACATTGTCCGTTTCTTCATAACACCGATACAAAAATCCAAGTTCAGCCCTACTCAAACACACTGCTGGAGAGAATGCGGGGAAGCATCAGCAGACCACGGACACATTTTTTGGTCCTGCCCGCTCATTCAGCCATTCTGGATAGACTTAGAAAACATAATTGCAAAAACATTGGGATTTGGCATCAATAACTCCTTTTTGGTGCTGTATTTGGGATGTTTACCCACCAACATGGCCACAGATGATTTGTACCTTTTCAAGATTCTGCTGGCATCAGCCAAGAAGTCCATAACTAAAAACTGGTTGCAGAAACATCCACCTAAGGTAAATCTGTTCATTTCAATTGTGGAAAATATTAAACTCATGGAGCGGATGACCTACACTTTGCGACTTCAGGAAGAACTGGGAAAAAGGCGCTGGGAAAAGTGGCTGGACTTTATAAATAGTGACAGTACAGAGACGGTACAACAAATGTGAATTGTAGACTCAATGTTTATATTTTTGTATTATATTGCTAGCCATCCCCCAACCTCTAATGTTTGTGTTTAAAAATTGCAAAAATAAAAAAGTTTCAAAAAAAAAAAAAAAGGTTAGGACAATATATTCAACTAATTTCAAATTTAGGAACTACCACAAACGCTATCAACAAGAGCTCTGAATAATGTGTGTAGTAGTGTGAGTAAATAAAACATTTTCTGCAATGTTTTGACACCAAAATCACAAGTCCATTATCATCTTCAGAGTTGTTGTCTCCTCTCTGATTGCAGAACATGCCAGTTCTGCTGAAGTGATGGTCCTTATAAACATGTGAAGTTGGAGTTATGAGACAGAGGTCAAGAGCCAGACCAGAGTTTACACTGTCACCTTGGAAATGGGAAGCCCTCATGTTGTTGATGGTAACCTGGATTGTGACAACGTGGTTGGAGTGCTGGAGTTATTAATTATATATCAATGGAAGTCTGATTAGAAATGAGGCCCCCTGCAAATGATTCATTATGATAGACTACGCTCCTATTCTTTATCAACCCCAATTATTTTTGCCAGACCACCAGAGAGTTGAAAGAACATAGCTCCCCATGAGTCTTGTCCAGTCCAGGTCCGCAGTGCTGAGTGTGTTGTGTGTGTGAACCATTTGCGGTGGTCAGAGGAGCCGATGATTGTTCCCTCAGTCTGTCCCAGGGTAGCTGTAGCTACAGTAGTAGTTTATCCTTACAGTGTATGGAGTGAATGAATAATGCAATGTGAGGCAACTTTGAGTGTCCAGCATGCTGTACCTACTCTTGTTTTTTACCTTGCCTGTATTGTACTGCGATGGGGACAGTTCCTGTTAGGACGGCACAATAATGGAAATAATATATATTGGAATATTTTCCTTCTCCAAAGGAAAAGAAGAAATAATATTGCAAGTTGGAACCACAGTATATTTTAGGAACAAGTTCTCTTCTTTAAAATGATTGCACACCATTGTGATATCAATATGAATCAGAATCAGAATCATTGTATTGCCATGTGAGTAACAGGAAGTCACAAGGCTTTGGCTCTCGGTGAAAACAAGTTAGCAGAATTAAAAACGTGCATGAAAGGCGTGCATGAATAAAAATCTACATAAATTTCTTCAGTTTACTTTAATGTGCACTAGGTGCACATAATAGACTGTTAAGAGTGCAGTAAAGTGACGGTAGCATAAAGTGACGGTCATAAGGTCAGAGGTCAGTGATGGTTTATGAAGTGTTCATGAGTCCAACAGCAGAGGGGAAGAAACTGTTCTTATGGTGGGAGGTTCAAGTCCTGTTGGACCGTAGTCTCCTGCCCGAGGGGAGAGGTTGGAATAGTCCATGTGTGGGGTGAGAGGGGTCAGCAGTGATATGACCAGCCTGGCCACGAGCTTGGGCGACGTACAGATCTTGCAGCAATTAGAGGCTGCGGCCAATCACCTTCTCCACAGAGCGCATGAGCGCACAGTGCATGGAAGTCTCTGCGTATCGTGATATATTGTGGCACTTATACAATAATCATGTTTTTCCCAGGGTATTGAGACATACAGAGTATGCATGAGTCGTTTGGCTGTTTACTTTTACCATTTGAGCTACTCTCTCAACAATTATTAACTCATTTGCTCATAGAAGACACATCAATCTCCAAAAACATTTATGCCTCTGCATATTCCATTCCCTTGTCCGTTTACAGAAAAAAGTTGTTTTGAAATACTTATTATTGATCATGTGCAGCACTGTAAAGAAATCCCATCTTGCTATAACAATGCAATAATAACGAATACCCAATATAAATGTAAAGATTGGGTTCTGCATGAGGAAAATATACGAAAAACAAACTCCACAAACAGTGCAGACATGAAAGAGCCTTCAGACTGCAGCCGCTCTTTGATATAGATTTCCAAAACGCTAGTGCTGCCCACACATGTTTTATGAGTCTGTCCTGCTGCCAAAGATCAGGAGGAGGTGGAAAGACTTATCTGTATGCAGGCGCACATCAGCCAGCAGGGGACGGTTAAGGACTGGACAAACAGTCAGGCTCTCCAGTGCCAAATAAACTCCATCCTTGTTTTAAGATTAGCCTGTTGTAATTTATGACTCACCATCAATGGACCACCTCAGAGAAGGCTTAAGGCAGTACAATGCTGCACATATTCAAAGCAGGTGCAAATATAGAGGTTCAAAGATTGGTTATAAAGAAAATTCATTTCTGTATGAGAGAAGGAGCAGTGGTGCCTCTGTTTCTTTCTCTGAAGCCCTGATTGTATCACCTTTGTAAAAACCGATACCTCTTATTTTAACTCTGACATCAGCCGATCTATCAAGTTTGTTCAGGAAAAAGGTGTATTTCTACAAAGGGACAGGTTTCCAAACCCAGTTTTCTAATGTAGAAAATTCTCCACTGATAAAGACATCTCACATTATTATCTTTGCGTCATCCCATGCTTGCTGCATGGGATGCACCCCCTCAATGCTCTGCATTGAGGGGGTGATTCAGATTCAGATTCATTTTATTAGCCATGTGCAGTATAAAAACTACATTGGAATACATTTGCAAAAAAGGTACTCTGTGTGCACTGACAGAATAAAAAGCACAATACAATGTAATATAAAATACACATACACTGAATATAAAAGAATAAAAAAACAGCTTACACTGTGGCACCGATCAACAAAACGATACAAGGGGTAAAAGCAGGAATTAAAGTGCTCTGTTTAGGCACCTAACAGCCTGTGGAAAGAAGCTGTTAGCATAGCGAGATGTCTTGCATCTCAGCGACCGATATCTTCTGCCAGAGGGAAGAAGCTGGAACATGGCTTTCCCAGGGTGGCCAGAAGAGTCATTGATGATTTTAAGAGCTTTGTTAAAAAGTCTGGATTTATAAAGAACCTCCAGAACAGGAAGCTCACAGCCCACGGTCCTCTTTGCAGAGCGGCGCACCTTGTTTAAAGCTCTCTTTTCTTTATCTGTGATGTTTCCAAACCACACAGACACAGAACCAACAAGTAAACTCTCAATGGTGCAGCGATAAAAGTTAAGCAGAATCTTAGAGTTAGTGGTAAATTCTCTAAGTTTCCGCAAAAAGAAGAGCCGCTGACGTACTTTCTTAACAACCCGGTTAGTGTTTTTGTCCCATTTCAGGTCGTTAGACAGAGTTAAACCCAGGAACTTGCACTCCTCTACGATCTGCACCTGGGAGTTGTCAATAACTACAGGAGTGTGAGAACTGCTACGACTGAAGTCAAAGACAAGTTCACATGTTTTTGCAGTGTTCAGCTGGAGATTGTTTACTTTACTCTACTGAAAAACATGTTCGATCTCTGCTCTGTAAGAGGAATCATCATTGTCACTGATGAGACCGATGATGGTGGTGTCATCAGCATATTTAATGATCAAGTTAGAGTCAGAGGAGGACACACAATCGTGAGTGTACAAAGTAAAAAGCAAAGGACTCAAAATACATCCCTGAGGAGAACCAGTGCTCACAGAAACAACATCAGAAAAACAGTCATTGATTTTTACTCTCTGAGATCTGTCAGTTAAAAAGCTAAAAATCCATTTACACATGGCAACATTCACACATGAACAACACAATGACTTTTACTGAGGAAAATTCATTGAATTCATGAATTAAAATGATTATTTATAATAAAAGTTGCATGGGCTCAAAATAATGTAGCAATGATTACCATTTCTTTTCTATTTTTTTTTTTTTATTCTTTATTTATCATTTGTTTTTCATGAGACAGATACAAAAAAACACAGAACATTGAATAACGGAGTGTCCGAAAAAGAAAATTCCACATGTCGTCTTCATAATAATAGCATTAAAATGATCTACATTTAGAGAATGAAATTTGGTCTCTTAGCATTAGTGTATGTTACCCACTTATCCCAACACGAGTCAAACCACCCATGTTTATCATTTACCAAGGCAGTAAGCTTTTCCATCTTGTAGATTTCCAGTGATATTTCCCACCATAATGACAGGGTTAGCGTGTACAGAGATAACCATTTTTTGGTTATGGCTTTTTTGCTTGCAACAAGCAAGGCCCTAATCAAACACGTGTCCTCTTTTCTCCAGCCCATGGGAGTGCAACCAAAAAACAGTGTTTTCCTCTCAAAGGAAAGTGCACAGTTGAAAATATCTTGCAGTGTTCTATGAATGTCAGTCCAGTATTGTTTGATTAAGGGACAGTCCCAAAAAATGTGAGTGTGGGTTGCTCGCTGATTCCCACATTGTCTCCAGCAGTTAGTAGGGTTTCCATCATAATGAGCCTTTTGACATGGAGTGATAAAAAAACGAATTATGGTTTTCCACCCGAACTCTCTCCATCTTGTTGATGCTGTACACTTCCATTGGGATTTACATATTAAAGTCCACTCATCCGCAGATATATTTATTCCCCCTTCTTTCTCCCAAAAGGCCTTGACACGCCCCGTTGAATAGGGCTTGATCTTTGTCAACATTGCATATAAGCTCGAGATAATTTTCAAATTACTCCTTTCGTTATATGCATTTGTGAACATCTGTATCAATTCCCCATTAGGCCCAGAAGTCGTACTGATGCCTGCTTCTATGTAATGCCGAATCTGTAGGTATCTGTAAAAATCCTGTTTTTCCAAATGAAATTAAAGTGTCTCAAAACTAATTATTTTTTCGTTTTCAAGTAATTTATTTATTATATTCCTTTGGATCTCCAGACTTTAAAATGTGCATCTAATTTGTTAGGCTCAAAGTCTGAGTCATATGCATACCACTTTAAAACTGCTATATCTTTACCCAATTTATATTCTCGCACAACATTTTCCCATATGGATAGAGTGCATTTAACCCAAGGATTGTCTGCTTTATCTAATGTGTTTTTTATGTTTGAGTCTGTCAATTTAGCTTGTATTGGGAACGAAAAGGTTCTCTCCTCAATACTCTTCCATTGGGCCTTGTAAGAATCATAACACCAGTTAAGAGTGGTCCTAATCTGTGCTTCCCGGTAGTAGTTCTGTAGGTGGGGCACACCCCACCCTCCTCTGTCTTTGGCCAATAGCATAGTTTTGAGGTTAATTCTTGGTTTCTTCCCCCCCATATGAAATGGGATATCATTTAATTAAAATTTCTTTTCGATCATTTTATTTTATCTATTGGTTATTGGTTTTAGTTTAATTGACCCTTATGTCTGTTTCACATCAAATGTGTTTGCTACATGTCACATACAGTAAATCAAATATGTTGAATATGTTTTTCATGTTGCATGGCCCTTGTATTAAAATAATCAAATATATGGTTGTCAGTTTTTGTCTTTTACTATGATAAATGAATGCTTGTCCTTTCAGCATCAGTGATGTGCTGTCTGCTTCAGTATAAAAGACCTATTACTCAATTTACACGAGTTTTGAAGAGCCTTTCTTTAATAAAAGTGAATCTGTACAAAGATGTCTGTGCTCAGGTAAATCTCGCTGATCGTCTCTTGTCTCAGTGGGGATGCTGACATTTTGGGTTTTTGTGGTGTGTATTATTTTACACTAGGTTTTTTCAGCTACCTACCGGCACACTGCGGTTTCCCTTTAGCAACTTCTGACCTTGTTCTGTCAGTCTGCAGCTTCCACGGATGAAAATATGGCTGCGCAAGATCAATCAGTCATAACTCTAAATGGGACACAGACTTTACTTTGTGTGCCCACAAAACATGTAAGAAGTAGTTTTGAGAAGCAATGTCATGGGTGAAGGGCACAAACTTGCATGCATTTGCTTACCATGGCCTCAATGTGTCTAAACTGCCACTTTTGATTGATAGGATATCTACTGTGTGCTGACAAAACACCTCTAATCGACAAATGTGACACATCGTCTTCATTATAGTTAGAAATAACACCACGCACAATCAACCATCTCATATTCTGAGTTTAATAATGTTTTGTGTTTCTTACATTATAACAAGTAATTTCTCAAAAATAGACATTTTTCCAAAGCCTGATAGGGTGTGCATGATCATCTCTATAATTTAGTGTTCGCTGGGACTGAAGCCTAATTGTCAACTAAATGGCATAGATTAAAGCCAGCATCACATTACCATGCACATTCCAAATTAATAAATGGCCACATTAGCGGCCATGCGTGAGGGATGTTGTCATAAAAGCTGTCTCGTCTCTCTTGTTTTGAGTAATGTTATGAGAAAAAAAAGAAATCATGATTATAGTATCTGGGGTGTTAAAAGGTTGTAAGAAAAAAAACATTTATGTAACTTTTTTCCATAGTATCATTGTTTCGGTGTTCCCTTTTTAAAAATGATGGTAATTTATGTACACCGCGCAACACAATACGTATTTGTTCCCCCCAAAAAAGAAAACGTTTGAATCACGCCTCTGCCTTCATTCCCCGTTTGTTTTCTCAGGTAAACAAAACCTGTTTACTCAGGTAAACAAAAGTAGTAATTGTCTTATACACGTATGCCACAGACCCAAAAGAGTCTTTTGTCTTTAGATCCACCTCATCATCACGCCAGATGAAAGCTCCTATCTGTTCTCAAAGTGGCCACATTTTGTGTTTTTGCTTTTGTGCTCTTCCGCTGGTTTTATACCACGGTAATGTTGTCACGGAACAGCATCTCCAGCATCCCTGGCCCACTGTATACAGGAGATGTGAATATGACTGTATGGACGCAAGTAACGCTCCATCTTATTGGTATTTGTGTCGTTAAACTTCAGCAGGTCCGCAGGTTTGCTGGTGCAAGTTGGCCACAGTGGTTTGTGTGTTCTGAGCTTCTTTTTTGCCATGAATGAGATGACACTATATTCATCTTTTTACAATAGGCTTTTTAACATTTATATATCTCAAGTCATTGTCATTATATTGTTTACTACACTGAGATCTAAAGGATTGAGAACTCTTACTCATCAAACAAGAGTGAGTAAAGCTGTTGTTTTCAAGGCTCCAAAAGTTGGAGCCCTAAAAGCGGTGAGTATCTGGCTGTGTGCCATTTGTGCCTTTAGTGACCAGAACAAAAAGGCTTTCTCCGAGTAAGAGCTTTTTAAACTTCTTTCAGGTTTCTCTGCTGTTCAGTGACTTCCCTACTATTTTGTATTAATATTATTTAGTGTGTATGAATACTGTTTAGCCAAAATATTTTATTTTATTCCATTGTCAGATTCAAGAAGTTCTTAAATGATTCATTGGTTCTTCTGAAGGAAAGGTCATATGTAGTACCTGGTTAGCATGTTCTGTTGTACAGTACATCTAACATGCTTTTCTAAACAGTCTTCCATTTGACGACACAAAAACATGACCCTTTTTAGAATGGCAAGTTTTTTTCCATGGAACCTGCTTTTTACATGCCCTCTTTTGGAACTAGAGATGGTTCATGTACAAAGTTTGTGCCATGTGGAGACATGGAAGGAGGATCACATGGCATTTGATTGTGGCCTACATAACCAATTTAAACTGGACACAGTTCATTCTAGTTCCAGATAACAGCTGGAAGCCTCAGAGCTGAGCTAATAAATTGACCCCACAGTCCCCAAAAGACATTTTCCACACTTTTATGAGGTACTAATTTTACTAGAAAGTAAAGAGCTTGTCAGGAGTTATTTGTGGTATTGAATTCTGTTGCATCATTCTGGTATCTAATCATTTAAAAAAATCAATCAATAAATCAGGTTTTCATGTTTTTAATACGACATTTCCCCGTAGGGAATTCTACCTTCTGCATTTGACCTATCCTTCAACTAAGGCAACATGTACGGAGCAATGGAGAATTGACAGATGTAGATGCTCAGCTTTGTCAGGAATATTTTATATAGGAATATATGTTTATAGTGATAGAGGAAACTGGAGCACCCTGACGAAACCTACACAGACATGGAGAGAATATATTATCAGTAACCTCTACCCAGTGTTTCCACCAGGAATTTGTTTGAGGTCCGATGCCCCAGAAAAATGTTTTTAAACATGTTGATGCCCTCTATATTGTGCAAACTGACATTCACTTTTACTGTGGAAATTCCAAGAAAATGGGGGTCAAAGTGTGCAATATTTGTCACATATGGACTTTCTAAAATTAATTTTAATAAAATCTGAAAAAAGTTTTCACTGCAATAGTAGAGGGCATCACAGTGAACAAGTGTGCAGTGAAAGTGTTTTCTATGGTATTTTTGTAAAAAAAAGAAAGATCATGTTAAAAAGTGCATTGTGGCAGTTCATCCCCACGGCTTCTCCTTCCAATTTTACTGTACAGTAGGTCCCATTTCGTTTTGTCGCCTTTCACGCGTGAATCACACGAGATTCACGTGTGATTCACGCGTCTTTAATTTGTTTTTTTTCCCAGTGATGCTGCAATGACCCAAACAACCACCAGGTGGCACTTGTGAGCAGAGAACATTGGCTTCTCACTGCTCATTATTCTCTCTTCACCGGACGATTTGCTGTGGCTTTATAGCTCATTGATAAGGAGATGGACTGTGGTGCCAGAGGACTTAGGTTCAAGTACAGGCTGAGACACTTTTGATTTTGTTAACGTTTACATTTTTTCTAAAACATAGAAGGTCCAATGCCCCAGAAAAAAATAATAATAACCACACACGTTTATTGCAGTAATTTTTGTTAATATTTTCACGAGGAGTTAATGGACATGTGTGCCTTTAATATGAGCGGCCTTTGTGGGAATGGTTATATTCAAAGTATTAGAGTAAAATGAGTTTGTAAAACACCTGCGGCGCAGCGACGCGAAGCAGGAGCCAGAGCAGAGCCAGAGGTCTACATAGATCAGAGAAGTATTTGGTACTGGCTCACTCAGATTCAGAGGAGGAAGACACGCAGGTGTCCAGTGAAGCAGACACATACATTATTAGTGACAGGAGTCCGCGCCACAATAGTCCACAGTCACCCACAGTTTACGTCCTCCGTGTGGCCACCGCGGTAAAGAGGTCCGGCTTTTCGGAGTCAGCGGTAAAGCGGTCCGCACATTAAAAGCGGATAGCCTCTTTCTGCTGTTAATTACAGCAACATTGGAAAGAAGACATGGGGATGAGCCGCCACAATGCACTGTTTAACATAAAGCGGCCACCCGCTTTTAATGTGCGGACCTCTCTACAGCTGACTCCAAAAACCCGGACCTCTTTACCGCAGTGTGCGGCCACAGTGAAAACATTCTGCGAACACCAGACAGGAGACGTGGTGAAGGGGACAGGGGGATCATAACACCGGGCATATGGGTGAATGCAGCGGGGTTAAACAACCGCGGGGAACGCAGGAGACGTGGCAGAAGCCACGAAAGAAAACGCACCGCTAATCTGCCTTTACGGACGGAGATGATGATGATGAAGGCAGTTCTTTAGAGAAGATAATCCATAAAAGTGGATCAGAAATGTTGAAGAGCCTGTTGTTTATTGTTGAGACAATCTGACAAGTTCTGAGCCCATTCATTTAATCGCTCTGTTTCTAAACGATGAATTCTGGAGCCTCATTTCCACTGAGATCAACTGTATGCCACCAGGTCTTTTGAAAGGGTAATATTGAAACCAAAGTGCAGATTTCATGACTGGTAAACTATAAGCAGTGCCATCTTGATCATTGAAGGTCTAATACAGTTCCATATGGCCGTGGACCAGTGCTAAAATATTCTATATAAATTTGATCAGTGAATTTATTTCTATCCCACATTGTGTTTTCATACTAAAGATATTTCACGTAGACTGTTGATGGTATTCCCTGATCTCAAAATACACTCTCAAACTACATCTTTTTGAAATCTTTATACAATAATTAACATTTTCCAAAATGGCCACCACCTTGATGACGTCACAATATGCAAATTAGATGACGAATCAACATCCATCCCAAAGTTTGGTTCATACTGAAGATAGTTCTCATTTACAAAATGCCTTTATCTCAAACTCTAAAGTTATAACCTTTTGAAATCTTGAAATCAAAATTGTAATTTTTTTTGAAAAAAATGGGCTTAGTGCTGTATGAAAATCCCTCGTCAAAGGCCTAGGCTCCGCACCGTGCTCCTCTTTGCTGTCATCGTTGCAACATGTCCAGAAGTTCAACTTTTTAGCACTAACCATGTTGTGGGTTTAGTCCACGGTTTTGTCAAGGAGATAATTAGCATACAGCACTTACAGTCACACTGCAATCAGACATGGATTTACATTTGTCAGGCTGAATGCTGTGATACAGGAAACACGGCACAGAGATGACCCCTTAGCCAATCAGGACGCAGAACACAATACACTGGTTCTTCCTTAGCCAATCAGGATGAACACACCAAGTTCATATACAGTGAAAATCACGCTTAAAACTAAATCTGCAAGACCTCAAAAAAGAGAACCGCTATTCAGCTGAGGAGACTCCTATTCAGAACACATTATTCCTGTATGGAAGTTTCTGATTTGGTGTTTTTATGTAATTTTTTTACTATCATCATGTTTCAGATTATAGATTAGACAGTGAGCCAGATCAGATGTATCCCAATTAGGGCTGGGATAAACGATTATTTTTTAAACGATTAATCTAGCGATTATTTTTTCGATGCATCGATTAATCTAACGATTATTTATTTCGCTTCGATTCGATTTCGCTTCGATTCAATTCTCGATTATCTCCCCATTAATTGACTAATATTCATGTAAACATGTTGATTTAAATATTTTAATGAAAAAAACATGAATTCCTTCACAAAAAATATTTATTGCTTGCTCTTAAAATTCAAAAATAAGACATTCTTAGAGGTAGCATAAAACCTTAACACTAGAACGCCCAGCCAAATTTGGGGCTAGTTTAAGAGAAGAGGAGCTAACCCGCTACTTGGGTTGCTAACATTTGCATGTCAAATGAGGTGATGACCGAAACAACAGGGGGCTAGGGTGGGCTTTGTTTATTCGTCTGGGGGAGGAAGGGCTGCAAATGAGTGACTTCCAGACTGTGAACCCTGAGAACTGTATATATTTTGCAATAACATTTTTCTCAGTGGCTTTGGTGCATTTAAAGTTCTCGAAACTATTAGTCAATTTTTCTTATTTTGTAGCATTTAAAATCAATAAATCTCACTAACCAAAAAAAAAGTGCATCTTATCATTCTTGAAACAAACATTTGATGCTTAGCATTCAATAAAAATATGAAAAAGTTCAGCCAAATACTTGTGTAGAGCAACTAAAAGAAAACAGTAACCAATGTAAACTTGAAGGCTTTAAGCTAAACAAAGAGTGCTTTTCCAGCAAAAACAGTGGGAGCCATCAGCCTGTCATGGCGTCCTTCCTGAACCAACAGAGTTTAACATTTAAGTTAAAGACACATAGGCCTATATTACTGAAGTCCATTAATTAAAGTGCATCTCTTAAATTCTTCATTCATATAAAAATAACAGTCAAAACTCTGCCACTCACCTTTTTCTTAAACTCAAAATTCAGTGTGTACAAGAGAAAAACAATGCATTGTGTAGCAAATAAAAAGGTCAACCAGTCATCCTTTCTTTTAGATTTACTGAAAGAATACAGTAGAAGTCATCTCAGAGGACTTAAAACAACATTGAAGTCACCAACACAGATCAGAGAATCAATCAACAGTTAAACAGATTAAGGATATTGAACACATGTTGAAAAATGTCCATATACGGCGGGCATGACAGTGAATAATATATGTAGGGGCTATTACGGGCGCCAATATTACGTTTGATACAAAGAAAGACAGACTAGTTGTAAGCTGTAGAGTTTCCACAGGACGAGTCATCAGCCTACGTCAGCAGCCGCGGACTGCTATGAAAACATTAGCTTTGTGGTTTCACAGGCGCAGTTGACTGCTTAAACTAAACTTTGCACGAAACTTTGACTCTTAAAACCCACATGTGACAAAACGGAACGATCAACATCTCACCTCAAATTGCATTAAAAGTGACATTTGTGTCTGAATTCGTTCGTATTTTAACTTTTAAAGAAATTCACGGTCCGCCATCTTGGTTTGCTTCGGCTGCCGTGAGACGCGCATGCGCAGGTTTGCATTACATGATAAACAGCTGAGGCTGTGCATCTCTTCAAGACAGTGTATCTCAGCGTTACACCGGCTTGCACTTCTCTAACACGGCACTCGCATTGCTACCGCTCGCCGCCGTCTTTGTTTTGTGTGTGACGCACCGACGCGCATATTATACGTCGGTGTATTTTTTGCGTCGACGTCACCGATTACGTCGACGCGTTGTCCCAGCCCTAATCCCAATGAAAATAATGTTATTGCATTCCCCCTCTGGAGGAAACCCTGGTAAGTATTGTTAATGTATCTGAAGAAGATGACATGTCTGGGATCGCGTCTTTCATTCCGACAGAAGACATGTTTTATTGTCGATGGTAGAGACAGCACGAACAACACACACACAGAATGCAAGTGTATTATACAGAGCGGAGGCATGGAGACCTCCAATCAGCAGCTTCCACAGTGCCATGTAGCTTGGCCTTCAGATAGACAAAACAAGGGAAAAGTACTGGCTTCTGCACATTGATAGAATGATGAGTTTAACTTGAACAAAAGTTGCTTCAAAGTGTTATGAAATCTCACATTCCCCCCTCTGGTCACACATTCACGTGTGACCATCAAGATCGATAAACAGCAACATAACATCATAACTCAATACTTCAAAAACTCATAAACTTGGTACTTCACTCGGTACTTCAAAAAACTCAGAACTCGGAATACTTCAAAAACTCATAAAACATGTTCAGATCTTTCATAAAACTTGTCAACAATCTTCAGTAAAATACCAAACTTCATCAGTCGATGTGGTTCCAGATATTGCTTTGAAAACAGTCTCTCCCACTTCTTTGTTTTGATTCTTCAGGCTGCATTTGTGCCGAGCCATGATTCTTCTGTGACGTGTCTTTCAATCACACGTTTCAGCTTCAGTGTCCAGATTCAGCAATTCAATTCAGTCCAAATTATGTCCAAATTCAGATATCCAATTGTTCCAAATTATGTCCAAATTGTGTAATCCAATTGTTCCAAATTATGTCCATGCAAAAGAGGACGCTGGTGTTGTCCATGTCTCAGCAGCTCACAGCCTGACTGGAATCAGGGGCTGTGCAGATTGTCCATGGGCTGATCCAGATGCATTCTCTTGAGGTTTCTCAGTTTTGGCTTAAAAAAAAACAACACATTTTTGTGTCCGACAGAAGACATGTTTTATTGTCGATGGTAGAGACAGCACGAACCACACAAACAACAGAATGCAAGTGTATTATACAGAGCGGAGGCATGGAGACCTCCAATCAGCAGCTGCCACAGTGCCATGTAGCTTGGCCTTCAGATAGACAAAACAAGGGAAAAGTACTGGCTTCTGCACATTGATAGAATTATGAGTTTAACTTGAACAAAAGTTGCTTCAAAGTGTTATGAAATCTCACATATCCATGGAAATTGAATTTGGTATATCTACACATGTTTTGTGTAGGTAATGGATATGTATGTGATTGGCTGAAAAATCACACATGGCCAGCCCACGTGGGATTACTCCCCATTGGTAGCTTACTCCCCATTGGATGAAATCACTACTTTCAAATAAGTATAATCTCTCGTGATTGGCTGGCAGATCTGTCACTATTGGTCACCCTGCCTCATAATTAATGTAATAATATTTATATAAATATATATTTATTCATATTATGCTGCATATATTGTATCCTATGTAGGCTACTACACTATTATTAGGCCATCAATGACATGAATTAATTTATAGAGGAAATGAACTGAACTAACTGTTTTATGGCATTAAAAACAGCCGTTTTAATGCCATACACACACACACACACACACATATATATATATATATATATATGGTGCTACTTTGAACCGAGAATATAACACATATTTTCAGTTGGTTCATACTTTTTCTTTTAGGTATGTACATAATTCCAGATGAGTTAATTCAGTGTACAGCATTGAGCAAAGTTGAGCATTGTGCACCCCCTCAACCCTGATTAGCATTTGTATAGCTCACAGCATTTCCATTTACATGTTAAAGCCTCCTGTGGAGGAGGGAGGAGGGGACAACAAACTACCGTCAACAGCCGAATCCCAGAAGTTTCACAGTAATAAACAGGGCCGAAAAGAGACAAAAATCACACTTTTCATGCAGTGATTGCAGTGATGGGCAAGCTACTTGATTTGTGTAGTGAGCTAAGCTACAAGCTACTCTACAATAAATTCAGCTTCACTACACAGAAGCTACCACCCATACAAATGTAGCAAGCTAAGTTACAAAATTCTGTCAAAAGTAGCTTGCTATATAGAAGCTATTTTCAATTAAACAAACTGCAGTTCATGCAATTTTATATTTTCCTGCATTAACATGTTTTCTAATTTCTTATTTTTTGCACAATTCTTGAGTGTTTTATCCATGCCAAATGTGACATGTAAATGTCTCCTGTGTGAGATTAATAAAGCTTATCTTCTTATTTGAGTCAGTCAGATAAAGGTTAATTTTTTTTAGATATTTATTGAACAATTGATAAGAATCAGACTCAGGCAAATTGGGATCTTTGTACGACAAAGCCTCCTGGCTGGTTTATTCACAAAATGGTCGTTAATTTCAGGCAGAACAAAAGACACAGATACATTATATATGGAAATCTACGTCATCATAGAAAAGGCCAAACCTTCGGCACCAAATAGCCTAAACAACGAAAGTCTCTGTGGTCCTTGAGACCTCCACAAGGCCAGGTTATTAATACTATTTTGTCTTGCATTTGTCCACCTGTGCAGTACATAGGTCACTGTTTACCACACAATAGCCCAAAACACCAAAAACAACAAAGAGTAGGCATCTGAAAAAGGTCCTTATCATGGTCCTCCTCCACCGCGGCGGCTCCTGGGCTCTCTGCCATGCTTTTGTTTCCCCCAGTAGCGCGTGCGCATGTGTGTGCGTGTGTGTGTGCGCGTACGCTCGTGTGTGTGTGTCGTTACCAAGCCCTGCGCATGCGCATCAGCATTCTGTCTATCTATATGTTTGTTTTATGCTGCGGGAAAATGCTGTAATATATGAACATCAGAGATGTCCGTTTAGCGTCAGCTTTGGCGGACGCTAAAATAAAAGCAATGTAATTATACATAGTTTATGCAAAATAAATAAGCAATTGATGTCCAAAATAGGAGTGGGAAGAATGGATGTTGGAACGTATTTCTTCAGCGTATCAACATCAGGGTTTGCTCAAGAGGATATCACCTTTCAATTTTATTTATTCCCTATTTTTTAGACAAACATGTAAAAGTTCCACATCAAAAAGAGACTAACATTATTTTAATTGGGGTACATGTGGTCTTAAATGATTATTTTTACAATTAAGCTATAATCTGCAAAAAAACGTCTTGACCTTCATCTTTTACCGTTTTTAGAGCAATCTGTCATAGAATGTGATAACATGCAATAAATACAAAAAGACATAGCCCGGGATCGAACCCGGGTTCCTACATTGTAAGCGCTCAGGTTAGTCCTCTAGACCACCGATTCACACGAGCAGAGACACTGTGAAGAACGGACTCAAACTAGAAAATTCTGCATCACACGTGAACTTTTATCAGCTGTCTCAATTGTTCAAAGGCATCCCAATATAAATCCTCGTTTTAGTCTTTGTTTTGTCATTAATGATTTGAGAGTCATAACAAGACCTTTTTTAGTTCTGCGCCACATGTGTGCGTCACTAGGCAAAACAGGTTTGCACGCAGTCTTATACCTGAGCGTTTAAGTCGCTGGCAGAGCTAAAGCGGACTTAACCTGCCACCTAGTGGCGATAGGATGTAATATGTTTCACGCAGCTGCGTGATTCATGAAAAGCGTGAATGAAGACGACAAAACGAAATGGGACCTACTGTACATAACAGCATAAACACCAGGCGGGGGACGTGGTGTAGGGGACAGGGGGGTCACAACACCGGGCATGTGGGTGAATGTAGCCGGGGTAAACAACCGCGGGAGACGTGGCAGAAGCCGCGGGAATAAACACACCGCTAATTGCGTTCACTGCCTTTACGGACGGCGATGATGATGATGAAGGCAGATCTTGAGAGAAGAGAATCAATAAAAGTGGATCAGAAATGTTGAAGATCCTGTTTT
Organism: Knipowitschia caucasica; assembly: GCA_964034765.1. NCBI lineage: Eukaryota > Metazoa > Chordata > Actinopteri > Gobiiformes > Gobiidae > Knipowitschia > Knipowitschia caucasica. Next base: position 20,382,560 of record OZ035836.1, on the reverse strand, counting down.
TTTGTGTGTAGACGATCTGACAAGTTCTGGGCCCATTCATTTAATCACTCTGTTTCTAAACAATGAATTCTGGAGCCTCATTTCCACTGAGAGAAACAGTATGCCACTAGGTCTTTTGAAAAGTTAATATTGAAACCAAACTGCAGATTTTATGACTGGTAAACAATAAGCCGTGCCATCTTGATACTTGAAGGTCTAATACATAATACTATTCCATTTGGCCGCTGACCAGTGCTAAAATACTCTATAAATTCACTGATCTATAAATTAGATTACAGGTTAAGAAATCTTTATACAATAATTAACATTTTCTAAAATGGTGGGTGTAGCGGCAGGTTTTCTCATCTGTTGTGGGTTTAGTCCATGGATTTGTCAAGGAGAAAAGTAGCAAGCATACAGCACTGGGTTAGGCTATCGATGTCTGCTAGCAATCAGACATCGAGTTACATGTGTCAATCTGAATGCTGTGATACAGAAACACGGCACGGAGATTGCCCCTTAGCCAATCAGGACGCAGAACACAATACGCTAGTCCTTCCTTTGCCAATCAGTTCATATACAGTGAAAACAATGGTAAAAATAAATCTGCAAGACTGCAAAAAGTGAACTGCTATTCAGCTATGTAGACTCCGATTCAGAATAACACATTTTTCCTTTACAGAAGTTTCTGTATTGGTGTTTGTACTTTTTGTATTTTTTTAAATATCATCCTACATGTTTTAGATTATAGACTAGATAGTTTGCTAGATCAAATGTATCCTATCGAAAATAATGTTAAGCACTTTTTGATGTGAGAATTGTATACATGCATGTCTAAAAAAATTGAGGGGGCCCTAGACTGATCCCCCCATCCCCCCCTCTGGAGGAAACCCTGCTACCTCAGTATAGCCTCGTTTCCATCAGCCCTACTCTACTCTACTCTGGTTGTGTTTCCATTACACTTTACTATCTGATAGCGTATCCCAGCAACCTACCCAGAGCAAACCGGAGAAATTGCTTGGTAACCATGCCTTCCAAGAGCACTCTGGCCAATCACTGTCAGAACACTTTGTATCAGCTTTGCCTGGACAGAACCAGGGCCAAACTGGTAGTAAAAAGTACCTGGTACTGGTTAAACCAGGCCAGGGCAGTATGGCCAGTTAGGGCTAGTGGAAACAGGGCTTATGAAGCCTAACGTGAGACCAACAAAATACCAAAAAAGCAATGCGACACACCCCTTAGAAATCTGTCATCCAAAATGAAATCTCATTTCATATCATCAATGACAGGCCCTGTATGCAATCATCACATTTTCCCCCGCAAAGATATCACAGGATCAACAGCCCATGCGCACATCTCTATATTATAATATTTTGCTCCAGCACTGTGACATTACTGACATTTGTAAGATGGCGTATGTATTTCTGACACGTTCCCAAATAGGCGGTGACATTAAGCGGATGATTAAAGCAGCAAAGGGTGACAGGTGAGGGGCGCTACAGACAGCCCTCTGTGTTTGAGGCAGCTGACGGCAAAGGGGAAATGGTGGTGGATGGAGACAAGGTCAATAGCAGGCAGGAGAGAAGAGAAGTGACACATGGAGGAGGTGATGTGATGGAACAACATAAGTGGACGCTTATCCTTTCTGAAGCATTTCAGAAATGCAACAGGCATTTAGCAAACCACCGGAGTTGTCCTAAAGCATGGTTATAAATGGTCTGTAACCGCAAAATAGCAGACCATTTCTCTTTTTTTCATGATTGCACTTTTATCTTTGTCTTTAATCTGGTACTGCATTTGTAAGGATATGTCAGCAACTTCAATTGTAGTTCATATAGTACTCAATTAATTACTGACATATCAGTAACTTTAATTACTGCTATGTCAGTAATGAACTATTCCCTTCCATATTTCCCCACTGTGGGACGAATAAAGGAATTCTTATCTTATATTCTGCCACTTAAAAAACATGGAGACCTGTAATTGTCATCATAGGTATACCTCAACAAAAATGCCAGAAAATCATTGTCTGAATTTTTAAGAATTTATTTGCAAATGATGGTGGAAAATAAGTATTTGGTCAATAGCAAAAGTTTATCTCAATACTTTGTTCTATACCCTTTTTTGGCAATGACAGAGCATTGGCAGTGGGGTTGAGAGCTGGAGACTGGCTAGGCCACTCCAGGACCTTGAAATGCTTCTTACAAAGCCACTCCTTCGGTGTGTTTGGGGTCATAGTCATGCTGAGAGACCCAGCCATGTTTCATCTTCAATGCCCTTGCTGATAGAAGGAGGTTTTCATTCAAAATCTCACAATACCTAGGCTCCTTTCATTCTTTAATTCACACAGATCAGTCGTCCTGGTGCCTTTGCAGAAAAACAGCCCCAAAGCATGTTGTTTCCACCCCCATGCTTCACAGTAGGTATGGTATTCTTTCGATGCAACTCAGCATTCTTTCTCCTCCAAACTTGACGAGTCATGTTTTTTCTAACAGGTTCGATTTTGGTTTCATCTGATCATATTTCTCCCAATCCTCTTCTGGATCAACCAAATGGTCTCTAGCAAACATCAGACGGGCCTGGACATGTACTGGCTTAAGCAGGGGACATGTCTGACACTGCAGGATTTGAGTCCTTGGTGGTGTAGTGTGTTACTGATGGTAGCCTTTGTTACTTTGGTCCCAGCTCTCTGCAGGTCATTCAGGAGGTCCCCCGTGTGGTTCTAGAATTGTTGCTCATTGTTCTTGTGATCATTTTGACCCCACCAGGGAGATTTTGCGTGGAGACCCAGATTGAGGGAGAATATCTGTGGTCTTGTATGTCTTCCGTTTTCTAATAATGGCTCCCACAGTTGATTTCTTCACACCATGCAGCTTACCTGTATCAGAGAAAGTGTGTTGTATTGCAATGGTATTTCTATTGGATTGTACATAACTACATCCATGTATTTTATTCATGTAACCAGGGACTGCAGATGGAAACAAGCTGTTTAGGTAAAATCTGGTGCAGAACATATCTGTCTTTGAGCTTAATGTCTCTGTACATTGTCCCTTCAAATAAGACTAAACTTAACTAACCTAACCTATTGCAGATTCAGTCTTCCCAGCCTGGTGCAAGTCTACATTTTTGTTTCTGGTGTCCTTTGACAGCTCTTTGGTCTTGGCCATAGTGGAGTTTGGAGTGTGACTGTTTGTGACTGTTGTGGACAGGTGTCTTTCAGACTGACAACAAGTTCAAACAGGTGCCATTAATACAGGTCACGATTGGAGGACAGAGGAACCTCTTCAAGGAAAACTAAATACCTGTGCCCAGCCTCACTCTGCCCACATGAACATTTGAAAATTCTCGCTGAAGTGGGCGTTGCCTTGAGGACCAGGGGACAAGAAAGGGGCTCAGAGTTGGACGTGGCCTGAGCTGTGATCTCCACACAACAAAAAGCAATAGTTTACAAACCAGAAATGACAAATTACACACTAAAATAATTGTATAGCTAGACACCTGAACCTAAGCCACAAAATTATCTCAGCTGTAGTTGCTGTCAACTGATTTAATTTAATTTTAAACCACTAGATGTTACCAGAATAATCCAACTTGCTACAAGGGTGTGTGTGAGACTTAGCTGCTTTTATACCACAGGCCACTTGCACTCCAGAGCCAATGGAGAGGCCAGAAACCAAATTCAGATGTAGTGCCACCGAAAATGTAGAGGAGGCGCTACACAGACGGTTTTTGGTTCTTAAGTGATATTTTATCTAATTTGCACTAAGATTTCAAAAAATTGACCAGGACATGTAGAGCTCTATAAGAAACATATTTATGCAGTTTGAGTTTATAAAGATTTGGTGTTTAGTTGTCCTTCAAAGAAGGAGTTACAAGTCTGTGAGAGCCAGAAATCTTGCTTGTTTGTAGGTGACCCATTACTTATTTTCCATCATAAGTTTTCTCATTCTGTCTCTCATAGTTGAGGTATACTTATGATGAAAATTACAGGCCTCCCTCATCTTTTTAAGTGGGAGAACTTGCACAATTGGTGGCTGACTAAATACTTTTTTGCCCCACTGTATATGGAAAAGAATAGTTGGAAAGAATTTGATATAATTTTTCCAATCAAGAAGTGGGAGCGAGCATATGTGGGTCTAACTGGTGCTAGTATTCCAATATTTTATCTCTCTCTTCACAATTTGAAAAGTAACTTATATTCACTTGAAGTTATTTTTGCACAAAACATAATACGCAGTATTATTGTGGACTTTACAATAAGAGAACTATTTCAGAACCATTGAATGCAGTTTATTTTAGAGAAACACTCAAACTGTTGATTTATCTTTTCAATTAATCACAGTTCCTGTCCCCTACCTCCACTGTTTCCCCATCTCTCATGACTTCATGACTTATAGTTCCACAATCTTCCATTATATTTACAGCTTCAAGAACTGCCAACGGCTTACTCTGAGGTGTTATTAGTTGATATCTTATATTCTCCCTCCCGCTATCAAAATGTCTTTCAATTTAGTTTGGTTGTATTGAACTCGCACGCACGCACGCATGCACACAAAACTAGGGTTGTCAAACGTACTATAACCAGTATGGGAACTAGATACTAATTTGAGCAAGTATCATTACTAAATTATGTAAATGTGACAACATTGGTTTGAGGATTTCCTGGTACATTTCAAACTATACCAGGAGAATTTGTATAAATACTTGTCCCATAAAAGGTTCAGGTTATGGTTTATTGTTCTTTTACTCAATTGAGTAATGCCAACTAGATTTAATTATGCATAATACCGTATGTGTGGCCAAGGCAATGGCAATCTTAGTGATATTGTATTTGTCTTTGAACACTGTGTACTGTATGTAGCTGTTGTTTTCTGTCCCATAGTGGCTCGCTACTCTCATCATCAGTGTATTTGATCTGAGATACTGCACTGGTACATCAAAGCTTTTTACTTTTTAGCCGGTAAATTGCACACTGCACACTTTTTAACTTTGCTTTTCTGCTGACATTTCAAAAAATAAAATGGCCGTATCCTAAAACCACACAACAGAGGCCCTACGTTTAATCACTCACACTTCCATTGAGGGCTTTCTAACAGTGAAGCCAGAGGAAAAAAAAACACTATTTGGCAGGGAATAATTGAAGGTGGAATTGTGGACGATAGATATGAAGGATGCACTTTGACAGTCAAGGGAGCCTTGTCTTTTAACCGAAGCGAATATCTCTTTTGAAAATGTATGTTTCACCTGTCACTCTTGCGCTCTGTCCATATCTGAAAGTATACTTCAGCAAGTTGAACATGTAATGAACAAGTCCAATCCAAACAATTACATTTGCAAAACCTTTTCCAATATAATGCATACAGTCAGTTTAAAGCAAGAAAGGTGAGCGCTGCAGAGGGTGCAAGTGGTAGAAGGCTTATCAAACAGGTGCTCTTCAAAGACAGGGCAATCTAAGAAGATTTAGGATGTAGAAAAGAGAAAAAAGTCTGAAGTATTCTCTTGAAGTGAAAAAATAAAAGTTCTTTATTAAAATGGACTGCCTACGCGTTTCGACCAAAAGCGGTCTTCGTCAGGACTTAAATAATCTCAATCAGGTGTGTTGCTTTTAAAAGCAAGTCATGTCACATGACAGGAAGAACATGTGACAGGATAAACACAATATTACCTTACACAATTTTAAAAAAGTTGGAGACATTTTTACAAAAGATACCCAGTGTGACTCGAGTCAGAAAAGGTTACAGTGTATTCCAAAAGGACATACAAAATATGTATATAAATAAACAAACATGTGTACACACAAACATATACACATACAGTACCTTGCGAAAGTATTCGGCACCCTTGAACCTTTCAACATTTCGCCACATTTCAGGCTTCAAACATAAAGATATAAAAATTAAATGTTTTGTCAAGAATCAACAAGTGGGACACAATTGTGAAGTGGAACGAAATTTATTGGATAATTTAAACTTTTTTAACAAATAAAAAACTGAAAAGTGGGGCGTGCAATATTATTCGGCCCCTTTACTTTCAGTGCAGCAAACTCACTCCAGAAGTTCAGTGAGGATCTTTGAATGATCCAATGTTGTCCTAAATGACTGATGATGATAAATAGAATGCACCTGTGTGTAATCAAGTCTCCGTATAAATGCACCTGCTCTTTGATAGTCTCAGGGTTCTGTTTAAAGCGCAGAGAGAACCATGAAGACAAAGGAACACACCAGTCAGGTCCGAGATACTGTGGTGGAGAAGTTTAAAGCCGGATTTGGATACAAAAAGATTTCCCAAGCTTTAAACATCTCAAACATCTCAAGGAGCACTGTGCAAGCAATTATATTGAAATGGAAGGAGTATCAGACCTCTGCAAATCTACCAAGACCCGGCTGTCCCTCCAAACTTTCATCTCAAACAAGGAGAAGACTGATCAGAGATGCAGACAAGAGGCCCATGATCACTCTGGATGAACTGCAGATAACTACAGCTGAGGTGGGAGAGTCTGTCCATAGGACAACAATCAGTCGTGCACTGCACAAATCTGGCCTTTATGGAAGAGTGGCAAGAAGAAAGCCATTTCTCAAAGATATCCATAAAAAGTCTTGTTTAAAGTTTGCCACAAGCCTCCTGGGAGACACACCAAACATGTGGAAGAAGGTGCTCTGGTCAAATGAAACCAAAATCGAACTTTTTGGCCACAATGCAAAACGATATGTTTGGCGTAAAAGCAACACAGCTCATCACCCTGAACACACCATCCCCACTGTCAAACATGGTGGTGGCAGCATCATGCTTTGGGCCTGCTTTTCTTCAGCAGGGACAGGGAAGATGGCTAAAATGGATGGGAAGATGGACCCTGAGGTCCCGTTTGATTGTCTCTCTGACCATGATTTTGACGTTGGTATGGCCCATAGTTTTGAAATGTTTACGAGGGTAATCCAGATTTTGAGTCCTGATCGCGTATTTATGTTCGGCAAACCTCTTTTAGTTTTGTCTTTGTGCGCCCCAAATAAAAGCAACCACATTCACAGTCAATTCTATACACCACATAGGTTAAATTACAGTTTGCAAAGCTAAGGCTTTTAAAGGTCTATCCTTTTTGGCATCGGTAAAGGTAGTGCTCCGATTTATCTGTGGGCAATGTTTACAAGAGCCACACATGAAAGTGCCGGCTGGTTTTTTGAAGGAGTAGGCGGCCAATTTTTGTGGGGGCAAGTAGCTCCTCACCAGTTTATCCTTCAAAGTGGCGCTCAAATGAAAAAGTTAGTGTTTGTGAAAACAACGGCCCCAGAGAATGGTCACAAGATCAAATGTTCCAGTTTTTTGTGATAGTTTTATTCAATTTTTTTGTGAGTAGTGCTGCTGTATTCTAGAGGGCAAAACATTTTGTTTGATGGAGAAGTACCACTTTTCCTTTTCAAAAGAGCATTCCGGTCTTTGCCTTTTGCCTTAATTAAGGCTGGATCAAGTGTCTTTTTATTGTAGCCCCTCTGTATGAATCTGCTGTACATGTCCTTCGCTTGGTGGTTGAAGTCCATTTCAGAGCTGCATATTCTCCTTAATCTTAGAAGTTGCCAAAACGGAATGTTGGAAATTAGATTCTTTGGATGGAAACTTTCTGCTTTCAAGATAGTGTTTTGGTCTGAACTTTTCCTGAAAATGGAAGTCTGTATCTGTCCATTCTCCTCCAGGGTGATTTTGAGGTCTCAAAAGTTGATTTGCTCCTTACTGAAGTCGAGGCTCAGCTTAGAATTAGTGGTGTTAAGAAAAGAGTGGAAGAGTAGTTGTTCTTTGTAAGTAAGTAAGTAAGTAATATTTATTTATATACCACCTTTCACAGACCAGAGTCACAAAACGGGAATTTGTCCTCTCACTCCACACAGAGATGGGAGCGGGGTCGCCAATACAGGAGGCGCATGCACAGTCCTATTATACATGTTTTTAGTGGTAGGGGAAACTTGAGTACCTGGAGGAAACCTACACAGACACGGGGAGAACATGCAAACTCCACTCAGAAAGGCCCTGGTCCGACTGGGATTCGAACCCAGGATCCTTTTTTCTGAGAGGCGAGAGTGCTATCCACTCAGCCACCGACGCCATTTAGAGGCTGGCTCAGTCATGGTGTCGATTCTGCTAATAATTGGTCTACCAGGGGCAGAATTCAAGTTTGTATGGATCTTTGGAATGAGATAGAAGGTAGCCAGTTTAGGACAAGTGGGCAGTAGAAAATCGAATTCTTGCTTTGTAATCCATTTTTGGTCAAGAGCTTTATTCAAGATAGCCAAAAGATCACTTTTAGCAGTTTCAGGGGGGTTAGACTTGAGTGGAAGGTAATATTGTGTGTCATGAAGCTGTCTGCGGGCTTCCTTCACGTAATCAGCCTTACCCTAAATAACTGTAGCACCTCCTTTGTCCGCTCTCTGTAGGATGATGCTCCTAAAGCCTGGTTCACCCGGCAGGATAATTAGGCCGATTTTGGACCCGATGTACCCCTACGACAATCGTAAGAACGCTCCAAATATCGTAACAAAAAATCTGATGGATTTTCCTGCCGTGTGTGGTGTCTTAAGACTGTGCTCGTCGCCCGGAAGGACTTCGGGACTGCTCCAATCTCAATATCGGGGATATCCAATAGGGGTGTGACGCGATACTTTCTCCCGCGATTCGATTATCGATATGCATTTGCCAAGTATCGATATCGATTTTAATTTATTTATTTATTTTGTTAATTTTTTTTTTTGAATTGGTATCAATACTTAATATATGGCAACATTACGCATCTCCATTCTATTTATCATGAAATAAAGAGTATTTTTTCTTTTATTTATTGTATATTTCTGACGAATATATCAATATTCGTCGTATCGTGATAAAATCGTTATCGTAATATCGTTATTGTGATATTATCGTTATCGTGAGCTTTGTATCGTGTATCGTATCGTATCGTGAGGTACCCTTAGGTTCCACCCCTAATAGCCAACATGTTGGATTGTTTTGGCCCGATTTCTCTTCGTGTATGGTGTCCCCCGGGGACAGACGTGCGCGTTGCCATGACTGCGGCGTGTAGCCAATCAGAAGACGAGACGAGCCGGCGAGGAAACACCGTAAAAAAAACAAAACAGTCAGTGGCATGGCGCACCAGAAAGTTTGGTGGACATCATAGATGGAGGAACAACTAGTTGACCTCTGGCAACACCGTGAATGTATGTATGTATGACGTGTCGTGTAAAGAATATCATCACCGAAATGACAAGGAGAGGAATTGGGCAGAAATTGCTGCTGCACAGGTAGTGTTGGCATAAGCCCTATTCGGACGGGATTAGTACACTAAATGATCAGACTGATGGGTTGTGTTTGTACGTTTACTTTGCACTCTGTCCTAATACAGTACAGACGTGTTGATGCAGCCGTTACTGCAGCCGTGCTTGTTGGTTTGCGCGTATGTAAAGTTTCATGTCTAGAAGTGTGTGTGATGCGTTCACAGGTAGTCTGTACAAACTGTATTGTTGAACAGCACAGACAGTACGGGCCAGAGAACTGTAGAGCAGTAAAATCCACATGTATAGTTTGTCCTCATGGTGTCTGTGGCTGCTGTGGTCAGACGTGAGTCTCTATAGGCTGCGTGAAAGGGAGAGGCCTGCACACTCAGTTTCAGTTTCAGTTTAGTTTATTTCAAAGGGGGACAATGCAATTTAATAAAACACATGATAAAACATGAGTTAAAAAAGCCAGAATTAGCCAAGGAGGCTATTTTTCATCTGTAGTCCCCTGGCTGTGATGTTAAAAAGCTATTAAAATACATTAACATGACAAAATTACAAGACAGAGATAACATCATTCAAGACTAACATTGTGTTCACACATTCAAAAATATACTATTTACAAGACTGCATAAGCATATCATACATCAGTTAATGTGGGCAGGTGTATGTGTTTACCATCCATTGCTTTAGGTGCTGTGTAAAAGCCCTGTATGTGCTCTGCTGTCTAACAGTCTGTGGTAGTGAGTTCCACTCTCTGGTGCCTCTAACGGACCAGGCAGACTGACTGAAGGTGCTCTTACGCAGAGGGATCACACGGTCGCCTCTCACGGAGCCTCTAGTGAGCCGCTCACTACTGTTCCTTTGACTTATCAGACCTGCAAGTGGAGTGGGAGCCAAATTATGAGTTGCTTTATATATTAAGCATAGATTTGAGAATTTATGAAGATCTGGCCAACTTAGAAAGGAATACTTTTCCAAAATTAAACAGTGATAACATTTTCGCTTTTTATCCATTACTTTGATGGCTTGCTTATATAAGATTTCTAGTGGTCTTAAAGTAGTCTTATTAGCTTGACTCCAGCTTGTTAAACAATAATTAAAATGACTAAAAATCATTGAATCTAAAAAAAGTTTTGCGGCCTCAGTTGACATGTCATATCTTATTGATCTGAAATTTGAAAGATTAAATTTGATTGTTTTACACATCTTTTCAACATGTGTTTTAAAAGTGAGATGTGTGTTTTAATTGCTTTAGCAACAAATCCAGTTTGTCGTAATAGTCTGCATTTGATGAAGGGGGTCTATAGATAACAACTGAAGTGAAAGACATTTGCAGTGACAAGGTTACATTTAAACTAAGAAATTCCAGTTCATTTTCATTTGTGACTTAAATCAAAACGCCACCTCCTTTAGCACCCCTTCTGTCTCTCCTGAAAATGTTATACCCAGGTACAGATAACATGGCTGAAGGAGATGATTCATGAAGCCATGTTTCAGAAAGGCAAAGGAAGTCAATATTAGAGTCATTGAGAATGTGCTGAACTTGGTCACTTTTTGACCTGAGGCTGCGTATGTTTAAATGTCCACATAGGATGCCTTTTGGTTTTGACTTTGGGTCCCATATTAGCCTGGAATTATTAACAGTCTGAAACACCCTACATTTCCGGTGCTTTATTATTGCGGGATTGAGGCGTTTCCGGTTTCTTTTGTTGACGTTATTTTCCGGTAACTTGACGTCGCTCTCCGCAATAGTCCCATGCGCGTAACCCCCGCGTTCACCGGTCGAGGACCGACTTCCACCTGCCACCGATGGAGCCAGGGAGCCTACCGTCATTGGAACAACTGCCCCGGGAGGGCTCCCCACTGTCATGCCCACGCTGCTGTCCACACTGCCTTGCTTCGCTCCGTCCGCTGCCCGATCTGGTTCCCGTACCAGGGTAGCCGAGCGCACTGGTCCACAGATTGCACTGGCACCTCCACACCGGATCGGACCCGATTTGGGCCCATCGGGGACCCAAGAGCAGCTCCCCAGGTTAGTCTGCTGGTTGGTTTGCTTGTTGGTATTAGCGCGCGTTGTCGGGGTCTCGTGCCAGATTGTGGACTGATGGAATGATGCGTTGTCATTGGAGCTACTGTAGACAGGTCCAAGCGGGCCAGGGCACAGGTGGATATCCCCGGCCAGCAGAGGAGACACATTACCGCGACAAGTGCATCGCTCTGTTGCAGTTTAGGCACAGCTCTGAGGTGTTTGTTTAGGCGGCCTGGTCTCACAAAGTCTGCAAGAGTATGTGCGCCATGCCCAAAGTGCTTAGCATCAGATTGTGAAAGATCAGAATTTAGATAACATCTCTCCTGATGTAGCTCGCCAGGCATCATTGGTGTGGCGAGAAAGCACAGAATAAGGTATACCTGAAGGGCCACGAGCGCACCTCTGATACCGGCAGACGCCATGACACTGTGGCGAATGTGGATGACACAGCCGAATGTGGATTTCGGCTGTTTACTCTGAAGTCACGCTTGATCTCGAGAGATGTTGTGAGATTTCCGGTGACCTGTGAATGCTCGGGGGTGAAATCGGTTCGTGTGTGATGTGTGTGGTTTGCGTGATTTTGCAGTGTGGCTGCGCACCACACACTGTACGACCAAAGTGGTTAGACCCGTGATTTTTTATCTCCGTGTGTGGGGTCTCACACAAAGAAAAAAAAAATCGGCTGACAATTTTAAAATTGTCTCATGTGAACCAGGCTTTAGCCATGTGATTGCACCTCTTTCACCTAAGGAAAAATTTGAACGCATCCTTGTCATTTTTCATATTGTTTTCAACATCGTGGTTCAATTTTTCCACAAATGCGTTCAAACAAACATTATTGCTCAGTGGAAAGAATGTGGATTTCGGCTTAAAGCTCGTGCCTTGAGTCTGTGTGGGGTTAGCAGGTGTGGTGGCCACTTGAGTGGGACGAGTGCTGTACCATGCTTTGAGGTGTAAGTTACGGGAAAAGCGAAATAAATCCACCTTAGTCTGGAAATTGCTTGTATTGTATGTTGGTGCGAAAGTTAGGCCTTTGGACAAGAGTGTAATACAGTCTGTGGGGAGTTGTATGTCTGAGATGTAGATTACCGTTTCCGGTGTGGCTGCCGTGGTTGTAGTTAGAAGCGCATGTGACCATGACGAATCTGCGCCGGAACAAAATGGCAGCATTTTTGACAAACTTTAAAAATCCACGGCGGCCAAACCGTGCGTTTGGAACCAGGCTCGAACGCAATGTTTGATTCTGCAAAGTCTGTGTATTTCCATTTTCTCAGTCAGAAGTACAGGCCAAACTTCAAAGATGGCAACCTGCTTCTTTATAGCCATAATTGGACAGGCAACCGCTCCCTTATGTCTACCTGTCAATGATGGGTCTGACCCTACTCTTCCTGGAGTGATCGAGACTCCAACCAATCTCGACAATTAATTTGCAATTCTGCGATCTTTTGATTGCAATTAGAAAGTCATGTTCAATGTGAAATACTTGTACTGCTTGATGTACTAGCTTATTTATAAAAAAGTAGTCTAAGACATAAGCTCACATTCTGGAAATCCACCAAAGGTACTGAAATACCATGCAAAATGAAGTTTAAATTATTTGAAGATTGATTGTTTAAGATAAAGGCGCCAAATTATGAATACAACTTCAAGCATTGTGAAGTCACATTCTCAATAGTTTCACGTTTCTGGTCTCTCTTTTCATGCTCGTTGCAAATGGAAGACCCTGCCTAATGATCTCAACACGTGCCGACCGACTGAGCTCATTCTAGAGTAAACTAAAGACTCGTATGTTAGATTTTCTTCTCGTTCGGCTGTATCTTCAATGTTTTTGTGTGATCTGTTTTATTTCACTGTCTTTGTAAAGGGCATTGAGTTGCAGTCTTTTTATGAAATGTGGTATATACTTACAATTTCTTCTTATCCCATTCAAACATATTGTACACTTTATTTATTTATAATTCGAGTCCATCCCGGAGCGGCTTCATTGAAAATGCATGTCCCTCTCATCATTTGCATATAGGGGCTTACAGTGGGCCTGCATGCTCAGGTAATTTGTGAGTCTAACTATCTCCAATCCAGCAGGCGTTAACTGGTGGCAGCAGATTTAATGTGGTGTCACCTTCACACACTCCCCTCGCGTCTGATGGAGCGCTGTAATGTGTTTGAGCCGCAGGTTCCACTGTATGAAACAGCAGATGAAGCCATCCCAATAAGCTGACACTGTCACACTTCAATATGCACCTCATTCCTTTATGTTACAGGCATTTGCACAGCCAGCCCAGAGGTTAAATCTTCCAAATGCAGTTATTTTATACAAGAGCTGGAGGCCCTGCTGTATGTATTTTTTTGTCAATAAGAAAGCATGCAATATATAAGTGCTTTATAGTATATGGAATAGAACACAATGTAAAAGATATATGAGTGTTGATATAGAATGATTGAGTCACACTTGGACGCACACATGTTTGAAGAAACAGTTGTATTTGTAGAAAGGCACTTCTTCATTGCTTCAGGGGAAATGAGAAAAAAATAGCTGTTACATTTGAATAGAGATCAGATTATGTAGGAATATAAATAAATAATGAGTTCTTTTTGATTTGTATGCAGGAACGAATAATGCAGGTTTTCTCAAAGCATGTACTATTGTTGCAGTCTGTAATACTTTGTGTGTGTTCAGCTTTCATGCAATTCACACCATTTCAACTTTAGTTCAGCATTGTATGAAGACGTACTTTGTATGAAAGGTTTGAGAGGCATTGGCATTGGCAAAGAATAACTCAGGAATTTCATATACAGCGGTATATACAGTATTTATATCTGAAATAATCAATCTACGTACTCAACAGGCCCTACACATAAATTATACATATCTATCTATTATGGTTCAGGAGAGAAACAGCCTTACCCATCAAACCTTGTTATTGGACAATATGAACAATAATGTTCAATAATATTAATAATGGTAACTGGATCTATTATATCTTTAACCACTTTTGATGGAGACTTTTGAAGGAAATGTTACTTTGGTTGACAAGAGCTGTTGATTTGTTACACTATATAATGATATCATATGAGAAGTTGACAATCTCTTTAGGTAAAAAATAATGTGTGTGTTGTGTGTTCGTGTATTTTTTGTTTATTTATTTATTTATTCAGCCATGACATTATTACAATCATAATGAAAATAATAAGAACACAAATAGTTCAATTCCATTACATGTTGCTGAATAGGAGCATGTGGAAGACAAAGTCTTATGTTTCATGCCCCTTAACACATACAGTATTTAGTTGACGGATAAAAAATGGGATGGCACGCCTTTATATGTTTATTATCATTATTATTATTTTATTTTTATATATATTTTTTTTCCTTTGCACATAGCAATCTTACACTTTGCTGTAGTTACTTTTGAACAACCAATAATTTACCATAATTTGCAAGTACTTTTTTTTAAATACATTTTCTTCAACTGTACAATGGTAAGTAAGTAAGTAAGTAAGTAAGCTTTATTTATATACCGCCTTTCACAGACCAGAGTCACAAAGCGGTTTACAATTGTTATTTTTGGGCACTTGTCCTCTCACTCCACACAGAGATGGGAGCGGGGTCGCCGAACAGGAGGCGCATGCCAGACCTATTGGACATATTTTTAGTGGTAGGGGAAACCGGAGTACCCGGAGGAAACCTACGCAGACACGGGGAGAACATGCAAACTCCACTCAGAAAGGCCCTTGTCCGGCCGGGATTCGAACCAAGGACCTTCTTGCTGAGAGGCGAGAGTGCTATCCACTCAGCCACCGTGCCGCCCAGGATTGTTACAGGATTGTTCACAAGGCTTAATACCTGCTGCAAGGAAACCTTTCTGTTTCAAAGTGGTGCGTGAAAAAGGCACACAAAAATGTCCTTTCCTTCTGTTACTACTATCTGTGATTAAAAAGAATTTATTATGGATGTGCACTGGCACCAACTTGTTCTTCACCCTCCACATTGTGTATGTGTGTGTGCTATTGACCAAAAAACCTGCATTGCTTTTTCTTAAGAAATATATGTCTCATCTGCCTTGCATATGTTCAGTCTTCTAAGTATACATTCTAGTTCCTCAGTAGTTTGCTATGTTCCTATATTTAAAAATACTCTCATTACGATCCAAGTGGTTCTCTAAAGTGTTCCCATCTTTACTTGCGCACAGAAATTCAATCAAATGAATTTATAGCGTTACTATAAAAACAAACTGGAAATCACTGCGTTTCCTCCCGTTGCCAAGTTATTTTGAGAAATTAGGGCTCCTTACTGACTTACTGAAAATATATTTTCTGAATGCTTTATGTGCACGTAAGAGGCCCTTAATTTGTGGCCAGCTTCTGTCGTGTCCCTGAACATGAGGCAGTTGGCTATGATAGACTTGCGTGCGTGTGTGTGTATGTGCGTGCGTGTGTGTGAGCGTTTGTGTGTGTGAGTGTGTGTGTGTGTGGCCTGCCGGTGAAAGGTTAAATGGGCCGTTGCTGGTCTCTAAGCATATGGCAACCATGCTTCACCATTATTGCAGTCTGGCCAGGCAGGTGCATGGGTTTTCCTATGAGAAATGTGAAATATACATCTGTTTTTAGGAGGGCTGTCCATATTTAGTCATGTTGTTTTTTTTAAGCTGACCACATTTTGTAATAGTCGACTAATTATTTGGTGTAATTGTTTTGTCAGAGCAAAAATGGCTGACATGAGTCAACTCAATTGACTCGAGGCAAGAAAGTCCTGGGTTCGAATCCCGGTCAGAAAGGGGCCTTTCTGAGTGGAGTTTGCATGTGCTCCCTGTGTCTGCGAATGTTTCCTCTGGGTCCTCCGGATTCCCCTACCACTAAAAACGCGTACGATAGGTAAAATCCTCCAGCCCCGGTAGTCCTGATCAAGCTGAGCACCAACATTTGGAGATGGGTCCCCGGGCGCTGTGCCAAGGTGACCACTGCTCTTGACGGAAGCCCTAGTGGCATCAGGATGGGTCAAATGCAGAGGATGCACAGATAGAGTGCACCTTTACCTTTACTTTACTACCACCCTAATTCTTTTAGATTTGGATTTTCAATAAACTTAGATATTTAGGTAGCCTATTTTATGGCCTATTCCTGTAGTACAATGTGTGAAAGATTGTGTTTAAATAAGGTCTCATTCAGTCTTATTTTTCAAAGTTGAGTAAATCAGAAACAAAACAATTTCATATGGTAGTATTATTCATGTGGCAGGACTTTCGGTTTCCGTAGGGTTTGCTAGTCTACCATTGATTCTAATCTGAAAAAAACCTATAGAAAGAGAATGTTGCATCACAGAAGACATATTTAATTCAAAATGTAATCTTCTATATCAAACAGAATGGCCCACAAAGGGAGCTTGCTCTTGGCAGAAATTATTTCATGCCTTCTCTTCCAATTGACAGTTCACAAGACGTATAGTCCTGCCTGGGATCAGCATATGATTTCAGTCCGCCATTTATAGTTGTTGTCGTCACTGTTTCGCGTTAGATTTACAAAGACGCTCTTCCTGACTTTCCGGTGTGCCATATGTGCTAACAGATGTTATCGTCTTGGCCCAGAGGAGAAAGACGGACGACCTGTCTCCTCAACTGAGGCTGAGAAATTGTATTTTTCCCCCCTTTTTTTTAGATCACTTTTTGGTTTTGCATTCTGCGCTATACTGCTGCATCGAAACAATAGCTTCACTCTCTTTCAATGTCAAAAGGGGACTTTTTTTTTTTTTTGGACCTCCATTCCGAAAAGCTGGTCCAATTACTGGCTTCCAAAACAACTAAATTATGTTCCATAGAATTATCAACAGCTATTAAATATCAAATATCTTTTTTTTTCAAGCTCTTACAATTTCCTACACTACAAATGCGCTGTAGCAAGCTTTATTTACAAGCCCATCACATTTAATTAATATGGCTACAGTCCCACAGCCAAGGCACCCCTCAAGAAAAGAAGTGGTGCTTTGCTTAATTACTGCAGAAATGAAATTTTAATAAAGCTAACAGAAGAACTCGACATGCAATCAGGAAGCCATTAAGTAGATGAAGGTTATCCAGCAGGACTGAAGGCAGCACTGGGGCCAAGCACTCGGAAATTGGGATTTGATTAAGCTTGGCAATGGATTTTTTCCCCCCTCAAACAATTACTCAAAAGATGCATGTTTGTGTTTTGATTGAAATGTGTCTGTTGTGTGGTCTTGAAAAGAATTTCTTGATTATGCACTAGAACACATTCTGCTAAAAACTTAAAAAAGTCTACATGTAAAGTTTACTCAAAGGGTAATTGTTACCGGTAAATTTAAATTTTTTGTGATGAAGAGATCCTTTATTTGTTCAACAGTGGGGAAATGTCAGTGTTGCATCGCCGGGGACAGAGCAGTAGGAAGGAGGAGCATACAACACAAGATAAATTAACAATAACTCTATACTCAAATAAACTGAAATAAAATATCTAACTTGAGCAGAAAAAAAGATGCAAGTAGAAAAGTATAAAAATGTTCAAAGATAACATATTTTAGTGTTTATTTCTGGTTTTGTCTCATTGAATATCTTCTGACTTAATTAGTTTTAAACTACTAGTTTTTCAGTCTGGACTCAAGAGCTGTTCAATCACCACCCTTTTGGAGAAAACCAGAAAACGTGGTGACCAAAAAGCCACAATATCTTTTTGCAATGAAAATAAGTTTTAGCTGTACATTCATTTGTAACGAAAGATAGGGCCACTTCAGTTCATCTTTTAGTTTGGCTATCCCAGGATATGACGCTGTTGCCTTATAAAATGACAAAATAGGCATTGATCTCAATATTCTATTTGTATTTTTTATTTTAATGGGACAGTGTGTATTAATGATCAGCTACTGCTGTAAAAACACCATAATTAACTTAGTTTACATCCGTAGTCCCACTGTTAATCTTTTTAGTGATGGTGAAACCGAAACACCCAGAGAGCACACTCTGAACTTTTTATATTAATGTGAAAATGTTGAAAGTGTCGACAGTACATTGTTCTAAATGAAGACACTTGTCACACAAACACATATTTTGTGAAAGTGAAATATTGAACCTTCCTGTCAACTGCACCTCGATGCCACATCTCCTCTGGGGAGTGCAGGTCTGTAAATATGAACTTATCTAACATATTAGCACTTGTTGTTCCTTAAGCCTGTCATGACTACATTAGCATAAATTAAGATTAGCTTTTTAATACATTCACTAACATAATTATTAAAGCTCTACTCTAGTCACTCATATCAGTGGCACAAACTCCAGCCTTCAGAAATCCAAGGATACAATCCATGTATTGTTCTCTATCCATTTTCAAGGTTGCATTAAAACACAGGGAGAAATCTGTAAATGTAGTCTTTGGAAAAAAATACAATCAAACTAAATCTGTAAATTAGTTATAATTGAATGACTTGAATGACAAGCTAGAGTACAACTGCTAAAATATTGGCATTTGTGAAGTCTATACTTTAATTCTGACCCACTATGATTTAGCCATTCAATGTTATGTGTTCTTAAATTTACTTTAACGTTTTGTGTATAGCTTATCTGTGTCTGGATAAATTGACGTGCCGAAGCTCCATAGCAAAGAGGAATTTCTCAAATAACAAAATAATACGCACCAGTTTCATACCTTGTTGTTGCAAACCCATGGGTCCTCCAAACCACAGCAGTTATACAGTAATTACCGGGCCCCAACAATGAAATACGTTGTGCAAGCAAAGAGTAACTTTGAGCTGAACTTGTGGAGAACTCTGCTTTTGCCCTGTTTGTTTTGTGCTAATACTCTGGAGCCGGGGGACTAACACAACACTCCAGTGAGCTCTGTGCAGACCCAAAACCACCACACTCTCTTGCCTTTATAGTCACTCATTTAGATTAATTGCATCAAAAGGTAGCGACCAAAAAAGTTTTAATATTTTGGTGCAATTAGAGTGTTGCCCCAGACACGGCTCGGACTATTATCTGCTTTGTCAAAGAGCAAAACTGAAACTGGATGCTTTTGAATTTTCCCAAAATCAAGGGACGGTTAAAACAAATCTCATCCCCTTTTTTACAATAAGCCCAAATAATTTCTATGGTATTTGCTAATTATGCTATTTCTGATTAAGTTTTTATTGTGATTCATCTAGCAGCCCCATGTTGTGTTTTTCATCACTGGTGTGTTCCTGGAGAATATTTCTAATTTACCTGGAATGTTCATATCTACCGTATAATTTATTCATGAAATACGTAGTGTGGCACAGCTTTATGCCCTGTATATGATCTTACAAGGTCCTTTAATACTTCTGAGTACATTAACGCTATAATCTTCCCCTAGCTCCTTTGACTCTGATGTTGGAACAGCATAACATTGATATGATGGCAACCTTTGAACTTGTAAGTCAATTTGCCTCAATAATTAACATTCACCTTGGCCTTAAATCGAAGACAGGACCTCCTACAGATGAACCTGACATTTAGATCAAAGGGATTTTTAATGTCAGTGATGCCAACACAAGGTCAGCTCCTGAGCCGGAATGGAGCTGATCGGAAAACTACTGGGCTGGAAGAGACGGGAAAACAACCGGAATTCCCAACGGAAGTCCTGGAATGTTTTTCATTGATTTTGAAGTAAACATCCTCAGTAAGTACATGCATTATCAAGCTGGGCTCTTATGTAGAGAAAAAAAAGTGTTTGAGAGAGATCTGTTGTGGATAAGCGCTGTGTAGCCTTGTAGATTTGTAGTGATATCTTTTGCCTTACATAGTTTAACAACCTTTGAATAATTGATCAGCAGTTTGTTGTGTACTGTTTGTCTGCAGAGAGAAATGGAAATAACGTGTGCACTGCTCTTCAATAGATTTTTTAAAATGAGATTCAACCTATACCTGAAACGTGCTATCGTGGAGGTCCTATAGTGATTAAATTCAAGTTACAAATCACAGTCACTTTTTTTTGTTTCATGAATACATGTTGTGGACAGACCAGACTACAACATCCTGCCATGTCTTTTTAGAAAACTTCTTTCACATACTGACTGAAGGCGGTCCTCGCTATTTCACTTTTCTGTCTGTCTAAAGATGTAGGCCAAAATGCATACATGTGAGTCCTAGTAATAGAGCAAGGCACTAGTGACATGGATTTTACCACATTATTTTTTGTGGTTTCAAATGTACTCCAGTTTTATGTGAATAAAAAAATACAAAATAATAGTCCCTTTTATCGCTAACGTTATCTGTCCATACCTTGCAGAATAGTTCACACACAGTATTTATAAATTGTACAAAACACAAGATTTAAGTCTGCATAACTGGCTGCATCAGGAAATCAAAGTTACACAATAAATTTTACATTAAAGTGAGATATGGCCATGGATACAATTTACATAAGAATATTATGTTCATATCTATGGTGAACATAATATTGCCGTAATATTGTGCTTTCATTTTGATAATCAATGCTTGATGATCAACTATATACTACTGTTTTGATTTCAAAGTTATGCCCCTCTCAGAGTGTAAAACCATGTGTGAGCTAATCAAAAAAATGAATCTCAGAATGATGTCTTGAGTGCATAATAGCCAAATCATGTTGAAATATTTTTCTTTGCCGCCACTGGTGGCATTTTTGTAAGGTATATTACTGTAGTCATTTCCCACCGTGCTACTTTTGTTATGTTGTTATGTCTGCTTCTGGCCAACAGTGATCAAGAGAAAACAGCGCCTCAACACAAAACACAAGCATTCTGGCAATTTGTCTTGGGATGCCGCTTTCCATGTGATTTAATTGTTTGCTTAATATGTTTTGACGCAGTGGTGCCATGTTGAATCAGAGCCATCATGAAGCAAGCCACCGTGAATATTACAAGAGCTGCTCCGACCAGATACTGACATGTTGCATTCATATCTGCAAGCAAGCCAATGGGCTGCATGGGAAGAGGAAAGACCTGTACGTCTTTACAATTGATGTTAGTCCAGAAAAAAGCTATAAGGATTAAACACATGCAATTTGCATTGCGCTCTTCAATATTAGTATCTGTCCAAATTGTTGTCCAAAAATGCACAGTTCTGGACTTTTACAACATAATTTTAGATCATTCTACTTCACCAGCTCCAAGTATTTAATTGTGTGCAGACATTAGCCAATGTGACAACAAATGACAAAGATGTTGGGGATCAAAGCCCTGCAATTCTGATTAAGCAAAGATCAGGATGGTTGAAAGTTTTTTCTTTTGACTTTAATAACACAATGACAGCCGCATGCTGTACTTTTCTGTTACCGCTACACAATGATTTAGTAATTAGGATTTTTGCCAATAAACTGTAATTGTGTAATTTGCAAACTATGTTAGAAAGATTTAAGATATCATTGAGTAAATAAAATGTACACAAAATGATCAACACACTATATCCAATACAACCACATAACGCAGGTTTCCTGAGGCTGCAGAAACCTATATAGAAAAAGCCTATAGTCTTAAGTTCACCAAGCTTGTATTATGTCTCATACCTGGATCTTGGTGCATCTTGTGCCTTTGACACACGCTGAACCTTGGGTATGTGCTCTCTCACTGTGACCAGCTCCTCAGCGATTCCGCTTTCATCTTCCCCATGGATTCTATTTTGTAGGACTCAATGGATAGTCTTTGCTCCACTACTTGACTTGGTTATACCGAAGTAAGGCCACATGTGCGCAATCAAACTGCAGGTCTCCTGGCCCGGCTTCTTTAAGTCACCGTGCAGTGTCAATGTTGGAAAACGTAGCCGTCCACAGACATGGAAAAGGTTATGCTGTAGAACAAAAACCACAAAGACTGATGGAGAACTGATGGATACAATGTAATGCACATCATCTTCTTTCATTAAAATGACTTTTATCTGCAACATTTGGCCTAGATATTGCATTATTGCACTTTTGGTTTTGTTTAACAAAAGGGACAACACCAACCATGGACTTTGCTTCTCCCACGTCCACTCGATATAGCTTCTAGATCTATTCATTTCAGAGCTAAGACTTTAGGAACAGTGCCCCCAGATCTGGGTTAAGGAATCACACTTAACATAGTTGGTGGTATTGGTCAGTGCATCGTTTAAATTATCCCTACAAAAAACATCTTGAAGCTAGGGTACCTAACTTTTTGTGTCATATAAGATACACAATGCTTGTCCCAACAGAAAAAGTGAAATTGTGTGAACAAATTGGACCACAACATCCTGTCTCATTAGAAAGCGTGATATATTTTGAATACTTGGAAGAAAGAGCCCTTTGAGTCAGTTTTACTCTTCTGTCTGAGAGCTGAATGGAGAGCTGAGTGCGGGGGGTCCTCTCTTGTTCACTTTTGTAGGTGGTTCACTTGAAGTAGGTGAAAACTAGTGATAGAACCAAACTGTTTAGAGAACAAGGAATTCGTTAGATGGGAGTTGTTACAGGTTCAGATTCATTTATTGATTAATCTCCCGAAGGATCAATTTATCTGGGAGCACGGGGTCAGTAGCACTGTTTCCATAGAGAATACAGACAATAAAAAAAAATAAAACATAAAAATGTTGTCTGCGAGTTAGGAATCCCAGCTTTAGTTTAAACTTCATCAAATCCAAACTCAAAACTTCAAAGAATTGAATAAGTGATGAGAAACAATGAGAAACTTTTTCACCTTTTCACTGTTGAAAATGAAAAAATCCATCAAACTATTTTATGATCTATTTAATCTTTTTCCATATTAGTGCTTTAATAGATGGTCTGCTGTTTTCTCTTGTATATTTCTTTGCTGTTGGCGTATCATTACAGCAGGCGGTGGCAGACCTGTTTGTGCTCCCTCGCAGCACAGCGCCCATAAGCTGATTTCTAATGATGGCATCAGTGTTTACAGCAGCAGCTGCCCACCACCTCCGTCGCATCCTTTTGTGGAGCTAATTGAACCCTGCGTATGTTTGTGCGATAGAAGGATTAGTTCAGGATCTCCAGCACTGCTTTAATTAAGAGAGATGATTTTAGTGATCTACAGATAAAGTGGGAAATATTTGAGAGGGGAAAGATGTCAAATGATATTACTTTTATGGATTAGATGTGTTTAATTAAAGGATGCTAGGGAATAGGTGACAATAGATTTCTGCAAATAGCGATTTTAGTTGGACCACATTGTACAAATAATGTTGAGAGGGGGCCACAATCAAAAGCATAAGAGCGGATCAGGCGTTAACCTATACTGAACAAGGTATCTATTGCTTTCAATTATGTTTTTTTTTTAAATGTATTTTATATTTTGACCATTTATTCAATTTCACTTTTAGATTATGAGAATATGCTTGGACCAACACTTTTTTTTCTGCCAGTACATATACCCAAATAAATTCCAATTCAGGTGTTCTCATTTTTGCAACATTCTCGTGGAAATGTAAAGACTAATAATTACTCAACTAAACAACTAAAAAGCTCTAGCAGTTCCGATTTTTGTTTTTTTTCTGCTTTTGACGCACATGCTATTGGTTTACGTCCACAATACTCCCTGTTGTTTTAGCTATGGCCCTTTTTATAATGAAAGCCAAGCGCAAGCCTTTTAGGTGCATTTCACAATCATGTATTTCCTGAGCCATTACAAACGAGTCTATGGAAAATGTGGATTCTATGTGATGGATTGAATGATACTCTTTTTAACTGTGTCTGCTTAGGTTTTCCTCCGGTCTCCCCTAACACTAAATACATGTACAATAGGTATGAATGTAATGAGTGAGTGAGTGAATGGATGAATGGGATTTGATGCGCCAGTGTGTTTGGCGTCTCGTAGTGCCCAGTGTAATGAATGAGGTCTTTTGGGGGGGGTGGGTGACATTGGTCGGTCTTACTTATTGTTTATAAAGAAAATAAATCTTACAAAAAATATTCATATACACTATATTTCACATAGTTTTGTTATTACTGCATCTCAAAAGTTTACTTCAAATCCCGGTGCTAAGGATCAAAAGAAAATGAACTTGAGATTTCTTCTTTTACCTGAGAGCACCGTCGTGTTTTATATTCCTTGTGCAAAGACAAAGAAGGATTATCAGACTCTTCCTATCAGCATGCATTTAGCTCGGCACTCGCATATCCATTACACCGGGGTCGACAGCAGCCCTCTTCAAACCGGAGCCACAGACCGAGCGATGATCCACTTGAAACGCGGGCGCCGTCAGATCGTTTCTCTTATTACAGCTTGTCAGATGGAGCACAACGACTATGATCTGCCTATCCGCCTGCTCGCCACTGCAGTTTATTGAAAATCACCTTCAATTTGGTGCAGATATCGAGATTGTGCCGGGCAAGTCGCCATGTCTCATTTAATGTGCCGATCAGTATGACATCAGGGCCACTGCGCATCTGCAGCATCAATGAGGGCAATGGACTAAGACAATACTGTGCTCACCAAGATAGTGAATGGGAGAGAACAGTTGCCAGCAATGAGTAGCCGCAGACTGTAGAAGGAGTGGAGTTACTGAGTGCTAATGTCACACAGGCTGTATAAGCGGAAATCTTGAGGCAAATTAGTGGGTAGCAATAGCCCAGCAACAAAAGGGCCAATGGTCTGTTTCCGCTTATTAAAACCCACTTCCGGAACAGAAGGCACCTGATTGGCCAGTTTTAATGTCTCCAGATTTACAAATACATTATCAAAAGGAAAACACCTGGATCATTATGTGCATTCAACCTAATTTCCAACTATAGAGACTACAAGAGACAAGATGTATTAAGATTAATTAAGATTAATTAATGCCACAAAAATTAGCGTGTTAAAGAAATTGACGCATTTTAATCATATGGGACGTTGCACCGCGGAACGTTCCTCACTGGATGAGTTTCAGACGGAGCTATTGTACTGGAGCACCAACTTGAGCTCCGTAACCTTTTTTGTTCAAAAGTACATTATTAAAAGCATAAACCAACTTTAGCGGTGTCAAAATCCGAGTGAGTTAGAGAGAGGAATGAGCAATGTGTGTGGAGTTATGGACTCTGTGTGTGAGGAGGAGGAGGAGCAGCGAGCGACTCCTGTGAGCGGAGGCGGAGGAGGAGGAGGAGCGAGACACAGGTGTGAGCGGATATTGCTGATGTTTAGTCCGAATGTATACATCAAAAACGCATTATAAAAGCTTTAGCAAACAGCGCATGTCCTGCTTCAGTGCTCACTGCGATTGCAGAGGATTTTGGGCATAAAAAGTAGAGATGCACCGATCCAGCTTTTTTACAACCGATACCAGAGCTATGGGTTTCTGCCGATACCGATATTGACCGATACCGGAAATGATCATGCTAAAATGTATTTAATAATTGAACTCTTTGTTCAAGTAACTGCAAAAGCAGTGGATGAACTAAAGCGCTAAGCTTTCCAGATAAAAATGGATTCAACATAAATGTGCAATACTGCAACTATAAAGAGCTGCTCAATGTTCACATTAAACATTCCAACACTGTATTATACCTTATACATTTATTGAATATAAATGTACTTATATTAACTGTGTTTGAATAAATAAACACTTACAACAAACAAAACACGCTGCATGAAAATGTAAATAAATAATAGTACCGTAGCTTTAACTGGATTTCAGATATGTATTTGGGACGGCATGTACCTGGATTCCAAATGGTCTATGGGGCTGCGAGCCCAAACTGATGAACTCCAACACTTTCGGGTTGTTGCTGAAAAGCTTTTTGTGACGCTGCGTCAGTGTCATCTGTGTCTCGTTGTTTTCACGTAATCTCCTTTCGATGCAAAAATGCTGTTTCTCGTGGTGCTTAGTCGTGTTGACTTTCGCTAGTTTACCGCCGCGTGAACAACACTGATTCTTCCCTGCGCTCCATGCTGTGTTGTTGTTGTTGTAGAGCGCCACAAGCAAGTGACGTGTACGTGAGATCTGATAAATTACTTTTAATTAATTCATTTTATACGTATATGTACATTATGCACAATGTATTTTAAGACATTGTGCGGTACCTGGTATGTATTAAAAAATATATCCATCCATTTTCCATCCATTTTCTACCCTTTAATCCATTTCTGGGTCAGGGGGGTGGCAATCAGAGATGCCACCCAAGTCTCATAGCACCAGCCCCTCACTGACCCTCTGCAGGTGGTTAGTCCACAGGAGGACGGCTGCTCTCTGAGTGTGAGCATAGCCTTGATCTTTCAGTGGGGGCTTTGCAGCACGGCGCCTCTCTCTACGCAGATATCCGATCCAGTATTTTTTCTGTTATCGGCGCCAATATCGATACCAGTATCGGATCGGTGCATCCCTAATTAAAAGCGTCTGTTGTTGTCAGAGAGTGTGGAGGCAATGACAGAAATTGTTATTGGATGGGAAAGAAGTCCGTCTGATCCCCTAATCATCCACAATTAACATGTGTTGCTTAAGCTTATGTATTCAGTCATTATTCAATGGTGAACTAAAAATCCATGTGAAAAAAAATTACTTCTCACTGTTCTCAAGTCAAATATTTATTTGCGATAAAAATGTGATTAATTGCAATTCATTAATTACAATTCATTAATTACAAAGCCTCTAATTAAAATATGTATTGATTGCAACTTTGCTTTTAGTTTATTAGTTTGACGCATCGGCCCCGGCTGTGGCCTTGCTCTGTGAGGATTGTGCAGATTATGATTCCCCGGGGTTTCAAGGTTCCATATTATGCTTTTCTTCATGTTTCACAGTCCCTCCTGCACATGTGAGATAGTTATTTGAGTGATTCACCACACAAATCACTATAACAAATCACATTGGCCTTTGGGCCTGAAGGTTGTGGGTTTTAGCCCACCGTAAGACCTACTTCACGACTCCCACTGATGTCTGCGGAGGTTGTGTCCTTGGGCAAGACATTTAACCCCACTTTGCCTAAAGCCCCCAGTGAAAAATCTCAGCTCCTGTGGACTCACCACCTGCAGGAGGATCAGTGAGGGGCTGGGGCTAAGTGTACTGGGCACAGCTCTGACTGCCACCCCCCGACCCAGAAATATATTAAGAGGAAGAAAATGGATGGATGGATGGATGGACCACACAACACTCGTGGGATTATAGCCATCTCTTGTACAGAGGTGACATCACCTCGACTCAAACGAGCTGATAGAGGAGTCTGCTCCTCTTTCCGTGAGCCCGCCTCCCCCTGCCCGCACGGTGACGTAGCATCACACTGCGAGTTGTTTATCCTCCAGTACATAGTCATTTCAGACCTGTGAATAAACTTTTTCCAACAAGGACAATTCGTAACATCGAGCCCTATGTCCTCAATCCACAATCAGACCCTAGTTATTTAGTTTACAGAAGTATACAGCGAGTTAGCATCTCTGTACTTACAGATCGGGGGTGGCATCGGTGTTAACGTGTTTTATCGTAGGAATAACACTGGTTTCCAGATCAGTTTTTGAGTAAATCCAGTTCCATTGTCCCTGTAGTTCTGGAACAGTCTCAGTGAAGTGACTCAGATGAACAGATTCATTCAAACAAAGACAGATCCACGTGAGTCGAGCCGCTTTCTTCCTCTTCGGGCCTAAAAGTGCGTCACATATTTACACCCAAAAACATATTTTCTCCAAGTTGACGTGATCCTAACACATTTAACCGCTGACCAAAGCAGAAAAACAGTAGCTCCATGTGGTGTCTGCGGTACCAAACCACATACACTGGACTCGGGAGCCGGCTGCGCGCTGTGATTCGCTGTTTCGATTTGTCAATTACCGATTGTTTTAGTATTATTATTATTATCATTATTTTTGACAAATAACAGCAGACTTATTGTGTATTGTATTCCCTGGTATGACGATAGTATTTCATATGCGTGTCATATTCGTCATCAATGTGGTAATCGCAACAGATGTGGCGTTTCACTGCCTCTCAAGGGTGAAGGAGACTGATTGCTCTCTTACTAAAGATTGACAGAATCAATGAAAAAACCACTCTTGGCAGGTGTATAAAGTCAAAAAGCGTAAAATGGGACCTTTAAGTACTGGTGGTGGCAACAGGGCAAGGTGGATGAGAGCATGCAATGAAATCCTGAGGCAGAGGTGGGGAGGAGGTGGTTGCGGCTTGAAAGGGTGTTTGGTGTGCCCTGTTTTAAGTGCTGGCTTGATTGGCATGCCTGGCCGGGTAGTTGACGAAGCTGATGTGATAGGCTGAGGAAGCAATGGGCCAGCCTTGTGCGATGATGTGCGTCTACCAGTCTGAACTTCCGCTTAAAGCTGCACTAACTGACTTTATTTTTGTATTCATTACGAAAATGCTATCCATGTCCATGTAGTGCAGGGGTGCTCACACTTTTTCAGCATGCAAGCTACTTATAAAAGGATCAAGTCAAAATGATCTACCTACTACAAAAATGCAAATCATATATTTATTTCAAAAAATATTCTTTATACCTACAATGTATGTTTATGTACATGCAAAACCGCATGAGCCAATATAGCACAACACAACACAATTACCTATGTACATTTTTTGTCATTACCCGAGTTTACTCTGATGACTTGCACTGAATTGAATCGGCCAGGGATGCATAGTCCGGAAAATTGGTGGTAACTCGCTGACAAGTTTGTCGTGGTTTAGCTTTCCTGCACTGAGCGCGGTTGTTTGCGCATGTGCAGTCACCTAAGTGTCAGTAAAACATTACTGAGTAAAACACAGATGTCATTTGACTGTGGTGCCATGTCCATGTGCCATGCCTGTTTTTTTTAAAATCCAAATATTTCCCCTCCTCAGTTTATAAAATAATTTGCATCCACACATCTGCGTTATCAATCACATTCGTAACATTCCCAACGTGTGCGTCTCTTACATCCTGTCCTGCGTTGGGGAAAAACACAGAAGTGGGCGGAGCTTTGATGCAGATGCCGGTAACGGCACTTTTACAGTCATAGAAGACTAAAGACGTATGTTTACAAGCACTGACCCCGTCCTCAGCCCTGATTTAGTCCTGGTTTAGTCCTGGTTTGGTTGTTTTCGAGCGTGAGTCCCCGCGATCACTTTGCTCCCCTCTGATGTGGAGGATGTTCGCTGCTGCGAGCATCTCACAGCGAACAGTTTTTAAGGTAGTATAATCCATGCTTCAGTGATCAGAGGAATTTAGGGGGGTACTGTGTCGTGCGAGAACGCAAAACTCCGGTTATCTCTGTCTACACACAAATGCATTAACGGAGTTTTCAAAAATCTCCACTTTGCCCGGAGTTTTTTGTATATATTCGTTTAGAATGTGTAATTTTTTTATTTATTTAATGCGATCTACCAATACTACTTTTGCGATCGACTGGTAGATCGCGATCGACGTATTGAGCACCCCTGATGTAGTGCATTGGGATATACGTCCTTTTGAAGAAAAAGTAGCGCAGATTTGTGCTGGCGTGACATTATATTTTAGATTGAGTTTTGAGAATGTGTTTCGGGTGGCAGATTGTGACCAATCACAGCGGACCACTGGCCCCCACTTTCGTGAGAAATCTACAGGTCCGTTAGCATAGACAGCTGAGTTAGCACAACAAGGGGCGGAGCTAACCTAAAGCTTCCTCGTCTTCGTCACCGGTTACTGCTTACACAGCGAAACAGCCATCCAAAAGAAAGTCACGTTCCTCCGCGCTTCCCAGTTCTATCGTTCTATGGTCACGCCATCCACGTGAAAATCCATATATCCATAATATCCATATTGGAAGACGCTAGCTCCGTCCCAACAGGGGGTATGTGTGGGGGGCGATAGCTTCGTGGGTGCGGGGAGGGGAGCAGAAAGAGAGAGGCCAGCGAGTGCGCGGCTTCAAAATCCCAAAGTCAGTTAGTGCAGCTTTATGGGCTCGACACACGGGAGGCGACATCGCATCGCCTCCATTCATTTTCAATGGGACGTGCGCGACATAGCGTCAATCGCTAGCGAGCCTCCTGCTCAGCGACGGGCAAAAAACGTGCGTGTGAAATCCTCCCGCTCGTGCATGTATCGTGCACGCGCAGGTCAGCGACGCGATCCCAGAAAGTTGAAATCGGCTCAACTTTTCGACGCTGTCGTCAAGCCGCATCGCGCCCCGTCTGTCATGTTATCTGAGCGACAGCGTTGAGTTTCGCTGATCGCTCTCATTTGTCGCCTCCCGTGTGTTGAGCCCTTCAAGCTGCATATTGCTGAGCCAAAATGGCGAGTGTGACACAAACTTTACTTTTCAATGTAAGTCATTGTGAGCCAAAGCAGGTTGCAGCACAAGCATATAAGCAATAAAGCTGGTATAGATTCAAAGGTATTCTGCCACAGCGGATACACTGGCCTTATATTATTACACCTTGGGAACAAAGGTATTTACCAAATTGCCTCTAACAATTATTTAGTCAGTGTTTTCATAATAAACACCTTTACCTCATTGTTTCACCTTGCAAATATAATAACCTTGACATCTTGCATGTAGTTATTTATATTTTGTTATAAAACCACAATGGAAATTAGATCATTTCATTATTTTCACATTTTCACTTTCAGATGAAACTACAGATGAAACAAAAAAAATCTTTCATGTCATTCTTTCAAAGCTTTTTTACTACATCACAGTCTGACTTTTTTTTTTCTTTGACCCACGATGGAACCTCTCTTCTCACTCAAAGTTTTATGTATTCTTGTGGCTCTGTAACCGATTCTATGACAAAGGGGAAGAAAGCTGGAATAGGAAAGTCCTGCTGTGGGATGTGCTGAGCTTCAATCAAAGTCCTGCAGGCTAGTTGACATGCAGCGAGTCGCGGCACTTGCAACTTATTCAACTCTCTTCAGCTTACCCACACCAGGTTTTTATAATACCTGCCTTTTTCTCTCTTGAAGAAAAATATCCAGCAAAAGGAGTAAAGCGAGGTGCAGCTTTAAAATGCTGTGTGGAATACTAGTAATGGAAACAAAAATAACATGGTCACAACCTCTGAACTACAATTTAAAGCAGGAGAGAAAAAAAACATTACTGCATTCCATGTACCCAGTTTCTAGCTCTCAAAACTGTTTGTATTCACATACAGCCCCCACTGAGACATTTAGCTCAAAAATGTTAACCCTTTTTGAATAAAAACAATACATCAAGTTGAAGTCTGATCTATGTTCACAAAATGTTACAATAGTTCTTCATTTGGAACGAACACTAAATAAAAATAAAAATTTGAGGCATCCCAGCTACCAAGTTATGGGTGTGTAGTGATCAGTGATAATAATTTTGTGTTTGAGCAATGCCATTGCAAATGGCAGAGGAAAACACTGTATACCTGTATATGTTTACCCTTCAATATGGATTCAGGAAAAATAACATAGGGCAAAACATAGAGAAAAAATAACAATCCTATATTGGCCTCTCCTCTCATTCAAATTGTCCTCCACCCAGCAGTGTGCAAGCCCCATACCATATAGATTAGGTGTTGCTGGTATGTTTGTTTATGGAAGCGAATCGGGCAAGCGGTCTTGGCAGCTCAGTTGGGTTTCTACATTGCTACATAATACGAACCGTTCAAAAGGTCTGGAAATTGATACGTTTATTGTTGGAGCTTTCTGTTCTTCTCTGATAAACCTCTGCACATTGAGGTCCTTGAGGGTAGCTTTGCTGGTCCAAGCATGCTCTGACTGGCATCCTTACTTCTCTGGGCATTTAGGCTTAATTTACCAGGCTGATTACACTGGCAAACAAATCTGCTACAACAGAGCGTGATTCAAATTGGTTTGCAATGCTTGAAAAATAGAGGGAAAGGAACGGAAAGGAGAGGCTTTGCAAGAGAAGCACTTTGTTCCAATTCTGCAACTTCACTTGAAAAAATGAAAGCTTAAATTGATTTTCTTAAGTGTTTCATTGCATAATTTGAAAAATGTATGTAATCCAATCAATACTATTTATTGTTTTGAGTGGACTTACAGTTGGAAGGTTCAATGGTAAGTTTATATTTTCTCTGTGAAGTTTAGACAAATGAATGCTATGTTTGCAGTGCAGTATGTCAACCTGGAAATAGGGTTAAGTCATATGTTGTTTGGTCCCAAGGCTGGGAGGCCCAAGGCCAGCATTCATAAGACAACTATGGTCTAATAATTGTCTGATTAAGGTGACTGTTATCCTAAACCGGACGGTGTCATCGAGTGCCATGTTAAGTACGGGCTGAATAGAGCTCTGATTTAGGAAGGAGCTGGGAGAAGGAGTTTGTATGCTTCCTCCCATAGCTCCTTTAGCATAGAGAGGCAAGGCAAGGCAAGTTTATTTGTATAGCACAATTCATACACAAGGCAATTCAAAGTGCTGAACAAATCAAGAAAGCATTCAAATCAAATATAATCACAGTACATTAAAAAGAAAGATAAAAATATAAAATCCCTCAGTTGTATGCACAGCTAAACAGAACTGTTTTTAACCTGGTTTTAAACATTGTCAGAGAGGAGGCCTGTCTCACATCTTCAGGAAGATTGTTCCAGATTTTAGCAGCATGAATCTGAAAAGCAGCCTCCCCATGTTTAGTTCTGACTCTGGGCACTAACAGGAGTCCAGTCCCTGTGCTCCTCAGAGTCCGGGCTGGTTCATATGGGACTAACATGTCACTAATATATTTTGGTGCGAGGCCATGGAGAGACTTGTACACAAGCAGAGCTGTTTTAAAGTCTATTCTCTGAGCCACAGGAAGCCGGTGCAGAGACCTGAGGACTGGACTAATGTGGTCGTACTTCCTGGTTCTAGTCAGGACTCAAGCTGCTGCATTTTGAATGTACTGCAGCTGTTTTACAGCCTGTTTGGACAGACCTGTGAGCAGGCCATTGCAGTAGTCTAACCTACTGGAGACAAATGCATGGATAAGAATCTCCAAGTCTGCTTTAGACACTATGTTTTTGATCCTGGCAATGTTTTTTAGGTGGTAGAAAGCTAGGAAGTCCCAACCCATTGCTAAGGATTGGACTATGAGGCTTCGCACTATGGATACTTCGGTTGGAATTTTTATTTTTATTTTTTGACCAGACCAGAGTCTCTACATGATGAGTGTAATGTGTATTCCTTATTCTTCTGGCAAGAAAATATTTTGCATAAACAGCACTTTTAGTCAGATTAGGGATTCATTACTTGATTTTTAGGTCTACTTTTACATAATAAGAACTCTGTATATTTTGTTGCTTCCAAAAGACCACGGGGAGCACAACTACAAAAACAAAACACACACACACACAGACAGACACACACACACACATGCAAAAATACAATTCTTAATGATTCTGAATTCTCCTCAAAGCTTGGGATGGCCTTCCCTGCTTTTTAGCCTGCATGGTCAGAGAATTACATTTCAGTAGTGCAGATTCAACATCTTTTCATTCGATCCAGACAGCATTGATGTTTTTGTAAAGCCAGCCTTCCAGTGACTGACCAAGTCTGACGGTAGTACGAGGGCTCAACACATCCCATATTCCTGGATTATACAAATCGCACACGAGCTCACCACATACTAAACAGGCACAGAAAATACAGCACATTGTACGGTGGGAAAACCATAAAGTACAGAGATTGCTTACAGAATATCTTGTTTTTTTAAATAAGTTACAGTGTAAATAAATAATGTTATTGTTATTTACAAACTAAATGGTAACTAAAGTCTTTTACTTTAAAAAAAAATTATGATAAACAGTATTTTAAACACAAACTGGTTTACACTGTGGCACAGGTTAAACATGTCAATAATAAGTAGTAAGTATAGTAGCCAACACTTTGAATGAGACACCCAATGAGACAATAGGGCTACACGGCGGCAAAGTGATAGCACTCTCAGAAAGAAGGTCCTGGGTTCAAATCCCGGTTGGAACAGGGCCTTTCTGAGTGGAGTTTGCAAGTTCTCCCCATGTCTGCGTAGGTTTCCCCTATCACTAAAAACTTGTACAATAGGTCTGAATGTTAATGAGAGAGTGAATGGATGGTGTTGATTGGGGCTTTGATGCGCCAGTGTGTTCGGTAAACAAACTCTGAACATTGTAAAGCGCTTTGGGTGACCTTGTAAAATGCGCTATATAAATAAACATTACTTACTTACTTACTTACTTTCAATGTTAGCCAGACTTGGTCCAGTTAAAGCGAACCAAGAAGTGTGAATGCCCCCTTAATTTAGTTTTAGTTTCAGAGGATTCCAAATAGCTACGTTGATTCTGTTCCACAGTTTTTTTTCTGTATGGATCAGGCCTTTACCACACATTAATTAAAAACTGTTGCTCTTTTAGTGTATGAAACATAACTTTTCACCTTAAGTTTTCTGATGCAAGCTGAAGTTCAATGCCTGATGATTTACTGACTTCCTCCCAATGACTGTGAATGTTAAGTGTGGAGGCGAGCAGCTTTGATTGATGGACACTGTGTTGTGCATTTTGTAACTTTCCTGCTCGGTCTAGTTAATGAAAAGAATTGGGAATGGGGACATTTACTTGCATGAATGAATCAAATTTAGTCATACAAAGCTGTCCTTTGTGATGACTTGCTTTATATGCCAAATGTTGTTGTGGATAACGGTATCTTGAGAAGCCCATGTCATTCCTTTGCATCCGAGTTTCCTAGAAGACATGTTATACTACCTTTTGGGAGAAGAGAACAGTCCCAGAGGTAAATGCGCTGCTTAAGGATTCAAGGTGACAAACTGTTTTGACTCAGTCATTAAACCTCTTTGCTCTGAAGTGCGTCTGGGAGGCAATTTTAGTTTGGAGTGGTGAAAAATGGACATTGATATAACAAGATGCTCATGATTATTCTTTGTCCTCTGTAAGTGTGATGGAATAGGTGAATACATTTGTGTATTATTAGCCTTAAATGGTCTCTTGTCTGTTCTGTAAGTACTTAGACTCATGATTTTCAACTCCAAGATCAGGATAGAAAACTTGCATTTATTCTTATTTATTAGTTCGTAATTTACAAAAACATGAAAACGCTGTTGAAGCCAAAGTAATACTCCAGTACCACTACTTCAGTAGATAAACTACATTGACTTCCTCAATATACATTCTTGCCTTGGTTTGGATCTGTCCTTCCTACATTACATCAATCTTACAAAAAAAACCTTTAGACACTCATGTGGGGCTTTCCTGGAGGACAAGGTCACTTACAGTCAAGGAAATGAGACGCCGAGACATCACTACATTAAGACAATTGCAGACCCTGAGGCATTCTTAGGGGGCATTCACGATACACTTTTCATTCAAATTAGAATGTAAAGGGACTCAGAGCGATTGGTTTGTGCAATAGTAAATGTGCAATCAAATCTTGATCTGTGAAAGAATCTACTTCTCTTGTCCGGCCAGAGAGGTGGATCTCGGCCCGATTCAACCATATTCTAGTGAAACGTAAGAGAATATAGTTTGGATCTACTCCGGGAATTATCATGGTGTGAGAATTCAGAACCAAAACAAACTTCTTTATGAGATCCATAAGACGAGAAAATACCTGTTAGTCACAGCAGCGGCTAAATAGTGGTTTAACATGATTAAAAAAATGATGCAATTTTTCAACTTTGCTACGAACCCGGTCCAGTTTGATTTGCATTGTATTGTGAAGGCTTCCTAAAAACAGAGTTTTATCTTCAGTAACAATGGCACAACTCCTAGACATTACATGATGCATGTTTGTCACTGGTGGATACAATATATAAGATTGACACTGAGGAGATAAGGCAAGCCCCATCTGTATCCTCTTTTAAATCTCTTCCTTTTTTATATAAAAATACCATTAAGAATACAAAGTTATGATCCAAGGATGTGAGTAATTTGGAGAAATGCAATATATTATCATATATTCTTCATCTCGTGGTGCGCCAGGATTAAGCTGTTTCCCATGTGCCTGTGTGTAAGAACAAATGGGCGAGCCAATGAGACATAACACAAATTGTAATTGCTATTTGTCTCAGGAAGGATGTGGCTCTTGTTTGGTTCATTGCTCTGCGCTTTCTGCTGTCCTCATGAAGAGCCGAAGTGCATGTTGAATAAAGTCCACATCAAAATGATACGAATACTCTGACTGAGGCAGCATTGACAGCCATCTTTGAATACTTTCGTTTTTACGGTGCACGAAAGCAGCTCTTGGAGGTAGTTAGCGGTTTTTGCCAGCCAATTTTTTAGATCAATTGATCAGTTTGTTCGACATTGATGATTGGAATTTACTCCATCCACTCAGTCACCATTTAATTTAGTCCAACTTTTGCTCTGCCAGTAGCTACATGTTATAACTCTTTTTAAACCTCTGAATCCCACGGATCTCATCGTTGAAATCATAAACAAAAGTTCACAATGTTAACTTCAGCACTGTTACACATGCTATTCTATTCTATTTTAAAGCTTAAAATCTCCAGAATGTGCTGCAAGTGTTTTAAAATCCGCCTGAGGTCGGTACCACAGATCTGGAAGACCTCCTGTGTGGTACCAGTGCCCAAGAAACCACGGGCCAAAGACCTCAGCGATTTCAGGCCAGTGGCTCTAACATCCCACTGCATGAAGACACTGGAGAGACTGGTCCTGGGACATCTCCACTCCACTCTGAGCCCAGCGATGGACCCACTGCAGTTCGCCTACAGGCCGGGCATCGGAGTAGAGGACGCCATCATCTCCCTCCTCCATCGCTCGCTGTCCCACCTTGAGAAACCCGGCACCGCTGTGAGGATTATGTTTTTCGACTTCTCCAGCGCCTTCAACACCATCCAGCCGAGGCTTCTCAGGGACAAGCTGGAGACAGCTGGAGTGGACTACGACCTGTCTGAGTGGATCCTGGACTACCTCACAGACAGACCCCAGTTTGTGAGAACCAGGGACTACGTGTCTGAGATCCTGACCTGCAGTGTGGGGGCCCCCCAGGGGACAGTCCTCGCACCGTTCCTCTTCACACTCTACACTGCGGATTTCAGACACAACACGGACGGTTGTGTTCTACAGAAGTTCTCTGACGACTCTGCCATCATCGGACTCAGCTCCGAGGACGATGAAGCAGAGTACAGAGGAGTTATACAGGACTTTGTGGACTGGTGTCAGCGGAACCACCTCCTCATCAACGCGGGGAAGACCAAGGAGATGGTGGTGGATTTCTGTAGACGTCACTCTGCCGCTCCAGCCCCAGTGTACATCCAGGGAAAGGGAATTGAGAGAGTGGACTCTTACAAGTACCTGGGGGTTCATCTGAACCACAAACTGGACTGGACTCATAACACAGACGCCCTCTTCAAGAAGGGCCAGAGCCGCCTCTACCTGCTGAGGAGGCTCAGGTCTTTTGGAGTGCAGGGGCCACTCCTGAAGACCTTCTATGACTCTGCGGTGGCATCAGCCATCTTGTACGGTGTAACAGCAGTATCACAGAGAGGGACAGGAAGAAGCTGGACAAGGTCATCAGGAAGTCCAACTCAGTCCTGGGCTGTTCCTTAGACAAAGTGCAGCAGGTGGGGGACAGGAGGGTCCTGAGCAAACTAACATCTATGCTGGACCATGACTGTCACCCCCTGCAGGACACTCTCTCTGCTCTGGAGAGCAGCTTCAGTGACAGACTAATTCACCCTCGCTGTGTGAAGGAGAGGTTTCGCAGGTCTTTCCTTCCTGCTGCTGTCAGACTGTACAACAAGAATGTGTAACAGGATCTGCTGAGTCTGCACAAGTGTTTCTGATAATTCACTAGTAACTTTGTCACTAGTCACTTTACCTGTTATCAGTACTACTACAGTACTACATATCTGATATTTACTGTTATCAGTACTACTGTATTATTTCATTTCATTTCATTTCATTTTCAACCCCTTTATTTGTCCATTTCTGGGTCGGGGGGTGGCAATGAGAGCTGCCACCCAATGCTCATAGCACCAGTCCCTCGCTGATCTTCTGCAGGGGGTGAGTCCACAGGAAGATGGCTGCTCCATCAGTTGAGAAACCGCCTTGATCTTTTCAGCGGGGGGCTTCAGGCAACGTGGGGTTAAGTGTCTTGCCCAAGGACACAACGACAGCAGTCATTGTGTCCTTTCATATCTGATAATTCTGCCTTTCACCGTCACTTTACCTGTTGATATCTTACTGTATTATTCATATCCATCTGATAATTCTCCCATTCAAGTCACTTTATATCTGATGTTTATTCTGCTCAGGGCGGCACAGTGGCTGAGTGGATAGCACTCTCGCCTCTCAGCAAGAAGGTCCTGGGTTCGAATCCCGGTTGGACCAGGGCCTTTCTGAGTGGAGTTTGCATGTTCTCCCCGTGTCTGCGTAGGTTTCCTCCGGGTACTCCGGTTTCCCCTACCACTAAAAACATGTCCAATAGTTCTGGCATGTGCCTCCTGTACTGAACCCGCTCCCATCTCTGTGTGGAGTGAGAGACAAATGCCCAAAAATTAACAATTGTAAACCGCTTTGAGACTCAGATCTGCAGTGAAAAGGCGGTATATAAATAAAAACTTACTTACTTACTTACTTACATATTCACATTCTCATATTCTCTGCTGCTAATGTATAATATAGACATCTGTAAATACTCCGAACCAAGTGCAATTATAGCCCAGAGTTTCTTATTTAATTTTATCTTAAATTTATTGTCTATTATCTTAAATAATAGACTTTGATGTGTGCAATCTGAGTGCTCTTATTTCCTTTCTCTGCTGTAATGTGCAACGTTGACACTGAAATTTCTCCACTGTGAGACTAATAAAGGTTTATCTTATCTTATCTTATCTTAAATCACTACACAAAATGTTACAAAACTTACTTACTTACTTACTTTGTTTGTTAGTGCTGACTCCTAATTGGGTCAGCACTAGATCATATACTGAATCGGGACGGAAGCAGAAGTAAATATAACCAACTACCTATTCATGCCTAAACTTAACCAGCCATTCCCATAGAATAACCCCAACCCACCCTTAACTCTAACCTTAACCATCTTACTCAGACACCTAAAACTTAACCAGTCACCACCTCCTGCATCATTTTTGCTCGTGCACAAAAGTTGGGCATACCCAAATGTCTTTGCTAATTTAAAAACACATCTTACATGTCATTAGTTTTTGTAAATATACACTAAAACAATGTTTGTCATTCCTATTTCACTCTGCATCCTTTGAAGTTTGGGAAAAAAACTTGTTTTTTAGTCTCGCCTAAAATATTCAATGTATAAATGCCCTAACAAAGGAATACTTCATTGGAAGATCACAATATTCAAACTCTATATGGTCATTGTGTTGTTGACAAAAACTGTCTAAAGTTTCAGACTTTTAAGTTTTATAGTTTTTATGTAGCCTGGCCTTAGCCATCCTACTCTCAATCATCATTTCACTGCATGTAACGTCTGGGTCTGGTCCTTGTGTTAGCGATTACAATCGGTTGAATTTCGACCGACCATTCAGAGAGCGCGGAAGGCAGGTATTGTAGTTAGTTTTATTCTTATCTTAATTTTATTGTCTATTATCTTAAATAATAGACTTATTTGATGTGTGCAATCTGAGTGCTCTTTTTTCCTTTCTTTGCTGTAATGTGCGCAACGGTGACACTGAAATTTCTCCACTGTGAGACTAATAAAGATTCCTCTTATCTTAGTTGAGGGTGATGCAGGGCTTAAAGTTTTCCGGCACCGTGCCGGAAATCCGGCGTGAGGAAAAAAAAAAAAAAAAACATCACTTTTTTTTTTTTTTTTTTTTTTTTTTAATATATATATAAATAAATAATGATTGCTGTCATTTGAAAAAAGGTTCAAGTGTGTTCTACCAATTGTATGAAAGGATTGCATGTGTATAGCGCAGGGATTAAAGAGTTCCGTCTAAGTGACGGATTTCCGTCAAATGAAATTGGTCTGAAAAAGAAACAAAATATATAATAATAATATAATACACACAATGAAATGGTTAATTATAACAAAATATATAGTAATACGTGTGAATCTGTTGTATATATCTAGATATATATTAATAATTTGAATATAATTGTATTTATATGTATATAGAAATAAAAAGTAACGAGTGGGCCTTGAACGTGCCGTGGCTAGCTACATGAGCGCTCCGTAAATGATTCAAGGCAATGGGACGTAGCCAAGTTAGCGATGGTAACACGGAGGTGAAAGTTTCTGAAAAGTGCACGGAGCTTTTGAAAAGGAGAAGAGGACAAGGAAAATGTAATCCCGAACGGAGCAATAACAGCCAGCAGCCCGCGGACCGGTAAACTGGGCGCGTTATCAGAGGAAAGGTAGGACATAATTAACGTTTACCAAACGCAATGCTTTTTTATTTAACGGAATGTACAATATGTACTTTGCTGTGACTGGGAATGGGGACAAGCATGTCTTGGTGAGCTTTTGATAATATCTTGGTGGCGATCCCCATGCAAAACTGCGTGATAAAAAGAGCCAATCAACGAGAGCGAACGGAAGAAACTCGCTGAAGAAAGGCGTGTGTTAGCAGGTCTTATATTCATTCATCAAAGCTAGCCTAGCATGCACGCACAATCACAATCATGGATAATAATGATAATAATAATAATGCATCGGTTTTATATAGCGCTTTTTTGGACACTCAAAGACGCTTCACATGTGTCATTATTCATTCACTCCATACACGGTGGTGATAAACTACTACTGTAGCCACAGCTGCCCTGGGGCACACTGACAGAAGCGAGGCAACCAGTATGTGCCATCGGCCCCTCCGATCACCACCAACCATTCACACACACACACCAGACTCATTCTAGGCAATGGGGGTGAAGTGTCTTGCCTAAGGACACAACGGCAGTTTGGCACTTTACAGCCGCAGCCGCCCCACTCGTTGTTTATGGAAGAAGGAGCTGTATAAGTTGCTGTTGATAACGGAGTGAAAAATAAATGGAGGTGGGCATGGCTGGATGAGGTGGAGACGATGGGATTCTGTTGCTTCATGGTGCAAAAAGATAAAGGTGTCCGGTGCTTGTTCGTACTTCACTATTATTATTTTTTTATATGGGAGTAATGAGAAAACAGCTTTGGATTCACCACCAGCTCAAAACTGCGCACTTGGCAGCTGTCCGTGCACTTTCCCACACTTCTTTACCTGGTGCATCAGATTCAGCGACAACTGAGACTAGGCTTGCTCTGGTGGACTGTGTCTGTGACCTAAAACTATCTGTGGCTTTATCGCAGAAAATAACCTGTCGTTCAGAACCATCACTACCACTGGTAGATTTAATTATCATTAATCATTTGCAGTTGATAAAACTGCGCTGTGCACTAGCACCAAGTTGATAGGGAAACCTTTTTCTTAAACATTGAGAGTCCACAAACAAATGTGGACAGAATTTTGAATGTCCTTTTGCGATATTTTGACGAGGACAGAGCCAAAGGACAACGCCTCATCTCGCCTCAAGTAAAGCCAATGATGCAGATGAACTACTCTCACTAATATTTTGTCAAAGAGTTGACAAGTTGCTTGATCCACTGGTTGTAATTTCACATCAAAATACACCAGTTTAAATGTATATCTTTGAAGAATTCGTTTGATCTGTAATTCATTATATTTCCATGAGAAAATTTTCAGTCAAATCTTTTTTTTTTGCTTTAACCCCTGGATGATGTATTTATTGCCAACAACTGATGTTTAAAATAAACATCAGTTGTTGGCATTAAATAGATATAAATTATATGTATGAGCGTATAAAGGCGCTTATAAAAAACGCTTATTAGTGATCATTCTATGATTCATATAGATGGTTCAGGCTCAGGAATTTTTTCAACTTTAACCCATGGTGATGTCAAGAGTTAGCTTCGAACAGGCAGGTTGTAGTTTGGTAAAGGCGAAAAATTTGATAGTAATCCGGTCTGGTTCTATTAAGAAATTGAAGCCAAAGCAAGTAAATGTAATCGCTGGAAAAAATTGTGGCGCTACTCCCCACGGGCTCCGTTTGCGGCAAATGAGATGGCTAGGCTAAATGCTAAATGCTAACAACAGACTCGGCTGCACTACATGCATCACGGTAAACTAAGATCCATTCGTTTCAATGATGTCATATTCACAAGGGGATTGCGAACGGACACCTGTATATCTTCAGGAAAGCTCTCATTTTGTAGCTAACGAGTTGGGGAACACGAGCATACCCTGTGTGTGGGTGATAAATAAGTCTGAATGTCCGCTAACAGTGAAAGAGCAGGACGGTACCTCTTTCAGAACATTTTTGTATTTTTTTTTTTCGCAATAGATTTACGCACATTTTTTGATTATTTCTGCAGAATGGATTATACTTTGGAAAATACAAGTGGATGTTCTTTTTCCATGGACATTTGCGGAGTTAAAGAGCCTAAGCAATGATGGGGGAAGTCTAATTTGTTTAAGCAGCAGAAGACGAAAGGTAAAAAACTTATACAGACGTCATTTATTCTGTGCCCATATTATGTGTTATATCTTTTTAATGCCAAGTCTGATATTGTTTACACTTGTATATACATGGAGATGAGAAAATAAGCTTTAAAATTATATATAGCTTGTGGGTTATGAAGTTCAAAATACATCTGCTATTGCCAGCAGCAAGGGGTTAAGGACTTAGTCTAAAACTAATTCGAAAGGAGGATTGTTACTTCCGCTTCCGTCCAGATTCCGTATATGATCTAGTGCCAACCCCCCTATTTGAGTCAGTTCATTGGGTCAGAGCTGTAGCTGCATATTTTTTTTATTTGGGGACAGGTGTTCTTTTATTTGCTGCTCTCTATATAATTTGCTGTAAATTATCTACTTTTAATTATATACAATTTGACCAAGTGTTTGTGGCTAATATAACATTGTATAACTGTCAATCTTTTACAGCAGTTTCCCTCAGTAACCGTTCCAAAAATCCACACCGGTCGGAGCCTAGCACTGCCACTTGTTAATTTGACAGAAAAGTGATGTGGATACGAGAGCTTTGTGAACATAACAACAACACAGAACTTTCTGTGGTGTACAAACTGACAGAACAGAGATGCAATGGACAATGTGTAAATCATCCCATTCTCCTGCGCACACTTAAGAACAGTATACGGCATTTATATATGTAAACGGCCAATTTCCAATCTCCTGCCCTTAAGTCTCCATGACAAAATGCAAATAGCACCATTTGTGCACTCACTTAAGCTTTCACAAAAGTAATTCTTCCGCATGATTGGCATTCACTAACGGCTTACAATACTAATGTAAATGCAGCCACTTGAGCTCATTTTAGACCAAGCCCATCTGAAACTCTTACTCTGAAATTTTAATCGGATTGGGTTTCTGGATTAGAATTTCCACTAATTTTAGTTTTTTCCAGTAATGTTCTAATAGACTTGGAAAATACTAAACATGAATGTATTGCATGTGACAGATCAACACAGCGTAAGAAAAACGTATTAACTATTCATAAAAAAGAAGAAGAAAAACTAAAGTGTAGCATGCTTTGCCTCGATGTGTACAATGCTGGTAGAGACATTGTGGCCCCATGTACAGATTTAGATTAGTTTAGTTTAGTTTATTGTTTATACAACGGGGACTATGTACAAATCCCATCCCATCTTTATTCCTAATGTGTCTGATGTGTTTTCATGTTACTGTTACCTATATTTATGTTATTGTTACCTATATTCTGTTCACAAACCTATGAGGCCATTGCAGAACACCGAACAGTGTTTATACAGAGATGATATTGCTTTGGTTAATGTGACTGTTAAAGTCCTTAGGCAAGACACTTTACCCCCATTGCCTAGAATGAGTCTGACGTGTGTGTGAATGGTTGGTGGTGGTCGGAGGGAACGATGGCACATACTGGTTGCCTCGCTTCTGTCAGTGTGCCCCTGGGCAGCTGTGGCTACAGTAGTAGTTTATCACCCCCGTGACAGTATCAACTGTCATTGTTTATAATTATATATTCATTACTTATACATATATTATAATAAATAATGATAATGAATAATACATTCTGAAATATTAAGTATATTATTTGATTGGTTCATTTTTACATCCTTTGGTGAGCTACCTGGAAGGGGGTGGCGAGCTACTGGTGGCTCCCAAGCTACTGCACTCAAAAAAATAAATCGTCCAATTTACTCAAAAGCTTTGCGTCAAGCGGTTGCATGCAACCACATTGAGTAATTGTTAATAAGACTGCTTACATATTATGTACTTAACATCCTTTAATAGAATTTATTTAGATTGATTAAATATATATAGTCTAGTTGCATTGCATAGTTACTACCCAAATGTATTAAGTGCCAGATACTCAACTACATTTTGTAATACCTATATAAAATATCTTATAGAATTTACTCAACATGCTTGAATAAATGTTAAGACATTATCTTCCTACACTGAACTCAAAGATATTAAGTAACCTCTACTTAATGTAATTACATAGAAACAACACTAGTTCTTTAACTAAATATTATGAATAAAACCCCTTAATATTGACTCAAGACAGTTACATGCAACCGCTTGATGCAAAATTGTTAAGTAATCCTT
Organism: Knipowitschia caucasica; assembly: GCA_964034765.1. Classification (NCBI taxonomy): domain Eukaryota; kingdom Metazoa; phylum Chordata; class Actinopteri; order Gobiiformes; family Gobiidae; genus Knipowitschia; species Knipowitschia caucasica. The sequence continues at coordinate 20,337,897 of OZ035836.1, read as the reverse complement.
ACACAATGTACAGGTTTCCAAGAAACGAAAAAACAACATGTTTTAAACCACAATCTGCATTTATTTAGCAGTTTTGGAACATGAATACATTACTTGTATAAAACATTTGTATAAAAGGTGATGCAATTTTCAGTTGCATTTAATCTGTTAAATGCATGCATATTTTTTAGAACAGCTGAACCAATTGTGAGGATTTTAATTGTCTTTTTTCCAAGGAAGCTGTTGTGGTAATATCTAACAATTGGGAAACAGACGTTCACTTTTAACAAACATATCAATAAACAGACGTAAAAAATGGAATACATTTTCAATTACAACTAGAAACCGTTGCAATGGCTGAAGCCATTGCGATTGACTGCGGAACAGATCTAATGTGGAATTTAGCTGAAAAATCCTTGAAATCCTTGAAACTGTTAAAATACTTTAAACATCTTTGAAACTCCTGAAGTATTTGAAGCTCCTGATATCCTTTAAACTGTTATCCTTTATACTGGTTTTCATGTAAAAACACCTATTAAGTTCCATTATACTGGTTTACATGTAAAAACCCCTATTCATTTCAAAAACTAAATTTTTCTTTGATTGTAAGTTGCATTATACTGGTTTACATGTAAAAAACCCTATTATTAAGTTGCATTTTTTTCAGCGGCAGCCGAAGCAATCAAAGATGGCGGACATACAGTCCCTGAATTGTGTAAAAAGTTTCAATATGAACGAAGTAGGACACGCATGTCACTTTTCATGCAATTTGAGGCAAGATGTTGATGGTTCCATGTTGTATGTGGGTTTTAAGAGTCAAAGTTTTGTGTAAAGTTTGGTTTAAGCAGTCAACTGCTCCTGTGAAACAATACTGCTGCTGTGTAAGAGCAGTAACTTTCCTGTCAAGTTGAGCTGCCACATTTGTCATTTTAACTGACGTAGGCCAATGACTGGTCCTGTGGTTAACTCGACAGCTAACAGACCAGTCGACGTCTTGACTGGTCTGTTGGGTTGATAATGGAAATAATAACCAAACTAAGTTGGAAGCTATTAGCTGTCGAGTTTAGCCATAGGACGTGTCATCAGCCAATGTCAGTAAAATGACGTATGCGGCAGCTCAACTCGACAGGAAAGGCCACTGCTAACACACAGCAGCAGTGTGGTTTTACACAAAACTTTGACTATTAAAATGGACATAACATGGAATCATCAACATCTCGCCTCAAATTGCATTAAGTGTCAATTCGTGTTTTAATTCATTCGTATTTAAACTTTTTATACAATTTGCAGACTGTATGTCCGCCATATTTGCTTCGGCTGCCGTGAAACGCGCATGTGCAGGTTTGCATTACATCATAAACAGCTGAGGCAGCTCAACTCAATAAGTGGGGCAACTCGACACAAGAGTGTTTTTTTTTTTCTTTGTTTCACCATACATTTTCTAGTTAAGATGGACATGAAATGACAAAGTTAAAATTATACATTAATTAATGGCCAAAAATAAGACATTTTTTAAATGTGTATGTATATTAAACAAAGTGCAAAAGGCATTATTAAATAAGTCCTGGGATATCTAAAACTTGACATTAAGAACTTTTTAAAACTGGAGGTAGAAAACTCAATGTCCAGCTCTAGTGCAAAACACTAGTGTGACATATTTTAACAGTAGGAATGCAGTAGTGTGGTGCTATCTTTTAAGGTTGCATGTTTAACCCTAAAATCACCCTCGGACAGCTGATCTAGCCAGAAGCTTATTTTTCAAAAACTTGAATTTTGTTGGACATTTTTTGGTTATCAAGCTCCATCAACACCTTTTGGAAAAATTCAAACATGGACTTGAGATCCGGTGGGTAGATCAAGTTGAGCACAAACGTCAGGCCAAAAAGCAAAGGGTAAGCTGAGGCAACATCAGGAAGATCCTGCAGCACGGTCATCCCTCAATGATGACTCCCACATCCTCTGGAGTGTTGTCATCGGACAAGTTGGCATAAATGCCAATCAAAGTCTTTAACATTTGCTCCTGGGCATCGCAGGAATCCACATTCTAAACAAAGACCCAAAAATAAAATCATGATGTTATAAAGTCCATTTCCAATAAGTTAAACATATTCATTTTTCAACTTTAAGCTTATCAATGTTCCTTAAAGTGATAGTATGTAACTAAATGAATTACACATTTTAAGAATTGTGTTAAATTCACCTACTGGCCTTAAATGTTGATAAAAAATATGTCCATTTTTTAAAAATTCTAATATTACGGGCGAGTCCCCGCCTTCCCTGCTCTTAGCTATAGTTCAGAATCCACGATACCGTCCACGTTAACCAATCGAGTCATGCCAAGGGCTGTCAATCATCGCGCTGATGCTCCTAGCTGCGCGCATGCGCAGTTGTTTTCGCGGAACCTCCGAATCATGCCTCTATTAGTCTCTGGAACTACACAAAAAATGAACAAAGAATTCTGTACATCCACGCTGAGGTACTTATGGATATACTAAACCTATATCCATAATCATTTATCCATGATCACAAGTATATAAATGATTATGGAGAGTTACAGTGGATTATTTAGAGTTACAGACTATCACTTTAAGGATACGGCCCCAGGTTTTTGTGTGTGTGTGTCTTTTTAAAGAAAAAGCAAATATCGTGAGAAAAAGCTAAATGAAAAGACACTTGCATATATTCAGTATGAACTTACCACATATTATTTTTAAGAGGTTGGTTGGGTCTTTATTTAGAAACACAGCAAAGGCCTTCAGGGTACCACATCTCCTGGTGTCAATGGAGTCTCCCTGAACAGGGGAAAATAGTTTATGCATATTAAATATATTTTATGACAATGTAATGCATGATAAAATAAGAAACCAACTAAAAGAATAATTACAACTTAAATTTATACATCCCTCTATTTTAGACATAGCATTTTCTGAGACAGAGCCTGGAACCCTTATTGGCCAGATATTTAAAAGTTGGCTCCACGTGATCAACTTTAAAAGGAAGACGTAACACTTGTGCCCAACCTTACTCCACCCACATGGAAATTTGAAAATTCTCTTAAAAAGGGCGTTGCCTGGAGGACCAAGGGGGGCTTTGACAAGCGAGCTGTCAATCACAGCCCAAACAAAATAATAAAAACACAGTCGTCATTGCTGCTCAAAGCAATAGTTTACACACCAAATATTCTCCTTCCACCCTTGTTTACGTAAGATAATTGTCGAGCTACACAGCTGAACCTAAGCCACAGAATGAAAATAATTGATAATAATTCTCATTATAAACTAATAGATGTCGCCAGAATACTCCCAACTCGCTACGGGGAATGTGTGACACTTCCACTTTCCACCGGAAAGCATGCAAGAAAGTAGCGCGACGTCCGTCGTTTTGCGCCTGTCACGCTGCACAAAGTGACGTCACACTGCACTCCAGAGTCAATGTAGGGGCCAGATTTAGTGTAGAGCAGGCGCCACACTGACGGTTTCAGGCTTAACTGTGAGATTTTATCTAATTTGCACTAAAATGTCAAACAATTGACCAGGATATGTAGAGAGCACTATAACAAAAATATTTATGCAGTTTATAAGATAAAAGAAAGTTGATTTGGTGTTTAGCTGTCCTTCAAAATTACAAACCTCTGCAAATCCTTCCATGATTTCTCCAAGTTTTCCTCCTTTCTTCTTGTAGATTAGTGTACTGGCGTACTCATCGAACTGGGACATAAACTTTGACGTCAAGGATGTTGTGATTCGTCTGAATTCTGCATCTATAATATAAAAAAAGCTTTTATCACATTTGTTTTGTAAGAACAACCTTTAAACATGCAATGCACTGTCTTATTACTCTTCAGACGAGTGTTGACATGTGAAAAATACTGTATCTGAAGCTAGGCCATTGAATGGACACAAATGGACTAAATGTTGCCACATTATTGTGCAGATTTTTTGTGGATGTACTGCTTGTGTGGCTGTAGAAAGTATTCAAGGTTTTGAAAGTACAAGGGCAATCTGCATAAGCACATGGATATCGTTGTCTGGAGACATGGACTAACCTGTAATGCTTAAGTAAAAGTTCTTTCCAGCAATTTACACTGCCACATCAAAAGATCTGCGGGGAAAAAAGAACGTTAGACTATATACACCTTTTCTTTATTACGGGCGATACAAAGCCCGATATTACACTATACTATATCACTAATTTACATAAGGTAACTATGAACTGACACTGTTCTGTTTAGGCCTCAATTTATACATTTTATAGCTCTTCCCATGGGAAAAAAAGTTTGATTTGAACCGAATCGTTTTTTTCCTGTAATGGAGAAACACTATAATATCATTCTGACGACATATTTACTGAAACGCAACGCCATTTAGACTGAATAAGTACAAATTAGAACTAGAAACTTGCAATGGCTGAAGCCATTGCGATTGACTGCGGAACAGATCTAATGTGGAAATCTGCTAAAAAAAATCCTTGAAATCCTTTAAAAAGCCTTGAAACTGTTAAAATACTTGATAGATATTTGAAACTCCTGAAGTCCTTGAAATTGTTGAAACCTTTAAACTCCTGAAATCCTTGAAACTGTTGAAACATTGAAACTCCTGAAATCCTTGAAACTTTTTTAAACCTGGAAACTGTTGAAAGTGTGGAAACTCCTGAAATCCTTGAACCTCCTGATATCCTTGAAACTGGTTAAATTCTTAAACAGCTGAAATCCTTGAAACTACTGAATGTATTGAAAGTGTCCTTGAAACTGAAAAATCCCCTCACCGCTGAAACAATTTGGTTCCTGTAACTAAGGAAACCTGGTCTGTGGTCATTATCTGGTGGTGGTCTGAGTCTTCGTTTGGGTCTTGGTCTGGTGGTATAATGCAACCTATTAGGTTGCATTATACATGAAAAAACCCTATTAAGTTGCATTATACTGGTTTACATGAAAAAAACCCTATTAAGTTGCATTATACTGGTTAACATGAAAAAAACCCTATTAAGTTGCATTATACTGGTTTACATGGAAAAATCCCTATTAAGTTGCATAATACTGGTTTACATGGAAAAATCCCCATTAAGTTGCATTATACTGGTTTACATGAAAAAAACCCTATTAAGTTGCATTATACTGGTTTACATGGAAAAACCCCTATTAAGTTGCATTATACTGGTTTACATGTAAAAACCCCTATTAAGTTGCATTATACTGGTTTACATGGAAAAATCCCTATTAAGTTGCATTATACTGGTTTACATGAAAAAACCCTATTAAGTTGCATTATACTGGTTTACATGGAAAAATCCCTATTAAGTTGCATTATACTGGTTTACATGGAAAAATCCCTATTAAGTTGCATTATACTGGTTTACATGGAAAAATCCCTATTAGGTTGCATTATACTGGTTTACATGTACAAATCCCTATTAAGTTGCTTTATACTGGTTTACATGTAAAAACCCCTATTAGGTTACATTATAGTGGTTTACATGTAAAAATCCTTATTAAGTTGCATTATACTGGTTTACATGTAAAAACCCCTATTAAGTTCCATTATACTGGTTTACATGTAAAAACCCCTATTAAGTTCCATTATACTGGTTTACATGTAAAAACCCTATTAAGTTGCATTATACTGGTTTACATGAAAAAAACCCTATTAAGTTGCATTATACTGGTTTACATGGAAAAATCCCTATTAAGTTGCATAATACTGGTTTACATGGAAAAATCCCCATTAAGTTGCATTATACTGGTTTACATGGAAAAATCCCTATTAAGTTGCATTATACTGGTTTACATGGAAAAATCCCTATTAAGTTGCATAATACTGGTTTACATGGAAAAATCCCCATTAAGTTGCATTATACTGGTTTACATGGAAAAATCCCCATTAAGTTGCATTATACTGGTTTACATGGAAAAATCCCTATTAAGTTGCATTGTACTGGTTTACATGGAAAAAACCCTATTAAGTTGCATTATACTGGTTTACATGGAAAAAACCCTATTAAGTTGCATTATACTGGTTTACATGTAAAAACCCCTATTAAGTTGCATTATACTGGTTTACATGGAAAAATCCCCATTAAGTTGCATTATACTGGTTTACATGAAAAAAAACCCTATTAAGTTGCATTATACTGGTTTACATGAAAAAACCCTATTAAGTTGCATTATACTGGTTTACATGGAAAAATCCCTATTAAGTTGCATTATACTGGTTTACATGGAAAAATCCCTATTAGGTTGCATGATTACACTGAAGTCCTTGAAACTGCTGAAGTCCTTGAAACTGCTGAAGTCCTTGAAACTGCTGAAGTCCTTGAAACTGCTGAAGTCCTTGAAACTGCTGAAGTCCTTGAAACTGTTGAAGTCCTTGAAACTCTTGAAATCTTGAAACTGCTGAAATCCTTGAAACTGTTGAATCCTTGAAACTGTTGAATCATTGAAACTGTAGAAATGTCTGAAAGAGCTGAAGTCCTATTAAAATGCATGGGCCTATTAAAATGCATTGCAGAATTCTCAATGCAGATTTTTGTCCGATTGCGGAAAAACCGGAAATCGCTGAAGTCCCAAAAGTAATAGCAATAATCTCCCAAACATGTGGAACGTTTTGATGTATAACTTGTGGAAATTGTTGAAAATGTGAAAGCTGTGAAACGTGTCAAAAAAAATGACGGAATAAAGAAATACAAAACCAATGGTTGACTGCGGAAGGTTCCGCAGTCAATCAAATAGATTATAAACGGGTTGACGAACTTCCCGCTCAAGATGGCGATAACGCGTGGCAGCGCTCTCTCATCGACATCTACACATCCACGTCCACATTCCTGACCACAGCGAGCAGAACCGCGAGCGGTACCATTGTGTTTGAACCCGCCCAGAGCACATGGGGCACAGTGTGTGTACCCGACCCGAGCACAAACACGGTGTCCCTCTGCTCCAGGCGCCTTCGAACACCGGTGCCAGTGCCACGGACATGCAGCAGCCCTATATTTTCTATAAAACTCATGTAAAATGTCTTCTGACTGATGAAAGGGCTTACTATGTAAAATATAGTAACGAACAAAATGGCGGTACGTCGGCAGATTACCAGTAAGGTTCGCTGAGAGCCTAATAAATACATACATCTTTGACAGTTTGATTAGTTAGCAGCGAAATGTCATGAAAAATATCAATGCAAAGTAAATAAAAGTACCTTATGACGGCTAGAAAACGAGTCCTCCAGACGGCCCCAGTCCACGTTGTGGAATCCCATGGTGCGCATGCGTGTTACAGTATTGCGCGTGACGTATAGCGGAAGTCAGCTACGGCAACAAATCGGGACCAAACTTGGTACACTTTATTAAACGCTGTCATGTAATTCCGGGCCAGTAGACTTTAGTAATTCCAATAATTTGAATTTAGTTCATAATAAATACGCAACCTTTTCAAGAATCTTTGAAAAACTCAAAGTTATTTGATATACTTTACAGCACATTCAAACATCCATTTTATAGTAATCAAACTTATAATGTGAATGTGAAAAGATTTGTTTGATAACAGTACAATATTTAATTACCTTATTTGTGAAATCATGTCCCACAGAAGTTAGAAACACGAGAACTTTTCTGTCTTTGTCAAGTACTACATGTTTGTCACATTGTATAATAACATTTATTATGAATGATAATAATTTAAAAAAGACAAATAGTGAGGAACAGTTCATTGGACAGTATAAGACATCGTTGTTTATGTTTGTTTCTTAATGTATGTTTGTGTGTTTTATTGTTTGTTAAAACATTTTAAAATAAATTTAAAAACATGTAAAAAATAAAATTAATACAAAGTGCATTTGAGCTAGCAGTTGCCACAAGCCCTGAAAGACAAACCTAATGTTGTACTTAAAACAATTAAGTTTTCTCTAACCAGCCGTCTTGAGTTATCATTTTAATTGAAAGTACTTCATTATATTTACTCAATGGTGTTGAAAAAAGTGAAGAAATTATTTTTTTTAAGTAAATTCTACTTAATGTTATTAAGTAAAACCAACAATAGTCGCTATTCATTTTTTTGAGTGTGGTTGGAGACCCCTGGTATAAATACACACATGGAGAAAAAATACATTAGGGCGGGAAAAACCACCAACAGGAGACAGGAAGCAAACTCAAACTACAAGAGAACAAATATAGTAAAACAAAACCAGGTCAAAATAATCAAAAAGTCCACACCATTACAATGTATCTGGTGCAATGACATTGGAGACGATCTCCTGTCACCACCACATACAGTATCTCATCATAGTCATAGGGTCTTCTTCCCATCAGCTTCTATTCATCAGTGTTCAGTGTCTTTTAAATTGTACAAATCTTATGTATTTTAGATGGTTCCCAACACCCCTGGCAAAGTTCTGGAAAGTTCTCTGTGGTGTTGCTGTTAGCTGGGGTTTGTGTGAGTGGTCCAATCTTTGTGCATCTTCACTTTTTCATGCCATTACACCTGGTTCAGCCTCCCCCCCGCCTCGCTCCCTCCATCATATGCGAAGCAGTTTCTCTCGCGGTTGTAAGCACGAGGTATGAGCGTGATGGAAACTCCGCTGGCTTCTTCTAGCACTGCAGGAGGATGTGAGCAGAATAGCTTTCACACTGAGCATTAAGTCCCCCCCTTGCACTCACACACACAGACACACACATACACAAAAAACAGGCACACACACACACACCTCTGTCTGCCGCTGCTAAATCCCTCTGCTATAGGGCCATATGCTCTCCCCACTTTTCCCAATGGGTGTCACTGCTGCCAGGAAATCTCCATGACTGTTGCTTAGCCGCCGATCCTCCTTAGACACAACTATTGGGCTTTCTTATTACCTCACAATGCCCATATCTAAACATTAAACTTGCCGCGGTTACAGATGTTTACCCAAAGCCTTTTGGGTCTGTTGTCTCTTTGAATTTTCCACCGTTGTTTAAAGGAGGAGCAGGATAATAACTGCAGAATTGCTTACACGCTTTTTGAAAAGTAATGAATCCTATTATATTTAAGTGAGTTAAGGAGGCTGCACAAGATGTTGCTAATTTATTGTAACGCTGTTCTTTTTATGTACTCATTTACAAAACGTATGCACTTTTGGAAATGATACTAATAATATTATATCATTTTATAACATTATATTACATGTGTGGTTTTGTCACCTAGGGGAAAAATAACCTTAATTGAAGATGGTGGAATTTACCCATTGCAAAAATTAAAAGTAAGTACACATTGGATTGAAATGTCACTGCCAAAACCACAATAACTCACTGCCTGTATTTTTAGATGCAGCACAGTTTGGTAAATTTACAATTCACTTAACATTTAATGGCTGCAATATTCGTGTTTGAGAAGTTCATATCTCATTTTTAAGGTTATTAAGGCTCTGGGGAGATGAAATAATTATGAAAAGTGATTCAGCAGCAATTTTTCCCAAAAAAGGAAAAACATGGCTTGAAAAATGGCACCATCCGCACATTGAATAAGAATAACGAGCCGTGTCCCTGATGGCCCATGAGTTATGTCAAATTTGTGGGAATTCACTTTTCATTGAATTATTGTCTTTGTCACCTTTTTCTCTGAGTGTTCAGCTAGGACTTACAAAAAAAAAACACCTATTTTTGCTGTACTGTTTTCAAGCACAATGGCCTCTTTCGTCATTTGTCTTGGTTTAAGTGGGGAACATGTGGCTCACACGTGGGTGCAAATTAAAAATCTCAGTGGTGGAGCATTACGGCTGTGAGTGGCCCGCTGACGCTCTCACCACGCTGGACTGCTCTCTGCACACGTCTGGTTGAACCCAGTCAGCAAAGATGGAGCAGAACCACAGAAAACGTGTGCACCTGTTCCCTCACGTTACGCTATAATGCAGAGCGCGACGATACCAAGCTGAGATAATAACCGAATTTCACTGTGGACTCAAAAAACTGCCTGTCGAGCGGAGATAATGTAATTCTCTGATTTTCTATGGTTGAAATTATATTTTTCTCCTATTGAAAGCAGAATGTGATTAGGTTTCAGATCACGTCATAAGCGCGGTGGTGGGGAGGAACATTATTTTTTCTTTAACCGATTTTAAAGCTGGAGTAATTTTCAATCCACAAAAATATGGAATATGTAAATACGCTCCTTCTTACCAGTTCTCGATTTGATGGCCAATTTATGCAATATTCCTTGCCTCTATCACGTGAAAGTAAAAAAGAAAGGATTATGCATAAACAAAATGTTTTCTAATGTTTTCTCTTTTAGTTGGAACATCACATCATATTTTTGTATACACCAGTGTCTCCCAAAGTGGGGTCCGCGGCCCCCTGGTGGGCCGCGAGGGTACTGCAGGGGGGCCGCGGGAGGTCATAAAAAAAATATTATTAACATTTAACATTAAAAAAATTATTTAATGTTAAATTTATAATGTTTTGTTTGTAATATTAAAATATTTGTGTTCATTATTTGACTTGAATAATCCACTGTAATCATTTTTGTATTACAATGTTTGTAGCAGAGGCTAAAATAAAATAAACAGAAGAGCCTATTCTTAATGTTGTCTTCTTGGTTATTATTTTGGGGGGCCACGCAGACCCGTCAGATTTTTAAGGGGGCCTCGGTGTTACTGAGTTTGGGAATGGCTGGTATACACAATTCTAACCATCATTAAGTCTCATCTTTTATGTTAGTATTAGTTAATAGTTCATTTGTTTTGATTTCATGTTCTTACTCAATAGGCCATACACACTTTATTTAACAGGTATACAAATCATGTATTCAATGATTTGGTGTTAAGAAGCAGAGCAATGAAAACCATTAAACAACAAAATATGCACAGTAATTTATTTCAAGCGTTTGAGATATTCAATGCATGTTTAGGATGATAAAAGATTATAACAAAGAATGCCCTTCTAACTCTTTCTAATCCTAAATCACACACTGCTGAAATTGCATCACTATTTGACTCTTGTCTCCAAACATGGCCTTGTGCTGATAGCATTTGGACGACAGCACAGTAGTTGACATGCTGTCCCCGGTCTTGGAGATGTGCGTCTAGAGGACAGACCTGAAGGGCGGAGTTCTCCTGTTTACATAGGAATAATGATACGCTTATTATTCCCCTCTTTTATTCTGCAAAGTTCTAATGCACTGGTAATTGTTATTTATTATAGTGGGATTTAGAGCAACTATTGTTGCAGGTCAAGATTACTATGGTTTTTGTGTTTTCCCTTATGGCCAGGAGTTGTCACTAACAGCCAGCCAGTAATACACAACTGTCTAATGTGTGGTTGTATTAAATGTATGTTGAGAAAAATAGAGTGAAGACTTTTATATATAGAATCACTGAAATGCCAGAGTAGTGTACGCTCAGTTTTTTCTGTACAAATTACTGTTCTGACCCCTCACTATAAAGACAAAAGAAGCTATAATTGTTCTTTCATTATTTAGCGCATGATAAGAAGTACAGGATAATATTATATTCATAATAATAGGGGTGTGTATTGCCTGGCATCTGGCGATACGATACGTATCCCGATACATAGGTCACGATACGATACGATACGATATATCCCGATATTACAGTATAAGGCGATTATTGCGATTTATGACTTACAAGACGAATCTGTAAATTTGTATAAAATATATTTTATTGGCATATCTTCCTTTTGCAAACATTGGCTTTAACATGCCATGTGCCAACAACAAAATAAAATGACACAATGTAGTAAGCCACGGAGTGTGTTATTTTAGTGGCACGCTGTGAGCTTGAAGGCAGCTTGACTAAATTAGCTTGTTCAAGAGTTAGTTGTGATGAGGTAGCTTGTTTTTCGTTTACCTCCACTTGTTCGTGATGTCTTGCAAAATGTGCACGCAGGTTCGTAGTGTTCCCGCTGTGCTTGACTTTCGCATGGCACCTTTTGCATATGGCGTAGCTTTTATCCAAATCTGAGCGTCCGTCGTTGATGTAAAAACCAAAGTGAGTCCAAATTTCAGCTTTGTAAATGTGCCTCGGAGCATCTCGCAGTTCCCTCTCCGCCATGTTGAGAGTTTTACTGTGTGCTCTAAACACCGCAAGACTATAGCGGACTATTGATTCCAAGACAACTCTCGCGAGATACTATTTTTCTTTGGCGGGCTGGGCCGTGCGCTGCCAACTAGTGAGCGGGAGTGCAAGCGCAGGACAAAAGTACGCCTTTGCATTGACAATTTCGGCCAAAAATGTATGTATAAATATCGATATTTTGCATTTTGGATCGATACGAGAATCGCGCGACGTAATATCGCGATATATCGCCGTATCGATATTTTTCAACACCCCTACATAATAATATATACAGTATGTACGTTCTCTTATCGTCAGATTGACTCTGAGGGCCTCATTTACAAACCCAAGTGCTAATCTGCAGGTGCAAAGTAAATTAGCGTTTGGGTAAGATACTGTATGTGCAAGATACATTCGTTGGCTCCAATTTTACATAGTGCTTGATGAATGAGACCATGTTTGCTGCTTCTTATAACACCGACTTTACAAGGAAAACAATTAATCCTTTATTTAGTGTCACTTTCTATGGAGCTCAATATGGCTCCATAGAAAGTTACATTACTTGGGATTACTTTGTGTTGATTACCCAAATGATGTTAAAAGACCATTTCCTACACCAATCAAAGATATGAATAGAGACATAACGCGATGTCTTTACATAAGTTGTCTGTGGCGTTTTTAACCCAGCACTTTGCTTTGTGACATTGTTAGCAACAAACATAGGCCCGAAAGGTTCCCAGAGGAATTGTGGGAATCTGTTGCAGCGATATCCAACAGCTCTCTCCAATAAGATGAATGATTTTATTCCCCTCCTGACACTGGGCTGTGATGTTATTGCCAGAAACAGTACAAAACCTCCCCACTGGGTGCTAAAGGCTGACAGCTTTATATTGCTCCCAAATATGTGCCCTGACTCGTAGAGAGCGGCCGGCTATTTACTTCACTGTCTATTTATCATCATCGTAGCATCTGAATCAACATTGTGTCATCTGCAATGCATTGTAAGAGGATATATTCAGTTCAAGTCTCTGTGGAGGGCGCGGCAATACAAGTTGGAATGGATTAGCTACTTTTCACTTTCTATATATTCATTTTGGGCCCTATTGTGTAGTGTGTAGTGTAGGTAGTACTCAGTGTTTGTTGTATGCTTTGAATTATTTAGCCTTTACTAGAGCTATAAGTATAAGAAGTGCAATGAGTAATCACAACTCATTGTTTATTTAAAAACCTGTCAACTAATTTATTAATTGATTAATCTTTATTTGAACCTCACACTGATTAAAACATGCTGAGAAGATACTCAGAAAATTGTATACTAGCAGTTACACATACGGATTTTATTCACAACCCCTTTGTGTAACTAGTCATCTCTATGAGGATGTTTAATTTTTGACTTATTAAAGGTATTTAGGTTTGCCCTGCCTCTCTAAAACAAAAAAATCGTTTTCCACAGGATTGGATCCACTCCTGTCGTTCTCCTAGTGTTATTCCGGTCCTCTGCATTTTTTGCTCTGCAGCACTCACATTTAGACTAACTGAACCAATGCCCATGTGCGGCCACGTGTGCACTAGCAAACTTGATTTCTTATTTAATTTCATACAGCAATTATTTCCCTACAAATTACATTTATATTTGGAACTAGCCTCTCCCTGAATACCTTTAAGCATTGAAGTAGCATGAATTAAGCAAAAACAATGGGGGTAAATCATTTTGAACTGTGAAAAGATTAGTAGATCTGTGTATAATAAAAAAAACACACAAAGGACCTATTTGAATTTGAATATGCTGATTTAGACCAGTGATGTAGGGCAAGCTACAAGAAGACGTCAGAGCAGGATGATACAATGTTTTTAATTTAAGATCAAAACAGCTGTAACAGTTGTAAAGGATACAGATTTACTCATGTGATGCTCTTTTCTTTACCCACTGGATATCTTTGTAGGGTGAAGATCCAGTTTGTGAGGTTTGGTTGGATTAAGCGTCAATACTCTGGTGATAAATATAGTCCCAGTGCTTTTAAACTAAATGGTTGTAGTGAATCAGAATGCAGCGCTGGTGCTCCATGATCACATTAGGTTGATTCACTTTGGTGCTTGTCGCTGGCTGACTCCTCCCACAGGCCTCCAGACTGTTCTTCTCTGACAATGTTAATTCCAGGTTGAAATCAAACAAATGTGTTTCTGCTGCTACTGAACACCTGAATTTCTCCTATGGGGGATCAATTAAGGATCCATCTACCTATCTACCTATCTATCTATCTATCTATTACATCAGCAACTTGATCAAACATCACTAGGCCTAAAACATTTTGCTGGACGATTAATTGTCTCAGAAATTATTGCGATAAGCAATAATATTGTCATTCTGAGATAATTTTCATCTAATACAATGATAATGATTCAGGTACACCTTTTCAAAGAGAAATAAACTTTTATTTTTAAAGACCACCGTCGGAAGTAGCGGGCGGGCTTTGATGCTAACGGAATTAAGCTAGCTGCTTTTTGTGTAAAGTTCTTCTCCAAGAAGGCAGTTCTGCAGCGTCTGTGTCCAGAGACCTTCCAGAGACTTTATATAACAGCAGTATGTGTTCACGGTGGTGCACCATACGTTTATTTTATTATTAAACGGTACTTCTGCATCGGCAAACGCGCTAGCTGCGCTAGTTTAGTCACTACTAGAGCCTGAATGAGAACAACTACTGTGTCCCCCATTGTCAATCCTGGTTTAATCCTGGTTTAGTCCTGGTTTAGGTCCTATTTTGGCTGTATTTTGTATTTTTGAGTATTTTCAGTCTGCTTGCTAGACCGCTAATGTTCCTGTGACCACTTTGCGGCTCTCTGACCCGAGAGAGAGAGGGAGAGAGAGAGACTAGGAAAACAAACAAGCACGCAAACGGAATTTATTGCGGCCAGAAAAATGATCAAGCTAATTTTAATTATCATGCAATCAATTGATTTATTGAATATCGAGACAGGCCTAAATATCACCTTTGCTACCACCAGAGATTTTTCTTTGTACCATTTGTCTGAGTGGAATATTACAGTGGCTCTTATTGTGTACTGTTAAGAAAATTAATTGTTAAAGCATGTTCTTATTGTTGAAATGAGAAATAAAATTATTTTGTTGTATTAGTTTCATGAATCCCCAGGGAGCAGCACAATGCAGTAATCGCAGCGGTATTTGGTATCGGCAACGGCAAGTTAAGGTACTCGTATCGGTGCATCCCTTGGAATTTGGTGTTTGGGCCTAAATTTGTGTGGACAAGGCTTTGGTGTTGCCACAATGCTAACATTTACAAACTACATTCCAATACTGACAAATGGACTGGATGTTCGATAGTTGATCCCAATTTTGAAACCACAGTAATAAGCTGTACATAATATTTTGTGGACACTGACCTGCCATTTTTAACATAATTAACAATAGAACATTGCTGTACATTATCCATAAAGTTTGATCAGTTCAGAGTTGTACAGCACTTTGGTAAACCTAGGTTGTTTTAAATGTGCTCTACTGTACAAATGAAGATTGATGAATGTCCTGTTGATGTCATTGTTTTCAGGAGAATTAGAATCAGGGTTGGTACATTCTGGAATGAGTAACTTATTTCAATACTAGTTTTATTATCAACTTACAATGTCTGATATTCTATGCTTTTGACAACACTTTATATACTATGTTTGTACTTGGTTATGTTCTTATTCTGGTGTTTTCCAGGTTTAAGTCCTTTTAAGTTTTAAAGTGCTTTTTTGAAATTCTAGTGCTAATGGTGCCATCTGTTCTTGAAAGTTGTTGTCTCCTGACCAGTGTCTCCTAAACAACAACGGTACAACAAAGTATTGTTTTTCTTATAAATCTTACAGGCTAACATAAAGTAGTTGACCGCAGTACTATAGCGACATCACTTACTGCCTGGATAAATCCTTGTTTGGCACTCACAAATGCACACATAGAGTAAAAGCATTAAGCGCTGTGGTTTGTAAACAGGTTATAATCTATATCAGGGCTATGGACGGTGTCCAAATGTAAGTCTGTGCTGCTAATCACAGTAATGGCCTGACAAAGTGGGTGTGTTAGCTCAACCAGCGTGAAAAGTGCTAGAAGGGACTGCATTATGATATTTTGGATGTACAATGCAGAGTATTATTAATGCTGCTCTTAGCATACATATTTGAAGCTGCCCACAGAAGGGAAGTGGAATTACAAAGGGGAATTTGCATAAGCAGGTCTGGAACTATGTGATAAAAAAGTTAGTTAAATGGCCACATTGTCATCCAAACAGAACACGATATTTTCTGCAAGGTTAGGGTTAGGGTAACTCATTCCTACATATAGAGACACATCCACATCTTAATTCGTTACTGTTACTTATTACTATGTACTTAAGTTTACAAGCACTGTTTTCTAACGCTACCATATAAAATGTTATTAGACAGTTGTTTCTGAGAGCTTTTCACAAGTCAATAGATTTAAATATGTTTTAATACAAAGATTTGTATTACTCTAGACAAAACCTAAAAATATAAAGATATATGTAGTACAATGTTTACCCAGACCTGATATATGTATTATTTGGTATAGGTTAAGATGGGCAGATAAAAGGTTATGTTGAGTTTTATGGGCAAAAGTAATGAGTCAGAATGAAACAGTCCACAGGAGCAATGAACCACATGTGTCTATAAAGTCCCTTCCATAATAGCTGTCATGTACATTAAATGTGGATTAATGCTCAAACGATGTGTATCTGGGAAGATATCAGATAAGGCACATACTAAAGAAAGATTTTAAACTGTGGTGATTTCTTCACATTTGTAATCTGAAAAAAAGAGAACTGATTCAGCAGAATCTCACTGAAAAATGCTATATCTACATTTTGTATTCTCATCTGTTGGGCTGGGGATCTATCAGAGCCTGCTGATACGATATACAACAATAGGATCCGTGTCTAGATGCAGGGGTATTTCTTCTCGATATGATTGGATGTAATTCTAAGCAATTTGTTATAAATTGTTTGTTATAATTGTCTTTGCCCTCTTACGTAGGTAATGTGTCGCCCCATGTTTTACGAAATTTTTCCATTGTACATTTGTGCTTGTTTGTGAGTATGACTTAGTTTCTGGACGTTATCTACATGAGTCCAAAGAGTTTAAAGAATTGATAATATTCTTGATAACAGTCAATATTGTTAGTATTTTACATGAGTTCAACAAGGTTTCAATTTTGGCTAGAGTCGCTGGTTGAAAGTATATCTTCAGCAGGAAAATGTTGCTTGCAGGAGTAATCTGTGTAATGGTGGCCAGGCCTGGGTAAGCCTATACGTTTTATATTTAGAGCGCAAGAGACAAAGTGGGTTTTATTTACTTTGTCTCGTCTCCGTTGTCGTCCTAATTCTCTAGTCCCATGCACTGAAGTCTTGGCTTTTTCTTTTGATCAAGTCAAACTCATCATTATTTATTTTGTGTGATTCCTGCCTGCAGCCATGCGCCGAGTGTAGACTTTGATCAATTATGGACTCTACACTAATGGGCACTGTCCCCTCATTTCTTTGTTGGACTCCCAGCATGCACTTCTGCTCCACATTTTGCTTGCTTGGCTTCTTCTATTGTTGCTTGTAAACTATGTTTGAAATAGGCTTTTAATTCTGTAATAGATTAGGTAGCTGTGTAATTGGCTAAATATATCTAGATCAGCCATTCCCAAACTCAGTAACACCGAGGCCCCCTTAAAAATCTGTCGGGTCTGCGTGGCCCCCCAAAATAATAACCAAGAAGACAACATTAAGAATAGGCTCTTCTGGTTATTTTATTTTGGGGAAATAGCCTCTGCTACAAACATTGTAATACAAAAATGATTACAGTGGATTATTCAAGTCAAATAATGAACACAAATATTTTAATATTACAAACAAAACATTATAAATTTAACATTAAATAATTATATTATTTTTTTAGGGCGACAGTAGCTCAGTTGGTAGAGCAGAGCATTGGCCTTAAGGCCAGAAGGTCGTGGGTTCAATTCCAACCTCTGCACCTTCTCCACCGACTCCCACTGATGACTGCTGTCGTTGTGTCCTTGGGCAAGACACTTAACCCCACTTTGCCCAAAGCCCCCACTGAAAGATCAAGGCTATGCTCACAGTCAGAGAGCAGCCGTCCTCCTGTGGACTCACCACCTGCAGAGGGTCAGTGAGGGGCTGGTGCTATGAGACTTGGGTGGCATCTCTGACTGCCACCCCCCTGACCCAGAAATGGATTAAAGGGTAGAAAATGGATGGATGGATGGATGGATGGATGGATTATTGTTTTATTTTTTTTATGACCTCCCGCGGCCCCCCTGCAGTACCCTCGCGGCCCACCAGGGGGCCGCGGACCCCACTTTGGGAGACACTGATCTAGATAATAGACTAGAGTTGTGCTTGCAATTAGTGACATTGTCTTATTTTCAATGGCATTTCAAGTACTATACGATATTATATGTGCATGGTGTAGGGTGATCAGATTTTCTAACCTCTAATTAAGACAAGAATTATGTAACCATTTAACATTGTATTGTGCATTAGGCTAAGTGATAGTGCAACAATCATTTATAAAATATAAAGTTTCTTGTAGCTAAGCAAATTTTTATGAAAAACAAAGATTGGGTCCACAAAACATTCTGAAAACAATTTTGGCCTTGTTATTTCACTATTTATTGCATTTTAGATCAAATTGAGACTGTTTACTGCTTACTGGTGTTCGAGCGCAACCACTTGTGCTTGAACACCAGTAAGACCAAGGAGTTGGTTACTCGACTTCAGGAGAAAACCACTTTCCCACATGCTGCTGAACATCCAGGGGGAGGACATTGAGCTGGTGGACAGCTTCAAGTACCTGGCTGTTCACATTAACAATAAACTGGACTGGTCCCATAATACGCCCTGTACAAGAAGGGCCAAAGTCGCCTCTTCCTTCTGAGGAGGCTGAGGTCCTTCGGAGTGAGCAGGCCTCTGCTCAGGACTTTTTATGACTCTGTGGTAGCCTCTGCCATTTACTACGCTGCCGTGTGCTGGGCCCCGGGCAGCACAGAGCGGGACAGAAACAGACTGAACAAGCTGGTCAGAAGGGCCAGCTCCACTCTGGGCCTCTCCCTGGACTCTGTGGAGGAGGTGAGGGACAGGAGGGTGCTAGTCAAAGTCACCTCCATCATGAACAATACCTCCCACTGCACAGGACTGTAGAGGAGCTGAGGAGCTCCTTCAGTGGAAGACTGAGGCACCCTCAGTGCAAGAAGGAGCACTACCCCTTGTAAATTTCTCATGTGTGAGATCAATAAAGTCTATCGTATCTTATCTTTACATTATGTTGCAATATGAAATGATTTGTCGGTATGCCTTGAACCCTGTCCACTCCCTGCTCCAATCTGTGCCTCTGAGCTCTGTCTCTGAGAGCCACCTTCATCTCCTTCATGCAGTATAAATGGATAATTCTTCATTAAACAATTTCCATGAGTGAATTAGTGAATTTGACATTCAATCACTGCCTTAAAAAAACCGTTAAAATCACTTTAAAGTCCTGTCAATATGAACCTGAGATAGAGTTCACAGTGTCCCCAGCCTGAGTTAGTTCACACATAGAGAACGTTCAATATGTTCAAGTCACCTCCTGTTTCTGTTCGGGAGCCTGAATTTAAAAGGATTTTTGAGAAATGTGAGAAAAGGCAAAGACTGTTGCTTTAGGCCATTGCAAAGGCAGTACAATATAGTATAAAATATATTGATAAATACAGACTAAAACATTAAAACTGACTTATTTTTATTTTGTTTTGTAGAAAAATACATGCAATTAATTCATCTTACAATTTAAACCCTTGAAAGCTGCTTCTCTAAATGCCAGAGTCGGTTTTCAGACCAACAACGAACAAACAACGGACACTTGTTATTGTGCAGGTATTCAATATAAAAGGTGACAGAGGGTTGAATTACTGCTGCTGGGGTTATTCTCCGCTCAACAAGAGAACAAACATGTGGATTGGATTGTGGCGGCTGTGTGGTCGTGTCAGGTGTGACTGCAGTAATATCAAATGGCTCCACGGTCAGATGGGGGGCCCCAATTTTGTCCAAGGTCCGTTTGAGGTCAAGCTTAGTCCTGCTCAGTCAACCTCTGTCCACACCAAGCATCACAGTAGTTACAGCTGAAATACTTCTTCTTTAGTTCAGGTCCACAGTTCAGGTTTAAACACCATTCTTTTTTTTCTTGGCATTGGCTGGTAAAAATATACTCTATGGTTTTTCTTGTATTTTTTTATGCATTCCTTTTAATACAATACAAGTACAAAATATGAACAATATTATACTATCGATTTTTTTTGTTTTTTTCTTTTATCACATGTTTCCAGTGTTTTTTCAATGCTGATCCTAAAGAGCACCTCTATAGGTCAGGGGGTTAGACAAGTGTTTTGCAGATTATTTTTATAACGTAACAAGAAACGACGGACCACTGTTTCCATTAGGCCAAATTGTCGATCATACATAATGTATTATGATAGTATAGTGCATTACGTGTCTGCTCTCGTGGTGATTGTTCTAACGAACTCACTATATTTTATATTGATATTATTTTAGAGTAATGTCACTAAACAGCTTCTGTAATCTGTTTTTTTTTTTCCATTGCCGAGTTCTGAGGCTTGCTCTTGTTCTGTACATTCACAAAACTGAGACCACTGTGCATGCATTCGTAATGTTTTCCATTTCAACCTCTCAGTATTGTGCTATTATATCAGCTACAGAGAGGGAGTGTTTGGCATCTGAAGGTTTGACAAAGGAGTGAGTTTCATGGCTCACCGCCTTCACAAAATCATCCTTTGCTCTTCATTTCCCCTAGCGTTTCTCCTCAGCTTTTGGATCAGATATGTGCAGCTTAGAAGGGGATTTGAGGTGAAAGAGCCGACATTGATGGGGATGACTTTTGGATCAAATTAGCTCTATATTTTTTTTTTAGAAAGAGCCTCACACTAAATCAGCCATAAAAAGATCAGAAACTTTTTGAGTTTTTGTAGAAGTCCAAAGTCTTGATGAACAAAGAGATCACTGAAGCACGGTTTTAGAGAAATCACAAGTATTATTCCTCTTCCATCTTTAGACGTAAATTTACTCTCTGGCTTTTAATATTGCGTGAGTTGTGTGGTCCTCTGTTTTATCTGTTTTGTTTAATTATTTTTATTCTTACTTTTCAATTGGATAACTGGTATTTTATTTTATTTTTTATTGTTTACATACTTGTTTTACTTATTCTATTTGTGATACATATAATGCTGGCAAACCTGTATATTTATTTTTCATTTTTGTTTTTTGTCTGTGCAGCACTTTTCTCACTTTTTTCTCTGGGGAAACTTGTTTGGATTGGATAAAATAAGTATTCTAACATGGTTCATTTGGTTTCTTGCAGAGATTTCGGGAAACTCAGAAGATATACCGATGGTGCGCTGGAGGCAGCAGTGGTTGGAGAATGGCACGCTGCTGTTTCACATACATCACCAGGATGGCAGTGTGAGCCTGCCGGAACCAACCGAAGACCCTGCCAACAATTCTGCCAAAGAGGAGATCCGAATCCTGCACATTTCTGTCATGGTAACTAAAGTCTAGAAAAAAAGTGCATTCCATGAATTACATGGAGCTGTACTTATTCATTCCTTCTATTTGTGTTTTTATTAGAAATGTGGTTTCCAACATTATGCATGCAAAGCCCAACCAAAAAAAAAGGATTATTAATTCAATGTCTGAAGATTACATCCCAATAATTCTTGTAAATAACAGTTGTGAATTCTTCTTGGACATCACATGCTAAAGTTTACGCAAAACTGGAGAGTCTACAGGTGAATCTGGGAACAAATAGAATATCATTCCACCTGTATGTTTTGGACTTAAAGCTGAGCTGCCGAACATAACTTTTTTCGTCATAACAAGATATTCTGTTTGTCCCAGCAGAAAGAATATCATAAAAGTAAAACATTTTGAGCAAACGAGGCTGCAACATGAGCCTTGTGAGTCACTATTTTGGGGTGATTGTCTGAGCAAGAGCGGTTCTCTCTTTTTAACTTTTATGTCTGAAAAAGTTGACCCAAAGATGTCACAAAAAGTACACACTAGAGATAGAACCAAACTGAGAGCTAAAAAATATTTTGGATTATATCACAAAGTTCAGTTTTTGTGGTTTCAAGAGTTAGTTGCCTTGGCTTTCCAGTACTCATTTATTGCAACCGTGGAAAGGTAGAGCCAGCTGAGGCCATGTCCAGCTATATACGTGTTATTTTTTAGCATTACTCAGGCACCTTTTTGCCTTTTTCTCTATTTCTACAAATAGGAGACAAAAGCAATTACTTAAGAGTGTTTGTGTTTGGAGCACACATTCACACAGCTCCAGATCTGGTTGCTGGATGTAGATTTTGCATCCCTGCACTGTATCAAACCTTATCAGCTATGTCGGCAGGAGTATAGGAAATGAATCCTTAGATCTGGCTGCTTCCCTCTCTTGCCCGAGGAAATGTATATTTATTAGATCTTAGATATGCCACACCTTCCACCAATGCCCTTTTTCCCCAGCCCAAAGACATTACAATCTGTGTGTGATGGATGATGTGTATGTTCAGACATTGAGAGCACATTATGGCTGCATATACGAATGATTAGTCAGCTCTGGTAGACTCTTTTGTGCCAGAAGCTACATCTGCTGAGTGGAAGCACTGACACACTCTGAATGTCAACCACCTTCGGCCCCTGAATAATGACAAATAACTGACCTTGAATACCCTCCACCTCATTTGCATGTTAAAAAAGCATCCAGTGGTTTTAATATGGACTACATTTAAACCACAAATGAGCAGGTCAACACACGCGCTCTGCCCTTTAACTGTATCGTTTTCACTTGTTCAAGACTGGTGGTCATTGGAGCACGATCCAAGTGAATAGTTTAGTAGTTCGTGGTAGTTCATTCTGATTTATTTTTTATTTTTTACTTTTCACTGTCTAACAACTTGAAATGTAGTTGTATTAGTAGAATCCTGGATGTGAGGAGTTGTTTGAACCTTTTTTAAACTTACATCTGTTGTTTATTCAATTTATTTATATAAACTTCATGTAAGCCTGCATGTCCCGCACAAGTTTTTGTCATGGTTCAGTGTAGACAGTATAGACAGCGTTGACAGTATAGACAGTATAGTATAGCATGTAGAGGAGAATACATAAACATGCGTGGGAACATAATTGGAATATTCAAAAGGTACGCAATCTATATACTGTATGTATTCACCCAGTGATACAAAAAGTCAGCTCAAATTGTTTACGTGTAACATTACTAGTAACTTCTAACTTTGCTCTTATTACTAACAAGTTTGTTTTTAAATCTTTGCATGGACAGTCCCCTGATTACATCTCGGACCTCATCCAAATTTACACTCCTGCGCGCGCCCTGAGGTCCGAGAGCCAGCTCCAGCTCGTGGTCCCTAACGCGAGACTTAAAACCCGGGGGGACAGAGCCTTCTCTGTGGTCGGCCCTAAGCTCTGGAACGCTCTTCCCCTCCATGTCCGGACGGCCCCCACAGTAGAGTGTTTTAAGTCTCGTCTTAAGACCCACTTTTACTCTTTGGCTTTTAACACTGTGTGAGTTGTGTGGTCCTCTGTGGTTTTATTTTTCTGTTTATGGTTTTAATCTGTTTTATATATTTTTATTCTTTTATACTTGGTGAAGCTAAGGATAAGTTGTTATTTATTTTATACTTTTTTGTGCAGCACTTTGGAAACGTAACTGTTGTTTAAATGTGCTATATAAATAAAGTGGATTGGATTGGATTGAAGTTCATCTGATCCCTTCTGCTGCTTGTAGGACTGTAGGAAGTTAATTGATTAACTAAATGAAACCACATTATTAAATTGCTTTCAACTATACATAGTTAACTTCTAAAATGGCTGCAAAAGGAAATTAAAATGTGTTTACAACATATTTTTTATCCATCAACCCTAAGTGTATCAAGCCATCTCTAAGAAGATCGTCCAACCTCTTTTCAAACCGTTTTTTTCAAATTGTACTGTATGAAATAAATACTTACTTCCTAAATGAATTGAAAAAAAATCAAATATACTCAGCCCTAGCTGCTTCCCAATTCACCTTCATGCTAGTAAAGGTTCATAGAGCCTTGTCAAAATGCTATATCCAACTCTTAATACTGCCAGCATTGATGTTAAGCGTTTTGCTTTGTCTGCTCTCTTTTCAACTGTGTCATTTTCTCCTGGATCCTCCCAGTATTTGACAAATGCATGACAAATTTACCGACTGGCAATCGATCAGGGTATGTTGCATCTGAATTGCATAGCCTCCAACAACAGGGCTTCATGATGCAGCTTGTAGAAGTGGGATTAGTCTGTTATTCAAAAAACCACAAATTACACAACACTAGTGAATATTTTTCAGTATATTTTTTTATTGATTTTCATGTTCATAAATTTTGTTTGAGCATACTAGTTTCATTCCTACATTCATCATTACATATAATAAACACCAATACAAAAATATATACATAAATAGACATACGCAATATTTAACTGCATTCACCATATGTCAATATGTTTACAAAATGTATTAACAAATTTGGTTCCAATTTATTAGCTTGAAAAGAAAAACATAGACTCCCAGCCCATGTTAAACTGGGTGGGAGTTTAACTATGTACTAAAGCGTGTATAGTACATAGCTGAGAAGTCATTCCAATAACAGAAGATTCCCATTTGCTTCCATTAAACTGGTCCAACCATGTCTGATCTGGAAGTTACTGTGTGGTAACAGTATAATGGATTATTGGTAATCTCCAAAATCCAAAAATACATTTATAAGACTCTTATGAGAATGAATGCAGAATAAACAATTGTAATCTGCATTTCACATCCCATCAACCCCAGCCCTAAGTCACTGAGCCAACACAGGCCCAGTGTGTGTTTTAGTTTTCTGTGGAGCAGGATTAGCATGCAGATATGAGCAGACCGTGACAACAGATGGAAGTGCTGTTGCCACTGTGCTGCCCTGGGCGCACTGCATCCTTCCCATCCGGCTGGAGATCCCGACCCATAAATTTGAGCCCGAACACGACTGTGGAGGCGACTTTACACTCTTTTGAACCCACAGACCACCTGAACTGACATGCTCCATTTGTATCCTGTTAAATGCTTGAAAGAAGAATCGGTTCATGATTCAGTTAATAACATACAGCAGAAGTCTAGTATGGTCGACATAATGACTATCAAATATTAACGATTAACGACTAAAACTAGTCTTGGGAAAGTATTGATACTGAATAAAATGTGAAATTCTTTGAGAAATGTCAGTCTAAATCTGTAGGAGAACAAAAACATAGATCTATAATGCATATTCAAATTGGCAGCCAATTGTTCTAAAAAATTCTTCAAATTATCACTGTGGTTTCGAAAATGGGATCAAGTCTATGTGTTATCAAGATCATGTTTTTTTTTGGATGGGGAAATATGTACAATCTATATACAATATACAGTATTTTATTTTGTACATTAACTAAAAACCAAATCACTTAGTTCTGTGTGTTCCACGATTCTTGCAAAGTTATAACGGTAAAATAGCTTTTTTTTGGCTTCTTCATTTGCCAAGAGAAATTAGAACAATTTCCTCCTTTGTTGTCAAAGTAATTCATGTTTTACATATGTTTTCTGTATTCCAGGTGAGCCTGCCAGCTACCTGCCTCGGTTGGCAGTCTGGCAGCTGCCCACCACAGAACAGTTTAGAATGGATGGACTGAGACTCCTGCATTTTTCGGCTTGAAGTGCAGCCAATTGCATTGAGGGCTTAAGCCTTGGGGGGAGCCAGACTCACTGAAGTGCACATGGGTTCTGAGCCAGGGAAGCGGATTTCTTTCAACACTAGTCTGAATTCAATCTAACATTTGAAACAACTTCTGCACTTTGATGTGTAGAAGTTGTGATTGTGTGGGCTTTATGGCACTGTTTTGGCCACAGTCAGCAGGGAGTTGGAGGTATCCCGTCAGTGTTCAAAGCCACTCTCGCTGCCTCAGATCCAACAAGGTGACCAGTGTGTCCTTCACCGGGCACAACAGTTCATCCATAAAAGATGAGTCACCTTGTGTCCGCTGCTCTGACACCAGGTGAGACAGTGGCACTTCAAACAGCCTCCAACCAGTGAGGCCTAGAGTGCTGGAGCTGCAAAACAACATGCTACATTCACATTTACGATTCCATTTCCCTCTTATTGATAGGCAGTTTAGCTCTAGAGAATAGCCTTTTAATTTCCGCATTTTAATCATCTGCAGTTTCACCAGCAGGCCTCGATGGATCAATTCAATCGTCAAAGAGAAGAAAGTCAATTATATTTGATTGTAAGTTTAACGATATGGGCCTATTGGTTGTATCCCTCGAGCTCATAATTGAGGTTTGTTCGTTTCCTCAGAGGCTATAATGGCACTTTATAATTTGTGCAAGCATATAGTGAAACCATACACAAAAGAATAGAAAATAAAGTAAACAATTAAATGTTGGTGTGACCCACCGGAGTTGAAGACTGCAGTTCTGGACCAGACTGGGTTAGGTTCAGACTCTCTGACTATACCTATTCAAGCCAAAAGGTGCAGAACAGTCTTACACTTGGAGGAGATAGATAACGCCATGGGTAACACCTGAAGCAGTTGGGACAAATAATCAATAGGATTGGGACAGGACTGGAAAAAAACAGGTTCCATAGCGTGATAAATGAAGCCTACGGTCCCTGTTCCACTGCATGCGTACACCGACTATAGCCCTGTTTCCACCAACTTGACCCTACTCTACTCAACTCGGCTCTACTCTACCCCGATTTGGAGTGTTTCCACTGGCTGTGTTTACCTGGTGACAGGTACCTGCTTGGCCCTGGTTGCATCCAGGAAAAGCTGGCAGTAGAGTTGTGTAGAGCCAAGTAGGGCCGGTGGAAACCACCAGTATTTATTCATATTATCTATGGATGCATTTTCTGTATGAAAATCACTTGATTGTTATATTGCACGAAGTAGCTGTCATCCTTGAAATATAATTTTAAGAAAAAATGCCCCCAGACAACAGATTGAATCTGTTTTTTTCCCATAAATCATCACAACCTCACACCTTTATTACAAGGATGATATGGACACACGCCTGAGCACGTTGCATATTGACATTCAGGTGGTGACCCTCCTAAAACCAGTCTTGATAGCATTGATCGTAGAATCCTTCAATCAATGCAGCTTGGAGCTCTTGTAAAGGCGTGGGCCGTGCAGTCTCTGGGCACCGCGCACTGCCATGTATTTGAAAGGCGAGACCAAACAATGCAACACTTCCCTGTAGACTCTGAGGAGGGCATGTGGCCACATCGTCTGGCCTTTTTGTAGTCCTTGTGAGTCTCTGATGCAAAACAAACAGAGCTGCTGCTAGAATGGAGCCAAAACCAAACAAAATAATCACATTTTAACCAGGCAAAAGCTGGGTTGATGTAATGTTTTAAACAGATAGTAGCAGACATGTGTCACCCTGGACCAAAGAGCCACAAAATAACTGGGTGCAAATAATATTTCAAAAGAGACATAGTGCTTTTGTTGGAGTTTACTTGGATCATTTGGGACATTTTCAAATTTGAAATTGCTCTAAACTTTTGTATTAATAGAAATTGGTGAACTCCACACCATTCCTCATGTAGGATATATATTTCAATGTATGTCCAAATGCCTGCCTGTATGCGCTGTTGTACAAAAATATATAGGTATTAGAAAAAAAAGGATATTCAATGAACAAAGTAAAACTCTCAGTGCACTAAAAATAATAATAATAACATAACAAGAGCAATGGCAATCTGAAAGGAAGAGAATACCAATTACCCAAGCATGCATTTTACTTTGTCATTTTGGTTTATTTAATCTTTATTATGGTGTAAAATATGCCTTTTTCTGAATTATGTTTTGAGCATCTCAGTTTCACTCCGTGCCAACACATATTATACCTGAACAAGTGTCAAAATGAGTTTTGGGTTTGTGCAGATGAGACTTTGCAAATTAAAAATGCTGCTCCAATGAAACTGTTGTGCCAAATATATCCAGGGTTTGAACATGTTCCAAAGATTGTGCTCATACAGACTTCTACCAGCTTTGAACATGGGGAACGTTTTTTCTTTCATCAAATTCATCACATACATTTTTTTTTTTATTCTTCAGAAATATTGTGTTATGGTCCAATCTTAGTTGTTTTACAGTGGTTATCTTCAGTCATTAGATCTCTTTCTTCAGATAAGTTACATAGTGCTCTTTAAACTGTTAAAGTCATGATGATATTATTGTTTGACCCTTTTGAAAATACTGAGCTTGCAAAGTTTCTGCACAAACATTTGCAAGCTTATTACATTAATATTAAACACTTTATCCGTTGTGTCAGAACTGGTTCTGTGTTTAGTTTGATTTTTGCAGTATGCACACTGCACCAACCGGCCCTACAGTTTGCAGTCAGCAGAAATATATGGGAGAGCTTTTGCTACAGGCACGATTATTTCTTTCCCTTTGGAAGTAACCTTCAATGTTTTGGTGCAAAGGGCCCTAGCAGATGGGGGAGGGACCTCAGGGTTCAGGCTTTGTGTGAGGACAGTGCTCTGTTAACTGCTTTATTCATTGCAGAAGGGACACTTCATCTCGTCCTGTCAGGAGTTTAACCCCACAGGACCTTAACGGCAGAATGGCCAATAGCCCGGTCATCTGGCGCGCATGCATGTGCCAATGCTAATACTTCACATGTCGAGCTGTTCCGTGTGGGACAAAGGAGTCCAGCAGCTCAGCCTTGACTTTGGATGTTCACACATAAAGCCTCTGTGCACCAGGCTGAGAGGAGACTCAGTGTAGCCATTAAACTCATACATGCGTTTTCTGGATTGCCACATCAATGTCAATAGATATCATATTTTACCTTACTATTGTTTAATGATAATTACCAAACTGGATAATGTTCTAAATATAACCAAGGCAACTCAAAGTACAACAATGTTACAGTCATAAACAGATACAACTATTTCAATCTGGTGAAACTCAGGAAAAGATTGCATTAGAATATTTATTATCAAGATGCATGAATAAACTAGCCTGGCTCTGCCAGACCCATGTAGTTCCACCATGCTCCACCAGAGGTGTTTGGCTGAACCACATTGGTCTGGGATCGAGCGTATACCAAACTCCTTCAGCAGATCAGAAAATAATCGACCAATCAGGATCGCCGGTGTTATGTCGGGTTTGCTCTGCCTTCTCGTGCGTGTCTCATGCAGCAGCAAAAGGAATCCAAGATGGCTGGCCGCAAATCTTTTTAAACGTTTAAATACGAACAAATTAAGATATGGATGTCACTTTTAATGCAATTTGAGGCGAGATGTTGATGGTTCTATGTTGATATATGTGTGTTTTAAGAGTCAAATTTCCGTGTAAAGTTTGGTTTAAGCATTGGGTGTTCCTGTTACAACACTATGCAGCGGGGTTGCCAGGTTGGGTGGTTTCCCGCATACTTTTTCCAAGAGACTTGTAAGTAATAAATAAACTGAAAGACAATAAACAGAATCATGATAGCCCAAGTTGATTACATAAAGTTTTTTGCCCAAAAATAATTCTGAGTGTTTTTTTTTTTTTGGGCATTCTCGCGGATTTTGGGCTGGAAAATCTTGCCAGCATTTGGCAACCTATGGGAGTCGTGTGCTTTGATGTGAGTGGTTGAAAGCAGACGTCATTCAAAAAAACGGACAAGTGGTTTATCCAATCACATACAAGGATTTGAAATACAACTCCTATCAAGGAGTCCTACACATATGTGGTTCAGCCAAACACCTCTGGTGGAGCATGGTGGAACTACATGGGTCTGGCAGAACCAGGATATGAATAAACACCAGCAGACATAGATTGAGTACTAATATATTTATTGCATTAGGACTGGCGATTAGACCCCGGCAGGGAATACTGCATTACGTATGCCCTCCGGGGCCTAGAACCTGGTAGCGAAGAAGCTGAGCTGATGACATGACATGATACTCCACTGATGAGGCGGTGATCGGAAGGAGGTGGGTTGCTGCTCGAGGCTCTGGTTAAATGCAGCTATGAAGTGATGATGAGCGCAGCTGAGGCTGATGATGTTGAGTTCAGGCACGAGTGTGCGGAGGGAGGAGTCCAGTGTGGATTTTGCGCCTAAGCTTCATAAATAAGCACTCAAAGAGTGTGGATACATTTTTCAATTGTATGAGCAGCTAAACAGACCTTTTTGAACATTGTAGAAACCTGTTTTACATTTTAGGAACTATTTCATATTTTAGTTGTGTGAAATTGTAGAGCGGGGTCACCAACCTTTTTTAAACTAAGAGCTACTTCTTGGGCACTGATTAATGCGAAGGGCTACCAGTTTGTTACACACTTACATCAATTGCCAGAAATAGCCAATTTGCTCAATTTACCTTTAACTCTGTTATTATTAATAATTAATGATATTTATCTTTGTGGAAACACTGATCATCTTATGGATTTCTCACAATAAATATATATAGAAACATATTTTTATATCTTCTCATTATTCAAATTGAAAATTTTTGAATGATCATTTCTAAGACAGTCTTGAGAAATCACAATATCCCATTTTAACTAGCTAGCCACTAACATTTTTTATCACATCATGAATTACTTTGCACCATGTTTGTACAAATAACTCATGTAAAATGCAAAAGTTAACTCTCAAATTTTTTTAATAAATCATGTCACACGTGATGGCGATCTCACAGGAGTTTAGAAACCAAAGCGGTCCCATTTACGCTGCTACTTTCTCCTCTTCAGAACAAAAACAATAGTGAAGCTGTTTGAGATCATTACATGTGTTTCTACTGTAGGTTTATGTGATAGTTCTAGACTCATCGTTTCAACTCATTTAACTGTGATGTTGTGAATATTGTTGTGCAATCTGAGTGCTCTTATTTCCTTCTTTCTCTGCTGTAATGTGCGCAACGATGACACTGACATTTCTCCACTGTGAGACTAATAAAGGTTTATCTTATCTTATCTTAAGACACAGTTCTTGTTGGAAACATAGTTATTATTAAATTGTATTCAGCACAAACAGAAAAACAATAAGTGGTAAATATCTGAGACAAACATGAATTTTTTACAAGTGCAGGAGGAATGCAACAGACGCGATAAGCTACGATTCAAACAGAGACAGGAACAGTGCAAAAGAAACGATACACAGTTTATATGTTAGATATATGTTATATATAAGTTATATAATGTTAGATATGCAAGAGAACTCCAGTCCACAGTCTCTGCGTATATCAGGCTCTGTCATGAGCCCAAACTGCTTTTCCTTCGGTTCTTTCGAAGCGCGACGTAGTCCGCTCCGAAGTGGCTCGTCCATGCTCCTGCAGCCGCTCCATGCTTCACAGAAAGTAATCACACACGGACCAATCACAGTAGAGCTTTTCTCACACACGGGCCAATCACAGTGGAGCTTGTCTGCGGCGGCACCCGCGTAATAAATGTTCGAGGGTGCGTGGCAAGCTACGTAAGGGTCTTGCGGTGATCCACGCGTTGCGCAAGTGACGTCACGTCACCACCTAAGCCCCGCGACTATACACTAGGTTTGAGTGCTTCTATTTGAGCTATTTTTAGAACAGGCCAGCGGGCGACTCATTTGGCCCTTACGGGCGACTTGGTGCCCGCGGGCACTGCGTTGGTGACCCTTGCTGTAGAGTATACTACTACATTCTCTAATCACTGAATCAGAATCAGAATCAGAATCAGAATCATTTTTATTGCCAACGTAAGTAACGGGAGGTCACAGACTTGGAAATTGCTTTGGCTCAGTGCAACAGTCAAAAAAAGATAATAAAAATAAGAATAAAAAACACTTCTAAAGAATAAATTTAAATTTAAAATAGAGTTACAGTTACTATTTACAATATACAAGTGCACATGGTGCACACAATGTAAGGTGACAGCAGTACAGTGAAGTAAAGTGACGTATGATGGGCAGTAAAGTGACTTTATAAAGGGCGGGGGGACAGGTTAAGAAGTGTTCAAGAGTCCAACAGCAGAGGGGAAGAAACTGTTCTTGTGGCGGGAGGTTCTAGTCCTGATGGGACCGCAGCCTCCTGCCTGAGGGGAGTGGTTGGAATAGTCCATGTGCAGGGTGAGAGGGGTCGGCTGTGATACGACCAGCCCGGCCTCGAGCTCGGGCGACGTACAGGTCCTGCAGCGATGGAAGGCTGCGGCCGATCACTTCCTCTGCAGAGCGCACAATGCGCTGTAGTCTCTGTTTGTCCCTGACTGTGGCTCCAGCGAACCACACGGTGATGGAGGAGGTGAGGATGGACTCGATGATGGCCGTGTAGAACTGCACCAACATCTGTGCAGGCAGCTTGGCTTTCCTGAGCTGCCACAGGAAGTACATCCTCTGCTGGGCCTTCTTGATGAGGGAGCTGATGGTCGGCTCCCACTTGAGGTCCTGGGTGATGGTGGTGCCCAGGAAACGGAAGGACTCCACAGAGGTGATGGGGGAGTCCATCACGGAGGGTGGGGGCGGGGGGACAGTGCTCTTCCTGAAGTCCACAATAATCTCCACTGTCTTCTGGGCGTTCAGCTCCAGGTTGTTACCACTGCACCAGGACACCAGCCGGTCCACTGTACTGAATGGATCAGTCAGTACCTTAGTTGGGGTCTATTGTCACATTCTAATGTTAAATTAGACCCCAACATTATATCATAAATAATCACATAAAAACAATCAGTTGTTTGCACAGATACACATACATGTTTTTAACCTGGATTTGAACATTGTCAGAGTAGAAGCCTGTCTCAAATCTGTCTCAGATGTGATCTGTATAAATCTGAAATGATGCCTCCAGAAGTTTGGTCCTGACTCTAGGCACCCGCATGAGGCCAGTCCGAGTTGGTTCATATGGTACGTGGCACTAACACTACTATATCTCTGCACCAAATCAATACATTTTTCAATAAGGCATTTTTATATGTCCAGCCCAGCATCCTGTTCCGGTTTTATTGTAATCTTTATCAAAGGTCTTTCCTGTTATAAAAGCCCTGATAGTGTAAGTGACAGATTGATCGCCGTGCTCTAAAACATGCCTGCTGTGATATCCTGATATTATCCATGTCTCCCTCTTTCATTCAGGACCTCAGCCCAGAGATTGTTCTCTCAAGCTACAGCGGTGCCATTAAACCATCATGGCCGCCCGTTAGTAAGTGGATTACGGAGCCGCAGCACTGGCACGCTCCCTTGTGTGGTTTGGTTTTATTGGCTTTATGATATGACACAGTCCACTTAGGCTGCACTTTGATTGGCCTAATGCCGGACATTAAACAGCTTTTCCATACGGCCTGTGTTATCTGCCTGAATGCACGGCTGCTAATGCACAGTGATGGCTTCGGATTACATTTGTCACCGGCTAATATTTGATGGAAAGACATTTAAAGTGTCTGGCATTTGACATTTCATGTTCAGACCGGAAGAAAAGAAAGAATAAGAGGGTTTCAAATATCTTTCCGATTTGTCATTAATTTATGAACTAGTATTGATTTTTGTGACATGTCGATGTCGAGATTTATATCTTGAAATAAATTGTCTAACAAAATAAAGTATTTCTATTGTTTTGCAATATAGAACGGTAATTCAAGTTAGCAGCTTAAAGGGCCAGTATGTTATATTTTCCTTTTCCCCCCAAATTTAAATTGTATTTCATTTTATTGGACTTTATTTAACCAGGGAAGATTTCAGAATCTCTTTTTCAGAGGAGTCCTGCCCCCAGAGAGATCTATTGTACATGTTTTTTAGTGGCAGGGGGAAACTGGAGCACCCAGAGGAAACTGATGAAAACACAGGGAGAACATGCAGACTCTACTCAGAAAGACTGGATGTGGAATTGAACCCAGGAGCCAGCCACCATTCTGAGTAGTTAGCACCAGAGCACACAAGTCTCTGACCCGCAAGTCCAAGTCAAGTCCAAGTCCCGAGCCCAGGAGTCTAAGTAAAGTCCAAGTCTCTGGACCCGCAAGTCCAAGTCCAGTCCAAGTCAAGTCCAAGTCCATGCCCTGGAGTCCAAGTCCATGCCCTGGAGTCCAAGTCAAGTCCTAGTCCAAGTCCCCGGACCCGCAAGTCCAAGTCAAGTCCAAGTCCCTGGACCCGCAAGTCCAAGTCTCATTTCCATACGCATTAAAATTATGGCCAATACCATTTAAAATGGACTAAAATATATGAATTAATTGTACTGCACTGCTACAAAAAACGTTTTTGCCGTGGGCGGCACGGTGGCTGAGTGGATAGCACTCTCGCCTCTCAGCAAGAAGGTCCTGGGTTCGAATCCCGGCCGGACCAGGGCCTTTCTGAGTGGAGTTTGCATGTTCTCCCCGTGTCTGCGTAGGTTTCCTCCGGGTACTCCGGTTTCCCCTACCACTAAAAATATGTACAATAGGTATGGCATGCGCCTCCTGTTCGGCGACCCCGCTCCCATCTCTGTGTGGAGTGAGAGGACAAGTGCTCAAAAAATAACAATTGTAAACCGCTTTGTGACTCTGGTCTGTGAAAGGCGGTATATAAATAAAGCTTACTTACTTACTTACTTACTTTTTATACGGTATGCAGAAGCACACACTGTAGAGGATGTGTGCAGTTTCAACAATTAAAATAAAGTGCAATAGTCTACGTTACAAGAGAGTAACATGTCACTACAGTGAGGGCACGGACCAAAACTATTGTTTGTTACAGGGATGAGAATGGGACATTTCAAAAAAGTCTGAAATACATAATGTCAGCCAATGGCTGTCATTAAATCTGTTTGTTTGTTCACAGCATTTTACTGTTGGCACAACCAACATGAGCTGTTAATGCGAGGGAAAATGTACGTACCCCAGCTTTAATTTTACGAGTTTAGGAGGAGACACGGGGGGGCATGGAAACGTCAGGAGGCTCAATCATCCAGCTCTGTGTATTGGAGAGGTTTATAAAGACACACAACAAGAAAAGAATGGTCCTATGTGTGCGTGTACGGTCCTGGGAACATTATGACCACAGGCTGCACGCTGCCGTTGACAGAGCGGCTCACAGCTCAGACACAACTGATGCACAAAGTGATGAGCCAACGTGTGCATTCCCGCACAGTCAAGACCCGCGATGGTGGTCAAAAAGCGCGCACAGCCGAGGAGCGTGCACAGCCAAAGAGAGCGCACCGCCATAGAGCGCGCACAGCCAGCGCCCACAGGAGAGCGCGCACAGCCTAAGAGCGCGCTCTCTTACCAGCCCCTGTGAAATGGTTGGATCTGGAGGGTCAGGACTCGCAAGTCCAAAAACAACGAGTCCGAGTCAAGTCCCAAGTCTTTAGGGGACGAGTCCGAGTCGAGTCGCAAGTCTCTAAAAATAGCGACTCGCGAGTCCCCATCTCTGGTTAGCACACTAGCTTGGTCAATACAAATCACATTTGAAACAGTCTAAAATGAGTCATTCGTAATAAAAAATACAATGAACATGATGTTCATAATATTTATGTTTACAATTTTAGAGAGGATTGTCCAATCAAAGACAAGAATGAGAATCTTATTTGGGTTCCCAGTTAGTTAGGTGAAATTTAGCTGGTTTTGTTCCTTTTTCCAAGGCAATTTTTTTATTTAAGCAGAAACAAAACAAAAAGTAGTCATGAGTTTTTACCATATCTAGCTAATCTCCAGCAGCTGGTATGCATCAGTACTTAGTGCTGAGGAGCTACATGTGTCACAGGCAAGAATATTACATATGTGGTTCCTTTAAGTAATGCCATTTGTTCAATATTACATTATTTAATACAATTAAGACTTAACTAGTACATTCTCAAACTGATTGTATGTGTGGGTGGCATTCTGTCAAGGTAATTAAACAGGAGAAAAAATATTACATTAAGGTGTATTTATCACTGCATTTCGAGTTAGTAGAAGAAGAAAAAGTTCTTTCTTGTCTTGTTGACTTTGAAACACCACTGTTCTGAACATAATGACTGTGCTGTCCCCAATGTGAATGTTGATTAACACAATAATTGGCCTTTATCATAGTTCTATTGCTTTATGCCCTTGACTATGCAGATGAAGCAAACAAGCTTTGCAAACACGCTTTTATTTTCTGTTAGTATAAATCAATAGGAGTCTATACAAAGCTTTCATTTCTATCCACTCAATTCAGAAAAAGGATTTTGTATGTAAATCAATGATTAAAATCCATTCTCATTTCATCTTCTTTGCTTATCAGCCCGTAACTCTGACTGAAAAATTGCACACAGACTCTTCTCTTCTGTTCTAAATTCTTGCGTTATCGCTGTGTAACAATTTGTTGCTATTATTATTTGTTTTTCTACGCTATCTTATTGGCTGCTTCACTGATAGGAGAAGGGGGACAGGGGTGAAATTGTGTTATTGTGAGTCGAAGTTCCTGGCTGGAGGCGGCTCATGACTTTTGTTCTAATTTTATTGAGGTATGCGTCGTTTCCTCATCAAGAATAGTTCATGCCGGGACATTGTGTTCTGATGCTTTTATTGTCAAATTGATTTGTTCAAAGCAGTTTCTGACATGAAACAAATTATCAACAGTTTTGGAATGTGTTTTTGAAAGAGGTCTGGCGATATGTTTTTTTCGGACTAACAATGATGTAAAAAATTAGCAAGGCAGATAACTGATGTAGAGCCAATATTAATTTGCAGTTTTAACATATTCTCACCAATTTGGAATAATACAAACTTTTCTATATATTTGCATATTTTTATAATTAAAAAAATTTAAACAGCTTCCAATGTTTAGATGTTATTGTATGTGACAGCAGAACACATATATATATTTCCCGCACAGAACTGGGAAAAAAAGCTTTTGTATACGCTGCTCCTTCTACATGGAATGTGTTGCAAAAAGACTGGAAATTATCTGACTTAACTTATTTCTTTGAATGCTTTTAGATCCAGATTGAGAGCACTTGAGACATCCTCATTGGAATGTAACTGTTTTTTATAATCCGTAGTTTTATGAAATTGTATGTGACTATTTTTATAATATGTATGTTACTATTTTATAATCTGTAATGTATGTAACTGTATGTAACTTTTGTCCAAGACTCCCTTGAAAAAGAGGTTCTTCATCTCAATGGGACTTTCCTGGTTAAATAAAGGTGAAAAAAATAAAATAAATTGGATTGAGCTCCCAGGTAACACAAACTAAACTATTCCCATCAGTAGGGATTCAGGAATACAGTTGGAATTTATAGCGCTTTGTTCCGCGGTAGCCTGCTTGTTTTTTACTATGAACACTTGCCGTTTTAATACTAGAACACATCATCTATGCTTAATTTTCTGCATGCTTGTAAGATGAAATAAGATAAGAGAACCTTTATTCATCCCAGTGGGAAAATTTGTAGTTTTAGTCTCTTCACAATGGCTACATATAAATGCAACTTTAAACTTGCTTCCATTGAGATGATATTGCTCTGCCCTGTTATGGAAGGCTGTTATTAGTAATATACCACCCAATCAAAATGAAATAAAAATAACAGAAAACATTTACATGTATACATAATCCAGTAAAATCTGAGTTTACCCTGCATTCTTCCGAAGTCTCACTGCATCAAAATCTCGCTTGTACAATAGCAGTGTTTGCTGATACTCAAGCAGACAAAGGCTGCCTGTCTTCTGTATCTCTCCACTGCTGCGCGTCTTCACCTCGCTGTCATATCAAGCCGCATGTAGTGAGATAGACTGTCAGATTCTCACCCCCTTTTGGTCTTTTTGTGTCCTAGTCGTCCTCCGGCTGCAAAAGTGCGCGACCCACATCTGTCTATCTATTCTGCAGCCTCAAGTGTTTGGACCTCCAACACCCAAACTGACACATGAAATAACAGCGGGATGAAGCAAATTAAAGTGGCTATTTGACCTAACCCAGTCAAGCTCAATCTAAATTGCACTGGATGAAACAAAATCAGTTGAGTTTGTGTTTACAGTCCAGTATAATTTTGAAATGATTGAAAGCTGGGAGCAGATGTTGTTATATTAATCATCAAAAAAATAATGCATCAGTTTTATAACACGCTTTTTTGAACAGTCAAAGATGCTCAATGTTATTCTTTCACCCCATACACGGTGGTGCAACCACTGTAGCCACAGCTGCCCTGGGGCACACTGACAGAAGCCCCTCCAACTACCACCAATTCAGTCTAGGCCTTGTGGGTGAATTGGCGCAGAATACAGCTGCAGCCGCACCATTGCGGCACCTGGTGTTCCCAGAGGTCTCCCATCACGGTATTAACCAGGGCCCGTCCTGCTTAGCTTCAGAGGTCTGGCAGGATCAAGCTTTCACATGCAGGTGGCGCCACAATATTACTCCAACAATTGCAAAAAAAGTATTGTCATCAATAGAAATTATTTTGCTATCAGGGCACAGCTTAAGCCTTGAAATGTGTTTTTTAAAGTTAATTACTACATTTTTACATTCGTTTCATCATGGTGCACTTCATCATTTTTTTCTGAATTATTACAGATTTAGTCGCAGCTAGTTCAAACCCCTGAACTGAAGCCGTGCAGACTTCATTAGAAGCAGAAATGTTTTCGAGTTGAAAAGCCGAAAGTTTTAATGGTCGACCCCTGAAGGTGAAATGATCGAGTCACATGAGAGCTGCATTTAAAACAGTGTGGGTGTTTTCAAATAAATATCTCAAAAAACATTTATTTTTTTATTTTTTTACAATAACACTTAACATTTCTGTAAATATACTGACTCATCTCAAATGAAAATCTTAAAACCCTAAAAATCCATGTAACTAGTTCATGGCTCTCAACACGTGTGGTTCTATCATCAGTTTCCACATGCTAACAAATTTAAGAGATTTTAAATAAGATGCCAAATTATTTTTTCTCTCAACTTCAGTTAGAGGTTGTCATAAAATATATATTTACTGTAACAACCTCAGCTAGCCTTTGATTGAATACAGTTTAATTCCTATAAAATGCTTTTCCTTTAATTAGACTGCCCAGAATGTTGCACCTAACGTATACATATTTAAGGTCTAATAAAGAATTCGAAGTTTGTCCATCTTCTTGAAATCTGCTTAGATGTGGATGACGACAACTCTAAGTCCTGAGATACTGGTTGAAGAGCCACTTTGACATTGTAAGAAAAGTGAAGTGTGTTGATAAATATGTAACAGATCAGACATTGCTCTTTTAAATAATTCAGAGAGTGGGTTTTGCTCCGGTGTCCTCAGGGCGGGATGATTGCTCTTCTGCTCTCCGTGCTGTGCCTGGTCCTCATCCTGTACACCAGGAGGCGCTGGTGCAAGCGTCGCCGTATTCCGCAGCCCCAGAAGAGCGCCAGTGCAGAAGCAGCGAATGAGATCCACTACATTCCGTCAGTCCTGATGGGGGGACAGGCCCGCGAGAGCCTCAGGAACTCCAGGGGACAGGGGCCCAACAGCGGCACCCTCAGCATCAGGGAGACCCCAATACTGGATGGATACAAGTAGGTTCAGTGCACACACAAAATTTTAATCTCGGACAGAGGTGGATCAACGTTTGGACGATTAAGTACAATTGAACTGAAATTACAATATTCAATTGGCTCAAAATGGCTTAGACAGCATTTACTGTATTTTGCTTGTAGAAAGTGACTAACAATAAGCAAAAAATCACTTGAATTTCGGGAAAAAATATATTTTGATTTGAGTATGCTTAAAAGATTTGTCAATGGAACAAGCAAGTACACAGCAAAAAGTGATGAAAAATTTGTCAAAAAAGTTGGCTAAATGTATCTTAATTTGAGCACATTTTGACTGCCTTAAAACAAGATTTACCAACGGTACAAGAAAACATATCTTATTTTAAAAAGATACAAGACATGCCTGCTTTTGAATGCAAAAATAAAGAAACTTTTCTTGAAATAAGACTAAATGGTTGTTTGGAAAAAAGACCTGTTTTAAGACAAAAACCACTTGATTGAAGCAATTATTACATTCTATTTTATATTGTTGGACAGAAGCCTCAACTTCACATTTTAAGTCCAATCCTTTTTTATAATTCATAAACTGAGTCAAGAATGTTGTGAGAAAAGATATACTTAATTTGTGTTTATATATAGAGTATCTAACATTGTTCACACTCAATATTTTATACGTGAAGGAAATGGTTGTACTATAGGTTAGAAGTCTTTTGTCTGAAATGTGCGGGAATTGTTCACGAGTTAGTTGCTTCATGAAGATGTATGTTTTATTAAAAGAGAAGAACTTGCGTCTATGTTTAAAAAGTCGATTGAAAATTGCATTGTAATCGAACTTTGTTAGAAATATTGCAATTCGATATTTTGCTGAAATTGTGCCCCTGGATGGTCCAGCAATTGCTGCTCTCACAAGAATGTCAGTAGACTATCCTGGTTGGATAAAAGTCATTTAGAACAATTACATTAATGTCATGAAAATATGTTTTGTATGAAATGTAAAATGTCTCTGTCTCTGACTAAAGTAATATAATGAAAATATAAATTGAATATGTTTAATAACTATTGGCTGACTGTGATAAATGCACCTACCATTTTAATGTCAGTCTTAATGTCCCTTGTACTGTACCTGACCCCTTTTTACACCACATATAATACAGTGAAATTCACTAACTGGACTTTTCTTCTGGTCTAGGTATGAGTATGACATCACTGACCTGAGGCACCACCTGCAGCGCGAGTGCATGAACGGTGGAGAGGAGTTCTCCAGTCAGGTCACCCGCACTTTGGACTCACTGCAGGGCTGCAACGACAAGAACAACATGGACCTCACACCTGGTAAGAGCTCATGTCCACAGGAGCAGCACTTAGCCTAGGGTGCGGTCACACTTGGTCCAGTTGATTTGAACTCTGTGCAGTGGGGTTTGGGAGTTTGGGACTACATCTGGATCACTATGCCTCATTTTTGGAGATTCGAAAGAACCAAACAAGTGTAGACTGGTCTATTGGTCACAAAAGTCAGATGATCTGGTTAGTCTGGTTTAACTGGGCCAAGGCTGGTTCACTTGGGGGGAAATGAGTGTTTTGCGGATCTGTTTCAAAAGATGTGAAATGACTTAAAGTGAAGGTCAGTTACTCTCCTCCATAAAATCTTATGGTGATGGTTGTTCCAAGTTGAGGGACTTTTTTTTTATTTTCTATATATGTTCATTTTGAAAAAAGGGTTACAGATGATACTACAGGGTCATACAGTCACACATATATAAGATGTAGACATCACCTTTAAGTGACTTGTTGACCAGTGGACATTTGTTTTGGTGGTTTTGCATCCTCAAATATTTTTTCTTTTTGTCCCCAAGTCAACCATAATTGTTCTAGACCATCAAGCCTGAATGTGATTTTCTGCAAGGACACAACATGATGTTTTCTTTGACATTCCTTGTTATCCAAACACACACCGGATTTGGTGTTAGCACTCAATCTGCTGCTCCCAAAGGACTTTACTCATCGACAGATCTGACGTATCTCCTGCTTCTCTCCATCCAATTGAATCGACTTTATTTACATAGCACATTTTACAAACACAGTTTATCAATCACTCAAGTTGTTTATTTCAGAACAGGAGCGACACAAATCCGACTCTGTACGTACATGTTTTGAAAAGTGCTGCACAATAAAAATAGCAAAACATTTAATCTATCCAGTTATAAATCATGAGTAGAAGAATGCTGATGGATATGTTTAATTATGTACATAATAGAGGAAATAGAAGTAATAAGATCCATGGAGGTAGTAAAGTTACGGGCTAACCGTCAATCAACAGTTCGATTTCAACAAAATTCTGATATCAATAAGTATTAAATGAATGTACTAATAGTAATGCAATCTCAAAAAAATAAATGACAATAATCACATTAACATGGATAATTACTGTGTTAAAGAGCTTTTTGTTTCATTTCCCTAACACTTTCTAGTCATAGCTGCAGCCTAAGTATATAATAATACATAAACCAAATACATAATTAAAGTGTTGGTGGAGTTTAGCGTTGTCCCGTTAGGATTGGGTTTGTGAAGCAAGTTGTTTTGAACTATGTGCTTCTCAGAATGGGAATGAGCGGCGGTTTCTTGTGCATTATTGTGAGATCTGTTATGATGACAGAGCACTCACTCTCAGCGCCTATAAAGCCTGACTGCCCCGCCTCACGGAGCAGTAATCCTGGGCATTATGCATTTAAGATAGAAGAGAGCTGTTAGCGCAATGGACCGGAAAAAATAGAGGATGCAAGCGGCTGGGCTATGCATAGAATATTCATATTCAAAAACACTGCAGAGGTCAGTCAGTAATTTGTATTAAACCAGCATTATGTCACTTGTGATTCCACCGACCTTTCTTACAGATGCAGAGTTCATTGTGCATGTGTTATGTAATTGTTTTTGCACAGTATATCTGGTCTTTTAAAGCTGGGGTACCTTTATTAAAATGCATGAATACATTTAGTTTGTCCCAACAGAAAGATTCTTAGCACATCAGACCACAAAAAGATTAGAAACTTCTATATTTTTCATACTGAGAGCTGATTGGCTGATTGAGGGATGGTACTAAATCGGATTTAAAGATGTGACAAAGGCCAAAAATAAATGAATGTGGAAACTAGTGATAGAACCGAACCACTTTAGAATGGGACTAGG
The DNA here is from genome assembly GCA_964034765.1 of Knipowitschia caucasica. Classification (NCBI taxonomy): domain Eukaryota; kingdom Metazoa; phylum Chordata; class Actinopteri; order Gobiiformes; family Gobiidae; genus Knipowitschia; species Knipowitschia caucasica. The sequence continues at coordinate 20,295,193 of OZ035836.1, read as the reverse complement.
AACTAGTCACATGAATTCTGTAACTTCCTGTAAACTTTAATCAAAAAGAGTTGAATAGGTTGTGTGTTAACAGTGTGAAGCATATACCTGAGCATAATCGTTAGAAAATGACATGAATACATATTAAAATACAGTGAATACAGTCAATAAAAGTCCATGTCCATCTGTAAAATGTAATAAAAAAACGAAAATTACATGAACAAATATATTTAAAAAAAATACAGACAAAATATCAGAGGTCCCAAAAAATAAGAATAGATGTATGCACATAAATCCACATACACACATTCCCTACACATTTTAGATTGAATAGAAATATGTTGGCGTATAGATATAGTGTAGTGATCTACTGTAAGCCGCACACTAGATGCATTTTCACACGGCAGGTTTACTGGCGGACAGGACTTGGCATCCGTGCTTCATATCCAGCTCTTGTGTACTTCCACTATCTCTGAATTGTTTTGCTGTCTGCAGTGAGCGACAACACAAAGCTGGCTCTGATGAATAAATACAAGGACAACATCATTGCCACGAGCCCAATCGACAGCAACCACCAACAGAACACACTCCTACCTCACAACACGTCCACCAGTCAGCGCAAGAGGCTGTCCAGCAATACCAGAGGTGAGCCATATCTGCAACAAACAAGAGGAGAAAGGCCACTCAAGTTCAGCCATGTTCTTTAATGTGATGAGCCAGGTATAATGAGGGCTGACATCACCATAGACTTTATATAGGAATGGACAGTGCAAACCTGTTTCCGTAATAAACCCTATTAGGGGAGTGCTCATGGATAAAATACTACTCCAATTGATTTGGTAAAGTCCTTTAGCTCTGTAACTGTTTGTGTTACGCTCCCAATTTTGGGTGTAAAAATCTGTGTTGGAATGCTTTGTATAATCCTGGGGTCTTTATTTTGAGCATGTCTCTCTGTAAATGTGAAAAATGACAAACAAGTCACGTCCCGCCCATCCCCATATTTGGACTCAGCTTGCAACAGTGTGAGCAGGGACAAACCAGAGCCATTCCTGATTGGCTCTTTGGTTGCTGGGTAGTTGCCACCCTCTCATTTGGCTCCAGATTCCTGCCCATGGAGCTCAATTTATCAGTTCATCCCACAGGTTAGTGCTATAGTGACTTGAGCAATCCTTTTCCACAGTCCATTGAAAAAAAAAAAACATAAAAAAGAAAAAATATAATTTCTATTATAGACAATAAATTATTGGTAAATTGTATCTCTAAGCGTTGATGAAGTACACTGCTTTCATTTCAGTTTTGCAGTCTCCAAATTTGTTATTGAGATTATATTAAATATATATATTATTAAATTTGTTTGAGATTATACCACTTTGAACAAAACTAGGTCAATATTTGGGAATTCCTAATGAGGTAATAGCAAATGCAATGTAGTGCAAAAAGTGAGACAGAGAGTAGTAACATGAGGCAATCAATTATGTATAAAAATGATAAAGGATTTCTCAACTTCTCTGCGTGAGAGTTGAGCTCCTCGTGCCCTTTCATTTTGCAGGTGCATTGATCAATGGTTTGAGGCACGCATTTTTTTTATTCTCAAGCATTTATCACACACGGTGGTATAACAGGCCAGAAATCACTGCAAGTCACTGAATGCCACCATAGACTAAAACGTTGACAACAGCGAATGCCCTTTGCAAACTCCCAAGGGCCAGGAAACATTTTCGACTCCTCAGACAGGGGTAATCAATAGCACGGCCATGCAGGAGAGGCTGTGCGCCATTTTTAGGGCAGTGAAGAGTAACGCATATATGAAAAGCAGTGGAGTTTTGTTTTAACATCAGGAAAAGATCAACTTAGGGTTGCCGGCATGTGCACAATGTTCTCCAATTATTCTAAACAAAAGAAAAGTACCTGTGACATTTTGAAATGCCATCTTATAAATTTACAGTTGAGAGATAAGTGGCCTTCTGTTTCATTTTCTCTGAAGATCATGAGAGTGTGTTGGTAAAAAGCCAGTCAATTTTGAGTGATGATGTTTATTGTTGTTGCTGAACTCATTATCACTGTCCAGTCATTGTCATTTCGCTCAATCATCTATAATTTAAGTTTAGATCCATTATGATTTTATTAGACATTGCCTTTTTAATGCATCAATGTGACTTCTATTACATTTGATGATGACGCCCGCTCCATTTTTGAAGCAATTACCATTATTCCAGCAAACACACACACACACATAATGGGGAGTCCTTTTGACAAGAGCTTATTTTTTTTTCGATATCTTCTCAAAGTAACTCAACAATATGTCTTCATTTTCTTTTCACTCACAAGCTTACAAGAGTCTTCAGAATGTTTCTTTCATTGTCACTGAAATTTAAGCATTCAAAATAGTTGCCGTGATTGGGCAAAGAGGCTTCTAATAATTATTTTTTAAAGTATCAAAAATCTGTGCCAGTAGTTTGCAGCAGGAGCCCCAAACTTTAAATTGGAGATTGGGATTATATAAGAGAAAAGTGTTAGAGATGAAAATGTAAAAGTTGGTTTGGGGAGACTTTCTAAGCGGACGAGAAATGAAAGTACAGTGTATGAGCTCTCGTGTTGGAATTCGTTATTAAGTAACTTTTGCATCACTGCTTCATCTCTTGCACCATGTCATCGCTGCAGTGGTGAATAATGTAGGGATCTAACCCTGTAGTGATTGCTCTTGTGTCTGTGTGTTATCCTTGGAGTAGTAGTAAAGAGAGATTTTTAAAAGTATAAAAAATAGTAATAATTCAAACAATGTTAAGCTGTTTGAAGGTGTTTCAATTGCAAAGTCTATTAAGGTGAATGCAGAGAGTGCCACTAGCGCTGTTACCATGCAAGAATCAGTGTCTGTTATAATTAGACATTTTAGAAATTGAGATTGTAATCCCTCAATTTATGCATTGTTGGTATTACAGCAGGTAATAAGATTGATCACCTTTCCCCAGTACTTGCGATATACTAAACCAATGTAACCACTATCAATGCTATATGTATATCCTTTACTCCCCAGACTGCAAGTTGCCAAATAATAATCTTTATACTCATGGGTATGATTCCATCCGCTTCTTCACAGTACAAAAACATTTCACTCATGGTCTGGTTTGAAGCCACGATTTCTTTGGATATGTCTCCAGTTGGCCATAATATTATCCCTACTTAAATCTGCTTTGCATCCATAAAACAGCGCATATTTAAGTGCGCCTGAGCATCTCTTTGTTCTGCTCCAGTTGGCGACTTGATAAACACCAATTTAGCAGCAATGAGAATTTTAAACAAGATTCAGGCTTAAAATAAATCTATTATATTCCAATGCAGCTTTGAGCTTTCAGATGTGCTTACCAGTGCACTTCCTCCAAGGGAAAATCTAGCTTACAGTCCTCCTGGAATATACGCCTTTATGTAAGAAGCGTGGCATCTCGGACCTAACACACAGTCAGGTACTGTTGTGCTTGAAAGTGTACACGTCCAGGCAGACATTTTGATTTGTTTTATATCAAAGATGGGTAAGTTTATGGGCAAGAGCTCTGGTGTGTGTCGTCTGGTGCACACTGGGGTAGTCTTGCACATTTTTTCCTATGTGGCTTTACTGCAAATGGCAAATAAATGAATCTGAATCTGAATCTATAGCACAGTTCTTACACAAGGCAACTCAGAACATTTAACAAGACAAGATAGAAACAATCACACAAGTCATTCAAATATAAATAATCACAGAACATTGAAAAGAGTGACGGTATTCTGTAAGCCTCATGTTGAGTATGTACAGGTAAACAAAACTGTTTTTAACCTGGATTTGAACATTGTCAGAGTAAAAGCTCGTCTCACATTTTCAGGAAGACTTTTCCAGATTTTGGCTTCATAAAATGTGTTTTTAAATCAAGTCCTGTGATAGAGTGACAACAAAGAAGCCATTTCAAATCAAAACAACATTTTTAGGATTAAGGATATTTCTGTTTCCCCGCTGTTTTTCAATTTGTTTTCAATTTGAGAAAATCAAACAGGCTTTACAAATTTTGCAGCACCACGAAGATAACAAATGCCCACAAATTATTATATCAGTGGTGGTCAAATTACTCTCAAATTAGCTTTGCAGGAATTATAACATTTACATTATTGTTTGTTTATTAGTTTTTGTGATGAGTCTGGACCTATTTTTTCATTTTAAAATATGCACAGCCATTGCTATTGTTGTCAAGTTTGATGTGTAAGGCAGTGTGTCTTTTTGCTGAAGAAGAAGTTAACTCTCCCAGTTCATATGTCTCAGCACATTTACTGGACCAGGGAGTTTCTTGTGAAGTTACTACAAAAATAAATGAAAGGACTTTGGTGTGGCAGGGTGCCGCTAGAGTCTCTGACAGCGGTTAGGATGATTAGTGCTGAGCCAGTGAGTACCCGTCTGTTAAAGTCATTACTGCAGGTGAACGATGCACGGTGTTATGAAGAAGAAACCCCACCAAATAATTTTCCCAGTGTAATAAACCTGGTGGCACCTGCTAATCTCCATAGAAAGGAGGCCGCAGACACGGTAGCTTGGTTTCCCTACTAATCTTCTTGTTTTATTTCTAGTCTATTTTGTCTGGCCTCAAAATATGTTCAGTCGAGTTCATCAGGGCTGAGCAAACCAATCAGGGAAGAGGGGGAAGTAACTATTTTTCTTGAATTGGGTCATAAGCAAAAAGACGTCCGTTCCTATGACAAACTACTTCAATGCTTTGACAAATCTTTTGCATATAGAGTACGTCCATCCTTTTTTTCTTCTACTTTATCCCTTACCATTGGCACCAGTCTGATACCTATACACACTTCCTCCATCTCATCCGGAGTACTCCTGAAAGGTTTCCAGGCCAGCTGAGAGAAAGTTCCCGGGTCTTCCCTGGGGTCTGCTCCCGGTGGAACATGCCTGGAACAACACCCCAGGGAGACATCCAGGAGGCATCTGAAACAGATTCCTGAGCCACCTGAACTGGAACCTATCAACTCTAGTCCGAGCTCCTCCAATGTGACTGCAGATCCATGTTGTTTATAACTGAAGAAACGGCCACTTAAATTCTTCTTCCCTTTTTAGGCCGACATCATTTTTGTTGTATAGTTTGCATCAGAATTGTAGAATAGGGAGATTCCAAACAGATTCCAAACCCACTTTCAGCTATGCTTCACAACAGAAAGGGATATTGGAATGTCCAAGCTACTTTTACGGGAGCAACATTCTTATGTGGTTCTCTCAGACTTTTTTGCCTTTTAACACATAATTATTCTGAGGAGAAAACAATATGCACTGATCAGCCTGTTAAACAGTATACGGCTTAATGCTACTGAAAAACAGAACTTTTTTTACCCAAAAACTGTTCCCAATCCTACGTATGAGGTTCCATCACCGCTTTATCAAAATACAGTGAATCCCTCCTGATTTTCTCTCTGTCCACTCCTGCAGGAGTACATTATTATTCCACAGCTATACTCTGCTCAGCCTGGGGGAAGATATCATATACCATCTATATGCAGTCTGATAGTTTTGAGAGTTGCATATAATATTGTTGTCTGAGAAGTGGCACCTGCTTTACATTGCTCACCTTATCATATATTGATTATGGAGATTATGTAGACTGTGCATTTTTAAACTTCATGGTTTCCTATAAAAAAAAGTTTGTTAGAAATGCAACTCTGCTTAAACTTTAGGACTAACTCACAAGAAAATAAACTTTTGGGTCTCAAGAAACCACGCACAATTATTATTTTATAATAAAGTTTTGTATCACATCACCTGGCCAGTGACCCCCCCTGGAGACTCGTCTGGGTGAGTGTTGGTATGTAGCCTGCAGCTGGCCTGTGGAGGACTGCTTTACCACTGATCTGCCCAGAGCTTTTCTGGGTGATGTTTTGGGCATTTTCAAGTTCATATTAAGATAACCACTTTATGAAGTTCAGAATTCCATGTGCTCTAGTATTTTATGAAATTGTGCGAAACATGTTAACAGCTTGAACAGCAAAATGTTTAATGTGTCAAGTATTTTGAGTCAGATAAACAAAAATAGTTTGAAACGTTTTTGAGAGCTTTATGTTAATTGAGTTGGCTGTGCATGTCTTTAATTTACATTGATGGAGGTGGAATGTTTTTGGTATGTACTGTAGGTGGCACCTGAATGCGATGTCTAAGAGACGATAAGATGAGATAAAGGATTACATATTAATAAATTACAGTGATGAATGAAATAACATTGAATTGAGAGATGAAGTAACCTAAGCAACGTTTTCTACATAACTCAATTCAATTGATAATGTCAATCAAGTGCAACTCTCATTCTCATTGAAAGTTATGTGGAAAAAGTCACTTCTTACTAAACTTTATAATTAGTTGTAGAGACAGCTAAAATCTGTCAAATGGACTGCATTGGGAGTTCTAGTTTTAATAAACAGCCTAAATGGCAAATGTATGTCGATCATAAGAGAATATGTGTATATTTAGCTTGTACCACTTGTCTCTGGCACTCAGCTGTTACTCTGTCACTCTGGCAGCATCAAAACCATAGACTGTATATTAACAGACGTAGTCACGCCTATCTCCGCCGTTCTAACTAATGGGCCAAAAATTGGGCTTTCATGGAGTGATTCAAAATGGCCGCGGGGGCTGGAAAATGTGAAAAAACGCATCTGCGTATGTGTCAGTCGGCACAAGCTCCATTCATTTAAACAAGTGACTTCAAAAATTCACAGCGAGTAAACTAGACTGGTCCAAAAATGTTTACTCCCCTCAGCATTGACACACATGTGGAACGGAGCTTTGGGCCAAGAGCCAACTTTTGGACCATCCTGTAAAGGTGTTTTCGAGAGGTAAGAAGATGCTATATGTTAGCATTGGCTAATTCTTATTCCGGGTCCACCCCCATCGGCCCGGGTTGGTATTGCAAGCATGTCAGCGCACGTCAATTTGGCCACAATTGAGCCGGGACCCGCCCCCACTGATCAAAACCTGAGTTTGACGGAACCTCTTCATAAGAATGAGTCAGTGGCTATTTCTATCTATATGGTGTCCAGTTGGCCATGGACAACTTGGCAACAGTAAGACCCAAAACGGAGATGCTCGACTCCATACTGCTTGTTTTTCTTTTAAACGTACTCTTTGGAAAATATATAAAGCCCTTCTGAAACGGCGGCCTGTCGTCAGAAATCACTACACTCTGAAAAGCTGTGCCAACGTATGCGCTCCCAGATTGTTGTTGCTGCCAATAATATTTACCCTGTGCATTCATATCTGCGTATTATTCCAGACGCAACAATATGAAACGCTGATGAAGCTGCTGTCATCACTGTCTCCTTCTCTGTGGGCTGGATCCGCTGAGTTGCCAGTTCTGCTCCCATCAGCCCATTGTTTCTCAGGGATCTCCTCCAGTTTAATCTCACTGTGAGCTGGTGGAGTCTTGTGTACAGTATCCTGCAGAGCCAGCAGAACAACACTGCTTTGTCCTTTTTAGTCGTTAAATAGATTGCCAACTAAAGTCACCACCAAAGTGCACATTTTATCCCAAATGTGCCAAGTGCCATTTGAACCAAGTGCAATTATAGCCCAGAGTTTATCTCATTTAATTTTATTTTATCTTAAATGTATTGTCTATCATCTTAAATAATAGACTTTGATGTGTGCAATCTGAGTGCTCTTATCACCTTCTTTCTCTGCTGTAATGTGCGCAACGATGACACCGAAATTTCTCCACTGTGAGACTAATAAAGGTTTATCTTATCTTATCTAAACAATTGGCATTATTGTAGTTTGGGGCAGCTTGAATGGGGGCAGGAGTCATGTACTTGCTTTTATATTACATTTTTACGTTTGAAGACAATTGGTGGCTAACTAAATACTTTTTTTTAGTTTTATGTTATACATTCATTTTGATCTGAATGACATTTTTTTTGCTTTTGTTGCATAACTTCATGTTGTTTGGCACAACACAACCTTGTTTCAGAACATATAGTTAACACATTGGACCAAGACATGCTTCTTTATATTAAAGGTAAAGAAGGTAAAGGTAAAGGTGCACTTTATTAATCCCCGTAGGGTAATTCATTATCTGCTTTTGACCCATTCTGATGCCACTAAGGCTTTCGTCTGAAGCAGTGGTCACCGTAGTGCAGTGCCCGGGAACCCATCTCCAGATGTGGATGCTCGGCTTGGTCAGGACTACCGGAGCTGGAGGATTTACCTTAGGCCTGGTACTCTCTTTTTCACTGAAAAAAGTGATCTAAAGAAGTGACAGATGCCAGATAGTGGTTGAAAAAATACAGTTTTGAGAGTTAAATGGAATTTATTACATTGTTTTTTTCTGGTTCAAAAGTTAGGTAGTGCAGCTTTCATCCCATTATCATGGCTTTGTTTGTGGATACTGATCTTCTGCAGGTGATCTTCAGGTGGTGAATCCACCTGCAGAAGATCAGCAAGGGACTGGTGCTATGAGCGTTGGGTCCCCCCCCCCGACCCAGTATCCAAACTGCTCACTAGATTTTCTTTTCTCATCTTTGAGACCAAATAATGTCCTTCCAGTTTGGGGTGGGCGATATGGCCTAAAATTCATATTGCGGTATAATTTGGTGTGTGATTTTCAATATAGGTCTAGCAGGTTCTTGCATAAAATATTTTGAGTTTGAAAATCAGGTGTGAGGCAAATTAAAAGATAGTTACTGTAACATACATCATTTATGCATGTTACAGTAAAGACCATTTACTGTAAAAGCAATTTAAAAAAAGAAAAACATATGTACTTATTTAAAATATAAAAAACTCACAAATGTTGAAATCAAAATCTGTAGCAGTTAGACATGGTCATTATTTAAAGTGCCTGAGACTTTTGTGCGTGTACATAGCATCAATAAAAGCTAATGTTCGTTTACAAAGCTGGTCTTGACATTTTTGACGCTCCCTAAGCGCTTTTCTTGGCACTTGCAGCAATGGATTTCTCTGCATTAAAACAGCGCGTTGGATTTGAACAATCTATGTAAATGTGATCATTTTGGCACAATTTCCTTTGTTCAACAAAGTAGCTTTTGTGAGCTATTGACCGCGGGAGTTTAAATCTGACGCTAACTTTACCACACTTCTGCTGTGATGATACTGTGGGCACCAGCATTAGCCCATTGTGAAAAAACTACTCACATTTGAACAACATAATCTCTTTAATACATGTTGTCAGCCGCTGGTTCAAAACTACAGGTTATCTGGACATCAGCACAGACAGACAAAGGAATGGGCAAAAGAGCTCTGGTCTTATACCAGACTAACCAAAACCAGATGTTTTCGGCTTCCTACTTATCAAAACTAGTCTTTCACTCATGACTGGGGGGATGGGAGAATGCTGCATCCCACCACACACGTAGGTTAACCCAAAGCTGTCTAAACTTTGAATAAATTCATTCACTTTGATGAAAATCCAACAACTCTACTATCACGATGTGATCAAAGGTAGACGCTTAAACTGTGATTACTGTGTGTGTATTTACCTCTGCTGGGGCCGCTGTGACAACAATACAGAGACAGAAACACGGTGTGAATGCCGTGCTGTTGTTCGCTGTTTCCAGTGGTGTCTGCTAGGCTAATGTGCTAGGCTAATGCTGCTGAGTGCCGGTTGTTTTGGTGCTTTCTGCTGGCGTCAGAGCCTGCGCAATTTGATGACATAATGACCTATCGCAATATGACGGTATAACAAAAATCTCTATCGTTGGTAGGGATGTAAATCGGCGACCGGTTAACCGGTGGTTGACCGTCACAGCGTTAACCGGTCAAAGCTGTCGGTTAAAAAAGAGAAAAAGGGGAGAGGGGAGGTCTCTTAATAACGCTATTTTAAGCCCTATTTGCATGGGGTGACGAGCGGGTCTGTATCTAGCTGTATGCGCCCATGTATTATAAACTCCGGGACGACTCTCACGCCGCACGAGCCACATATGCACACACGCACGCGCGCGCACACACACACACACACTTTCCCCCTCTCCATACGTAACATCCACACGCATCATCTCTCCCCTCTTTTACCGTCAAAGTTGCACACTGGCGCGGGTCAGAACTACATTGGAGCTTACATTTACACACACACACATATACATACACACACACATACACACACACATACCGGTCTGTCGCGCTCCTCTGTGTCACGGAGCCCAAAGGATTCGCGCAAATACGCGGCTCCTTTTGGGAGTCGCGTATTTCCCCTACATGTTTTGCTGTAGGGGAAACATGTTTGTGTTTATGGTCCTCGGGATCAGCCCCACACACATCACTTGTATTTAAACTTTTGTGAAGACCTGTGAGACGCGGGTCGTCACTCGCTGCTCTGACCATGTGAACGAGCCGTCGTTTGCTGCTAGAAAGTTTTGGTATTAACCCGCAGCACAGCAGAATGGGAAGATTAAAAAAGGAGTTCTCTGTGCGCAAAGGTGCCGGAGCTGTTGCGGGTTTGGGCGCCGCTGTCTCGGCTCTGATCCAGTAGAACGCAGAGCTGCACTTATGAAAAGTACGCGGCTCGAAATGGCTGTTATTTCAAAGAACGTGGACTATTTTAAACTACGCGGTTAACCGGTTTCAACCGGTTAATGAGGCTCGGTGGTCGGTCATGAAAATTCATAGTTTTTTACATCCCTAATCGTTGGCCAAATTTTTATTGCATACCGCTTATACCATTTAAATCGCCTAGCCCTACTTCCAGTTCTACATTTCAATTCACTTAAAAATAAGCAGAAACAAGTGAACTCACCTTTGAGACCCATTAGTTTATTGTAAAACATGAGATTAATTTAATTGCACAATATGTCAGAACTGCAGATGTTTTGAATCATGTATGTGAGAGTGAAGGTTCAGTTGGAGCATTTCTCTTATACATAGTGTATATGCACCTATGGCCTATAACAGACAGGGGAACTAACAGAAACTCACATATTCAGTTTGATAAGATGCTTTATTAGATCCCTCTCCGTCTTTGTGGCGTCACACAATACCAGCTCCACAAAGGCAAGCTTTATTAAACAGCTCTATCTGCGGAGGTGCTGCTCACTCAAAACCCATTTCCCCAAAGATTTTCTGCACAAAATAAAAAAACAATCATAGATGAAAAGACTACAAGGTGCACAAACAGCGTTCTACTTTTGTGAAGATAGATCATATATTCACATTTGACAAAATGTTTACAATGTATGCTTTATTTTTTTCTTTGGGAAATATCTTATAATCTATGTTTTAGGTTATACAACATTAAAATCAAGCAGTGTGTATTGTATTTTTTCCGAATGTACATGTGGGTAGTGTACATGTTTGTTGATGATTGAGTATGTATTTATGTGTTTATATATTTATTTAAAAGAGTTAATGTGAGCATGTCAGATTTTTGCCAAGGGCTAATTTCCATAATATTCCAAAGGGACTGGGGTCACACAGGGTTACATACAACTACCACATACATTACAACAACATAGGTCAGAACATATATGCACACTCTTTACCACATCGTCATTTCTCAGTCCATTTCCACATTCATAACCCATAAGTCCATACTGTTTGAGTCGATGTTTATGTTTTACTGAGATCTGGACGAATTTGGCGTCCTTTTTTCTGCATTGATGAGCTAGTGGATGGTCTATTTTTGACAATTCTGCTCATATTTTTGTATTGTTGCTTTAGCTGGAACTATTAGCCCCTTTAACCAAACCCATACAGCCATCCTGCCACCAACCTCCCTCTGAATCCACACCATCTCTTCATCTTGGTTTTCTTGCATAAATTCAGTCTTTCCTGTGACTCCTGCAGCGGGTTCCACTTTCTTGAACCCAGACGGAGACTCTGGGACGGAGGCGGACAGCGAGCCTCAGCTGGCCTATTACACTGACCCAAACCGCAGTCGGCGCCGCAGTCGAGGTATGAGAAACGGTAACGCCAACAGCGTGTGGGGCTCCGGGGGTAAGGAGTACTATTACTACGCCGTTCTACTACACACTGCAGTGTCCGTCGTGTCAGTCCATGCATGACCGTTGCAGTGCATAAGAACTGGATGACCCGAGCCTTCCATCTGATCCTCGTACAGTTTGTGGTCTGTTGAATGTAATTGTATATTGGAACGGTGATTTGCATGAGTAGTGCATCTGCATATGAACACAAATCAGATGCACACAGTTTGGTCATCATATTATGCACTAACATCCACATGAACAAGTCTGTGTGTGAAATACTATTACCAGGTGGAAAAAAAACTGTAAAGTAGGGCTGTATAGCGATTACTTGCAAATCAATTACTCTTGCCATTCTTCATATTCATATTAATTTAGAGCACTATTATTACATTTTTGATAAGTCACTGGTACAGCTTGGACTAACCCACTGTAGGAAATAGTATTTGAGTATATTTGCAATCTTTTTAACATAGAAATAAAGACATTTACACAATTTGTTGTGTATGTTTATCTGCATTAGTACAATGTTTGAGGCTTAGAACCATATTTCTCAGCGCATTTATGTGTTTGAGTCTGTATATAGAGCAGTTAACAATTACCAGAATGGTTGTTAATATTTATCATAAAAACATGTTTTAGTTGTATCTAGTCGTTACAGCCCTACTCTAAAGTATATTTTCTAAATCGTGTCAAATCTATGAAATGTGTATTGGTTGCCATTTAACAATAAGATATGTAGTCATTATATTAGTAGTTGCAGAGGCACATACCATAATTCACTTTCTTTTAACCTGAAAGAAAAATGTACTTGTTACAGTAGCAGTGTTTGCACAAGTTTTTATGTTGTCACTTCATAGATAAGTCAAAAAAACAAGGATACTGTATACATAGACAACAGAACAATACATGCACACAAAGAAATAATCTGGAAGACCTCAGAGGGCCTCCTCTATAGTAGAGATAGCGAGAGCAGCTGTGATGTCACACACTGTCAGCTGATTGGTCAATCTACTGTAATTGCAGGTTTAGCATCTGCAGCTCACCCCCCAGAGAGAGAGACAACTGTTAACATGAGCCTTCTATGAAAAAAATAATGCAAATAAATGCATGCCAACAAGCAGAACATAATATGGTTCAGGTAGGGTTAGGCAGGTTGTGGGTTTGCAGTTTAAAGGTGCATAGATTCCAGAATTTTCCATCTAAAAAAACACAGTGTCACAAGGGTGTTAATGGTGTCTGCAGGTGGCGAAGCTTTGTCCAGAAAACTTGCAATGTGTGCACTGTGTAACTGAGTTGAATAGTCTTGTAATCAGTCGTAGCAGGTATGGCAATATGTCGCAGATATAGGTGACCTATTCAAACCCTGATACATCACACACCTACATTATTTCAAAGGCGTTCCCAATGCAAATGTTGTCATAGCGGATCTGCGTTTCCGTTGGCACACCTCGTCCCTGCAGCGCTGTGCAGATGTGGTGCGGGGATTAAAGTGGTGATGATAAAGACAGGATGGCCTCAAAATAATCGCTGCTGTCACAAGGCGTGATAAGCTGCTACCGTCTACGCCTCCGAGCCAATTATTCTGTCGTCAGGTGCTGCAAACAGACACGAGCCTCCTGAAGCAACACCTTTAATTAGAGCAATGTGTAAGAATAGCAGGAGGAGAGCACAACGGTGGCCTGGCTGTGTCACTTAGATCCAGAAAGCAGGAGGGGCACAAGGCGGGGATGCATTATGGCTGAAAAGTAAAAAAATATTTTAAAAAGTTGAAGGTCAGAATGTAGTTGTTCTCTTTGCATAAATGATACATGCTCATTGGTTTATTGGTAATAACATGCATTTATTTAGATCACATAGAAGCACAAAGCCAAAACAACAGCAACCACATTTGAAGATATACGTATGAGATCAATCCAATACAAAACCATTAATTCACATACAAAAAAAACAATGCAATCTGTTTCCTGTATCACGCAGGGATAGCCTGTTCTCCCCAGCAGGGTACTTGATTTAATAAATTGCCTTTAAGCACAGGTCGGCTTTTTACTTGGCTTTTGTTTAAAGCGTTGCCTTGGGCAGTGTTTGAATATAAAAAGTTCTGCCACAGTAATTTAAAAGTGACAATGTAATCTCAGTTATATTGCAAAGAAAAATGACCACTTTAGCCAGACTGCGAGTGGCAATATTCAAGGTCACTCAGTGTATGTGAATTTGTGAATTTGCCGTGAATGGTTGACCCTGCGGCTATGAGGTCACGTTTAACACTTTACATAGTGCTCTCTGCGGGGGGACAGATAAGGGAAGTTCTCGCTTGAAAAATGGGGGCAAAAACACCTCTCCTCATTGAGGCAGGTCTCAGCGTGGATCCTAGCCACTACACCTCTGCGTGGTTTTTCATAGCCGTCAAAGGTAAACCCGATTTGTGTGCCACCAGCCCAAAAGCTCCCAAAGGCCAAGCTTTTTGATCCTCAGACCTTTTCATGGACGCTAAGCCTATTTTTCAGTCTGTTTGGAGAATGAGTGAAGCTTTGGGCGTTACGAGTGTGTGTTCTTTAGTGTGTGTTCTTTAGTGTGTGTGTGTGTGTGTACATGCATGTGTCTGCTGTGCTCTAGTTTTCTTTCAGAGGTCGGATAACAGACCTTGGAATGACCTTGACAAGAGTTACCAAGGAGATGATATGATAATTAATGTAGTTATGCTTGAATCCACCATTACTGTTTTTATCCATGTCTGACCTGAGCTAGATAACTGGGAGAATAGTGATTCTACTTCCACAGGACCAGAATAACACATGAGCGTTCTGACCATCAGAGCACAATTAGAGAAAGAAAAAGAAGTTCATGATGACAAGGAAAACCAAAATCCCCTCAAAATGCACCCTTATCCATGGTGAAGATACTCTTAAGGTAGCAATACCCTATCAAGATACTACAATACATTTATGAATGCAAGCTACTGCATATGTTAATTTACCATACAAATACCCTCTAGTTTAATCGGGAGTCACACATTTACATAAACACTTTCTCAAGTTTTTTTATACAATTTCCTGATAAAACTTGCTGTGCAAGTTCAGGTGGATCAACACATTACTTTAGTATATTTATGGAAGGCTACCCATATTCCCAAATTAAACAATTCTACCAAAGATTAGATTTGCGTATATGTACACTTCTGACCCTTTTATGATGTGAAATGTTATAAGGTGGAATGACACATGACTATTTAATGTATTGACTCATCTGACCTAGCTCGGAAAGTTATACTTTGAATAAATATATATATATTTTTTTTCATTTTAGAACTGCTCTTGCTTCAAAACACATGCTTTGAACTAGGTTTACTTGCATTTGGCCTTTTGCAGTTCAACAATATTTAATGTGGAATTTTTCAAAAAACGTCAAGCTGAATTAGATTTTCTGTTCTCTGTCAATATGCCTGTTTGTACAACTGTATGCAAAGAGGGGAGAGCTAATGATGGCTACATAAATAAATTGTTTTCAAAACGCTTTTTATATAATCTTGACAGCCTGTGCCGGAGTATTCTCTGTGTTTGTCAATTGGATGAGGTTTACCGGGTCAGTGCCTCACATCTCTGCTCTGTTTGTGTCCTTCTCTCTACCCCTGCCCCTGTGCACATGTCACCAGCAGCAGGTTCCCCACGAAGCCCCATCAATAAGACCACCCTGACTCTCATCAGTGTCATCAGCTGCGCCCTGGGCCTAGTGTACGCCTCTCATCTGGCCTGCAGTCTGTCGGTGCGGGTGATCCTCCACGTGCCAGAGCACCTCATTGCCGACGGTGAGATTTACACACGCACTCACACCGGGTGGGCCCTCATCCACGGGGGGCTGAGCTGGCATTTTTCTGGCACCCTCTCAGGAACACATCCGCTGTGACTGTATTTCTCAGAGCGCCGTTCTGGGGTTGAGCCGGTAATTTGAAGCGCTGCCACGAACACAAAGGTAAATGCCAGGTCAGAATTTCGCATCAGCCCTCTCCCACGTACTCCCGCCCTTGCGGAGTTCTTCCCATGGGGCCGACACAACAGATGTGGCCTCAAAGCTTTGTGGCATAACCAGGGCAGTGCCAGGCGGGTCAGGACCACCCGCTGTAAGGCCCATATCACTGCCCCTCTGATCTATGGACCACAGCGCCATCCCTGCAGCGTGAAATAACAGTAATGAGAAAGCAACTTGGACAGATCATTTTAACTCGGTCTACTAAGGAATTCAATTTGATGTTATTGCAACGTTATTATTATTCTCAGTATTGTATAAAATCAATCAATCAATCAACTTTTATATGTAGAACGTCTTTGTAAGGCAGTACAAAGCACTGCACAACCCATATCACATCATGCATAAATCATGAACATTAAAATCTACACAAACATTTAAACATACAATTAAAATCCCCAGGGCATTATAAACAAACTTTAAGATCACAAGAAATAATAAAAACATAAACAATTAAACCGCACAAGTAAATAAAAATATTAAAACATTAAAATCACACATGGGATTAAAATCATAACTAGCCACAGTGCATTCAAAAGAGTAAAGATAAAACCCTTCATTATTAGTATTGGCTAATTAGAGCTTTGGCTTTATATCAGTTCCATCCTTTGTTCATGTTGATCAGCACACCCCCTGATCTATTTATCTAATCGATACATTGAGCTATTAATACAATTTTGTATTATGCAAAATACATAATTGATTATGTGTTTTGCATAATACATTTTGTTCTAGAATTTTTTTATTTAATTTGGTATATAAACATACATTGCTCAAGACTTTTTACTGGTGCTAAAGACCCAGTTTTCACACGCAGCTGAGACGGTGAAGCCCTGGCTGCAGCCACACAGGCCTGTGATGGACTGTGACCAGCCTCACTCATCTATCATCGCTTGCTCTGATTTGATTCGCAGGTGCGCTTCATTCTTACGCCATTCACAGTTTTGCCAGGATGGTATTAAAATTCCAGTGAGGGTCTTGGGAGGGAACTTTGAAAGGAGAGATGAAAGATGGCGAATTCGCCTGTTGAATTACAAAACTGTAATCGATTTAGAATGTTTCCATAAATGTCTCCACAATCTCATCAGACTTGATTGGATGTCATGGTGAATCGGATGAAAATCTGGATTCTTTCAACTGGGGAAAGAGCCTATTAATGCTAGCAGCTGGGAATGCGTGCCCCTCTTGTGTCTAAGATACAATGTTATACCTTTATAATTATCTTAATTATGCTCAAACTTGTTTATAGAGACCATCAGCTGTCTCAAATATCAGTATATTTGTATTCTGATTTGTGAGTGTTTCATTAGTGGTTCATTATTTCAAACTCTACAATAGTATTCAGAATAATATATGAACCTTGCAACTATTCCAAGTTGTTGTTCATATTGAATATGTTCATTTAATACTTTGTTTTTTTCTGTAAAAAGCATGTCATGAAAAGTAAAGATAATGTGTGAATATAATGAAACCGGAGTTCAGGGTTCCTACACAAACTGGACATGCAGTCGGATGCATGCGCCCGCTATGAGGGAGCATCAAAGAGGTTGGCAGTAGATCTGCCACACATGTGGTTTGCCAACAGCTCATTAACTATGCCTGGATTAACAGAGCCCACTGTGACCCGTGTTTGCAAATGGACCAGAGTTTGTTCAGTGGTTTGTGAGGCTAATGCACAATGATCAGGCAACACATGACAGTCTACCTGCTGTGTCCAGGCCCATCTCCTGGTGCTTCATCCTTTTGTTTAAAAACACATGGTGTAATCTTCGAAACCAACACAAGGATACAATTATCCCATAATTTCTTCATTTGTTTTCAAAGCTGAAATGTACTGATGAATATTAGGCTAACTTTTGCGTATTTAGATGTGTGTCGTTGATTGGGTAATAAATAATAATAAAAAAACACGAGTTAATCCTACAATCAATACATGTTGAACGAGTAAGTGTTATGTGTTATTATATTGTGTCTACTGTCTGTTTCTTAGATTATGAAGAGAAAGGGTCTATTCACAAAAGATTTTCTTCAGCTTCTTCCTATTGTCAAAAGAATTGTCTTGCTGGATTCTATTTGTCACCCATCAGAACCATGGACAAAGCCTAAACGATGAATACAGTTCATCAATGTTTGCTTTTATGTTTAGTTATATTTCATGTTGCCATAGGGAAATTTGTCCTCTGCATTTGACCCGTGCTGTAATGCCACTAGGACCTCTGTCTGAAGCACTTGTCGCCGTAGCACAGCACCCTGAGACCCCTCACCAGATTTTGTTGCTTGGCTTGGTCAGAATTTTGTGGGCTTTTTACCTCTAATATATGTTTTTAGTGGTAGGGGAAACCTGAGCACCCTGGGGAAACTTTCACAGACACGGGGAGAACATGCACACTCCACATAGAAAGGCCCTGTCTGGAATCAACCCCAAGACTTTCTTTCTGTTAGGCACAAGCGCTAACCGCTGTGCCACTGCGCCATTTGACAATGAACTATTCTCATTCAAAACTGATGAAACCAGAGCCTCTTTTGAGAAGTTTCAATATTGAAAACTTTTATGACGTTGGTGTTTCATGAAAACGTCCAATAATGTTCTTTTAATATCTGCATTCAACATGACAGCCCATCTTGAAAAACAGCATTACGATATTGAAATTGGTATTGTGTATTGCAAAGACTTTGAGATGTTTATATGTTGATAACACAACACACGATATCATGACCATAGACCAGACTGAACACAGTGCATGTGTGGAGAATTGTAGAGAACCAGCACCTGATTGGCTGTTTGGTTGCTAGGGTGTTGTTACACATATATTTGGCTACAGATTTACACTCATGGAGCACTGAGCTCTGCGGCCTATGAGCCCAATCAATAATTTTCACCGTACATAACTAACACCTTATGTTCTCCTTGTCTCTTCTGCAGGCTCACGGTTCATCTTGCTCCAGGGCAGTCAGCTGGATGCGTCTGATTGGCTGAACCCGGCTCAGATCTTGTTGTATTACCAGCAGAACGCCAGCGGGCCCTGGGTGAATGAGCTGTGTGGACGGCGCCTGCTCGACCCCTGTGAGCACCAGTGTGATCCTGACACAGGTCAGAACCAAGATCCTCACCGTTGTTTCTTTTCTATTATTAGAATATGCAATAGGAAGTGGAGGTTTGAGAGTGAATGGTTTACCCTGAAAGATTAGAATGGGTTGATCAAATGTATTGTCAACGATGAACTGTAACATTATTTACATCTGTACATTTGCTGGCCCCCGGTTAGGGCAACTTGATGCTGATTGTTTAATGACACAAAATAAACTGAAAATAAGTAATCATACCTAACACCAAAGGTTTTTACCATTTCTATCTTAAATCCAGCAGGTGGATTGCATCAGTAATGAGTGCTTTGGAGCTAAATGTGGCTAGATATGGAATATTTATTTCATAGTAATCGGTCACATAATGACTTAAAGGGTTTGCTGCTATTGACTAATTTTCCTCTTCCGGGACTATTGTACAAAACAAAAACAAAAATACATAAGTTGCTTTACCCAGTCTTAATCGTACCAGACGAGAGGGCCGTGCCCCTGCCCCTCATCACTCACTGCTCTCTGCACCGTTCACCAGTCACAAATCAATAACCCAGCTGACAAGTACACATCGCTGTATCTACCACCGTACTGTCTCAAAAATATTCTGAAAATCAATTATTATCCGTCTCTCTCCACACAGAGCTTTTGAATACATCACCTAAGCTCCAAGATGGAACCTGTAATGTAAATATGATCGCTACGTGTCTCCTTTGTAATGACTTTGTGAGACTTTGCAGAAAGTAGTGCGGAACAAACAAAAATAAATTGCTCAGTTCTAATGGCTAGAAAACAGAGATTATCATGAGGAACAGATTGCCAGGGTTAGGGTAAAAAAAGTAAAGCAATGAAAAGGGAAATAAAATGATTTCACATGTATATACATATATTTTACATGTGTGTCTTTATTCCCATCTCACAGTCACCAGAAAAAATTCTGAAATCTGAAATAAATCTGCATATAGCCTTTTCTAACGCATGGAATAATTACACATAAGATCAAGATACCTGTGTGAATGTACAATATTTCATGTTTGTATGAGGATAAATGAAACAAAAAAATACATGGTTAAAATATATATGTAAAATAATTAGCTGTAATGTCCATATTTCTATGCATGCTGTCTAGTTGTTTGATAAGATAAACAGCATTAAACATATGTTTGATATTTAACATGCAGAGAATTGATTAATCAAATGTTTGGAGCAGCACGTAGGCTTATGGGTTTGAATCTGATGGGATTAGAAAACCTTTATTTTAGAGTGTCATAACCTGGCTCAAGGCCATGACAAATGTGGACGCAGACAACTCAAAATGGAATACTTAAAGGGTGTTTATTAAACAAAAGATTAACCCAAGTATACCAACGTAAAAATAATAACGAGATGTGACTGTCTGTAAGATCAGTGGTTCATGCGAGTGAATGGATGGGTGTTCGTATGGTGCGATGTGAAGTGTGATGCAGAACAAAACCATAACGGGAACAGAAAACAAAGTGGGGTGGCACAGAACGCAAGCTGAGAGAGAGTGAGGCTGTCAGCAGGCCGGTCCATAAATAGGCGTGGCGCGTCGGGCCCTGACGAACCACGCTCCAAGGATCCGCCCACAGCTCCACCTGTACAGAGAAGTAGACGGCAGTACAGAGCACGACCACAGAGAGGAGGAAGGGGTCGTGACAAGAGTTTGACATGTTGTTTGTTTGTACTGTATGTACTTATGGTCTTGACTGTTCTTTGTCCGTTTGGCAGGGAAAACGGATGAAAAGGACTAGAAAAGAGATGTCTCATCCTTTACAAATAAATAAACATAGAAATGAGCATGTTGGAGACTTCCTTGCTCATTTTTGTGTGGAGAATTTCAGAAATAACTCATTAAAACAAGGTATTTTCCTTTTGTGCATCAATTATTCAGAAGTCTCACCTTCCCCTGCAGAGCAGAATCTGAGGCCTTAAAACGGATATCAAAGTGTAGCTAGTGTCCCATTTTAAATATTTCTGAAATTAGCTACCCTATACTTTGGCCCACCTCTCCACATGATCTATGGTGCAGCTGAAGGGGCGGTAACAATATTGTATTTTTTATAGGGCTGCATTGGTAATGAAAGCGTTGTGTGCGTTCGTCAATGGCAGCGGTGTGGGTTGCTGGTGGATTGCGGAGGTGCTATAGATAGCTGAAAATCCAATCCTCTTTGCAGCCCTAGGAGATACTGATGAAAACCAAGATGGGTTACGACAATATCATGACTGCTCCTCCAAGACATTCAAAAGGGGAAGATGCAACTCTCCTGTCCCCTGTGCTCTCCCCATCTGCAGAGCTAATCTATGCTTCTTGCATGTGGTACAAATAACAAGCTGTGTATTTCCTCAAGAGACGATGCATTCTAACGTCATAACATACCGACTTGATTAACACGACTGCATAATGGATTGTTGTGTGAACATATCTGCTTGACAAGATAAAAAAGACATTGCCAATGCTCCACCCCAAATTTCCACTTGTAAGAATATGCAGCATTGGAAAACACAAATAAAAGCTGTTGCTGGGAGTTCTCAAGCTCGAAGTTGTCTTTATTGTCCCACTAGCGGAAATTTGTTCTGCAGGAAGCAAACATTTAAAAACTGAAAGACACAGTGAAAAATAATAAATACCCCATTTAGGATTGTAATAACCAAAAAAAAAATGGAGGTTGCAAATTACGTTAGTTTAGGTCCAATGCAATTTGTGCTGTAAGGTGCAATAGTGTAGACAAAGTGCAAATGCCACTAAGCTGCTTCCACATTTGTTTAACTGATGGTGTTGCTTTGTGAAGTTCTGAGGAATATAAATGTGAGGAATGTTTTTTTTGGTATTCCTTTTATGTAAATATTGCCAATACCTCCAAACTTTGTTTGTTTTCACTTTTTATTATATTACATTAGGAAACACTTTACACTGCATAAATTCAAAAAACAAACTCATCAATGAATTATCATGATTATGAAGTTCGGCAATGCATGTATAGATATTTACAGTAAGAGATGCAACATGTGCTACACCTACGGATTTATAACAAATGCTGATTCTCAACTCCTGTCCCTGGTTGAGCTTTTCCATACATATAGTAGATTCTAATTAGACAAAAGTCATGTTCAGCTCAGTTCATGAAGGAATCTTTAATTAATGATTTATTCATGCATGATAATTAATGAACTGTATTATTATTATCAATGTCTACAGTGCCTTGCGAAAGTATTCGGCCCCCTTGAACCTTTCAACATTTTGCCACATTTCAGGCTTCAAACATAAAGATATAACATTTAAAATGTGTGTCATGAATCAACAACAAGTGGGACACAATCGTGAAGTGGAACGAAATTTATTGGATAATTTAAACTTTAAAAAAAAATAAAAAACTGAAAAGTGGGGCCTGCAATATTATTCGGCCCCTTTCCTTTCAGCAAACTCAGTCCAGAAGTTCAGTGAGGATTTTTGAATGATCCAATGTTGTCCTAAATGACTGATGATGATAAATCGAATGCACCTGTGTGTAATCAAGTCTCCGTATAAATGCACCTGCTCTTTGATAGTCTCAGGGTTCTGTTTAAAGCGCAGAAAGAACCATGAAGACAAAGGAACACACCAGGCAGGTCCGAGATACTGTTGTGGAGAAGTTTAAAGCCGGATTTGGATACAAAAAAGATTTCCCAAGCTTTAAACATCTCAAAGAGCACTGTGCAAGCAATTATATTGAAATGGAAGGAGTATCAGACCACTGCAAATCTACCAAGACCCGGCCGTCCCTCCAAACTTTCATCTCAAACAAGGAGACGACTGATCAGAGATGCAGCCAAGAGGCCCATGATCGCTCTGGATGAACTGGAGATAACTACAGCTGAGGTGGGAGAGTCTGTCCTTGGGACAACAATCAGTCGTGCACTGCACAAATCTGGCCTTTATGGAAGAGTGGCCATTTCTCAAAGATATCCAATAAAAGTCTTAAAGTTTGACACAAGCCACCTGGGAGACACACCAAACATGTGGAAGAAGGTCAGATGAAACCAAAATCAAACTTTTTGGCCACAATGCAAAACGATATGTTTGGCGTAAAAGCAACACAGCTCATCACCCTGAACACACCATCCCCACCTCAGCTGTAGTTATCTGCAGTTCATCCAGAGTGATCATTGGCCTCTTGGCTGCATCTCTGATCAGTCTTCTCCTTGTTTGAGATGAAAGTTTGGAGGGACGGCCGGGTCTTGGTAGATTTGCAGTGGTCTGATTCTCCTTCCATTTCAATATAACTGCTTGCACAGTGCTCCTTGAGATGTGTAAAGCTTGGGAAATCTTTTTGTATCCAAATCCGGCTTTAAACTTCTCCACAACAGTATCTCGGACCTGCCTGGTGTGTTCCTTTGTCTTCATGGTTCTCTCTGCGCTTTAAACAGAACCCTGAGACTATCAAAGAGCAGGTGCATTTATACGGAGACTTGATTACACACAAGTGCATTCTATTTATCATCATCAGTCATTTAGGACAACATTGGATCATTCAAAGATCCTCACTGAACTTCTGGAGTGAGTTTCCTGCACTGAAAGTAAAGGGGCCGAATAATATTGCACGCCCCACTTTTCAGTTTTTTATTTGTTAAAAAAGTTTAAATTATCCAACAAATTTCATTCCACTTCACGATTGTGTCCCACTTGTTGTTGATTCATGACAAAAAATTAAAATTTTATATCTTTATGTTTGAAGCCTGAAATATGGCGAAATGTTGAAAGGTTCAAGGGGGCCGAATACTTTCGCAAGGCACTGTAATGGCCAGAGAAAACTTTACTTTTTAAACCTCACCACTCCTTCTGAGACGTCGCCATGGCCACACACAGCATTGAGCACGGTTAAATTACAGTTTGAACTAGTATTGCAGAATAAAATAGACATAATACAATTGCTCAACATGATCAATATGAATTATTTTGAAGAGATTTAAAATGACACTTAATGACTCAACACATTTATTCAGAGTGTAGTGGAGGAACTAAATATGTTTTCTAACACATTATGAGTGTGTGGGTGGTTTGACCATGACATACTGTAAGTGTATTGAACAACTAAATAAAACTTAGAAACAACTGCTTTGTATGATTTAAGCACCTGTTGAGTTGTTGAAACCTTACTCATACAGTGTTATGTTAAATTATTGTGACTTGCATTAATTCTTACATGACATTAGTGTCCAGTATTCACAACAACACCATTCAAACTTCCCCATTTGTATTCCACTTAAATGGCTCATCAAATGACTGCTGCTCCATCTTTCTCCGAGGCACATTTGAGGCCGTCATGCAAACTTGTCCCATGTCAAACATTTCAGCTCTTTTAGGACACATTTGACAAAATAGGTATTATGCTGAGCGCCACAGCCGGTGAAGGCTGGCAGAGTGGCAGAGGAGCGTGTTGGAGAGGCGGCTATGAAGGGATGCACGGATGTGGCTTTCAGAAATCATTCAAGTGATGTGTGTATGAAAAATAACCTGCCTTTGTGCTTGGAAAACATCACACATGGCAGGTGGACAAGCGTCACTGGTTTCTTTTCAAACTACAGGATCAAGTCATGGGCTTAGACTCCATGACTAATTCCAACAGCACACTGCGGGTGTTGGGAGAGGAATGCGATGACAGGTTAAGACTCCAAGTGTATATTTTCGCTTAATGCAAAGGTACAAGCCAAGACAATGTTTGGGTCCTTAAACGTAGAGACTATTTACCTTCCTTTTTTGAAGTTACTTCAAAAAAGTAATACATTACTTATTACTTTTGACTGTTATTTCAAAATAATATTTTATACTACAATATTACTTTCTCTGAATTGTAACAACTACTGGCTTACTTTTAAGTTACTCTTTAAAATAAAAAATATATAATATAAAAAGAAAATTGCTGATTGTTGTTAAACTTGGGGTAAACTGTTTAATCCTGGTTTAGGTTCAGTGACTGACTCGGTGTCTTAAACATCAAATCAACTTTTTTTTACTCATAAACTGCATGAATATGTTTCTTATAGTGCTCTCTACATGTCCTGGTCATTGTTTTGACATTTTAGTGCAAATAAGATAAAAACTCACTTTTGAGCCTAAAATTGTCTGTGTGGCGGCACTACAT
This sequence comes from Knipowitschia caucasica, assembly GCA_964034765.1. Lineage (NCBI taxonomy): Eukaryota > Metazoa > Chordata > Actinopteri > Gobiiformes > Gobiidae > Knipowitschia > Knipowitschia caucasica. Next base: position 20,270,030 of record OZ035836.1, on the reverse strand, counting down.
TTGAATTTTGTGCCTGGCCTCTCCATTGGCTCTGGAGTACTGTGTGACGTCAGTTGGTGTGTGTGATGTGCGTCTCTCTGCTCCAGTGGTATAAACTCATCCAAGTCTCACACACGCCCCAGTAGCAGGTTGAAGTATTCTGGCGGCATCTAGTGGATTAATATTAAATTACATCAGTTGACCGCCACTATTGCCGATATAATTCAGTGGCTTTGGTTCAGGTGTGTAGCTCTACAATTATCTTAGTGTGTAAACAAGGGTGGAATGAGACTTTCTGGTGTGTAAACTATTGCTTTAAGCAGCAATGACAACTGTCTGTTTTTTTTCTATGTGACAAGCGAGCTGTCAATCACAGCCCAGACCACGCCAAACTCTAATTCTCCTTCTTGTCCCCTGGTCCTCCAGGCAATGCCCTTTTCAGAGAACATTTTAAAATGTTCATGTGGGCGGAGTAAGGCTGGGCACAGGTGTTTAGTCGCTCTTTAAGTCCTGGTTGAGTCCTGGCACAGAACTGGTTCTCAGCAGCTCACTGCTTTCTAAAGTAAATGTAATGGAAATGCATAATTCTTGCAGCTGTTTTAAAACGCACCGCATCGCCGCTCATCGCACACGTATTTACCGCGTGCTGACAAGTATCTCTCTTAATATTCACTCTTTTTGGACGATTTAAAGATCAAACCAGTGCTTAGACTCCCACAAATTACATTTCGTGCTAAGGTCTGGATTTGCTCCATTGAGCTTTGTGGACAAGTGGGAGGGGTTAAATCCTTTTGCAGATTGGAGTTTACTGTGACGCATCTCCTTTGCCACTAACAGAGCCCGTGGGGAGTAGCACCATAATCTTTGCCAGCAATTACATTCACTATACATTCCTCTTGCTCCGGCTTCAATTTCTTGATAGAACTGGAACAAATTACTTTACTATAGTATTCTTCGCCATTGCCAAACTACAACCTGTCATTTTGACCAAAATTCTTGACGTCACCCACAACTAACTACAACACCAGGCCTTTGGCCATTGGCCTTTGAGCTTGAAGGTTGTGAGTTTGAGCCCACCACAAGACCAAATTCACAACTCTTACTGATGTTCTTGTGTCCTTGGGCAAGACACTTAACCCCACTTCTCCTGAAGCCCCCGCTGAAAGATCAAGGCTCCTGTGGACTCACCACCTGCAGGAGGATCAGTGAGGGGCTTGGGCTATGTCAATTGGCCGTCCCTGACTTCCATCCCCCCTTAATCCAGACATGGATTAAGGGGAAGAAAATGGATGGATGGATAATTTCACCAGATACATTGTCAAAGTCTGTTACATGGTTTCCCAAAAAGTGGAGAAAGAGCCACAATCTTCAGGTGTCGTCCAGTAAAGTCACACTATACAAGCACTGCAAGCTCCAGGGGTTGGACCCCCTACACTTTGTATTTCACATTGATTCCACCAATAATATCAGAGAAATGTAAAGGCTGCAATAACAGGTTGTGACAATGTGAATATTAAATGTTTTATTGTACATCAGCGCTAGTGACAAAAACAAGGACATATTTCAGTCATATACTGAGAAAACTTGTGCCTCCAGACCCTCGGGTTTGCCACCCACAATGCACTGCACTGCGAAATATCATCCTGATACATCATCCAGATACATTTTCCATAACCATTCCCTGCAAACATCAAAGTGTACTGTTTATTTTGAACTAATAGATGCATTTCAGACTGATGCTCTTTAATTCTTTTAGAACATTCTATCTGTGCCGTCACATCCATTAGCTGGAGGATGACTGATTCCCTTTAGCCTGTCAGGTCGAGACCGATGACCTTCTACATTAACTGTAGTACGTACGGCCGGCCTTCACTTGCTCGCCCGCCCCCCTTCACCCCCCGCTGAGTATGAGTGGAGCATGTAGTACACGTTACCCCTGAGTGACCCTCCAAACCAAAGGTACAACCCCATCAATCAAACTGCACTAAGTCAAGGCCGCCAGTACTCCCGGGAGCTGACGGCACCACAACAAAGAGCTGATGCTTGTTTTTAGCTAACCGACTTCACTTATTGAGCGGATGTCAACAAGAAAGAAAGTCTAGGTGTTTACCATGAACCCACGGGTGCTGTAAATCTATAAAGACAGTCAAGATTTAGAATTGTGATTCTTTTAGTTCAGGGGTTAAATCTGTTGCTTTTGATCACAAGTTTTTGCAACACAGATTTGATTGACTTTGATCAAGGTCTACAATTATTTCCTACTGTAACAACAAAACATCAAGCTATTTCTGCTCCCTGAGTGCTGACTTGCCAAGTTCCACAACCACAAATTATCAAGTGTCTGAATCGCCATTTAAGGTGTTAAAAGTCCAATCACAAGGGAAAGTGGCACATATATTAGTGTGTAATTACAGTATATTGGATATTCCTGTGGGAGTGAGCTCTGCCTACAAACAGTTGCTTTAGGCTGCAGCAATAATGATGGACTGTTATTATTCTAAATCATTGCAGATTGTACAGGTATGTCTATTAATTATCTTAAAGACTGGTCTAATCACATTCTATTCATGTAGGGGATGTAATCTGCTGAAAACAAGCAGACAGTGATAATACTCAAAACATTAAAACACACATACGTTCAGACCATTGTCCTTGGCTCACTCTGACAATGACATTGCAACTACAAAGAGAACTTTGGGTTTTCTCATTGTGTAGTGCACCTCATGTAATTGTATTCATCATAGTGGAACATTACAATTATTCAGTTTATTTTAGATCAATAACATCAACAATATAAACACAGTTGAATTATCCGTCATAAGGCCCAACAGAGGATCTTTTTGCTGAGACACACGAGCGTCTTATGCATTGGAAGTTTGCAAAGTTAAAATACTCTGATCTGCCTGTTTTTTCGAGGCACACAAATTTAGCAGGACTCCTTTAGGGTTTGCTAAAGGCTTCTGCCACAGCTCAATGCTCATTTTATACAATTCTTATGTCTTTCATTACTTTAAAGAACCACACATAGACACTGATTGCCTCAGATCATTCTAAAAAATTGCCGATCGCCACTGCGGCCTGCTTAGTCCTTAAGCTCTGGTTATAAACATGCAATACTGTCATCACTAATCTGGTTTTTATATAAGGGGCCATCTGCTTTCTTCTTTGACATAAATTAATGCAAAGCAATAACACCTTTTATGGAGGCAAGTAGGTGGCAGATGATATAGATTTCATTTTATATTTTCTTGATAGATGCTTTTGTGCAGGATTTGTTGCTTAGCTAGTACAAGACACTGTATATTAGTTTGCTTCTGCCTGTAATTTCCCTGCCTGATATTTCCCTTGTTGTCAGAAGTGCTTTTGGAGACCATATATAATTCATTTTAAACATCCTATTAACTGTAAACCAGCACATCAATGAGCGCTGATTAGGCTGTAAGTGCTGGTGTTTGCACTGGCTCTTATTGAGGTCGCAGAATGAAGAGGAGCTGTGGGACTGGTGTATTGAATTAAAAAGGCTTGACAGTAATGAATGATGGTTGTGTGTGTGCAGGAGAATGCCTCTGTCTGGACGGCTACATGAGGGACCCAGTGCACAAGCACCTCTGCATACGCAGCGAGTGGGGACCCAACCAGGGGTAAGTCGCCCTCACTGTATTATATGTTATTGTACATGTTATTCAAGAGAGAAAAGATGAAAAATTGATTCTTTACTAATTCTGCCTTTTTTAGTCATGTTTATTCATGTGTAATATAACATCACATCGTCCCCTAATATAACAAATACATGCATTTAATATTTTTAATAGTTTTTTTTATAATAATTATTCTTTGGTAGACAACAATGAAAGAAAGTTTAGCATTCTTTGTCAGTTTGTAGAAGAAGTGCAACACGAGCCATGCGTAAATAGGGACATAGCGTGGAATGTATGGCTACTTCATACATTTGTGCTGCAAAAAGTTTCATCAAACAATCAATTGTACGAACAAGTAGAGACATGGGTTCAATGGAAAAGGCTTAAAAGTAATGATTATTTGTGCTGGTAACTTCATGACATTATCTGCAGATCCTGATTAACTGGAGCTGAAACATATGTTGCAATAAAACTCATTAAATTGTTATTGCCGCCATAACATTTTACTCTAATTATTACAATTCATGACAAGAATTATAATGGCTCGAAAAATTCGTTTTTTTCTGAGCGTGTTCCCTGTAGCGCCTCATAACAGCTTAATTGGGTTCACACCTGCCTGTTGAAAAGTCCTTGACATTTGGCTAACCCCTTCGCCGCTGCTGCCAACTCTTGCTTGACCTCACGGTGTGACAAATAAAATATACCTATTGGTGAAAATAGGCTTTTCTGTTTTTCTGCTAGATTCGGTCGTAGAGTACTTGGATCAGTAAAACAATATACATTAAATCAACTGTAGTTTGCGTTGGAATCCCCACTGACCAACGTTCTACAAATCATATTATTATTATTAGTATTATTATTGTTCATAGACACAGCATTTTCAAAGAAAAAAAAAGCCCCAAACATCTTGAAAATCCAACCCAGCACATAATGTAAGAGACACAAATGTTTGAGCCTTTGCTTCAGACAGAATGACACACTACAGAATGACTCCCAAAGAATCTGACTTTTTAAAATCCCTTGGTAGACTTACTGCACGTTCGGAATAATATATACTTTTTTTACCTTCAGATTGTCTTTTCTCCTCTTACGCCACCCTGCGCTAGCCTTGTGTGCGTGATTTCCCCTGGTGAGAGTGAGAGTGTGACAGAGGGGTGTCCTGGGGTGACTTAAATGTTTAATGACCAGCGCCCATGGCATCTCTCTGGATGTTCCACTTTGTAGAGGACTTGGCTCAGATCGGCTCTGTCCTTTCTCCTGTCCCTCTGTCACTCTCTCTCTGCAGTCCCAGCGCTGCCATCCCACATTCGTCTTCATCTTCTGCTCTCTCACACCATGCGTCCTCTGGTTTACGCCTACTCATTCGATTTCAATGTTTCTTTGAAAATAGAAAATACATGCACATTTTTTTTACAATTAAAGAACAATTTCACTAAAGGAAACTATAGAATGTTTTCTGTGAAGTTAATACTGCATACACATTGTTTGTTTGTTCATTTTGACCACTATAAGATGTGCCAACCACAATTTCTGGGTTCATTTCGGAGAGAAATGTAACACACGCCTTTTGATGAGGTGCAAATCAAAGTTTCAGACGACCAAAATAGGTTTTTCTTTTGCAGTTTTATTTTAAGATTACATTCATGTCTATGTCAGAATCTAAATAATATGTATGTTTTACATCATGGAGGATTACATGAGTTTGGATATTCTTTTCTGGTGATTTTGCCTCAGTTTTGTTTGGACCAAACCAAAAATAGGCCAGAGGTAAGGATTGTCATTGTAATTATTTAACTATTACTAAACAAATTGAGAATACATTTAATTGGTTGTTTAAATTTGTTTGATTTTCTTTTTATTAGCCCAAACCTCAAATCATGATTCCATGCGAGTTACCGCAATACAAAATTTTAATTAAATTACTATCAGAACCCACCTTGACACCTTCTCCACCGACTCCCACTGATGTCTGCTGTCGTTGTGTCCTTGGGCAAGACACTTAACCCCACTTTGCCCAAAGCCCCCACTGAGAGATCATGGCTATGCTCACATTGACAGAGCAGCCATCCTCCTGTGGACTGCAGAGGATCAGTGAGGGGCTGGTGCTCTGTGACTTGGGTGGCATCTCTGACTGCCAACCCCTCGACCCAGAAATGGATTAAGGGGTAGAAAATGGATGGATGGATACTATCAGAAGTCAATACCATTGTTCTCCCAAGGGACAGCAGTCTGAGTCATTATAGCCTTGGTCAAAGAACCTACAAGTCAAAATGCAAACAAAATATAACAATACCAGAATCAGAATCAGAATCCCTTTATTGCCATGTGAGTAACAAGAAGTACCAAACTAGTAAATTGCTTTTAAAGCAGAATAAAATCAAGACGGCATGCATACATTTCTCCTGTGTGAGATCAATAAAGTCTATCTTATCTTAAAAAAAAGCTTCATGATTTACCTGACGAAAGCTACTTGCAAAGACCATCTCTAACATCTCGCGTCCTATCTTGTGACTTGGGTTGCAGGAGGTGCAAATTTGCAGAGGGAAAGGGGAAAAAAGGCCTTGTAATTCTGGAGTTTCAGATTAGGAGGCTGGCACCACTGAAAGATTTAACACTTCCCCATGCTTTGATTGAACACACAGTTTTATTTTTCTCCGCTCGTCTTCTGATCTGTACTTTTTTTTCATGCAGTCCTTGGCCTTACACCATCTTCCAGAGAGGTTTTGATCTAGTGATGGGAGAACAGCCCTCTGATCGCATTTTCAGGTAAGAGACATATTAAACTTTGTGTTGTAGTCGTTGATATCAAAAAGCATGTTTGTATTCAGAAATATTTTTAATAGGCTAATACAGTCTGATGGTGATATTATTACGTACCTTTTATGTCCCTTTTTGGGTTGTAGAAATAGTATTTTCGACCAAAACATTGCCAGGGTCCAATGTGTGTCCATCGTTCACTATTTTCTGTAGCTGTTGTTTGCTTGTCGGGTTTCATCTCCTCCAAATCACTAACCACTGCCCAAGGATTTGTTGTTCAGCACATAACTTTGTGTTTGCCATAAAGTAGAGTTGGAAAAATCACATAGTACTCACACTTCTGGAGACTCTAAAATATTGCTGTTTCATCCCCATAGGGAAGTTATTTCCCCATGTTTTAATTTAAGTTGTGTTCAAGATTGATCAGTATAGAAACTGTTCAAGTTAGGCTAGGCTTGGTGTTCTGTGGGTCAAAATACCAAGATTTCCAAAAGTATTTTCACTTTTGGTCTCAAAAATCACATCTCCACTGTTTCAAAAGTTACACAACGCATCATCAAAAAAGGGATACGTAGAATAGCTCTAGCTTAAATTACTTTTATCTTGCTGGTATTCTTTCTCAAAGTCTAAAGTATCAAAGTAGTTTCTCAAAGCAAAGATGCAACAATTGTTTGAGACCAAGACAGCATGCAGAGAGTTCACTCCAGGAACCTGCTGACACTCTAGATTCATGAGAATATATGTTAGCATCACAACTTTTCTCCTTCTGAGCAGTCCTGAGCAGTACTGAGCCACCCACCAATGCAAATGTTTGACTGAGAAACGTAATACTATGGGCCTGGAACAGGAAAAAAAAAAAACGTTTTTTTATAATGTTATGACCTTGACATAAAATATTATGGTTGCACAAAAAGCAGTATTTAAATTTGGATCTACTGAGTCAGGATGTCAATAACAAACAAGTCACTGCTGTGGAAGATTATTGTGTCATCACATTTAGAATTTTGAATGGGCTTCAATTTTTCCATTTTCATTTTTTAACTATGAAAATATTTCTATCTGAATTGTTGTCAAATTTCATTCAAATAGAGGAATTCAGGTACATTTGAAACTCAAAATCTGATGGAGCAAAGGATTCGTCTTTTTTTTTTTCATCAAATTTCACGGTGCATTGAATTTGAGGGCTCAAAAAAAAGCATATTGAGAATTTTAAAGGCAAAAAGAAAAGTCTTCCATACACTGCCACCTTCTTTCTCGATCCCCAAATTCAGGTTTGACTGAGTTGCAAAAATCACTTATTATTGCAACTCATTATTATATTACTTAAAATTAGAGCATTCAAATTTGTGGTCTCACGTTAGTTAGAGTTGAATGGGTCTGTTCGGAGTTTCTGTCATAAAATGGATAATCACGGAATTTGCTATATTTCTTTACTCTATGCATTCGAAGTTCACCTATTGCTCTTCCTAATCCTTACTAATTCCCAATAGCGGAAAACACGGTACAACATCACAGGCAGCTTTTTCCAATTTGGCTTGACCCCAGTACGAAAGTATCATCTAAGATTGTTTCAGACCAGACCAGATTTGAGTGTGAATATTGTGAGGTAGGGCTGAACTGTTCATCGCAATCAAATCCACAATCGGAATTTTGCGGTTGCAATTAGCAAATCCCAAGGACTCAATATATATTATAGCGCCTTTTAAAATTAATAATTCATTTTAATTAAAGATAGGAAACACATCACTTCAATTTGTTAATCGAACAAGTGTATGTTGTGTATATTTATATTGTTGGGTATAATAATTATTTTCGAATTTCAAATGAGACATTGCATTGATGATTGATATATTTTTATTTTTATTTTATTTCATTTTCCTTATTTTAATTATATTTTCTATTATCTTAAATAATAGACTAGCTGATGTGTGCAATCTGAGAGCTCTTATTTCCTTCTTTTTCTGCTGTAATGTGCGCAACGACGCTGAAATTTCTCCACTGTGAAACGAATAAAAGAATATCTTATCTTAATATATGTGGCTCAACTCAGGTTTGACTATAAGAATTTTGTGAGACAAGATAAGATGAGGTATCAGGTTTTGAAATTTAACTTCAAAAACCGCAACACAATCGCAATGTTGTTCGGATATATTGCAATTAGATATTAGACATAACCCTCACTATCCAATCACAGAATACATTTGAGATGTAGCTCGAACGCCGTGCTTTGATGCTTACACACATGTCTTGTTGTTTACTTTAACAGATATTCCCATTAAATAATAGCAAACGAGGCAATTAGAATCACAGGGAGATTATAATGAACCGACCGGGAGAATGTATACGAGATCCTCTTGGGCGTATGGAGATAAATGCAGGGAGTCAGCTCTCAGACCGTGCTGAGACTGTAGTGCAGCATCTCTGAGGACCGCCAACATGTTTTTCCTCCCAACAACTGCCGTCTCCAGGGATCTTTTACAGTTTTCCACCTCCACTTTCTCTTTGCGCTTGCACCACATAAGTCATACACTAACACTCTAGTCCCCTGTTGTCCATTATATCGCAGGGCTCGTTAAGTGACTGCTAATTTGTCCGACTCTCGACCAAAGACGTCACGCTGCATCTCAGGGAGTATCAACAATTTAGTGCATTGGCTCATTAGAAGGAGATGAGTTATGAGATGGAGACTGTAAGATATGGATTGTGCTTGTATTTGTACATGAAGGAATATAGTGCTGTTGTTGAAGAAATGCTTGGTTGACCACAGACATCCCTGGTCGATCGATTGGTCGACTAAATAGTGGGCGTGATTTGTACCATGTGTTTGACCAAAAAAATCCATGGTCTGACCCATTTTTAGGCTCTGTCCACACAAAGTCTAATTCAGGCCAAAATGCAAAAAATACTTTATCCATCCAGAGTATCAGCCAAACAAAGCCAGCATTTTGGGAGTCGGAAATGCAAATTTTTGAAACCAGGTTCGGATTGTGGAGATTTCAAACACACTGTTTTTGGTGGTGATAAGCTACTCTAGCCACAGCTATAGGGGGCCAGACTAATATAAGTGGGACAACCAGTGCGTGCACCTCTGAAAACCACCAATCATTCATGCACACACCAGACTCATACTTCATTTTAGCACTTTAAAGCCACAACTGCCTGACTGTGACATTCGGTGTTTCCAGAGGTCTCCCATCACAGTACGAACCAGACCCTGCCTTTAGATCAGAATTCATTTTCTGATAGTAGAGTTGATGGATTTTCATTAAAGTGAATTAGAATATATTCAACTTTAGACAGCTTTGGGTTAACCTACGTGCGTGATGGGATGTGATGGACGCATCAGCAGCATTCTCCCATCCCCCAGTCATGAGTGAAAGACTAGTCTAAATAAGCAGGAAGCCGAAAACCTCTGTTTTCAGTAGATCTCATGTTTATTTAGAGGGAAGCCAGGTCTTCTCTGAGGGAGAGGAAGGTGGGACATATTGTTGCATGTGTTTCAAATTATCATGCTATAAGACCAGAGCTCTTTGTCCATTCTTTGTCACTCTGCTGCTACATCTAGCTGACCCAGACTGGTGCAGTCTGTAACCTGTCTGTTTGTGCTGATGTCCAGATAACCTGTAGTTTTGAACCAGCGGCTGACAACATGTATTAAAGAGATTATGTTGTTGAAATGTGACTAGTTTTTTCACATTTTCATACTGGTAAACACTTGCTAACCAAGCATTTTATTCCAAGTCATTTGCACTGTAGTATGGCAATATGAGAAAAAGCTTGATCAACAAGTTTACCCTATTAATTTAATGCTACAAGCATGCATAAATACATAATATCCAAGCACTAATGACCATTCTTTGTGAATATTCATGAAGTCCGGTACGTGTAGCATACGCAGTTTATCTATATTGTGTTTAAAAATGATATCAGACTGTGCAATCTAAAGAATAGTTTTAAAGCTCTTGTTCGAGACATCTGCTGTTTACAGATTTATTACTGCTGCCTCTCTCCGGGGAGGATATGGGATTGGCCCCTTTCCTATCACCACGTCTCATTTGGTATGCATTGCGTCCATTAGCACACTGTGTCCTTCTGCTCACAGAAAAGAGTTATGCAAAAAGAATAACATTGCTGAAAGGTAAAATAAATAACCTCCAGCCACGTTGACGCCATTATTCAGAATCATTCAAGCGCTAAAAACATTCCTCTTTGAGAAATTGGCCGCGTTGGTTTGACACAATGGGGGACGAGACCTTGATGAAGTGTCAGGTAAAAGGTACACATACATCAAAGTGGTACTGGAATCAGAAGAGGGCTTCATCTCCAAAAACATGTGCACTATACTATTCAATGTCAGAAGACGTATTCGGAAACATGAAAAAGTTATATTAATATTCATGCATTTGCTGAAAAAGATTATTGATGTTTAGCAGCACTAAGGTCTGGAGTGGAGTGTAGTCAAGCAGTCGGTCAGAACAATTATTGTCGCTGTTATTATTAATTAGCTAAGAGGTCTGTGCCCTTGTTTTCCCATAGAGACAAATAGCCACTATTACCAAATGAAGAGGAGATTTTGTGTGGCTAAACAAGGCCATGTCTTTCTATTGAAGCTGAAGTTCTAGTTTCATAAATGTTTGTTTTTGTCCAAGCACAAAACGTCTGTATGTGAACAAATCAGACCAAATCGTTTTATCTGTATCTAGAAAACACTTGATCTTGTGCTGACAGTGGATTGGCTGAGTGAGGACTAGTGCTCTCTTTCACAGAAAAAGGTAAAAATACATGCATGTGAAAACTTGTGATAGAGCCAAACAGTTTTGAGTGATAGGAACTACGATTTTATCACATTTTTATGATTTTGAATTTGGGTACTCCAGCTTTAACGTGAGAAAGAGAACCTGATACATTTTTGGGCTAAATATTTATATAGTATGATTTTATGAATAACACTCAGGGAACAAACAGAAAAGAGAGATGTCTCTATACTGACCTGAAGTGTCCAGGTTTAGAAAAGAAATTGTAGCAGTCCAGAGTTAACATCTTGGGGAGCTCTTTGATACCAGGGCTCATTGTAACCCTGCTGCTGTCAGAGGTCTGGCTTTCTATTCTGTCCAGGAGCTGAGCTTCTGTTCTCTGTCTGGTCTGCGTTGCATTACAACATAAGTTTCATTTTGCAACTTTGTATTTCATGCAACAGCCTTGTTGGATGAAAATAAGGCTGTTGCATGGGCGATAGTAGCTCAGTTGGTAGAGCATTGGCCTTTGAGCCTAAAGGTTGTGGGTTTGAGCCCACCATGAGACCTTCTCCACCGACTCCCACTGATGACTGCTGTCGTTGTGTCCTTGGGCAAGACACTTAACCCCACTTTGCCTGAAGGACCCACTGAAAGATCAAGGCTAAGCCATAGAGCGGCCATCCTCCTGACTCACCACTTGCAGGAGGATCAGTGAGGGGCTGGTGTTATGTGGACTGGGTGGCATCTATTGCCACCCCCCCAACCCAGAAATGGATTAAGTTGTAGAAAATGGATGGATGGCCTTGTTGGAAACAGAGCCTGAAAATCAGCAAGAACTGTCTCCACTGCCAACTGAAATGTGCTTAGGCCTACACGTGTGCTGTTTGTTTCAGCTAGTGCGGGCATGTCCCTGCTGGAAAAGGTCCATGAGCACGTGAACATGCTTAAAATCTGACTCCTAGCTGGTGGGAGTGTACCCGGAAAGAGAATCACCCAATACTTTAGTATGGCAGAAGCGGTAATATTTACAGTCAATGATTTCAACCCAGCAACTACATTTTTTTGTTTTCACTTAGACGTTTTCACCTTTAGTATATGTTGCATTCAGGTCTAGGTACATTGTGAATGTGTTAAAGCAGCAGTAAGCGATTTTTGGGTGTTAATATACGTCTTAAATATTGATATATTCCAATAGCCATCACTTATATAGAGTGTTTGTACCTAAACACGGATCTCTCAGTCCTTCCAGTCTTCTCCCACATATTTAATAAAAAAACCTCACATCCTATGCGCTTATCCAATGACGAGAGAGCACGCCTTATAAGGGGTTTCTCCCGTGTGTGCACGCGCACTCTTCAAAACAAACATGGCGGAGAAGGAAAAGCCGCCTCCAGCGCTGCTGCAGACTAAATACATGGATCTATTAAATACAGGCAAAACGCCAGAAACAGAGGAACGACAAAAAGTAGGAGCAACATGGTGACCAGCTGCATTCATGTTGGCGACCTCTAGCTCCGTGGATTCCTCTCTCCGACTGAACAGGTGAGCATGTTACTCAGTAGTGGCAGTAGTAGTTGTATTATTTATACATATTGTTGCCTGAGACTGTAATGCGGGCTTTCACCAAGTTAGCTAGTTAAAAATCCCCAGCTGTTGTAGAAATACGGCCGCATTTTGTGGCAATAACTGCGCATTACCTTGGCTTAGCTTTGAGAAACAACAACAGACAACACACAACATCGAAGCCTTAGCCCAGCCTCAGCCATCCATAAACTCCGGTCAATTATTAGTTCCCCACATGTACAACATTAAATGACCATATCACCAGAGTTCCCCCATGAAGTGGTGTTAGCATTAGCGTTCGCTGTTAGCATTAGCGTTCGCTGTTAGCATTAGCGTTCGCTGTTAGCATTAGCGTTCGCTGTTAGCATTAGCGTTCGCTGTTAGCATTAGCGTTCGCTGTTAGCATTAGCGTTAGCTGTTAGCATTAGCGTTCGCTGTTAGCATTAGCGTTCGCTGTTAGCATTAGCGTTCGCTGTTAGCATTAGCGTTAGCTGTTAGCATTAGCTGTCTGTAGTTGTGAATATGATGTGGCTGCTACGAACACTTCTGATCTGTATGAATCGTTTGTTTTTGCCAATAAACATAGTTGCTTGCACTATATATATATATATGTAGGTCTGCATTTCATTCTTCAATGACTAAGTTTTTCAACTTGCACTCTGTATATTAGTTTTATTGTTATAAAAACAATATCTCTTTACCTCAAATCTAACTTCCGTGACCACTACATACATTTTTATTATTATGTATTGAGAATAAGTCAGAGTCTTGCTGACTACTACCAAATAAATTATGAGCATGATATAATATAGACATTGTAATAATTTACATGTCTTCATTGCATTCTTTTCTCTGTATCTTTTCCAGTATGGCCTAAATCAATTGGAATGAGGTCTTCAATGTACAAGAGTTCAAAAGCCTCCATAATGCAAGTTAAATAACTATTAAAAAAAAAACAATGCCATAACGACTAGATACTTTTCTGCTGACCTCTTCTTTCTCTAGTATTGACTGCGAAGACAAGACTTTGCTTCCAGAATTAGAAGATCGGCCATTGTCATCTCCTGAGGAAGACTTTACACCCCACATTTGTTATGTAGGTTGTTGTGAATGCATATATGGGACGCAGTGATTATGATAATGATGTTGTGATGTGTGTGTCGTTCATCCCTACAGTTGTGTTGCTGCCCTGAGGTCCAAAATGAATATCGATCATGTTCCAGGAGTCAGTGTTGACAAAACTGTCGCTGAGTTTCTTCAACAATCAAGAGGAGTGAGATAATCACTCGACTCCCAAAACAGCCGATGTAAGTGTCTTTCTCTCACAATGCACAGTCTCTCACAGTCCAAATAAACATGTTCAAGGATCCTGTGGATCAGGGGCCACTCCTGGTGACCAATAAATACTGATGTTGTTGATGATGAATATATCAAAGTCATATTTGAGTAGATAAAACTGATGTCTCTTCTATTATGTTTCAAAGGAAAATCTCTGCCAGAGGAAGACTCCAGTTCCTTCAACCTGGGCCCCTGAAGCGTGACTGTGTGTGCTTGTGACTGTGTGTGACTGTGCTTGTGACTGTGTGTGACTGTGCTTGTGGCTGTGTGTGCTTGTGGCTGTGTGTGCTTGTGACTGTGTGTGGCTGTGTGTGCGTGGCTGCTTATGAATTATTTTGAGGAAATGTGTTCAAACAAACTACAACATAAAGATTAACATTTTGTTAGATATCTCTGATAGTGTTCGCTGCAGCAGCGATGGATAAGGACCTGAATAATAACAGTGTTATTCATTTGAGCAAAAAGTGATAACACAAACGTTGCCTTACCATCACTTGTAATTATTTGTCTTAGTAGGGACATTGTGTATATTTTTCCGGCTATAACTTCAAATCTTCTTTTACATAATAAAGTTTCTTAGACTCGTTACAGACTGTATTTGTTTTCCTACTATAAAACAAAGCACATTGAAAGAGGTGTATGTATTTTTTTTTATTTTGAAATAGTACAACTACAAAACATATTTCAGAACTGCAGAGTGGACGTGCACCATGGGGGCCGCTGAGGACGTGCACCATGGGGCCACTGAGGACGTGCACCATGGGGGCCACTGAGGACGTGCACCATGGGGGCCGCTGAGGACGTGCACCATGGGGGCCGCTGAGGAAAGCACGTTTTCAATGTCTGTTGGCACCTTTCACAGACGCATCAGGGAAAGGTCTGGGAGGATCTGGTCATCAGCTTCTCTGGACAGAGGGCGTTCAGTGCTTCCTGAAAGAACCGTTATGACAAATGACTTTATATATTCTGTTACTTGTAGCTTTTCTTTCAAAGTGGTGAGTTTCCTTACAGTGTAATAGTGTAACGCAATTAGTTATGACAGTACTTTTGCGTTTCGGACAAGCTTTACTGGAATTGTTTTTCAGTCCCACATCTCACTGTACAGCTCTGATACACTTTGATTTTGTCTTCATTCTCTGAACAATAAGCACATAATACAGATGTTGATTACATCAATAAATGTATCTTTATTTTGTGACATTGAGAAGGCAGCTTCCAGTGAGATGCAGCTTTACTTTCACATAATACATTACTACAGTGTTGTCTATAAAGAACTCCAAATATACAAATTGTGAGGAAAGCAGTAATGTATTACTTTAAATAACCTTCATGTAAAGCTTTGTTGTTGTAATGTATATGCATTACATTCATCTAATACATATGCACTGTAACAGATGTTACAGTGCATAATGTTGAGACACGTCACACTGCAATCTGCAACATTATGTTTATCACAACAGTTATCAGTGTACCAACTATAAAAGCAGTATTATTCTATAAAAGACTGGATTGTTTTTATCTCTTTCTTAGTGATGCTATCCTAGCTAACACCAAGCTGCTTCCAGTGTTATAGCTAGGTTACAACTGAGCTATTCTATGCTAATATTTCACTCCCAGAGTTTGTTGTTAATATACTTACGAGTAGACCTGACGGAGATGAATCTGCTGCTGCCATCACCAAGACGATGCGCGTTCATGTGGTGTGACGAGGAGACGGGGGCGGGGCTACTAACTCGCTCAGGCAGAAGAAACTGCCGGAAACGACCAAATCGCTTACTGCTGCTTTAATATAGCTTGAACCACAAAAAATATTGGGACAACCACAATAGATGTATTAGTTATTGAAAGACCACAACAATGCAACAGACAACTGTGAAGTGAAAGCAAAATATTAGATACGATAAGAGAATCACAGTGGGAAAATCTCAATCTTGCAACACACATATAAGTAAGAGCACTCAATACATACAAATATAAACAATACGTCAACAATTTGGCGTTTTGCATTATTGCTCTGAGTGCATAAAATATCCATTGGAAAGAAATTTTATTTTATTGCAGTTTTTATGTAAAAAATAAGTAACAAATATGATATGTCGTGTTCCCTAAATTTTCTTACATCTTTTCTTTGGTTTATTTCTGTCTGTGATTGCAGTAGGTCGTCAAACGACATTTCAAGGCTTCACCTTTTCACTGTTTCACATACAATTTCACATAACATGGTTTTTCAGAAAGAGTTTTTAATTCATTCTTGAATGATTGGAAACCTGTTGTAATTATAGTAAAAAAAATTTTTTTTCATATTTGTCTCCAGATTCACCTACACGTTGGGAGAGGGCATGTGGCTTCCGCTGAGTAAAAGCTTTGTCATTCCTCCCGCTGAACTCGCCATCAACCCGTCAGCCAAATGTAAGACCGACATGACAGTGATGGAGGACGCTGTGGACGTACGGTAAGGCCGTTTCCTCTCTCAGCTTTTCCCATTTTCACCATAGCCGCTTATTGTGTAGATTCAACAAAAGAGCTGCTGGTAAAAGGATGAAGGGTTTGAAAGGCACAGTTTGTTTCTGGTGTTTATGACATTATATATATATATATATATAGATATATATACAGTACCTTGCGAAAGTATTCGGCCCCCTTGAACCTTTCAACATTTCGTCACATTTCAGGCTTCAGACATAAAGATATAAAATTTTTATTTTTTGTCATGAATCAACAACAAGTGAGACACAATCGTGAAGTGGAACGAAATTTATTGGATAATTTAAACTTTTTTAACAAATAAAAAACTGAAAAGTGGGGCGTGCAATATTATTCGGCCCCTTTACTTTCAGTGCAGCAAACTCAGTCCAGAAGTCCAGTGAGGATCTTTGAATGATCCAATGTTGTCCTAAATGACTGATGATGATAAATAGAATGCACCTGTGTGTAATCAAGTCTCCGTATAAATGCACCTGCTCTTTGATAGTCTCAGGGTTCTGTTTAAAGCGCAGAGAGAACCATGAAGACAAAGGAACACACCAGGCAGGTCCGAGATACTGTTGTGGAGAAGTTTAAAGCCGGATTTGGATACAAAAAGATTTCCCAAGCTTTAAACATCTGAAGGAGCACTGTGCAAGCAATTATATTGAAATGGAAGGAGTATCAGACCACTGCAAATCTACCAAGACCCGGCCGTCCCTCCAAACTTTCATATCAAACAAGGAGAAGACTGATCAGAGATGCAGCCAAGAGGCCCATGATCACTCTGGATGAACTGCAGATAACTACAATCAGTCGTGCAATTTACAAATCTGGCCTTTATGGAAGAGTCATTTCTCAAAGATATCCATAAAAAGTCTTGTTTAAAGTTTGCCACAAGCCACCTGGGAGACACACCAAACATGTGGAAGAAGGTGCTCTGGTCAGATGAAACCAAAATCGAACTTTTTGGCCACAATGCAAAACAATATGTTTGGCGTAAAAGCAACACAGCTCATCACCCTGAACACACCATCCCCACTGTCAAACATGGTGGTGGCAGCATCATGGTTTGGGCCTGCTTTTCTTCAGCAGGGACAGGGAAGATGGCTAAAATTGATAGGAAGATGGATGGAGCCAAATACAGGACCATTCTGGAAGAAAACCTGTTGGAGTCTGCAAAAGACCTGAGACTGGGACGGAGATTTATCTTCCAACAGGACAATGATCCAAAACATAAAGCCAAATCTACAATGGAATGGTTCACAAATAGACGTATCCAGGTGTTAGAATGGCCAAGTCAAAGTCCAGACCTGAATCCAACCGAGAATCTGTGGAAAGAGCTGAAGACTGCTGTTCACAAACGCTCTCCATTCCTCACTGAGCTCGAGCTGTTTTGCAAGGAAGAATGGGCAAGAATTCCAGTCTCTCGATGTGCAAAACTGATGGAGACATACCCCAAGTGACTTGCAGCTGTAATTGCAGCAAAAGGGGGCGCTACAAAGCATTAGCGCAAGGGGGCCGAATAATATTGCACGACCCACTTTTCAGTTTTTTATTTGTTAAAAAAGTTTTAATTATCCAATAAATGTCGTTCCACTTCACGATTGTGTCCCACTTGTTGTTGATTCTTGACAACATGAAATGGGGCGAAATGTTGAAAGGTTATATACAAAGTAAAGTATATACAGTGCCTTGCGAAAGTATTCGGCCCCCTTGAACCTTTCAACATTTTGCCACATTTCAGGCTTCAAACATAAAGATATAAAATTTAAATTTTTTTGTCATGAATCAACAACAAGTGGGACACAATCGTGAAGTGGAATGAAATTTGTTGGATAATTTAAACTTTTTTAACAAATAAAAAACTGAAAAGTGGGGCGTGCAATATTATTCGGCCCCTTTACTTTCAGTGCAGCAAACTCAGTCCAGAAGTTCAGTGAGGATCTTTGAATGATCCAATGTTGTCCTAAATGACTGATGATGATAAATAGAATGCACCTGTGTGTAATCAAGTCTCCGTATAAATGCACCTGCTCTTTGATAGTCTCAGGGTTCTGTTTAAAGCGCAGAGAGAACCATGAAGACAAAGGAACACACCAGGCAGGTCCGAGATACTGTTGTGGAGAAGTTTAAAGCCGGATTTGGATACAAAAAGATTTCCCAAGCTTTAAACATCTGAAGGAGCACTGTGCAAGCAATTATATTGAAATGGAAGGAGTATCAGACCACTGCAAATCTACCAAGACCCGGCCGTCCCTCCAAACTTTCATCTCAAACAAGAAGAAGACTGATCAGAGATGCAGCCAAGAGGCCCATGATCACTCTGGATGAACTGCAGTCTGGCCAGGCTAGTAGCTACAGGCATGACAATAATATTAACAAATACCACTTACCATTTATATGTAAGATGGACTTCGTCCACAACGATGCCTATCAGGTTGGTCCTGTATATGTCGGTGGATAGCAAGTTCTCCCACTTGGTGCTTAGCCAGGCCTCCGGACTGCCTAACAGAACCTGGTACCGGCAACTCTTGATTTCATTTTCCTCCACGGGACCAAGCTGTGTCGCAGAAATCCCGAGCTCAGCTGCCTCCTTTATCTGGTCCTCCATCAAGGCGATCAATGGAGAAACCACCGCAACAACCGGGTTTTTGCTAAACCCCATTAGCTTTGCCACTAACGGGGCTAGTTGGTAGATTAGGCTTTTGCCAAACCCTGTAGGAAGCAAGGCTAAAACATCTTGCTTGGTGTTGATAAAAGATTGTAAAGCCAAACGCTGTTCATCTTTTAAAATAAACGTTCGAGGTAAACTACTTAGAACACGGTCTACAGCTTGATCAAAAGATAGCTTCACGTCTGCTGCTGCCATGTTGGATTCGTAAAAAGAACTACAAGCTTCCGTCTGCCAAATAGCGCGTCATCGTCTTGCCGTCCCTCCTCGTTCTGTGATTGGTGCCCAAACCCATGGACAAATTTCGGCCATGGTCCCCAGGCTGTTGTGAAGTTCGAAAGGATTCGAGCGCACACAGCAGTCTGGCGTTAGCCAGGCTATGTATTTAGCAGATTAAAGCACAGAACCAACCCACTGCTTCAACGATGATTGAGGTAACTATGTTTGAAGTTACACTGAGAAATAGATAAAGTTGCATGCCCCCCTGGATGACTTCTCCAACAGCAACCTTGATTCAACAGGAAGAACACTCCCTTGTTTTCGGCCTAGTGAACTTGTCAGTGGTTGACTTGCATAATGTTTGCAATATTGAGTGCACCCCTGGATAGAGAGATATTGCAGGAAGAAGCTGTTGTGCTGGCGAGCATATTTTTGATCACACACATCAATGCAGCTACTTGTGCTTCCCCAGAGAGGCAGACAAAATATAACTGTAGAGAGACACAACTTTGACCAGAACAGGGAGAGGATCCACTGCTGAATAATATGGAGGTGTCCCTGCTGACAGAGGCCACTGTGATACTTCTGCACTTGTTTTGGGTCTGACAGCAGTCTACACACAGTCAAATAAGTCCAATGTTTTTACAGAGAAATTATTCATAGTATTGGTAATATTTTAGACATAAGTTTCTGCACATATATTGGTGCTTTCAACAAGCGGACATTCCAGCAGGACATTTGACATATATATATATATATATATATATATATATATATATCTGGGAAAACCCATCGGATGTCGCGCTGGCACGTTCCGAGTAAATAGTGAAAACAGGTCGAGTGTCATTTTTTCGGCTAAATTGTGTTTTCATTAAATAATTATTATATAACATCTTGTCTTTCATTTCTGAAAATATCTAGGTGAAATTCACTAGTTTTACGCCAGTTTTACGCCAGACTGCAGTGTGCGCTCAAATCCTTTTGAACTAAATATCACTTGTGATATTTCGTCTGGCGTTAGCCAGGCTACTAAATACATGCAGGTGTGACAAAAGACTGACATAAGAAAATAATTAAAAACATTAACTTACAAAAATGTAAAACAATAATAATGCTTTTTTGGATTCCCAAAGGAAAAACAAGGCAATTAAAGCAAAACAATAAAATAATATTGGACTGTGAATGACTGATGAAACGAAATCCCACTGCATAAGAAAAAACTTGGACATGAAAAGCTTTGTGGAAAGAGCTTGGATTATCAGGTCATCACTTGCTACTGCCAATGACTCCAGCTCAACTCGTGTGAAGTTAGGCTTAACATCAGGGTGACTGCGACCTTCCACATGTCCAGAATATATATCCCAGAGGCCATTTCATTAAGTCTGGCTCTATGTCCACGTTAAACGACTTGATTAGAAATGGCTGGTGCAAAGGTTAAAACAGGTTTTTGGCCATAATTCAGAATTGTAGTTAATTGGGATATGTTTCCCTGCTAATTTATATAAGGGTAATAAGTGTGGTGACATTTTACGTCTCAATTCTTAAAGGGCAGCTTTAGCATTATCATTTGTAATTGTTGAAACTATTTTCTTTTTTGTACATAGAATTTCACAAAATATCATTTACCTAAGGGACTTTATATATATATTGTTTTAAGGTAAATAATAATGAAAAAAAATAACCATTAAATATTAAAATTCATGTTGTTTTTTCACTTAGTAGACAAAATATAAAGACAACATAGCAGAATAAAAGCAGGAGAATGTAAATGGCCCTTTAAAATATCTACCATAGAATAACAAATGCTTTTGTATTATTTCATAGTGACACACGTATGATGTTTTGTGATAGTTCGTATTTAAAAAAGGAAATATTTCAATTGTGTGTGTTTTTATTTTTATTTGGTGCTATACAATAATTCCACTTTTAGATTTTTCCTTGAGCGGCATACAATGGTCTACAGTACATGATTCATACTGTATTGACAGCTCTTTGCTTCTTACACATATAACATTTATATTAGGCATCTCTTTGCATCAACACTAATAAACATGTATTCGCTGTACAGTGCATTGCAAAAGTATTCACCACTTTTTACCTATTTTGTTACATAACAGCCTTTAGTTCAATGTTTTTTTAATCTGCATTTCATGTGATGGATCAGAAAACAATAGTCTAAGTTGATGAAGTGAATTGAGAAAAATATATACATAAAACTATTTTTCAGAAATAAAAGACTGGAAATTGGCATGTGCGTTTGTATTAACCCCCTTTGTTATGAAGCCCATAAAAAGCTCTGGTGCAACCACTTACCTTCAGAAGTCACATAAATAGTGAAATGATGTCCACCTGTGTGCAATGTAAGTGTCACATGATCTGTCAGTACATATACACACCTTTTTCGAAAGGCCTCAGAGGCTGCAACACCTAAGCAAGAGGCACCACTAACCGAACACTGCCATGAAGACCAAGGAACTCTCCAAACAAGTAAGGGACAGTGTTGTTGTGAAGTACAAGTCAGGGTTGGGTTATAAAAAAATATCCAACTCTTTGATGATCCCCAGGAGCACCATCCAATCTATCATAACCAAATGGAAAGAACATGGCACCACCGCAAACCTGCCAAGAGACGGCCGTCCCACCAAAACTCACAGACCGGGCAAGGAGGGCATTATTCAGAGAGGCAGCACAGAGACCTAAGGTAACCCTGGAGGAGCTGCTAAAGCAACACTTCAGTGGTTTAAGGGGAAACATGTAAATGTGTTGGAATGGCCTAGTCAAAGCCCAGACCTCAATCCAATAGAAAATCTTTGGTCAGACTTAAAGATTGCTGTTCACAAGCGCAAACCATCCAACTTGAAGGAGCTGGAGCAGTTTTGCAAGGAGGAATGCAAACATCCCAGTGGTAAGATGTGGCAAGATCATAGAGACTTATCCAAAACGACTTGGAGCTGTGATTGCCGCAAAAGGTGGCTCTACAAAGTATTGACTTTAGGGGGGTGAATAGTTATGCACATTGACCTTTTCTGTTATTTTGTCCTATTTGTTGTTTGCGTCACAATAAAAAAAGACAACATCTTCAAAGTTGTGGGCATGTTCTGTAAATTAACTGATGCAAATCCTCAAACAATCCATGTTAATTCCAGGTTATGAGGCAACAAAACACACAAAATGCCAAGGGGTGAATACTTTTGCAAGGTACTGTATGTATGGGTGTTTATTAAAAAATATTAAATATACAGTATATATAACTCGTCCCAGTTACGTCTTTACTCCGAGGTACATAATAAAACAGCATAACAGAGCATACATAATGTCAACTCTCCAGACTGCTGAGCTACTTTTAATCAAACATAATGTGGTTTTGTTCATGGATGACAATTTTATTTAAATTTTTGACTAAAGTAAATTATTCATTGAATTTTTCCATCAAGGACATACATGTAATATTTTCTTTCAATTCAATCATATTCGGAGCTGCTCGTGGTGCATTCTCTGGCACCACAAAGCCACACATGTTTCCTATTATTCAAGTCTTGATTTTTCTTTTATGACCCACTTTTACTGAGTCCTGCTTCACTTTGTACAGTACTACTGTGATTGAAAAAAAAAAAAAATCACTTCTTCTTACATTCATTCTGCAGTACTGTACGTACATTTAATATGCATGCTGACCTCTATTTTAGGCACTGGTTCACTACAAGTTCAAATATGCAACAAATGTGAATTGATAATACATGTTTCCACACTAAAAGTTGCATGATGCACCTTTAACCTTTGGGTATAGTATTGACAAAAACCTATAGCGTTTTTTGTGCATTTCATTAAAAAGAATGCTGTAAGGATAAAAATAGCATAATGAAGCAATATCAATTCATACAGTATATTAAACAACTAACCAATATTACAAAGAAAATATAAAAAATATATCTGTAGTCGACGCCATCAACCTGGCCCTCCACCACATCCTACAGCACCTGGACTCCCCGGGGACCTACGCCAGGGTCCTGTTCGTGGACTTCAGGTCTGCCTTCAACACAATCCTGCCATTTCTGCTCCAGGACAAGCTCTCCCAGCTCAACGTGCCCGATTCCACCTGCAGGTGGATCACTGACTTCCTGACGGACAGGAAGCAGCGAGTGCGTCTGGGGAAGGGTTCTCGGACTCTCGGATTATAAATACAGGAGCCTGTTGTAGAATTATATACCCCATGAAGGAGAAAACTCAAAGGTCCTTTGTCTGATCAAAAGCGTAAGTTTATTGTTAACGCACGTGCGGAGAGCCAGCACATACACTCAAAGGCAGCATGTACCAGCTCTGGGCCCAGAGCCCCGAGTTTCCTGTATACAAGACACACACGAAAGCCAGTCCCGCCCACAACAGATGGGAGGGGGGCCACCGGTGCAGGAGGCGCATAGGGATGCAAACAGACTGCAGGATGTAGAAAGTGCACACATACAGACCGATACATATGCAAGAGGTGAAAGGGGGCAAGAGTGATCGCCATTGTCTGTAGGTGTCGGGGGGGGCCCGGCTCCTTCCTGGCAGCAGGGACATATGGATAGAAGCAGGCATACAGATGCAAGATACGAAAGACACAAGGGTGTGACAGACAGCAGGGGCCCTCACAAAGCTCAGCATGGCGTCAGAAGGTCGTCTGCATTGATAAAAGGCCTTTGACGTCCGTGTATTAGCTGCGGCTGGTTTTATGTAATTACTCCAAAAACTGTCACCACACTCCCCTCTTTTGATAATTCAAAACCATTTTTGCATTAATCAGTTAAATACCAGAGGCATCGTAATCACACCACCTTCAAGCTTGAAACACTTAAATTATTGCTGTCCAAAGTGGACAAGAAAAGAAACATGCTTGTCAATAAAAGAAAGAGCACATTATAATAACACAATGGATCCGGACAGCGATAAGAGAAGACAATATTAACATAATAAACACGGTCAGCACGGAAAGTAGTGTCAGTGTGGCCAGCATAACAGTCCAAGGGCCCATGCCGGTCTTAGCCGGGCTACGTTCGGTAGTCTTTTCCGCGGGAATACTCACGAGCAGTGCCGTCTCGCAGTCAGTGGCACCGCTCCCTATGAGCGTGTGTGGAGCGTTAGTGGTCATGGCGATGTTTGGTCTTGGAGCGACAAGACTCTATTTGCGTTGAAGCCTTGGCCTCAGCACTCGGTTGGGCAGAGTGCTCGGGGTTTGGGGTGTGGAGACCATGGCTTGAGCACGCTCCAGATCGGCCAGGCCCAAAGCTCGTTTGATGGGAGACCTCATGACAGCACGCTTCACCATGTGCCTCATCAGGAACTGTAGAGCAGCCCTCATCTCCACCTCCTCCGGACACACGGGAGACGAGACACCAGGGGGCACTCCAGCAGAGCTCAAATCTGCATTATGGCCAGAGGGAGCAAGCTCTGGAGAAATCTTTGGAATGGGCAGCAGCTCTGCATACTTGCTGCAGCTGAGCAGAGCGCTCAGGGCCTTCATGGCTCCCAAGCCTTGGGATCCGGGGGCTGGGGAGTTGGGCAGAAGGGGGGTCGCCTCGGGAACGCTGGGATTCTCTGGGTGTTGTTGTTGGCCTGCTTCACCGACGGTGGCCGCACGCCGGCCAACTTCTTCAGCGTAGGGAGCCGCGGATGGGCCTGGTCCGTCCGCGCCCTCGGTGTCCTCGTCTATGGCCCTCAGTGGCAGCACCGCACGACAGTGGTTGGCGTGGATCCAAGTTGTCCTCTCCGCGACCTTAACGGCAGTGTCCGTCACCAGGAGGGCGGGAATGGGCCGAGCCAGCGCTTGGACCGCCAGTGCTTTCGTCTCGTTTCCTTCACCAGGACCCAGTCGCCTGCGCAGCCTGTGGCAGGGCGCTCCTGACCTGGGCAGAAATAGAGGACAAAAGTGCATTAATTTCCTTACAATAGGACAGCATGTCGTCATCACACAAAGAGGTGCTTGGCAGATCTCTGTTCGGGGGTCCCGCGCCCAACGTGGGGCTAGCGGCAGAGCTTTGAGTGCCATTCTCTCGCTCGCACGTGCCTCCGGACCAGGGGGCGTAACTGCAGTGTTTACGTATATCAATGCCCAGAAATTCACCCACTTCCTCAATGACTTTTGCTACAAAGTGACTGCCATTGTCCCTAGAGATTTTCCCTCGGGACACCCCATCGTGGCACAATTTCTGTGAGCAGAGCTTTCACCACCGCGTTGCTCGTGGCGTGTATGCCTGCAAATACTTCAGTCCATTTGGACCAGAGATCCGCCAGACCCAGACAGTATTACTTACCTTGGCATGGTGTGAGTTCAACAAAGTCCCTTTGGACATGTTGAAATGGGCGCAGGGGCGGAGGATGAGCAGCCTGTTGGATACTTTTGGGACTTACCTGGGTTGTGCGCGAGGCATATAGCGCATGTTTGGCTGAATCTCTGTGCAAATGCCGTAAACCCCTTTGTATACCAATTTTGTGTGATTAAATCACACATCATCCCTCCTTTTGAGGCATGGTCTCGACCATGTGCTAAAATTGCAAACTGTCTGAAGAAATGCCGTGGTAGGCACGGTTTGCTGTCTGGTCCCAGCCACACACACCATGCCGTCGTTGAGCCCCATTCCCCTCCCACAGCAGCGTCTCTGCTGGAGTAGAAAATATCAACGTCTTGAGTGAGGTAGTGTGTGTGTGTGTGTAGAGGTGCGTATGCCGCTGCCTTGTCCGCGCGCCGATTCCCTGCAGAGATGGGATCAGTGGCATTAGTGTGGGCCTGGCATTTGCATACCAGCGATCTCTAAGGGCAACATTACAGCTCTCAGCAGACGTTCAACCTGTGTGGAATTAAGAATTGGTTTACCATCAGATTTCATAAAATTGCGGTGTTTCCACAGTGCTTCCCAGTCGTGCACCACAGAGAAACCATAACGCGTATCACAGAATATGTTAACAGTTTTGCCCGCTGCCAGCTCACAAGCCCCGGTGGGCGCGACCAGTTCAGCGGTTTGTGCTGAATGGTAGTGGGGCAAACTACCAGAGTCTATAGTATCAAAATCAGAACACACAGCATAGCCGACTCGGTTCTTCCCAGTGTTGTCACGTGACGCGGCTCCGTCTGTATAAAAAAAATCAAGTCAGGATTAGTCAGAGGCACCTCTTTCAGGTCTGGCCTGGGAGTGCATCTCTGTTCTATTGTGGCGATACCGCAGTGTGCCTCCCCTTCCTATGGCGTGGGCAGCAGTGAGGAGGGGTTCAGCTGTGTGCATCCCTTCACCGTAGTTCAAAGAGCACCGTGTTGTACCCCAGCCAACGAGCCGCAGAAAGGCGAGAGGCCCTCTGCTCTAGCAGGATCTGGGAAACAGCATGGGGCACAAGCAAAGTTAGTTCAGTGTATCCCACAAGGTCACGTGATGCTAGGGCCGCTTTCTCAGCGGCAGCCACAGCCCGCAGGCAGCGAGGCAACCCTGCTGCCACGGGATCGAGTTTTGCTGAGAAGTAAGCAGTGGGTCTCAGTGGCCCTCCGTGAGACTGCAAAAGTACCGACACCATGCACCCACATCGCTCATCCACAGTCTGAGTGAATGGCCAGGTTGGGTCAGGGAGACCTAGTGTGTGTGTGTAGATTTGCTGTTCCGTTCATCTCCAGTTGCTTTTCTCCCGGATCGTCCTCAATTCATATTGTGGGCTTTTTTGCCAAAGTGGAGGCTCATTTCCTCCTGATCCACACTACTGTCATCCCTGGAGCAGGGGTAGTTTATCTCTCATCTGAAAAAGAAATATCAGAACACAAAAAAAAACACAAAAAATGCCCACTTTCGCTTGTCAATCTTTTTTCCAATTGGGCAAAACATAACTGCATTGACAGACGGTGTGTGGCATCAGGGCGGAGGCTGTAGCCAGATACAGAACAACAAAATGTATGTTTCTAATTTTATACTCCCCTAAATGTGAGTTTACCAACCAAAGTTGTCCTTCAACCACCGACAGCTCACTGCGGTTGGACCGACTCACTGTCAGGACAAACAGCAGAGGCAGGGACTCCCAATGTCTTCAGCAAGGTATTTCATCTCAGAGTACTTTCCGCAGAGTACTTTTCTCCGAGTACTCATCCCAGAGTATTCTCACTTTTACACCTGTTCAATAAAGCTTGTTATCTTTGAATCTCTAGTACTTACACCGTATGCTGTTGACAAAAAATAATTATTCCATGATCACATTAAAACATTACAGACACATTTGTTATTCCATGATTCCGTTCAGCATTCCTCATTTCACTCCTCATTTCACACATCACACTCATATCACAGTCACATCACACTCACATCACAGGCCGATTCCCCACGTTAGTATTGGTCCAGAGTTTGTTAAGGTCAACGTAGTGTACTTTGACATGACACACAAACATATAACATACACAAAACATATAACACACAAACATGTAACACACACAGAAGGCCTGTAATTTTAGCTTTGTTATATTTTCCATGTCCAATTACAATTGTCTCATGAGCTATTTATATTGTTGCAACTTTCAGAGCCTGCAGAACATGCAAAGCTTTTTAAGAGATTTTTCCTAAAAAAAAAGAAATCCATTTCCAACTTTAGTGTTTACCACGTGGTCTGTAGTCGGGCTTATCACAAATGGTGTCCCCTATATCTCTAATGAGCTCTTGTTACGAAAATGTAGCTTAACGGTTTTATAATAACTTCACTTACAATGACACTATGCACCTTTCAAATAACTTAAATCACACAAACAAGGCCCATCGCAAATATATCAATCCTATTAAACACATGCATTATTTACATGAAATATCACATTTTTAAAACTGATGACTCAAAATAGAAATGTTGTAACAGACAGTCTGTTCCAAAAGCCTCCTCGGGTTTTCATGCTTGTTTTCCAACTGTGCCTGAGTAACTGTGCTGTAGTACAACGCTCGGTACAGCTGGTGGCGCTAATACTAACTTCAGTGACTCCCGCATTGTGCGAGCTTCCTGTTTACATTCTGATGCTGTAGCTAACAGCTACTGTAGCAGCTACTGTAGCTAACAGCTACTGTAGCTAACGGACAGCGGGGAACACGTTGTTTGTATCAGAGCAATGAGAGACGTGTCTTTCCCCAAAGTGCAGCGGCTCAGTGGGACACGAGTGTGTGTTCTGGCGATTTAAATAAAGTCTGATTCTTGACCGTTTGAAGTGTTATTGCAACAGCACCAACTGTGAGAGCGAGCATCAGGCCAGAGGGAGACTGTTAGCATTAGGTTAGCTTCAAAATGACTGCTCAACACCATAGACCCGCGGTTAGCGCGTTAGCGCTGTAGTTCTGCGCTGGAGAAAATAAAAAATCGAATTTTAAAAGAAAAGAAATCGCCCTAAATGTAAAAACTCGAATTAATGATTAAAATCGATTAATTGCCCAGCCCTAACTGAAGCCATGAGTTTTGTGAAGCGACCACTCACTTGAGAACGGACCAAAATCTGTCACCTTATGTTTTGTTTTTAAACACAGGATTTGTTGTAATCATCCAGAATTTTAACTGTTACACCACCGATTGTTAGCGTATATTACGGGAATTCAGCATGAATTATCTCTAAAAAGTGCCAATTGCAATTTGTTCTTGTTCAAACTTACATGAGCGGCCGCTTTGGTGACGAATGTGAACCCGGGTTTGGTCAGTCGCTCGTGTTTCCTCCACACCCGCCTCTGCCGTCCTCTGGCCCCGTGTGAGCCTCTGCCTTTAACGCCTCCTCCGGTAACAGTCCTTCGACCCATGTCGAGCACACAGTCTTTCCGCCGGGCTGTGGAAGTTTTTCAAAGTCCGCAGGAGGCCCAGGTAGCCCAAAGCGTTAGCATGTGGTCCATGAGGGTTGGTGAATAACCCAAACGTGCCGGTCACAATGGCTTCTTCTGTTTGCGGTGCGGGAACAACTTTCAAGGGGGTTTCCGCGGGTGCGTTTGGTATATCACGCTGCCCCCTCCGTGGAGAACAGTCACAGGATTTGGAGCAGTTTCTCTCTGTGCTCCAAAGCAGTTGTCGGTGTCTCACATATTTGCTTCCCCCGCTTCTTCTTCTGTGGTTTCCTGAGCGTGTGTCTGTTTCCGCCTCTTCTTCTTCTGCGGTTTGGGCCCACTTCTCGCGGGGTCTCAGCTGGTGCGGGCGCCGCCTGTGGTTGGGGCTGGTGCTGGGGCTTTGAGGCAGAGGACAGAGCGCGGAGGAAAAGCGCCGACAGACCTGGATAGGGAGAGGGAAAAGAGACAACAGTAGTCTGCTTCATTTTTTTAAAACCCAACGCCTTGTTTGGGCGCGTACTTAGCATGGAGTTCTGCTCCTAGTGTGAAAGGGTTAGTAGGTGAGAGAGGGCGGTAGGGTGGGGGTGTGGGGGATGTGTATGTGTGTGTGTGTGTGCGCCTGTGTGTTCTCCGCTTCGGCGAAAGGCGGAGGAGCTATTGTTTTTACATATTTCTTTCTCTAACCTCTTTTGCCGTGATATTCTTAAAACCAAGTATATTTTTTCTTCCCTTCTTCTTCTAAATTATCACGCAAAATGCGTAATTGATTCAGAGACATAGAGCCTCCATAGCTTTTAGGTCCGAACTGTTTTCTCATGGCCATTGTAACGGGGGACGTTAACATTCCCCTCGGTATGGCATCTCTAGATTGATTTTCCCATTTTCTCGTACAGAACAATGGGCCTAACCCGCTTAGTCTCTCCCTGCTCTTACCCACTTTGGGGCGCTCCGTTCCCCCCCCCGCTGGTTCAACCAGCGAGCGCGCGTTCTTGAAACGGAGCGGTTCTGGCTGAAGACACTCAGAGATTCCAGGGTCGCTTACAGAGCGATACTAACGCGCAGCCGCTAGCTTCAATCTAGAACAAAAGCCCCCAAAAATCCCGCACACAGTCTATGCTGTGGCAATGCATAAAATACCCCAAAAATACATAAATAAACAAATCCCCGTGTCGACTTAAGGGCTGCCCTGGGCTCGTTACGCAGATGAAAAGACAAGACTCACCAGATTAGGTTCTTTTTGGTCTTGTGTGGCAAAAAGACTCCTTCCATGCGCGGGACGAGCGCGCCCTCCTTTGTCTCCAAAAAGGAACAGAGGCTGGTGATCCAGGTCGGCCAAACAAAGCCGCTCGTCCCCGCCGAAAGTATCCATGCCAAGACATGTCAGCAACGCCAAATTGTTGTAGAATTATATACCCCATGAAGGAGAAAACTCAAAGGTCCTTTGTCTGATCAAAAGCGTAAGTTTATTGTTAACGCACGTGCGGAGAGCCAGCACATACACTCAAAGGCAGCATGTACCAGCTCTGGGCCCAGAGCCCCGAGTTTCCTGTATACAAGACACACACGAAAGCCAGTCCCGCCCACAACAGATGGGAGGGGGGCCACCGGTGCAGGAGGCGCATAGGGATGCAAACAGACTGCAGGATGTAGAAAGTGCACACATACAGACCGATACATATGCAAGAGGTGAAAGGGGGCAAGAGTGATCGCCATTGTCTGTAGGTGTCGGGGGGGGGCCCGGCTCCTTCCTGGCAGCAGGGACATATGGATAGAAGCAGGCATACAGATTCAAGATACAAAAGACACAAGGGTGTGACAGACAGCAGGGGCCCTCACAAAGCTCAGCATGGCGTCAGAAGGTCGTCTGCATTGATAAAAGGCCTTTGACGTCCGTGTATTAGCTGCGGCTGGTTTTATGTAATTACTCCAAAAACTGTCACCACAAGCCCCACAGGGCTGTGTTCTTTCTCCCCTGCTCTTCTCCCTGTACACCAACCACTGCACCTCCAGCCACGACCCCGTGAAGCTGATCAAGTTCGCGGATGACACCACCATCATTGGACTCATCTCCAACAACGATGAGTCCGCCTACAGGAGGGAGGTGGACCGGCTGGTGTCCTGGTGCAGTGGTAACAACCTGGAGCTGAACGCCCAGAAGACAGTAGAGATGATTGTGGACTTCAGGAAGAGCACCGGCCCCCCCCGCCCCCACTCCCTCATCACCTCTGTGGAGTCCTTCCGTTTCCTGGGCACCACCATCACCCAGGACCTCAAGTGGGAGCCGACCATCAGCTCCCTCATCAAGAAGGCCCAGCAGAGGATGTACTTCCTGCGGCAGCTCAGGAAAGCAAAGCTGCCTGCACAGATGTTGGTGCAGTTCTACACGGCCATCATCGAGTCCATCCTCACCTCCTCCGTCACCGTGTGGTTCGCTGGAGCCACAGTCAGGGACAAACAGAGACTACAGCGCATTGTGCGCTCTGCAGAGGAAGTGATCGGCCGCAGCCTTCCATCGCTGCAGGACCTGTACGTCGCCCGAGCTCGAAGCCGGGCTGGTCGTATCACAGCCGACCCCTCTCACCCTGCACATGGACTATTCCAACCACTCCCCTCAGGCAGGAGACTGCGGTCCATCAGGACTAGAACCTCCCGCCACAAGAACAGTTTCTTCCCCTCTGCTGTTGGACTCTTGAACACTTCTTAACCTGTCCCCCCGCCCTTTATAAAGTCACTTTACTGCCCATCATACGTCACTTTACCTCACTGTACTGCTGTCACCTTACATTGTGTGCACCATGTGCACTTGTATATTGTAAATAGTAACTGTAACTCAATTTTAAATTTATTCCTTAGAAGTGTTTTTTATTCTATATTTTTATTATCTCTTTCTGACGTTGCACTGAGCCAAAGCAATTTCCAAGTCTGTGACTTCCTGTTACTTACGTGGCAATAAAAATGATTCTGATTCTGAAAATATAAATAATTATAATACATTTTATTTGTAACGCACCTTACATTTCCCCAAAACCTCAAAGTGCTATAGATTAAAAATCAATATTTCAAAAAAAAAGTACATAAATTATCGAAAAGCACAAAAGGGTTAAAATCTTTCAGTTATATATTTTGTTTGTTGTAAGAAGTTGTTCTAATGCTGACTAATGCCTACCTGCTCTGTCACCATCTCACACGCATGTGTTTCCGCCGAACTTCTGAGTGATAATTTATGAGGAGTACTTTTGTTTTAAAAGACAGGAAACTCATCTGAGTGTAATGTCATAGTCGTACGATGAGGTGGGGGAAATTTCTGATTCTTAAATTAATCACTCTTCGGCCATGGAAGAATCGAGAAATATTCACAAACATCCAAACTCCGATTATTTAAATTTGCCAAGTAAAGCAGAACTGTAATACAATAAGTGACCCTTGATTCCCACCCCTGACATCATACTATTACAGGACTGAGACAAGAGCCTTTAGACAGAAGGGGGCCGGGCCTCATATTTGAGCTGGAAGTTCCTGATATTAAAAACTCCAGGTCTGTTTAATTTGCTCAAAAAGTAGATTTTGCCTAATAAATTGTCTTTTAAACCCAACTCAATCCCTACCTTGTGCATTAAAACTTATTTCAGATGCTTAAACATGTGGCGTATAATGAGAAGAGGGTCCCTGCCTATCCTTGGTTATGTCTCATTACCTCAGAGATGGCTACTTTTTCCTGCCTTGAGGCCAGTAGAATTATAACTCAATCAAGGTAACATGGCATCTACGACCAGTGTCGGTTCCAGAGAGCACATTACCATAATTAGCATTATGAATTGTCTTTTACTGTATGTCGGAACAAGCCCTCTTCACAAGTGGAGTGTGCACAAGCGTGTCAGATGCAGCCCAGATTCGCCAGCGGTTATTTGCCCACTGAAAATGATGTCAGGTAAAATTAGTTCCACACAACTGAACGTCCACATCATTGTCTCTCATTAGCGTTAACTCTATAGGCTTTTGTTAGTCTGCCACAGGACATTTTTTGCTTCTAATTAGCAGGGCAAAAACCAACGCTTGATAGGTAAGAGTTAAAGTTGGAGTTTGGACAAGGCAATTTTCTTTGTATAGAACAATTCATACACAAGGCAACTCAAAGTGCTGAACAAAACAAGATAGAGAGAGGCATTCAAATTATAAATACTCACAGTACATTCAAAAGAGTGAAGATAAAATCCCTCAGTTTTATGCATAGCAAAATAAAAATGTTTTTAACTTGGATTTGATCTATATTCTTTGCATATTGTAAAATTCACTTTCACTGCTACTCTCCTTGTCTTGTGATCTGATTTGTTCCCAACTGTTTACTTAATTATAATGGAAGTAAAAGTTCAGTACCCCGCATACAGTATTTAATGTTGCGAGTTTAAAGGAGACACAGGGGAAGACATGGAAGAGTCCTAGGACTCACATTATCCAGGTCTGGTTCTTGCAACGCAGGTTCTCTGTGTATTTGTTGCGTGTACAGGCTGCACAGAGATGTGCACTTGCAGAGAGATTTCGAGGGAATGGTTCTATTTTCACATTATGGCCGCTTTCTGGCAGCATGATCGCTGCGCTGTTGTCAATACAACACCTGAATGCACCTATGGCCAGTCCGTCCCTGCCTTTATTTCTCCCTCTCCACTACAAATAATAATAACAATAATGCATCGGTTTTATACAGCGCTTTTTTGGACACTCAAAGACGCTTTACATGCCATTATTCTTTCACTCCATACTCGGTGGTGATAAACTACTACTGTAGCCACAGCTGCCCTGGGGCACACTGACAGAAGCGAGGCAACCAATCTGTGCCATCTGCCCCTCCGACCACCACCAACCATCCACACACACACCAGACTCATTCTAGGCAATGGGGGTTAAGTGTCTTGCCTAAGGACACAACGGCAGTTTGGCACTTTACAGCCGCAGCCTCCCCACTGTGGCTGGTGTTCCCAGAGGTTAAGTGTCTTGCCAAGGACACAACGACAGCAGACAGTGGGAGTCGATGGTGAAGCTCGGGCTCGAACCCACGACCCTCTGGCTCAAAGGCTCAAAGGCCAATGCTCTACCAACTGAGCTACTGTCGCCCTATATAAAGGGGAAATTCTTCATGAATGTTCTGCCTCATCTTCCTATTTGAGAGGCACAGAGTTCACATCATGCTTATTCTGAACATCAAAGCTGCATGCATTAACTAACCAATCATCAGAAATCATCTGATCAATCATCATCTGATTGATATAAAGTCTTCAAAGACTGCATTTTCTTTGTAAACTAGGGCATTCGTCTTGTTGTCCTTCCTGTTGGGAGTGATCTGACGCACTCAGGCGAACGAGATCCCCAGTGCAAACTTTTCGGCGCTGCAGGAGTGGCCGAGCGGACTTGGAGGATGTGGAACCGCTGTTATTCACGACAAAGCAGCTGCAATGGCTGCGGGGGTAGGAATGCAACAGAGACATAGAATATGGAGTGCCGTTCTCTAAGCGGCGGCATGTTCCCCATGAACAGGCTGGCCCCTCGGGCTTCGCAAAGCACCCTTCCTAGAGGGGCCCGCCTTAATATTTGAGAAAGACTGCACTTTTTGCCAATGACACCTTGAACACTGTTTTTGCTGGACCATTTGGCCCTGAGAGTTTAATGTCCAGTAGACTGTAGTGACCTTTGGCTTAAGTGGGAAGTGCATTTAAAAATTAACCTGCAGGGGTTTTTATTCTTGGCACCAAACATGTTATTAACTATGTTTGTTTTTCATGCTAAGTGACTTTTATTCCCTCACATAAAAGTGCAGAGGACAAGCTTATTGCACATACGCACACACACACACACAAACACACACACACACACACACACACACACACATTAAAATAACCATTATAGCCAATCATACATGAATAATGCATACACTCCACACTACACACACACTACACAGTAGCGCTTTGATCGATGGAAGTAATTGAATATGTGACATTTATCCTATGTTTAATTATTGCATTTGTCTTTACAATGATTTTAAGCCACTCACCACTTTAGACATTTGTCACAAGTGCTATTCCTCTGTTACCATTTAGGCTATGATAATTAAAACACCACAACTGTATATTGTTTGGCCTACACAAAATACATCACCACAATTATTTTAAACCTTCTATTGCTTGCTAATGTAAGAGTGAATATGAAATGTCTTTGCCAGAACAGAGAGTAGCAGAAATTACTCCTTTACTCTAATGCTTATTCTAATGAATCCATTCTCGTTGTCACAACTTTGTTGGCCAGGGTGGGGCATACTGCTATTAATCAGAGGTGGGACAAAGTCATTGTTTAGCAAGTCACAAGTCAGTCTCAATTCATTGCCCTCAAGTCCCGAGTCAAGTCACGAGTCAAGACAGGCAAGTCCCGAGTCGAGTCCAAGTCAAAGGCCAACAAATCTCAAGTCAGTCCCAAGTCCTACGGTTTGACTTTCGAGTCCTCTCGAGTCTTTTTGAGTCCGCGATTTGTTTCTTGTTGGTCTCCACGTACTTTTGTAGGCAAACAAAATAATGTTAGGAATCATTTTGCTGGTGCATTCTCGTTGGTCTCTGACCCATGGACTAACAGTTTGTTCCATGTCGTTGGCTGCTGATAAATCAAAACTATCTACGTGATCTAATTGGATGTTGTGCCAGATGCAGGCTCAGTTACACATGCACAGACCACACATAAAATCAGAGCAGTCCGTGTCAACATACTTTTTATCTTTGGGGTTTTTAATGGGAAGTAGCAAGTGCAGCAGTGCAGCATATATGAATATGAGTATTGGGCTAGGACCTGTATCTATATAATCAGTTTAATGTCCGTAGTGGTTATTGTTCCAAAGGACTGAAGGGACCAATGGAGGGGAAGGAACCTGGCCTGTATGAACTGGACCAGCATTAGTAATATCTCATAATTACCAATATATCATTACATAATAAAATGTCTCATATAAATTAATTCAATCAGTCAAAGCACTGATTCTCATATCAATGCACCATAAACAATAGTGCAAATATTAATCTAGCTTAGTGCACATAATCAAAACAACTATCTAATGTATGCAAACTTTAGCAGGAGGAGCACAGCAAAAACATACTCATAATAATAGGCCTCGGCGCCCACACAGAAAAATATAAGAAAGAGCCAACAGAGCAGCGCAGGCTAGCGCTAGTTTGACTCACCAGTTCCTCTTTAAAACACGGCACAGAGTCTGACAACTGCGTCGATTCAATTGTATGAGGCGCCTGTAGTGAAAGCATATCAATTACGGTTTGTAGAACAAAATATGACGTTAGGTCGCGATAAATACCTGCAGCTCGCTCATTTCCAGCTCCCCTACGACAACACACCCACCGGTGAATGCAGTGCGCTTGTTTAGGGAAGTGTTGCTGCGCGAACTGCGGGGAACTCACGTTCGAACTCTCTCGCGAGCGCTACAACTACCGCGAGGCTTTGTTTCTTCAGAGACGGTATAGATAGAAAGAGAGATGCGGAGAAAGGTAAAAATGGCCCGGGTTACGCAAGTCTTTGCAAGTCAATTGGCGCAAGTCCAAGTGAAAGTCAGAGTCATTGATGTTAAAGTCCAAGTCGAGTTGCAAGTCTTTTTACATTTGGTCAAGTCGAGTCTAAAGTCATCAAAATCATGACTCGAGTCTGACTCGAGTCCAAGTCACATGACTCGAGTCCACACCTCTGCTATTAATTGGCTGGCTATGACTTGATGTGCAATCCAATGAATCGAATTGTGCCATGTGTCTTGCCAAAAGGTTCAAAAACAATGTGTGTATTCCCCTTTTGACACAAAATTTTCTTAGGTTTCTAGATGGTATGACCACCATTAACCTGATTTGTTTTGTTTTCAGGGTGCTGTCCAAATCAAATCAATCTATATTTGTATAATTTTGGCAGTCCAAAATCACAGAATTGTTGATTGAATATACTAGAAAGCCCTACAATTAGAATCTCACAGATTGTAAAAAGGGAAAAAAAAAAAAAAGTATAAAGGAGATGATTTCCAGAGGGAATGGAAAATGTCCTGGAGCATTCCCTGTCCTTTCACCGTCTTTCTTTAGCAAGGGAAATTGTAAAAGATGAGAGGAAAATAGCATCAAAAACCACAGTGAGGAGAGACTCCCATGGACGGATTGGCTGTAGATGAGTCCTGGACTGACAGACGTCCAGGTCGAGGGCACCCAGTGAGATTAGGGGGCTCGGGGACCTGTCAAGTGGTCTAGGTCTCGTCCAGGGTTCAGGGTCAATTTACAGACTACAGGCGAAAGTCATACTGGATAGTTTTAGAGGCACCCAACCCATGTATCTATATTGAGGTTTTGCTGTTGAAACATACAAAATAACCCCCGAAACAATTTGTCTAAAAACTAGGGTTTATCATAATTATTCACATTTTTTCTTTCTGTGGTAGACCGTATTTTTTCTAAGTTGTATTAAAACCCGTAATTTTTATTGAAATTATGAGCTCATTGATTCAGCTTGTGTATGAATTCAGGCCATAAAAAATGCTGAGTAGAAACTTTGCGTGACACTAGTTGCAAACAGGCCACGTCTCTACGCCATGTAAACAAGAACAGCATGGTAGGAGAAGGTGGCTATACACAGCAAAAAAGCCCAAAAGACGCTAAAGTGAGGAGAAGAAGAAGGAACTAAAGCAAAAACATGATCAAAGAAGAAATCAAGCCCTTGTGAATATATATACGTATAGCGTTAGCTTACATCGTATCCTCTGGAGAGACTTACAGTCTATGGGAGAGACCTGCGGGACTGCCTCGGACCTCGGATCTATGCTCGGACTATTTATGCTCGGACTACATTTGGACGCAAAACTAGCGGTAATCTTTCAGTTATATATTTTGTAAGCAGTGCGTTGCTTTTGTACCATTTCATCAGTGATTGTTGTACAGCTTACAAGAAGTTGTGCTAATGCTAATGTTTGCCTGTCAGATATCTACTAAAACTACATGGCTCCGTGGGAGGAGAGCGTAGAGGAGAGTAGGAGGGTTTCTTCCTGTGAGCGTCACTTCTTAGTGTTACTATGAGATGCATATAGGCGGGTCATTCGGCACATGCGTTAAATGCGTACATTTTTTTGACGCAATTAATGAAAATAATGGGCTCTATGCACGCACCACTTCCGCGTTTTAGCTACAACCCCACCTCACTTCCTGTTCGCGAGAAACGGCTTGAGTTTCACCGGAGTTCAGCAGTGGTTTACACGAGATTCCTAAATAATGCTTAAACAGGAATGTGAGGATACTGGGCATTGGGACACAGCACTGCTCTTTGATTGTGCTGTCATTGTGTTTTTATAAAGTTTACTAATCTCTCTGAGTGGCCACAATCAAAGCTCTACCTCAGAGAGAAAGCACAGCAGCACTTTTGGGTCAGTCTCACAGCTGAATGTATCGATCTAATTACTTTATTAGTGAACGGGCTGTGCTTTGTTAACAGGAAATTACGTCACGCCTCCCCGTCCATATAGCCCATTAATTTACGTGTGTTAACGCAATAATTTTGACAGCCCTACTAAAAACACTACAAAACAACAGTATGATAATACAATACAATATTGCATTTGGTACATATACGCATAGTTGCCAATATGTGTCGTAATGTACATATACAGTGCCTTGCGAAAGTATTCGGCTTGAACCTTTCAACATTTTGCCACATTTCAGGCTTCAAACATAAAGATATCAAATTTTAATGTTTTGTCATGAATCAACAACAAGTGGGACACAATTGTGAAGTGGAACAAAATGTATTGGATAATTTAAACTGAGACTGGGACGAAGATTTATCTTCCAACAGGACAATGATCCAAAACATAAAGCCAAATCTACATAGGAATGGTTCACAAATAGACGTATCCAGGTGTTAGAATGGCCAAGTCAAAGTCCAGACCTGAATCCAATCGAGAATCTGTGGAAAGAGCTGAAGACTGTTCACAAACGCTCTCCATCCGACGTCAGTGAGCTCGAGCTGTTTTGCAAGGAAGAATGGGCAAGAATTCCAGTCTCTCGATGTGCAAAACTGATAGAGACATACCCCAAGCGACTTGCAGCTGTAATTGCAGCAAAAGGCGGCGCTACAAAGTATTAGCGCAAAGGGGCCGAATAATATTGCACGCCCCACTTTTCAGTTTTTTATTTGTTAAAAAAGTTTAAATTATCCAATAACTCCACTTCACGATTGTGTCCCACTTGTTGTTGATTCTTGACAAAAAGATATTTTTATATCTTTATGTTTGAAGCTTGAAATGTGGCGAAATGTTGAAAGGTTACTTTCGCAAGGCACTGTATACATATATATATATATATTTTTTTTTTTAAATTCTCACCTTTCGCCCTCCGCGGGCAGTTATCCCTCTCTAAGCTCGGGTCCTCTACCAGAGGCCTGGGAGCTTGAGGGATCTGCGCAGTATCTTTGCTGTTCCTAGCACTGCACAATTCTGGACTGAGATGTCCGAGGTTGTTCCGGGGATCCGCTGTAACCACTCTTCTAGCTTCGGGGTCACTGCCCCGAGTGCACCAATCACCACGGGCACTACTGTCACCTTTACCCTCCAGGCCCTCTCCAGCTCCTCTCTGAGACCTTGGTATTTCTCAAGCTTTTCATGTTCCTTTTTCCGGATGTTACCATCGCTTGGAATTGCCACGTCCACCACCACGGCTGTCCTCTGCCCTTTGTCTACCACCACGATGTCAGGTTGGTTCGCCATTACCCTTCGGTCGGTCTGTATCTGGAAGTCCCACAGGATCTTTGCACAATCATTCTCCACCACCTTTGGAGGAGTTTCCCACTTATATAAAATAAAATAAAATAAAAATATATATATATATCTATTATAACTAAATTTACAACAACCTTCAATCAAGATAAAGTCCTTCTTGTTTGTGCAGTTATATGAAAACATTGTCTTTGCATGCAGTGATACCTTGAACCCCTGCCATTGTTCAGCAGTATCTGTTAATGGGGGTTATAATGGCAGTCTTTCACAGCCAGATAGCTGTTGGAAACTAAATGTGCACCTTACAAATATGTAGGGCTTAGCAACCATCCATTGTGCCGCGCATATCTAAACTGACAGTGCAAACAACTGTATTTATTTGCCTTCAGTTAAGATCAGATACGTATGTTCACGACTCTGGATATCATGTATCCATCAAAACATGTCACAGTTAGTGTGTCCAAATTGGCAGCATCTCAGAATTCTCCTGGATGAACTCGGGGAAGTGGGCATGGATAGGGAACTCTGCCACCGTGACCCTGTGTTAAGGCTGTAATTTACAGTCAATCCTGACAAAATCACATGGACAAAAGACATAGTTCAGGCATTCTTTATTACTTGGTTTCCTTTCCAAGGAGACATGTCTGAAGAGAACAGAGCACAGTTCAGCTCAGTCTCGTGTCCAGAAACATGTCTGTAGCTCAGCAGTCTCCAAGGTCCTTTTGATAGTACAAGACAGACCTTCATATGCCGATAGGAAAGGAAGTACCAACACAACAAAAGACACTCCGTATTAGCGTACACCGAGCCTGCTTCCTCCTGATGTTTAACATACGAGCCCACCAGACTTCCTAGAGTCTTCCTGGAGCTAAACTGAATTACAATACAAGCTTTTAGCCACATGTGATTTACTAAAATTATAACTTAAATAACATTTGATTGTCACCTTGGTAGTTTCATATTCACTTTAACAAACCAATACTATTCTACTTTTAATTGGACTTGGACAGTTTTTTCAGGTACCACAGTCTTTATTGGTTGACCATCTCAAATTAAACACACCCAATCAATAATAGAATACAACATCTGATTAGAGTTCCCACTTTCAAAGCTATTACTGGTGTGATACAGCATTTGCCTTTATCTGTGGTGTTTGACAGACAATTAAAATGTTTATCTGCCTTAAGTGATGCTGTTTCACAATCAGATTACAAAACAACATAATCAGACTTTGCCAATATCCAGTCTGGTTTAAACCTGAGAGAGATGCAGCTTTGATTAAAGGCATTATAGTTGAAGCACAAGTAATGCTTTTTAGTGCCTTCTACATACAAAATATTGGGTATATCATATTATAACACACATACAGGTTAGGATTAGCTATATATTCTAAAATATATATGTATTCTGACTTTGTTAGTTGGTCTTAAAACCATAGAGCGTTTATTACGAATGGACTGTCCAAGAGCTTACCCATAGTATTTGTCAAATTGAAGAAGCCGATTTGAACATCATGTACTAACATGTACAGATGTAAACATACTGCTGCTAACATGAACAGATGCTAATGTAACCAGATGATTTTGGTTGTTGGTGCAGTTGCGTGGAGTGTCCAGCAGGGGGAGATGCTCTTGAGCTTCACCTAGGCAACGTCTTTCCTCATTCATAAACCAGCAAGGCTTAAGGAAAGACGTGTCCTGGTCTTATTTTTATTTCATCCCCTTTTCAGGTATGGTATAATATGCCAGAACCAGTCATTATTGTTTTATATTACGTTAACGTATCTGTGAAACGATTCTAATGTGATAATTGAGTCTAGTACGCTGTTATTACAAGGAGCTCCACTAGCTGCTAACGAATTAGCATTAGCTTCTCGTTGCTTGCGCGGGAACAATGGAAAAGCGTAGAATATTCATGTAAATGTGTTCAAATGTAAGAAAGATTTTTTTTCTCATTCATAAAGCTGTGAGCTTCACCTAGGCAACGTCTTTCCTCATTCATAAACCGGCAACGCTTGAGGAAAGACGTGTCCTGGTCTTATTTTTATTTTATCCCCTTTTCCCTGCTACTGCACTAACATATGTAGCAACATAACATATAGCTTGCACAAGAATACACAGTACTTTATAAGATAAGATAAGATAAGATGTGCTTTATTTATCTCACATAGGAGAAATTTACATGTCACATTTAGCATGGATAGAGACACTCAGATTGTGCAAAAGGAGGAAATGTGCAAACATGTTACATGCAGGATATATATGTACAATAAAAGTGTCAATTGGAAACAGTGTCAATAGTAGTGCAGGTTTTCACACAGTGATCATTTAAAGTGACTTATTGTACAGTCTGACAGCGGTGGGGATAAAGGCCCTGCGGTAGCGCTCCTTCCTACACTGAGGGTGCCTCAGTCTTCCACTGAAGGAGCTCCTCAGCTCCTCTACAGTCCTGTGCAGTGGGTGGGAGGTATTGTTGTTGATGGAGGTGGCTTTGGCTAGCACCCTCCTGTCCCTCACCTCCTCCACAGAGTCCAGGGAGCAGCCCAGAGTGGAGCTGGCCCTCCTGACCAGCTTGTTCAGTCTGTTTCTGTCCCGCTCTGTGCTGCCCGGGGCCCAGCACACGGCAGCGTAGTAAATGAGGCCTGCTCACTCCGAAGGACCTCAGCCTCCTCAGAAGGAAGAGGCGACTTTGGCCCTTCTTGTGCAGGGCGTTTGTATTATGGGACCAGTCCAGTTTATTGTTAATGTGAACACCCAGGTACTTGAAGCTGTCCACCAGCTCAATGTCCTCCCCCTGGATGTTCAGCAGCGTGTGGGAAAGTGGTTTTCTCCTGAAGTCGATGATCATCTCCTTGGTCTTACTGGTGTTCAAGCACAAGTGGTTGCGCTCATACCAGTCGACAAAGTCCTTGATAACCGACCGATATTCCAGTTCGTTCCCCTCAGACACACAGCCCACGATGGCGGAGTCGTCGGAGAACTTCTGCACGTGACAGCTGTGTGTGTCGTGTGTGAAGTCTGAGGTGTAGATGGTGAA
The DNA here is from genome assembly GCA_964034765.1 of Knipowitschia caucasica. Lineage (NCBI taxonomy): Eukaryota > Metazoa > Chordata > Actinopteri > Gobiiformes > Gobiidae > Knipowitschia > Knipowitschia caucasica. Next base: position 20,227,068 of record OZ035836.1, on the reverse strand, counting down.
GAGAAACGGTGAGAGGACAGTGCCCTGAGGGGCCCCAGTGCTGCAGACTACCACCTCAGACTCACAGCTGCGCAGCCGCACGTACTGTGGTCGGTCTGAGAGGTAGTTGATGGTCCATGCAGTGAGGCTACTGTCCACTCCTGCGTCCTCCATCTTCCCCCGCAGCAGTGCCGGCCTGATGGTATTGAAAGCGCTGGAGAAGTCGAAAAACATGACCCTCACAGCGCTCCCGGCGGGCTCCAGGTGGGAGAGCGTCCGCTGCAGGAAGTAGATGACGGCGTCCTCTACTCCAGTGTTTTTCAACCTTTTTTGAGCCAAGGCACACTTTTTTCACTGAAAAAATCTTGCGGCACACCTCCAGGAGAAAATGTAAAAATGTATACAGTACTAATGTAAAAATATATACTGTACATACTCTGTGTGATATATAAAGTATATCTTATCTTATCTTATAATGTATACAGTATACTCTGTAGCCTATATTCACAATATACAGTTATTCTCATCAAAATGCTTAAGTCCAGGCCTTGACATTAAGCTTTATTTAATATTTCTCGATACAATTAACAAGAGTTTGGGAATAAAGTGGCACTAACTGTGTGGAAAAAAACTAAGAAAATCCACTCTCTGCCCAAATAGTCAAATAATAACTCCACACAAAGAACATGCATTGTTAGTGCATGGGAAACATTTAGGTATCCGAGCTTTAAATTCAGGAGTTTTGGATGAGGGACACGGGAGGTCCTGAACGCGAGTCCATGGTTCTGTCCGGTCCGCATGTCTGTGGTTCTGTCCACTCGACTACGGTCTGCGCTCGGTACCCAGTTCAGAAGTGCGTTCGCGAGAGCTGTTGTACAAAAATCGTACATTTCATAGTTAAACCACTACAACGCGGCCACAGCTACCCCGGGGCAGAGCGGAGGATGTTAATCCTGTTCAGAAACGGCATAATTCATTTTCAAAAACGTCTCTATCACTTTCACTTCTCACTCGCCACAAAGCTCTTGTCTCGCTCCCTCCCACATTTGTTGGTCGCATCCAATTTGACCTTTCTCGCCAAAATGCTGACCTGTAGCCAGTGGTCGCATCCAATTTTTCAGTTTCAAAGTACTTAGCTATCTGCTGCCATCTACTGATTTGAAAAAGTATTACATGGTTACTCCACAGTTCAAAACAAGTCACCGCTCGTCAACAGCGAATGCAGTTATTTTTAGACAAAGTAGACGAATTTCTCACGGCACACCAGACAATATCATACGGCACACTAGTGTGCCGCGGCACAGTGGTTGAAAAACACTGCTCTACTCCGATGTTGGGTCTGTAGGCGAACTGCAGCGGGTCCAGGGTGGGGCTGTCCACGGAGCGGAGATGAGTGAGGATGAGCCGCTCCATGGTCTTCATCAGGTGGGAGGTCAGTGCGACTGGTCTGTAGTGAGCCGGTTCCTTGGCGTGTGCTGTTTTAGGAACCGGGATCACACAGGAGGTCTTCCACAGGACAGGGACCTTCTCCAGGCTGAGGCTCAGGTTGTACATGTAGCTGAGGACCTCAGAGAGGACCCCAGAGAGCTGGTCTGCACAGGTCCTCAGCAGCCTGGGACTGATCCCGTCCGGTCCTGCGGATTTCCTCAGCTTCAGACGCTGGAGCTGACTCCTCACCTGGTCCGGTGTGATGGAGAAGGGGGGGGACCGGGGTGTACTGTCCGAGGTGGGGGCTGGGGATGCGGGGGGCCCGGGGCAGCCGGAGGCAGTGTCCACTGGGGGCGGGAGGGGGGGCAGATGGAGAGGGGGGAGAATCAAACTGGTTGAAGTACTGGTTAAATTCATCCGCCCGGTGCTGGTCTCCATCCGCTGTTCCTCTGGCACTCTGTCCAACTTTCATCTTATTTTGCCAAATGTAAAACTTTGTATTCTTTATTTTTTCTATTATGTTCAAGATATAGATTTTATACTTGTCCTTTGATGCTAGAGTTGGAGATTTTGTTTTTATTTTTGGCCCTGTTTATACTGAGACGCTGCGCAGACGTTTCCAGGCTATTAACAGAAACAACCTGGCTCCTAATGCAAATTTCTTAGTGTTCACATGAGGTTGAAAAACGATGTAGTTTTAGCGCCCGGCCAGTAGTGGGCAGAGAAACTTTACAACACTCACACGACCCCCAGCCCTGTGCCCAGCCCCCCTCTCGGCAGTGTACTCACTTCCTGTGCCAGACACTCAGAACGCACCAACATCTATCTGCTTTTTAACAGCAGCTGTGAAAATTGAAACTGAACCTAGAGCTTCGCGTGGTCTCGTTTGGACGAACGAAGGAGTAGAATTATCCTCTGTCCCGCGCTGGAAGCCCACGTAGCTAGTTTGTGTGGGCAGCGCCATTGTTGTTGATGTTTGTTCTCCGCTACTGCGCATGTCCAAATTTACGTGCGGGGAGCAGCGCGGAGGTGAGGGTCAGAGCAGAGGGGGATTTCACACCTTTTCCCCTCTCGCGGGTGTGAAAAAGCTCCCTGCTGTGCAGCGTATCTGAGTTGTCCCACTCTGCAGGCTGGATCTAAACACTTACGTTTTCACCCCCCTGGAACACAGTCTTCGTATGAACGGTTGGTAGCAACCGACATCCAACTATACCGTTTTACTGCCACATTGTCTCCGTGTAAACTCAGCCTTAGTTAGTATAGCTATTGTTCACTTATCTTGTGCTGTATGCACCTCATTCCCACTGTTCTATAACTTGTGATGCAACACTGAATCTTCCCCACTGTGGGACAAATAAAGGATCTCTTAATCTTAATTGTAATCTTTTTGCTGCTACTGGAAACCTGAATAATATATCATCTCATCTATCATCATGTGGATATTGTTTTTGAGCTTGTTATAGAATTATATACCCCATGAAGGAGAAAACTCAAAGGTCCTTTGTCTGATCAAAAGCGTAAGTTTATTGTTAACGCACAGTGCGGAGAGCCAGCACATACACTCCAAAAGCAGCATGTCCCAGCTCTGGGGGCCAGAGCCCCGAGCTTCCTGTATACAAGACACACACCAAAGATAGTCACGCCCACAACGGAGCGGAGGGGGCCACCGGTGAGGAGGCGCACAGGAAGCGCCGGCGCTATCCCCTGTGGTGGCAGTGGCATGGGGTGTGAACAGACAGACAATGGTGGAAATGCAGGTCATACAGATGCAAGACGGAAAGACACAAGGGTGTGACAGACAGCAGGGACCTTCACAAAGCTCAGCATGGCGTCAGAAGGTCGTCTGCATTGATAAAAGGCCTTTGACGTCCGTGTATTTGCTGCGGCTGGTTTTAATGTAATTACTCCAAAAACTGTCACCACAAGCTCAAACAAATACATTTGGATTTTACTTTTTTGTCACCCACCCCTAATAGGAACTATAGACATTTTTATGACTTGTCTGCAGCAAGAACATTTCCTGTTTCCGATACATATTTATGCAATAACCAACCTTACTGAGCCTTCCTCCAGTGTTACTCCAGTTAATGTTTATTTTAGTTCCCATTGTTAAAGCACAACACAATAAATTACACTTTCTTGCCCACTGCCATTATCTTTTTTTTCTGCTTTCAAATGCCACCCAATTCTGTGCACTGAAACCACTATTTCTTTTAAGCTGTCCATGAAAATAGATTTACTTTCCAATACGTCACATTTATCACACCTCGGCTGCACCCTTACAGATAACAATGCCATACCTATTTTTTTATTTGATTGAGTAAAACAATCCCAGTAGGTCAGATAACAGTTTCGTCGCAGCAGGCGAAAAGAAGCTGTATTGTTGCCATAAAATTCTTTTCATTTCGAGATGTAATAATGCTGTAATCTGTTTGCAGCTATAATGGCAGTTGTGAACATTTTTGTCCAACCTGTTTTTTAAGGTACAGTGTGTGTAACAGCTACAAATTGTGTGGCCCTGTGTTGAATGTAATTGTTTCTGCCAGACAAATTAGCATTGTCTCTTGCCCCTTGCAGTGGGTTTCGTCATCTGTTCAGACTGTGATCAAAAGCCTCTCTCTGAATAATGACAACACTACTCAATTTTTCTACACACAAAAAAGTTGTGCATCAGCATTAGAATAGGAAGAAAAGTTATATATACTGTGTATATATAACACAAAACTGGTTGAATGTTTGGTTAAAAAGGGTACTAGAGGCCATTGTTTACAAAGCAATGCAAGGCTTTGGGCAATCCTATTATAAAAGGTCTTGATTTTCTATTGGCCAAACAATGATTCTTCGCTGGAAACATATTACATTAAAATGCAGCAAACAAAAGTTGGCTAAATATATTATTGTCTTTCCAATGGATCGTCTACTTTGGTGACCTTGCACAATGGATTGGAGGGAGTTATTATTGGGGGGAAAAAAGAAAATCGAAATTGTAAGCGAAGAGCTGGGAGCAAGGTTAGCGCATTGGATTTTAGGAGTGTTTTATCTCTGGAGTTGAGTACTTAGCATAGAAATTGTGTCGGTCATAGCTTTCTTAATGAGGATTGCACTTAATGAATTAAACATGAAAGTATTTGTAATTCATGAAAAGAGATATTTCTTACTTAAACAGGTAAGGTGTTGAATGAATGAATGTGCTAAGACAAGCTCAATGCTGGCTCCATTATTTCCCTGCAGACTAAAAAAACGATCTAGAGGAGATGGAATTAACAGCTAATTGTGCATGGGAGACAGAATAAAATATAATGTAACTCATTCTCTTTATCTGGCTGAAAGTGATGCAATTCATTGGTATAGTAAAAAAACCTATTTGTGTAGGAAGCGGTTGAAATGGCCGTGGGAGTAAGTGTAATCTAGTAAAAGGGGGGAAAAACAGGTGGAAATGGCATTTTCCAGCTGCGCATAATGACCTTAGTAACACTTATTTGTTCATGTTAAATGTCAAAAAGTAGGACAGTCTTCTCAATATTATATGCTTCACAGATCCCTATTATTGGGATTGCTTTGAAATTAATGCTTTAACTTGATCTTTGACCACATGATATTGAAATAAAATGTTTGTTTTAGTCTGTTTAACCTTGTTACACTTCAATGTACTCCTGCTGCTTACTGTTCACTATTTATTTTTGTGCACTCTTCATTAAGAGCCAGGCCTGGTTTTTTTGCTGGTTCTACGTTGGAGTCGGCTATATTGTATTTCTTCTTTGAAAATGAGGTGTTTGTTCTTATGACAAAAATAATCATTATCACCAATGCCATCCCTACACAGGTATAAATCTGGACCTTGAGTTTACCTGTTATTGTCTCTGTCACGCAGGGAGGAGTTGATGATCAGCTCGTCCTTCGACTCCCTGGAGGTGTTGCTGGACTCGTTTGGTCCGGTCAGAGACTGCACCAAAGATAACGGAGGCTGCAGCAGGAACTTCCGTTGCATTTCCGATCGCAAACTGGACTCCACTGGTTGCGTGGTGAGTCACTTCTTTTCAATGCAAAAGACGAGACATCAGCCTCAGGGTTGCCCCAGTTTGACCCTTGTGTCACTTTAAACATAGAAAGCGAATGTGAGCCCTTTTATCATACAAGACTGTCCATTGTTTAGTTTTCTTCAACACCCACTGCACTGACCTCTTCACATGGGTCATATTGAGTGTTGAATTTCTGCTCAAGCCCATGTGCAGCTGAATGCATATGTATGAGTGTACCCAGAGGAATTGCGGAGTGGTGGTAGACCTGAGGAAACAATGGATATTAGAGACTGTTCGACTTCGCAATCTCCAAAAAGAACTATCATAGGAACTCATCCATTTTATTCCTCTTCTATAAGTTGTAGTCACCAGTCAACCGATTCCGGCATTATTACTATCTGGGTTCTTTTTCTGTTTAAGTTGAAGGATCTATTAGATTATAATTATAAGTAAAAAAAAAAAAAAAGAGAACAAATCATTAAAAAAAAATTCATATTAGTTTTGCTTCTTGTATCTTGAAACCCACATTTACAATAGTATTTGTGGGTTATTAAGATCGTATAAAATTATTAAAAGCTAAATATATAATAACTACAAATGCGTGCGTCACGAATCAAAGCATTTGTTCCTCATTCCATTTATGAGCTTTACTATAAATGTGTTAGAAAAGTTTTAAATTATGTTGTGATAGCTAACTAACAAACCCCAATGAAAACATTACACCATGCAGGGTGGAGGTAATTGCCGATACCAAGATGAACAAAATGTACATTTCATTTAAATGCCTCTTCCTTCTGGCGTGAGCGTCCTCTGGCTGAAGACGCTCTCCCGCCTCTTAGACACTGAACACATCCATTACCTCCAGGTGGTGCTTAGCAACCAGGAAATGTAGCATCTACATTTGTTTTCCACTCCATCTGTTTGGGGCTCCAGCAAACATGTTTTTGAGGGGGTTATTTGTGCAGTCTTAGCATCGTCTGCCAGTGTTTTGCTTCCACTAAATCCCAGACTATATTGGTAAGCTGTCAGGCACTCTCTCCTAACAATTTTATTTCTTTTCAAGTACTGTGATGCACTTGAGTGGTGCCTTTCAGGTGTGTGCGGGAAATGCTGTTTTAGCACATTACCATGCTCAGACAGCAGCTCTGGGAGAGAAATGCCTGCTAAATTATTTCTAAAAATCACCTGAACACGCTCAGAAGAAGCACATAAAGGGCAGTTTTAGTGCAGTCGAACATGAAACTTGACTCTGTTGATTTTAAAACTTGGACAAAGACAATACTTTTCTGTACCACGTTACAATAAGATTACACACAACATTATTCCAAACACAAAACATATTTTGAACTATTATTGATTGATTGATTAACTACACATGTATCATATTGCTAAGGTACAAAAAGCATCCAGTATTCCACCCTGTTCAGTTCTGAAAATACAGTGACACAATACTGTTAATAATACATTATCCTTCACTGTGTCCCTGTTCTCTTTCATTGGTGTCTTTCCTGCATAAGCGTCCTCCACCTCGCATGATCCTTTCTACATACTGAATACATGAATATTAACACTTTGGGTGTTCTTCTGAGTGGGTGAAATGTATCAATTCCAGTGTTGAGTGTTCTTTTTCCAGTGATCCCAGAAATCCCTGACTCTAAGTTACATGATCCTCTTGTACTGGCTGCCTTTCATGGCCGTCTGAATGTACTTTAATGTAGGAGTCAAGAAATACTGTACTTTTATGTGGCCTTTTATTCATTGGATGCATGTATAATGATGGATTATTCTTATTATTATTACGAGGCTCTTACTTGTCCATTCTATGTCCGTTCTATGCCTGGATGTATATCTTTGATAGCATTTTCCTTAAAGGTCTTGGATGCCCTTGGATCAATTCATACACAAGAGAAGGCCTATCAAACATTCGTATTGTATGCCAGGAGGATAAATCGTAACTTCAGAAATGTTTGCAGACTGTTGTGGCAGTTTCTATCCATAAAGGTATTTGTCTTAAATCAAAGATGTAAACACATTTATTTTACACATATATATGCGGAGAGCCAACATACAGTCTTGCATCGTGAGCTCTGCCGGGGCACAGCTACTGTACCAATACATATACTCAGGAGGCGCACAGCAGGGCCCCAAAACCGTGACGTCACATGGGCTGAGATTATCATGCAAACATCACCTTTTGTTTTAGCGCAAGACACAGGAAGGCCTTTGTCTTAGGTGTGAAAGGAGCAGACAGCAGAGGCCTTTGCAAACTCAGCATGGCGTCAGACGGCCGTCTCTGCATTGATTAAAGGCCCAGTCGTCCGTGTATTTGCTGCGGCTGGTTCTAATTTAATTACTCTAAAAACTGTCATTACACTCCCCTCTTTTGATAATTCAAAACCATTTTTGCATTAATCAGTTAAATACCAGAGGCATCGTAATCACATCACCTTCAAGCTTGAAACACTTAAATTATTGCTGTCCAAAGTGGACAATGAAAAGAAACATGTTTGTCAATAAAAGAAAGAGCACATTATAATAACACAATGGATCCGGACAGCGATAAGAGTGCGGACAGTGTGTCCAACATAATATGCCACGGGCCCATGCCGGTATTAGCCTGCTACGCGGGGGTTCTGTAGTCTTTTCCGCGGAAATGCTCACGAGCGTTCAGGGGCACCGCTCCCTCTGAGCGTGTGTGAAGCGTTAGTGGTCATGGCGATGTTCGGTCTTGGAGCGGCAAGACCCTAATCGCGTTGGGGCTTTGGCCTCGGCACTTCGGGGTGTGACCTTGGGGTCCGGGGGCAAGGGAGATGGGACGTCGTGTTGTTCCTGGGGATGCGCCTCGGGAACGCTGGGATTCTCTGGGTGTTGTTGTTGTTGTGGGCCTGCTCCAGTGACGGAGTTCTCACGCCGGCCGGCCCCTTATGCTTAGGGAGCCGTGAATATGCCTGCTCCGTCCCGACCCTCGGTGTCCTCGTCTATGGCCCTCGGTGGCAGCGCTGCACGATAGTGGTTGGCGTGGATCCAAGCTGTCCTCTCTGCGATCTTTAGCGGCCGTGTCCGTCACCAGGAGGATGAGGATGGGATCCATGTTTCCGTCTTGTCTCCTTCACCAGGACCCAGTCGTATGGCTCGATCTCGTGCAGAGCCGCCTGCACCGCCTGTGGCAGGGCGCTCCTGACCTAGGCAGAAATAGATTACAGTAGTGCATTCATTTCTTTACAATAGGACAGCATGTCGTCATCACACAAAAGGTGCATGGCAGATCTCTAGGTCGGGGTCCCGCTCCCAAGTTGGGCGGTCTGGCAAAGAGGGTTTCGAATGGGTTTAGGTTTTGACCTCAGAGTGCCATTCTCTCGCTCGCAATGTTTCCTTATATCAATGCCCAGAAAGTGACCTACTTCCTCAATAATTTTGCTACAAAGTGACTGCCATTGTCACTAGAAATTATATATTATTATTATTTTTTTTTTTTTTTTTTTTTTTTTTTCCTTTCCGGGACACCCCATTGTGGCACAATTTCTGTGAGCAGAGCTTTCACCACCGCGTTGCTCGTGGCGTGTTTACATGCAAATACTTCAGTCCATTTGGACCAGAGATCCACCAGAACCAGAACAGACAGTATTTCTTACCTTGGCATGGTGCGATGGGGCGGGGCATGGGCAGCCTAAGGAATAATTTGGAACTTACCCGGGTTCTGTGCCAAAGGTTTGGCAGAACCTCAATTGTGTGTAATTTAAGTTACACATCCCTCCTTTTCAGGCATGGTCTCGGCCATGTGCTAAAGGCACAAAGTCTCTGAAGAAATGCTGTGGCAAACCCGGTTTGAGGTTTACCCAGCAACCCACCAAGGCCATTTTTCGCCCACAGCTCCATCTCGTCTGGAGTAGCCAGTGCCTGCATATGGGCAGAGGCAGGTATGCCTTGTCTGCCTTGTCTGCATTCGCCCGCTGCCTGCTCACGAGCCCCAGCGACCGCGACCAGCTTGTGCTGAATGGTGTTTGGGCAAACAGTATAAAAATCAGAACACACAACATAACAGACTCGGTTGTAAAATTGTCGACACTGGTATGTTCTCACACTTCCAGCAGCCGGTCTGTACCTGTGGAATCCTGCTCCAAAAGAAACAGCAACGGTTCGTTAGTTTCAAGTTATTCAAATGAAACAATGGTGTGTTATGTGTCAGTTTGTTAGTGGTTAGTTGTCATTAAATACACTGCTCAGCCTGTTGAAAAAAAGGAAAAGCAAGAATCTATCCAGAATTTATCTAGCGGACACAGTTATCCTGTGTCCGCTGCGGGTCGTGTTTGTGGTCATATGCCTGTAAATAAATGACCAGAAACGCACATCAAATATACACACACACACAACGATCAACTGGGACACACAATGACATCAACACAAACAAAAACGCTTGCGCAGTAAGTTGTCAGGTCAGGTCAGAAAGTCATTGTAAAAAAAAAATGTTTGTTCAGGCCATCAAATTTCATATCTTTTCATATCTTTCAGCCCAGAATTTGTTGAGCGCTCTTATTTTGAAAGCGTGATCGTCTTTCACCCATCCGTTCCACTAGTGGAGAAAAATAAGACACCACCGCAGTGCAAAAAGGAAAAATAAATAAATCAAAATGTCAAAAACCACAACCCCAAAACTACGTAAAAAGTAAATTCAAAAGCATTAAAACAATAAGGACCTGAGTGACCAACGTCATGCACTATTGTGATTGGCTATTTGCCCCACAAGAGTGTGATAAAAATAAGTCCCATTTTGATTTCACCATGTTGATTGTTCATTCTTTGTTTAATTCAGTTTAGAAAATCAGCTTTGGCCAGCCAATTTAGAAAATAAAAAATTGTTTCAACCCTCTGATCATGTTGAATTTAGGTATGCATTTTGGCATCTGTCCATCAGATTATGAAACAGATCTCCGTTGGGATAAAATTGTAACCCTTCACACCGTTTGTTAGGGTTTATCTCTTTGTTTTTGTTTTTTTGCTTTTATGCAAGCTTGGTGGAGAGTCAAAGGCACTAAAACACAAGATTCAAACCAGCATGTTACTCCTTAATGTACGGTTTCATTCAACCCAAACAAGTGGCAAAAATCCAAAAAGCCACTCCAATTTTATCAGGCCTATTCAAAATCCTTCAGTGGGACCGTGTGCAGCCCCGGCGTGGTCGCTGCATACGGCGCTGGCAGCATGACCCCCGCCCCCCGTGGGGCTGAAGTGATGCTGTCAGGGCCAGAACACACATTTCTTCCTGCGGCCAGAGAACCATAAAAAAAATAAAAAGGGCTTCTCCATGCGTTTGCATTTCTGGAGAACCACGAGTGTCCATCTTGGACCTGTGTCCAGCCTCCAGCACTGCTACACTTATTAATACATGCAGGGACCTCCCTCCACGCTGCAGACGTGGGTTCGGACAAAACTGTGTGCAAAGTGGAGCACAGTGGGTCGATAAACACGTTAGGTAATACCGCGGAGTCGTGCCTATCCCAATAAACGTACTCCGTTAGCCTATCTTCACTACACTGAAGCCATGAGTTTTGTGAAGCGACCACTCATTTGAGAAAGGACCAAAATCTGTCACCTTATGTTTTGTCTTTAACACAGGATTTGTTGTCCCTGAATCATCCAGAATTTTAACTTTTACACCACAGATTGTTAGCGTATATTACGGGAATTCAGCATGAATTATCTCTGAAAAGTGCCAATTGCAATTTGTTCTTGTTCAAACTTACGTGACATGAGCGGTCGCTTTGGTGACGAATGTGAACCCGGGTTTGATCAGTCGCTCGTGTTTCCTCCACGCCCGCCTCTGCCGTCCTCTGGCCCCGTGTGAGCTTGAGAGGTCCTCTGCCTTTAACGCCTCCTCCGGTAACAGTCCTTCGACACATGTCGAGCACACAGTCTTTCCGCCGGGCTGTGGAAAAGCTGCCGCCAGTCCGTGACACATGTTCCTGCGCGCTCCGCAACACCGTAGTCCTGGCTCTGGCACCTATGGCTTAAGTTTCTCAAAGTCCGCAGGAGGCCCAGGTAGCCCAAAGCGTTCAAATAACGTTAGCCTGTGGTCCATGAGGGTTGGTTAATAACCAAACGTGCCGGTCCCAATGGCTTCTTCTGTTTGCGGTGCGGGGGCAACTTTCAACGGGGTTTCAGCGGGTGCGTTTGGTGTTTCACGCTGCCGCCTCCGTGGGGCAACAGTCACGGGATTTGGAGCAGTTTGTCTCTGGCCTCCAAAGCAGTTGTCGGTGTCTCACATAATGTGTCCACGGAGTGAGTCGTGAGCTTCGGTTTCCTGAGCGTGTATCTGCTTCCGCCGCTTCTTCTTCTGCTCCCGGGTTTGGGCCCACTTCTCGCGGGGTATCAGCTGGTGCGAGAGACTCTGTGAGTCGCCGCCGTGGTTGGGGCGTGGGGCTGGTGCTGGGGCTTTGAGGCGGAGGGCAGGGCGCGGAGGAAAGCGCCGACAGACCTGGACAGGGAGAGGAAAAAGGGGACAACAGTAGTCTGCTCATTTTTTAAAAACCCAACGCCTTGTTTGGGTGCGTACTTATTGTTAGTAGGGGAGTTTGGGGAATATTTCTCGGGGCTGATCGCCTTACGCGTTCGCCTGTGTGTTCTCCGCTTCGGTGAAAAGCGGAGGAGCTATTGTTTTTACATATTTCTTTCTCTAACGTCTTTTGCCGTGATATTCTTAAAACCAAGTAATATTTCCCTTCCTTCTTCTAATTTTCACGCAAGACGCGTAATCGATTGAAGGACATAAAAAAAAACCTCCCTCCGGAAGATCCGAATGAGCAGCACATAATTTGCAACCGTTTTTCCATTGCCATTGTTACGGGACGTCTGAATCCCTTTCTAGTGTACTTCCCTCCATTTTCTCTTAACTCATTGACTGCCATTGACGTGTTAACACGTCAAACTAAATAGTAACGTTGTCTGCCAATGACGTGTTAACACGTCAATTGCGTTTCCCGCTATTTTTACGTTCCCAGCTGTCCATTGAATCTAATATGTGGAGATTGGCTTGAGGCAATACTTTATGGAGCCAGCAGATGGCAGCATTGCGCTATGAATGGTTTGAACACAGCTAGATGCACTGTTTGTGGCCCTTTTTTCTCAGCTTTCTGGTGATTTCAATAAAACTTCCCTCTACTCAACTGGGGATTACAGAAGAACTAAACAAGATAGAAACAAAATTCTTTTTGCTGGTGAGAGTAGACAGCCCATTCTTTCAGAATCTAGTTTTAGATTTCAGATAGTCAAAGTACACAATATTCTGTGGGTCTTGAAAAATCAGTAAAAACCACCAGAAACGGCTGGCAATATGGGAGTACCTGTTTTGAAATGGGCTGGCAGTCAATGAGTTAAAGAACAAATGGATCTAGCCCGCTTAGTCTCTCCCTGCTCTTCCTCACTCTGGAGCGATCCGTTCCCCCCCGTTAGTTCAATACACCTAACGGGCGCGCATTCTTGAAACGGACCGGGCCCGGCTGAAGGCACAAAGAGTTCAGGTTTGCTTACAGAGCAATACTAACACGCAGCCGCTAGCTTAAATCTCATACCCTACACAAATGGCAATGAACAAAATACCCCAAAATACGTAAATAAATCAAATACCCGTGTACACTTAAGCGCTGCCCTGGGCTTTACATGTTTGAAAAGACAAAACTCACCACAAATCAGGTTCTTTTTGGTCTTGTGTGGCCAAAGATTCTTTTCATGCGCCGGACGAGCGCGCCCTCCTTTCGTCTCCAAATAGAGCGGAGGCTGGTTTTGTTCCAGGTCGGCCGAACGCACCCGCTCGTCCCCGCCGAAGAAAACCCAGGCCAAGACATGCCAGCAACGCCAAACTGTTGTGGCAGTTTCTATCCATAAAGGTATTTGTCTTAAATCAAAGATGTAAACACATTTATTTTACACATATATATGCGGAGAGCCAACATACAGTCTTGCATCGTGAGCTACTCAGGAGGCGCACAGCAGGGCCCCAAAACCGTGACGTCACATGGGCTGAGATTATCATGCAAACATCACCTTTTGTTTTAGCGCAAGACACAGGAAGGCCTTTGTCTTAGGTGTGAAAGGAGCAGACAGCAGAGGCCTTTGCAAACTCAGCATGGCGTCAGACGGCCGTCTCTGCATTGATTAAAGGCCCAGTCGTCCGTGTATTTGCTGCGACTGGTTCTAATTTAATTACTCTAAAAACTGTCATTACAAGACTCTCTTGTCGAGCTCAGTGCAGAGAAAGACTGATTCTCATGCTTAAAGAACTCAAAACTAGTGACACTCCTGTGATTGACAGGATATAAAAAGCTGCGAGGAGAGACAACTGGAGTCTTCTTGTCACTGGAAGTGGCTGCTTGCCCCTCAACTCAAAATCGATGGGCCTGCTCCTATAGTTCCTGTAGGCCGTCTTGTTTATAATCATTGTGTCCTTTTGTCTGGCCAGGACATACACCCTTTGTTGCTTGTAAATTAAACTGAAAACAACTCTGGACAAACTTGAACTGTCTCAAAGTGAGTTCTTACCAGTGGCGGTGGGTCCCGTGTTCTGTCGAGTCATGCCGCTTGTCGAGTTGTGCTGCCTCAGCTGTTTATGATGTAATGCAAACCTGCGCATTCACATTTCACGGCAGCCAAAGTAATCCAAGATGGCGGACATAAAGTCTGTGAATTGTGTAAAAAGTCTTGCCTCATCTTACATTAAAAGTGACATTTGTGTCTTAATTCATTTGTATTTAAACTTTTTTGCACAATTCACAGACTTTATGTCCGCCATCTTGGATTGCTTCGCGGCACAACTCAACAAGCGGCATGACTCGACAGAACACCGGGTCAAAGGGGTCCATGAGCACTTCCGCTGACATGCTTGTAATCTGACTCCAATCCAATCCAGTTTATTTATAAAGCACTAATAAAAACAACATGGCTGACCAAAGTGCTGTACATAAAAACACATACACAAATATATAAATACAAAATACAAGACAGTGGTAAAAAGACAAAACACTATTTACAGCAAAAAAAATCTATTGAAAATAAATTAAAAGCCAGTGAGAAAAAATGTGTCTTTAGACGAGACTTAAAAACAGGAAGTGACTCAGACAGTCTCACACACAGGGGCAGCTCATTCCATAATTTAGGACCAACAACCGAAAAAGCTCGATCTCCTCTGAGTTTCCGTTTAGTCGGAGGAACCCAGTGCAGAGCCTGATCTGTCGACCTAAGAGAACGTGATGGAGTGTATGACGTCAGTAGGTCAGACAGATAACGCGGAGCAAGGCCATTCAGGCATTTATAGACAAACAGAAGGACCTTAAAATCAATCCGGTAGCGAACAGGAAGCCAATGAAGGGATGACAGGACTGGAGAGATATGCTCATACTTCCGAGTTCCTGTTAACAGACGTGCCGCAGCGTTCTGTACCAGCTGCAGACAAGCAAGCGAGGACTGGCTGATACCTGTGTACAAGGCATCACAATAGTCCAGCCGAGTCGTAACAAAAGCGTGAATAAAAATTTCAAAATGTTGCCTTGAAAGGGAGGACTTTATATTTGCAAGTTGCCTTAAATGGAAGAAACTGGACTTCACTGCCGCACTTATTTGTTTATGAAATTTACAATCAGTATTCATTTTCACCCCATAGTTTCAATGGGGTTAACAAATTGTGTTAGAGGTCCCAGGTCCACAGAGCTACTGCTGCCATTGCTGGGCCCGACCAGCAGAACTCCACTCTTTTTTTCATGAAAATGTAAAAAGTTTGCTGCCATCCACATTTTGATTTCAGATATGCACTCCAGAAGTTGGGTGCTGCAAAAGTTATTGTTGCGCTTAAGGGGCACATAGATTTGGCTGTCATCTGCGTACAGCTGGAATGACACCCCAAACCTCCGGAGAATAGCTCCTAATGGCAACAAATACAACGAAAACAGGAGTGGCCCAAAGATGGACCCTTTCGGCACCCCACACGACAAGGGGGTTGTGGAGGAAACAAAGTCACCAACTCTCACACAGAAACTCCTATCTCTCAGATTTGATCGAAACCATTCCAGAGCACAGCCCTGAATTAATAGCTGGACAATAGCATGTTTAACACTAGGAGCGCCCCTAGCGGTCAACTGACCGTCACTCACTTTAATATGCTAATTAGTGTATTCAAAACAAAACGCCAGAAGTTGAAATTTTATGACTTTTACTAGGTACTTGTTGTTTATATTTTGGTGTGTTTTGGTTTTGGAAAAAGTAAAGAAAACAAGATTTACACGCATTTTTTACTTTTCTAAACCACAGCCCTTTCTGCTGCCCCATGGAGATACATGGCGCAGGGGCGACTGTTGTCATAGTAACCTTTCCCGGGGGTTTTTCGCGCCTTATAAAAATGTATCAATATGTTGTCATTAGACTCTAAAGGGACTTTTTTATTATTATTTGGGAGAGAGAGGAGTACAAAATGAATAGAGCTGCAAGTACACGGTATGAAGCCCTGACAGTGCTTCAAGACATTGAATGAGAACAGTCTGACGGAGGTGAGATGTCACATTTTGAGGTAGAAAGTGACAGCGGGGAGAACACCTATAATATTCTAAATCTGAACGTAAACCCATAGTGCCTTCACGGCACGGGCAGCAGTGTTGTAACAAGTCCAGAAGCAATAACGCACATGACCCGCGTAATGCCAGCCATAAGCAGGTGTCTGTGTGCGCGCAGTCGCTCCATTCTGCCTTTTCATTCATCATCAATTACATTATTATATTTATACATACAAGAAGGCAATAAAGCAGAATACAATATCGCAATAAAATAGAACAATTAGATGAACTATCAAGGCAGAGTGCAGATCAGAGTGCTCGTCACCCGCGGACACTGCAGGAGGAGAGCGACTGTGGGGCAGAGGCGGCCCTCATATATCAATAAGGATATAATTCTTATTTCATCCAGACAACACTGTGTGTTATTCTGCACAGCGCACACTGCAAGGCAATGATTATAATTTTGATCTGAGCATAAAGAGCACTGCTTGTCTCAAATAAATACAAATATATATATACATATATTTGTCTTTCTAACGTGTCCCGTGTAAAATTGAAGATTTTACATTGACGATGGTAGCCTAGCTGATGATCTTGTGTCAATACGAATACCATTATTATTATCTAGATAATATTTCCCACGGTGATTTCGGCCTCTAAAGAGAAAACAGTCTGGAGATGACGTAAGAAGTAGACGCATATAGCAGCGCGAAGACGTTATGGTCCCGTGCTTTTCTAAACTATAATTTATATTGTTTGAATTTACATATTGTTACTGAGTCAAATATAACATATAGTGACCAACCTTTTAGGTGTTTGCAAAGTTACAAAATAAATCTAGCCTGAAAAGTCATCGTAATTTTGATGGATCAGTACACGCACAATGTGTCGTCTTAGTCTTTTATTTCGGCTAGAATTACAATTACTTAGCATATTTAGACAAATAATTTACACAGTTTCATTATGATCACGATTCCTTTGCAACATCAAGTTCTGGTTTAGTGAACAATCAATTTGGCAAAAGGCTGTATCAGCGCAAAATACATAGCGGTCAACTGACCGCAGGGGGCGGTGCAAGGTATGTTAAGAGCACGGCGGTCCCAGTGTTAAAACTGGCAGGCACCACCCCCTTAATCAGGCTATTATTCACAATATGCAAAAACAAAAGGAGCTGTAGTGGAAAACACTTCTTTGAAGAGGTGCGGTGGGATGGGATCATCCGGCGAACCAGCCGGCTTCATTTGACTGACCACCGTTGTCACTCCTTGCTGTTGGTGGCGTACCCGGAAACAGTTTATCCAATGCATTCTAATTCCGTTAGAATTGGGCTCAGCGCTATACGTTCCAGATGGTGTCAATGTTGAGGGGAGTTTTTGTTGGTTTTGGACCGGTCTAGTTTAGCCGCTGTGGACTTTTGAATGCACTACAGTAGGTCCCATTCCGTTTTGTCGCCTTTCACGCGTGAATCACACGAGACTCACGTGTGATTCACGCGTCTTTTATTTTCCCCCCTCCCAGTGACGTTGCAATGACCAAAACAACCACTGGTGGCACTTGTGAGCAGGGTTACATTGGCGAGTTTCTGCCCCGCGCACATCGACAATCTGGGGAAGAGACGGGGGAGAGGCATGGGGGAGAGACGGGGGAGAGACGGGGAAGAGACGGGGGAGAGACGGGGGAGAGGCATGGGGGAGAGACGGGGAAGAGACGGGGAAGAGACGGGGGAGAGACGGGGGAGAGACGGGGGAGACAGGCAAGATCCGTGTCTATGGTTCTGTGCGCGCGTCTATGGTCCGCGCTCGGTACATGACCACGCGCGTTCGCGGAGCTGTCAAAGCAGCCACAGTTTCTCCCGGGGTCAGAGAGGATGAGAGCCGCAGCAGAAGTCAAGACATTAATATATCTCACGTAAATCAAAGTGTTGTTTACTTCTGTTGCCATGTTGACGTACTAGAAACTAGTGAATAAACGCGCGAAAATAGTGTATACTTATTCGAATATGTCTTAATGGAAACGGCCGCTTTTGCGAATTACAGGTTTTTCGAATTTTGAAATGTATCGAAAAAGTTTTTACGCATTATTCAATGGAAACGCAGCTACAGAGAACATGCCAATTCCACACAGAAAAGCCCTGTCCCGACCGGGATTCGAACCCAGGACCTTCGTGTCAAGAAGCGAGAGTGCTATCCACTCAGCCACCGTGCCGCACACACTGTGACCCAGAGGGGAAACTTAGGGTGTATTCAGACCTGAAAAGTCCTTTGCTCCGCTTGCTTGATCCGAATCAAAAGCAGACCAAACTTTTTTCTTTTGCTCCGGTTCGTATTCAGACTGTCCTTTTTGCAAGTGAACTTTTTTATATAAACATATCGACACGTGTGACGATCGGCGCTCCTATTGGACAGCGAGAGCTCACGGAGGATAGACGCGGAACCGGAGGAAAACATTGAGATCGTATGTGCAGCATGTCTGCTCTGCCTCTGTTTGCTCTTTTTAGAGCAAAATCACCTTCAACATCATCAGCAGCAGCTCATATGACGCAGGCGAAACACGTTGTTTTAAATATTGGAACAGCGTCGGAGAATGTGTGAGGAGAAAGCCGAAGGAGACTCTGCGCTACGTGTCCTGTCCCACACATGGATCTATGATAATAACGGCCCTGTTCAGCATTGTGGATAAACCATGGATCTATAATAACCACGGGACAAACAGACGCTGAGGATCAGGTAGGAACCAAAGAACACAATTCACTACATGATGCGGGATATTTCTTTTTGAGACGTGAGTCAAACAGTGTCAGGTTTTTAATAATGCAAAGTATTTAAAGATGGTGCCATTAACATCAATGTATACTGTGAACAGTTGTAACTCCATAAGTCTGTTGCACAGCGTCTCCTCACTGCTCCAGGTCTGCACACGGCTCATTGTTGTTGTGTAGCGTTAGCAGCATAGTTAGCATCATAGTTAGCAGCATAGTTAGCCGCTGAGACGCGTGGCTAATTCCTCAGTTTCTGTCTGCGGCTTGTTAAGCCCAAAAAATGCGCACGTATCTTGGAGTTGTACCGGATCGACACCGGATGTATTCAGACCTGATTCGACTTGGACCAGAATTCGTTTGGAAGCGGACCGAGACCACCTCAAAAAGTGGGTCTCGGTTCGGTTCTTTGGTCCGGACCAGGATTCGTTTGTGTGTATTCAGACCTGCATAAAAGATTCGGATCAGAGTTCCAAACGAATCCTGGTTCGTTTAAAGTGGAGCAAATGTGCAGGTCTGAATACACCCTTAATGTTTCTAAGACTGACCCAGAGAATATACAGGGCTACTTTGGCTTGGCCCTGTCGATTACGGTTGGTAAAAATAAATATTGTCATTTGCTTCTGTCCTGTTAGTCAAAATAAAACTTATCACGACTGAATAGTTTCTCCCTGTAAAACTAAAGCTCATTTCATGGCTTTGGTCATCACATACAAAACTGTTGAACTCGTTCAAAACCAAAATCTGTCAATCTGATTTCATACAATACTTTATCTTTTTACATCCTGAACATTTTTCCTAACACGACAAGGTGTGTTTTTTTTATTGTTTACATTTGTCACAGTTCTACCATAATGATTGTGAGATTTCATAACACATTTAAGCAACTTTTGTTAAAGTTAAACTCACCATTCTATCAATGTGCAGAAGCCTGTACTTTTCCCTTGTTTTGTCTATCTGAAGGTCAAGCTACATGGCACCGTGGAAGCTGCTGATTGGAGGTCTCCATGCCTCCGCTCTGTATAATACACTTGCATTCTGTTGTATCTGTTGTTCGTGCTGTCTCTACCATCGACAATAAAACATGTCTTCTGTCAGAATTAAAGACGCGATCCCAGACTTTGTCATCTTCTTCAGGTGGTGGAGGATGCGGGCATTGTCTGTAACATCTAGAGAACAGAAGACTTTTTTTTTTACACAAAAATGTGTTTTTTTTTTCAAGCCAAAACTGAGAAACCTCAAGAGAATGCATCTGGATCAGCCCATGGACAATCTGCACAGCCCCTGATTCCACTCAGGCCTGCTGTGAGCTGCTGAGACATGGACAACACCAGCGTCCTCTTTTGCATGGACATCATTTGGAACAATTGGATTACAAAATTTGGACATAATTTGGAACAATCTGGATTTCTGAATTTGGACATAATTTGGACTGAATTGAATTGCTGAATCTGGACACTAAAGCTGAAACGTGCGATTGAAAGACACGTCACAGAAGAATTCATGGCTCGACACAAATGCAGCCTGAAGAAATCAACACGGAGAAGTGGGAGAGACTGTTTTCAAAGCAATATCTGAGAACCATCGACTGATGAAGTTTGGTATTTTACTTAAAATAAATACTTACTTATTTACAAGTTTAATGAAAGATCTGAAAATGTTTTATGAGTTTTCTGAGTTTTTTGAAGTACCGAGTGAAGTACCGAGTTTAAGTATTGAGTTATGATGTTATGTTGCTGTTTATCGATCCTGATGGTCACACGTGAATGTATGACCAGAGGGGGGAATGTGAGATTTCATAACACTTTTAAGCAACTTTTGTTAAAGTTAAACTCATCATTCTATCAATGTGCAGAAGCCTGTACTTTTCCACTTCATGTTTTGTCTATCTGAAGGCCAAGCTACAAGCACAACGTGGAAGCTGCTGATTGGAGGTCTCCATGCCTCCGCTCTGTATAATACACTTGCATTCTGTTGTATCTGTTGTTCGTGCCGTCTCTACCATCGACAATAAAACATGTCTTCTGTCTGAATTTAAGACGCGATCCCAGACTTTGTCATCTTCTTCAGGTGGTGGAGAATGCGGGCATTGTCTATAACATCTAGAGAACAGAAGACTACTTTTTTTTTTTACACAAAAATGTGTGTTTTTTTTTTAAGCCAAAACTGAGAAACCTCAAGAGAAACCATGCATCTGGACCAGCACACTTGGACAATCTGCACAGCCCCTGATTCCAGTCAGGCTGTGAGCTGCTGAGACATGGCTAACATTTGCATGTCAAATGAGGTGATGACCGAAACAACAGGGGGCTAGGGTGGGCTTTGTTTATTCGTCTGGGGGAGGAAGGGCTGCGAATGAGTGACTTCCAGACTGTGAACCCATATATTGTATATATTTTGTAATAACATTTTTAACACAGTATGTTTCATTCTGACTGAAGCACATGATAATGTTATAAAACAGTGTTTCATTCTGACTGAAGCACATGATGTTATCAAACAGTATGTTTCATTCTGACTGAAGAAGCACATGATAATGTTATAAAACAGTGTTTCATTCTGACTGAAGCACATGACAATTACAATACAATACAATTTATTCTTGTATAGCCCTAGGTCACAACAGAAGTCATCTCAGAGGACTTAACAAAACCATTGAAATCACCAACACAGGTCAGAGAATCAACAGCCAAAACACATGGAGAATATAAAGCACACACAGAAGAAAATGTCCATACATGTTGTAGAATGCTAAAGTGTCCTGATCATCACCAATCCTTTCTGTTGGACACTAACTGTCCAACAAGACCCTCCTGCATCGACAAGGAAAAACTCTTTAAAAACCCAGTGGGAAAAAGTGAGAAACCTTGGGGAGCACTAGGGAAACCCACAGGGAGGGAGACCCATATGAGAAAGGGATCCGCTCCTCCGGACGGACAGGCTAATGATCTAGGACCTAAGCTAGCTACAGAACGTTATGATAATGTTATAAAACAGTATGTTTCATTCTGACTGAAGCACATGATAATGTTATAAAACAGTATGTTTCATTCTGACTGAAGCACATGATAATGTTATAAAACAGTATGTTTCATTCTGACTGAGTCCAAAATTGTGTCTGAAGTGTCCATCCTAATGGGAGATTCTTCACTGGCTTTCTCAAACACAATGCCATGGTTAGCCGATGACTCCGTTACTGGTTGTACAATCTGAGAGTGAACTCTCTTTAGATGTTTAGCATATGAATTTAATTTGTGATAAGTTCTTTGACAATTGTCCTGGTGGCACACAATGGTGTAATCTTGTGCATCACTTAGTGCATGCACTTGTCTGAGATGATTGATGAGTTGTCTTATGTGCTTTGACACTGCTCTTTTGCACTTGGGACAAGTATACATGTTGGTTGATAATTTACATTCCATGCAATTTGGAAATCAGCTCTAAGACTGAAGAAGATGACATAGTCTGGGATCGCGTCTTTCATTCAGACAGAAGACATGTTTTATTGTCAATGGTAGAGACAGCACAATCCACAGATACAACAGAATGCAAGTGTATTATACACTTGCATTAGACCTCCAATCAGCAGCTGCCACGGTGTGCTTGTAGCTTGGCCTTCAGATAGACAAAACAAGGGAAAAGTACTGGCTTCTGCACATTGATAGATTGATGAGTTTAACTTTAACAAAAGTTGCTTAAAAGTGTTATTAAATCTCACATTCACCCCTCTGGTCATACATTCACGTGTGACCATCAGGATCGATAAACAGCAACATAACATCATAACTCAATACTTCAAAAACTCATAAACTCTGTACTTCACTCGGTACCTCAAAAAACTCAGAACTCGGAATACTTCAAAAACTCATAAAACATGTTCAGATCTTTCATAAAACTTGTCAACAATCTTCAGTAAAATACCAAACTTCATCAGTCGATGGTTCCAGATATTGCTTTGAAAACAGTCTCTCCCACTTCTCCGTGTTGATTTCTTCAGGCTGCATTTGTTGTGTCGAGCCATGAATTCTTCTGTGACGTGTCTTTCAATCACACGTTTCAGCTTCAGTGTCCAGATTCAGCAATCCAATTCAGTCCAAATTATGTTCAAATTCAGAAATCCAGATTGTTCCAAATTGTGTAATCCAATTGTTCCAAATGATGTCCATGCAAAAGAGGACGCTGGTGTTGTCCATGTCTCAGCAGCTCACAGCAGGCCTGAGTGGAATCAGGGGCTGTGCAGATTGTCCATGTGCTGATCCAGATGCATTCTCTTGAGGTTTTTCAGTTTTGGCTTGAAAAAAAAAAACACTTTTTGTGTAAAAAAAAAAGAGTCTTCTGTTCTCTAGATGTTACAGACAAGGCCCGCATCCTTCCACCACCTGAAGAAGATGGCATAGTCTGGGATCGCGTCTTTCATTCAGACAGAAGACATGTTTTATTGTCAATGGTAGAGACGGCACGAACAAAGCACACGATCACAGATACAACAGAATGCAAGTGTATTATACACTTGCATTAGACCTCCAATCAGCAGCTGCCACGGTGTGCTTGTAGCTTGGCCTTCAGATAGACAAAACAAGGGAAAAGTACTGGCTTCTGCACATTGATAGATTGATGAGTTTAACTTTAACAAAAGTTGCTTAAAAGTGTTATGAAATCTCACAAGACTTTAGAGCGCTTTGCAGATTCCTTATTCAAATCATAAGCATACTCCAAAAACTGGTATACTGATTTGACCTGAGGAGGATATGACAGGTTGCACACCCAAAATAGTTTGAAGAGTTTGTCCAGGGCACAAGCCAGTCCTTCATCTTGGAGAGGGATGATTACTTTGTCATTAGTTGCAACGATGAAATATTGTGCCGCTGGGTTCCTGGGATGTCCTAGGCAAATGAGTTTTGGTTGCTGGACTTCTGAATCAGAGTCTGCAGTCAGACTCAAAATGCTTGTTCCACTCTGGAGAATAAAAAAATAAAAATAGACAGTTTGAAAACAGTTACTATACTCAAATGTCACAATTCAATTTGCAAAACAATGCAGGACCCACAATTCACACAATGCCATACGTAAAATAAGGCTCTCATAAGAGATCACAGCTAATTAGGGATTCACAATCCAGCTTTTAAAAGTCCAATAACGATATATTGACTTTCAATATCTGCCAATTCCTGATATGAACAGATACCAGTGAAGGCACTAAAGAATAATGGGCCTCATTCACGAATAACTTCGTAAGAAACTACTCAACTTTCTTCTCAAGTTGTCCTTAAGTAGATTTCTAAGAAGTCCCCACGTGGGATTCATCAACGCACTCGTAAGCCGCTGAATTGTTCGCAGCTGTTCTCTCAGATTGATGAATCCCATTTCCTCGTAAGTACAGCGCGCGTGCCAGGTGCTTCATTAGCATAGGTACTTAGCATAAGTAACCGCCCATTAATGCCCATATAAGGGGATGCAGGGCCGTGTGCAGACGGCTGAGGAAACAGCAACAGGCCTAAAGCAAAGAGTTACTTATTTTACCAGACTGAGAATAAAGTTATAAAATGTTGACTTAAAAGTCGAAATATTATGATAATAAAGTCGAACTAGCAAAATTATGAGATTAATCTAAGAATATGATGAGATTAATCTCAAAATGTTATGAGCTTAATTTAAAAATATATTATGTATTATTTTAAAGATGAATCTCAAAATGTTTTGAGATTAATCTCAAAATATTTTGGACCCTGGGAGGAGATCCAGCGCGGACCAGCGCTGAGACCAATGCAGACCCGAGGAGAGACTGGAGTGACCAGCACACAGAAACCAGCGCGGACCTATAGGAGAGACCGCATAGACTGAGAGACCTGACTGGAGAGACCGGTGCGCAGAGACCAGCGCGGACCGAAGATAGACCGCATAGACCAGACTTGAGAGACCAGCGCGGACCCGTATGGATCCAGGAGCATGCAGCACAGACCCGTATGGAGAGAGACCAGTGCAGACCCGTATAGATCCATAGGAGAGACCAGTGCAGACCCGTCTAGATCCATAGGAGAGACCAGCGCAGAGACTCAGCGCGGACCCAGTAACCTCCTGCAGCAGCAGTATATATGCCGTTGTTCTGTGGCCCGTGGATAAAGAAATGCCCCCTATAAATAGGAAGGGGTCACTAATACACGGCTAGATTTCCAATGTATTTGATAAAGCGTTGGCACATTTCATTTCAAAATGAATTAAAAAGTAGGCCAGATCTGCAGTGAAAAAGGCGGTATATAAATAAAGATTACTAATAAAGATTACTACAAATAAATAAATACATACATCGATATGACGGACATATCACTGGAATGTTGTATTTTTATTAAACTTCACCAAAGAGGACAACCCCCGCGTGTGAACATGTCGGCACTGAATGCGTACGAGTGCTCCTGAGGACTCGTAGGATTTGTACTTGCCCAAGAGAAATTCTGGTTACGAGAAATATTCGTGAATGCCACTTTCTTCGTAAAAACCGCGTAAGTAGGATTTACGTACAAATCTGTTCCTAAGAACCGTTCGTGAATGAGGCCCAATGTTCTTTTCTCAAAGAACAGCTCACTCATTATAAATCAGATCCATTTGTTTTTAAACGGCAACTCCTGTAACTACAGAACAACTGTTTGAGTTAAAGTGAATACACATGAATTAAATGCGCTAGAATCAGCAGCATTCTTGCATCACAAATGCATTGTCATACCCCTACTTGCAACAGTAGCCATACATTTTAAACAAGACTAAAAAAAATGAGACGTAAATTACTGATGTTAGTAAACCGTGTATGTTAAAATTAATGTCAAGTCAAAAAAGCAAATAAAGACCAAAAGATTAGGTGTTTTGACTTTACCGGCTTGAGATCCAGGATGTAGGACATTGCAGACTTCCTTTTTTTTCCATAGTTGACAATTTGAGCAGTTTGGGAACAAATTGTGCTTCCCACTTGCAAAGGAAGTTGTCTTGCTTCCCAGGGAACAACTTCCCAAATTCAATGTCAATCTGTAAACAAAAATACATGTAAGCGTCATGTGCAAACAAACAGCAATTAAACTACCATGACCTTATGAGCAAGTGTATAATACAATAGTTTAACTATGTAATTGTACAAACACAAAAGTGTTTGAGGCGATAAAGAGCCAGAGAAAGAGAATTTAGACAAATAAAGCCAACCTTGCTATATTAAGTTTTCATAGAGACAAATTGTAAGAATTGATTGACACTTTCAAATCTAAACTTTTTCAGAGCAGTTTCCATCTCCATTT
The DNA here is from genome assembly GCA_964034765.1 of Knipowitschia caucasica. Classification (NCBI taxonomy): domain Eukaryota; kingdom Metazoa; phylum Chordata; class Actinopteri; order Gobiiformes; family Gobiidae; genus Knipowitschia; species Knipowitschia caucasica. The sequence continues at coordinate 20,201,078 of OZ035836.1, read as the reverse complement.
CAAATTCTCTTGTTACTATGTCCAATGATACATTTAGAGAACACAATTATTGGTTAAGAAGATGTAATGTTTACCAAGCACAGTAGGTCAATAAAGCGTGGATAGTGAGCGACAATTTCCTGCATTGTGGGAGACTCTGTTGAAATCCAAAGCCTCCGACTTGTGAATGTTTTATCCATGCCCATTTTGATTGTTGCAATGTTCTCAGGGATGGGCTTCATCCTTTTAATAGCAGATGTCCACTCCAGTGTAGCCTCTGCCTCCTGCTCTGCCATGTGAAGGGTAACTATCGTGAAGACTTCTGCGGGGGTTCCTCATCCTCATTTCAATAAACCCACAATGGGAAACTGGGTCAAAGAAATGCTCCTAGACAATAAAAAAAAAAGAACAGTTATACATGTGTATATATTATACACACACACACACGTGTGTGTAAATATACTCACAAATCCTTCATTTTTTTCCTGGTAGTTTATCTTTAGCGAGGGGAAGACTTACTATACTTCTAGTCAGAAGTATTTTGTCATCCTTTGAGGGATAGCTAAGTAACAGACAAAAGTATGATTAACTGTATGATACATTTTAATATAGATACCATAACTGTAATCTTATCTTAAAACTCTGCATTAACAAAAGGTCTGACATATTCAATGATGTAAATTGCATTATAATAATCATGGCGTAAAAGAGTTTCTTTTTAAGAAACAAATGCAAAAAGTCAACAGTTCAAGGTCAAATGACTTAATTTTGTTAACTTTCATAATGCATGACTTAGTGAAATTGACAAATGTAGAAATTGCTTATTTGGTTTTTGTATAAGAATCAAAGGCATCATGTATCGCGTTATGTTTGTGAACCAATTTATTGTCCATCAAAATTGTTATCGTGATAGGCCTAGTTACAGGTTCATTCCAACCAAGCAGAGCCACACCGGACTCCACCCATTTCCTCAAGACTTTCTTCTTACATGAGAATTGGAGGGGGTCTGGTGTGCCCCTGCTTGGTTGAAATGAAAGCCATCAGTCAGACTTTTGGACTGCAGTGTGTGTACAGGTGTAGATACGAGTATTTTGAAATACTTACAATCCCTTCTGTTCCACGAGATGGCTCACATACTTTAACAAGCAGTTTTCGTGACGTGATGGAAAGACTGCTTGATGATTCGAACTCCAAGAGGAGATTTGGGGCTTTTTCCTTCAACAGTTTTCTCAAACTATCATTGCCTGGCTGTGGTTCATTCTGCAAAAAACAATGAAATCCATGAATACAGGTGAATGGTGAAACATTTGAAAATCATGAAAAATGTAATTATGTGAAACTAATACATAAAAAGAAGGCAAAACATTTTTTTCTTCTTTTTTAAAGTCAGATGGAGGAGAATCGACAATGGAAAAAGGAGATCTCGAAAAAGGAATTTACCTTTGCAACATAATTACAGAAAGATATCAGGACCAAGTCCAGAGTCAGGACAAAGACTGCATTTGTGGTTTTTACAAGCAAAATAATGCAAGTTAGAATAAAGGCATAAATAATTGGCACTAGTCACTTTACCATAAGTCCATAATATATATTACTTCACATTTTAAGTTGTGAAAAGAATGTACTTTGACACACTATTAAAATTACTCAGGATTCATCATTCACTACAATATAATGTAAAACATGTAAACAAATGACATACCTCTGACAGTCCAACTGTAGATGAAGCAATGGCTCCAATTGAAGTTGAACCCGAGGGCTGGTTCTTAGGAAGGAAAAAAAGTAAACAGATAAAAGTTGAGGTTACAAAAAGAAATAAAAAATATTACCAATAGTTAATATTAATATAATATACCAATAGTTAATATAAATAAAAACGTATATTATTATTATTTATAGTTGAACATTACAAACCTGATATTCCGAAGTGTATGATTTAAATGAAATTCTGTATTTGTCAAGGTTCTGGACAAGTACATTGACATCCGCATCAATAAATTCCTTAAAATCTTCACTGTATATTTGAACAGAATGAAAGTCGGCTTTGTCTGTTAAAAAGCTTGTGCTTTTATCAATCAGTTCTTTAATTGTGTTGAGATGGTAAACTCTTTTGGCAATCTCTTTGTCATCCAGCACAATAGTCACAAGAGATCTGGGATTCTCCTCCATCTGACAGGGAAAAAAAGAACAAAATAAAAAACATATGTATATATTCTTACCTGTCAAACTGCACACACCGCCAAATTAAGCATCTTTAAACAAATGCTAAATTATAATGTATGTATTATAGCTATTTAAATTACAGATCATGAAATTCATAAACACGGGTTATCTAAAATATTTTAAAAAGGCTCGTTAAAATTTACAAGACTAGTGGAAAATGTAAGCAATAATCAACTACGCGAGCAAGAATTAATTACCATAAGTATATCTTGTATGCAATAAAACGGCTCAGTTTACTCGTGCTTCCGCAGCAGCCCTCAAACTCAACACTAGCCTCCTGCTTCCATGACAGGGTGAACACCGCACTCACCTCAAATATCACATATAAAGCCAGCATTGGCCATTTCACATTTACGGTCCTCTTATGAGCATTTCTAAACTGTGTGCCCGCACCATGAATCTATTGGATGCTTTGGGTTAGCACTACCACATCCGAGTGGCTAACCTGGAAAAACAGAGCTACGAAAGCGGGGGTCAACTTCGCGCAATTATTGATAAATGATCTGTCAGATCAGTTATCCCCACATATCTTGATCGATTACATCGTTAAGTGTTAACCACAGCTACTCACTTCGTCTGGTTAGGGTTAACTAACAAGTTAGACGAGAGCGATGTCAAGGCTAGCGTGGCTAGTAGCCCAATGAGCGCCAGATAGCCGACGCATTGCGCCACTTTAATGCCAGTTTCAGCCCACAAGGAACAAAGAACAGTCACGCTGGCATCTTGTATGATCCATTTAAACAAGCCCACCAATTAATATCAAATGTAGTAACGTTACGTTTAGCACAGACCGTTAACAAGCTCGCTCCTTAGCTACAATAGAAAGCTAACATAAAAACGAACAAGTGACTCCCACAAACCTCTTTTATCGTGTTAATCACTGCACGGCTCATATAGCAAAGCAGACAACACTGTAATGAGAATTAATACTTATTTATATTATAATAGTTACCTTATTTTGTTGATGCGGGCAGCCCAGATCCATGGGGCAGCCTCGCTCCGGTCCGGTTTTCAAAAGACAGATGAGTGTCTGCCGCTGCTCTGAACCTGATTGGCTGTTAGGTCAACACAGTGATGTGTAGCTCTTGTGACGGTCTAAGTCGCTGGAAGAGCTAAAGCGGACTTAGCCTGCCACCTTGTGGCGATAAGATGTACTATTTTTCACGCAGCTGCGTGATTCCCGAGAAGCGTGAATGAAGACGACAAAACGGAATGGGACCTACTGTAGTTAAACGAATGGGGCTCCTGCCGCCTAACGCATGCACAAACAATTTTTTTTCACATTTTCCTGTGTAAGGGCCACTCGCTGCCGTTTTTTTAAAGTCAGCAGGAGGGAAAAGTGATCACACATAAGTTTCAACGGCAGAGATAGGCGCCACTTCATCCGTTAATATTTACACTCTATGGTTTTTACAAGCTCCGCAGCATTGGGATGTACAACGTGTTTTGTGTCCACAGTGAGCAGGTGTGGACTCTTTCTGAAAAGGATTATCTTTAATCACATCAAACAACTTCTAGACTTTCATAGTGATGGCGGATTGGTCTGCTATATATGCCTGACACCTTCATGTGCTACTTTGAATTGACACCATTGAACATTCCCAGTCATAATCTCTTATCAACAATCACATTGATAACGTCAGCTGATCTTTGTATCCTGACATGATGCTTCTGACTGCAGTTTAAACATTCTGTGCAAAACTATTGAGACTTTCCATAAGTCCAAAACTGCAATTATAGATGTTCAGCAGGATAATATTTTTCTTCATGTCACGTATCGCGTTATTTTATGGATTTCATTCCCCCCCAAATTTCACAGATCAACAGCCCCTGAAAAAAAAAATATTTTCATGCAGCTTCTCACCCAAAACAGAGCTGGTCCCAGGTGTTGAGCTGCTGTCTTTGTTAATCTGGAAATAATTGTTAACAGATTGGGAATGCAAATTAAATGAAAAAGGCATTATTAATGTGTTGTATCCAAACAATGGGTAGATACCATAGACTGTATATATTGATGGACAGAGTCACGCCTATCTCTGCCGTTCTAACTAATGGGCCAAAAAATGTGCTCTACTGGAGCAATCCAAAATGGCCGCGAGTGGTCCCGCCCACAAGAAAATTGTGAAAAAACGCATCTGCGCATCCCTCAGCATTGACACACATGTGGAACGGAGCTTTGGGCCAAGAGCCAACTTTTGGTCCATCCTGTAAAGACGTTTTTGAGAGGTCTGCCAATGCTATATGTTAGCATTGGCTAATTCTACTTCTGGGTCCACCCCCATCGGCCCGGGGTGGTATTGCAAGCATGTCAGCGCACGTCATTTTGGCCACTTTTGAGCTGGGACCCTCCCCCACTGGTAGATACACAGATAAGACAAGATGCCGCATCATATATACAGTATAGGAAAAAAACATTAATGTATTTGACAGTTGACAGCCATACTCTTTTTGGCCAGAGACAACACTGATTCAAAAATACAAGATAAAATACATGTACTGTATTTCCTGTAGTTTTATTGTAAACCTTGCTCTTTGTTTTTTTGCAATAAAGTTCAAAATGTTTCCTTCAATTGAACCCAGTACAAAACACACCCTATAGATATTCCAGTCACAACCCATTAGCACTTCTTTTAACACATCATTTTTAATAACCCAATTTGCCTTTAATTCGTTGTTATTTTAAATAATTGGCATAATTCACCATTTAGCATCATAACCTTTGTAATATTTGTTTAAGAAATGTTTGATAGGTGTTGCTTTGCATGTGCATGTTGGTGTTGATCCAGACTTTTACCTACGTTATTGCTTCCTCCTGCCCATCAGCACTCTGCCTGGCATACATTAGTGTGTGCTTTAGTAATTATCTAGCGTCTGTCGAGATTATAAATGAGCTTCGCTTGCTATAATCACGGTGGTAAACTGGCTTCGGCCCAACGCTCTGATGCCGCCCTAATCAATTAACACCTTGTCTTAGCATTCACACTACCACTGGCCAAAATGTCTCGCCTGTCTCTTTTGTCCAAGTTTAATATCATCTGTGCTAGCTCTTTGACACTTATGGCACTACTAACCAAGCTTTGTATCCTCCAAGCCTTCCAAGCATTGCACTCCTGGGATTACCGCTGCGGATGTGAAGATCGCAATAATCACAGCATGATTGAGGAATTAATTAGCTACGTCTTATCACTCATCTCTTCGGCAAAATGGTGAAAATAAGGATGTTGTTGAAAGTGTAGATTGGCCAAGATATGAATTGCCTGGGTGTTCCTTTCACACAATTAAGGCAGCATTGTTGTGTGTACATTGCCATGCACCCAATGCTCCAGAGAAATTGATCATTAGTGTTGGAGATTATGTGTATGCTTTATATACAAGAACAAGTACAGGTTAAATAAAAGAAAAAAAGCTGCACATAAAAAAGCTGTGAGCTGCACATAATCAATCATAGAGCTGCTGAAAGCCTGGATTCCCATTTTAAAATGTCATAAATAATTAGCTTGTTTGTCCCAAAGCAACATTTCTTGAACAAATCAGACCAGAGACTTGACTAGAACAATTTTGCATGCTTATGAAAGAGCCCTGTGAGTCAACATTTCACTCTTTTGACTGGCTGGCTGAGCAAGGGTGGTCATTTTTTCCCTTTTTTTTCTCTCTGAGAAAGCTGATCCAAAAGAGGCCAAAAATACATGCATATGAAAACTAGTAATAAACTCATTACATAGTCATGGTTTCAAAGTTAGGTTCCCCAGCTTGCGAAATATGTCACTTCAGTAAATTGACAAAGTTAATATGTGTTAAGCACTTTGGTCAACCCTGTTGTTTTCAAAGCGCTATACAAACAAAGTTGGATTGGATAGGACAAATTGCTACTCTCAGGTCAGAGAGACATTCCCGGGTGGAGAATTTCTAACGACTGGTATTTCAGATAAATTATTATTACAGGATAATACTGAGCTGTGGAAGACACACACACACACTGCACATTACGGACACATTCCACAGCTGACTTCCTCCTTTGCTCCTCTTCATCTATTATCTCATCTCCGTAAATTCAAAAAGCCAACCCAATTTCTCCCTTGTTGTTTTAATACAATTCATGAGAAGATTGAGCAGAGCAAGAAATACAGCTCAGTTTTTCTGCTTTGGTCAATTGATTTTGAAACGGATAGAATCAGTCTGATTTTGATGCAAGGTGTGTTTCTGCAGCTGTAGAGAAATCATTTGAATGTCTGCATGATATACTGTAGGTTTGTTTCCTGTTTGTGCAGTATGTCTTATACATCTTTAAAATGCCTAGATTTACTTAACAAACAAGTCAACATTCATCCAGGAGGGTTCCATGGCAGGAATTTTGGATGTGGTCAGGAAACAGGTCAATTCACCTCAACTCATTTAAATAACTGAGGAAGACATGTTAAAATTTCAATTGCAATATATGATATAAGAGAACTTTTGGTAGAGTAAAAGTTGTTTTTGTGGCACAGATAACACACTTAAGTTCTGAGTTCACTTGCAATTTCAGTAAAGGACATAACTCGATCCAAATTCAACAAACACACTGCATACTTCCCTGCCCTTTCTTTTATTTTGAAATACTTACTTAATAGCATGATAATCAGTGCACTAACTCTGATGCTTCCACCCACTCTGACCTCACGTGGAAAGCACTGGAGGTCAGAAAAGTGTGAGGCCTCCATTTTTAAGGTTAAGTATTACAGATCTAATGACAAAGCATTAGACCCAATAGATTGGCTTGGACTTGAAACCATCTTTGAACCAGGTCCATTTTAGATCCACATACTCAGGTTCTACTCTCAGGGAGAGTAACGGGTGGGTGTGTGTTCGAATACACTCTTGGTGCACACCTGTTAACCCTTTTAATTAGTGAACTCTGCGTTGTGTTCTGTTTCTTGTTCTGAGTTGGCTGATTAAGGACCACAACGACACATGAAGGATCACTGGTTGACTTTATTTGCACAAAGTAAAAAAAACACAAATCCTCATGGTTGCTCTCGCCATACACTTACAGCTTGCAGTCCCCTCCTCAGACGCTAGGCCAAGCCCCGGTGATCCAAGATGGCACCCTATTCAAATGAATGGCTTGTGCTCAGTAGCGCATGGGACTTCATGGAGACCGGGAGATTAGCTGAACTCGCCTATATTTGGGCATCGGCTGGTCCTGCCGGTTCTGCGCAGTGGATTAGCGCAACGCATAATGGGAGATATCTCCCATCATGCGTTGCAAAATAAAACAACAGGATTTGGTGAAGTTCAAACTATAAAACTAAAGTACATTTTCCAATAGTTACACGCAAGTGACGTCACGTCACCACCATAAGCTCTGCGCCGCGCGACTATACAATAGGCTTGAGTGCTTCTATTTGTATTTAGTGTTATCAATCATTATTGTATTTTATTTTAGGTTCCACTAGCTTAAGCGTTTGAGGTACCATTTCGTATTGGCTTGCTTTCCCTTAGGCGGCAAAAAACAATCTGGAGTGAGATCACATTTGAGGACAGTAAGCACTGTTGAGTGGAGTCAATATCTGGCAGAGATAGAGGCCTGGAGAAGAATAGAGAGCATTAGATTGTCACCTCTGATGTTCTGTTACCCCGGGTCATCGGTATCAGAAGGCACGAGCTTATATTTACTCTTCTGATAAATGCTTTGGCTCAACACGAAGGAAGTGACCGTCAATAAAGGAATGAAGAGGACAGTCACTCTTAGGTACCTCCATAATCCTGTCACTGATGTAGTTCTAGCCGCCGATTTGTCATTCTTGGTTCAATTACGTTGACTAGTTAAGCAGTGATTTAAGAGCGGCTTGATGTGTTTGGTTGTGGTGAAAAGATTAAATTAAAATTAGTAACAGCCTACAATAAATCAAAAAAGAAAAGCAATGTTTTTTTTAAGGTGGTCCCTCTTACATTTTTGGGTTATCATTTTTATTGGTGTGATATAGTGTGCGCATACAGTTTCTTCATCTGCATCACTGCTTGAGGCCTTTGTTTGTTTTAGTGTTGGATGAGGATCAGAATCCACTGATGTATTGAATCCAAGTGTATTGAATCCACACAAAAAATGAACAATTCTTGAGAAATGCACAGACACAAACTTATTACTAATAATAACTTGCCACATAAGAAATTACCCCACCAACCCCCACAAATAGTTATCTTATGTTAAGAGGTTAATAATGGTAATCATTGTATTTTATACATTATTCTAAAGCAAATGATCTCAAGATAGCAACCACCTCATTCTTTTTATTCAAACTATTGAACCCATATAATTAGTAATAGTTTTTTTTAAACATATACATTTCAGTGACAATATTGAGCCTCTGTGTATATACTGTATATATATATATATATATATATATATATATATATATATATGTATATATATATGTATATATTTTATTCAGTCCTCTTGAGCCATAAACATTTTAATTCTGCAATAGTAAGAATCAGTATGCATAGCCACATGTTTGGTTAATACTTCTTCCTAGTTTTTAGGAATAAGTATTATTTAAATGCTTCTTTTGCTAGCTGTTATGTTTCCAAAACACAAACAATCCTGCTATGAGGGAAACTGGCTTTTTGACCCTTTAAACCATTTTCTTGAAGACAGAGTAGCACTTGCTCCATGACTACTGACCTGCAGCCGCCCCCTGCAGTGCAGCCTGAACTTCCATGTGAAGATGGTGAAAGGGGTCAGCAAATGTCAGAACTGCCAAACTCTGCTCATCACATCTGCAGGAGCACTAGAGCACTCGCAGATAAAAACGAACTCTTGCCTCATCACTAACCACTGCTTGTATACTCTCTTTTCCAAGTTTTTCTTATTTGGACTTGACAAACAAACTAAACTTCTAATCAACTTTTAATACTATGTATATTTTTTGTCCACCTATGTGCCTTTAGCAAGATATTCATGAACACATGAAGAAATAATTGGTGTGTTGTTTGACTTTAGTATTCATTGCAGTTGTTTCTGTGTTTATACATTAAAACATGTTTTTGACACATGCGTAGGATTTTTTCATTCTAAGGGTGTATTCAGACCTGCACATTTGCTCCACTTAAAACGGACCAGGATTCGTTTGGAACTCTAATCCTAAGCTTTTATGCAGGTCTGAATACACACAAACGAATCCTGGTCCGGACCAAAGAACCGAACCGAGACCCACTTTTTAGGTGGTCTCGGCCCGCTTCCAAACGAATTCTAGTCCAAGTCGAATCAGGTCTGAATACATCCGGTGTCGATCCGGTACAACTCCAAGATACATGTGCATTTTTTGGGCTTAACAAGCCACCGCAGACAGAAACTGTGAGGAATTAGCCATGCAGCGGCTAACTATGCTGCTAACGCTACACAACAACAATGAGCCTTGGGCAGACCTGGAGCAGTGAGGAGACGCTGTGCAACAGGCTTATGGAGTTAGAACTGTTCACAGTATACAGTGATGTTAATGGCAGCATCTTCAAATCATTTGCATTATTAAAAGCCTCACGTGTTTGACTCACGTCTCAAAGAGCAATATTCTGCATCATGTAGTGAATTGTGTTCTTTGGTTCATACCTGATCCTCAGCGTCTGTTTGGCCCGTGGTTATTATAGATCCATGGTTTATCCACAATGCTGAACAGGGCCGTTATTATTATAGATCCATGTGTGGGACAGGGCACGGAGCGCACAGACAGTCTCCTTCGGCTTTCTCCTCACGCATTCGCCGACGCTGTTCCAATATTTAAAACAACGTGTTTCGCCTGCGTCATATGAGCTGCTGCTGATGATGTTGAAGGTGATTTTGCTCTAAAAAGAGCAAACAGAGGCAGAGCAGACATGCTGCACATACGAGCCCTCAATGTTTTCCTCCGGTTCCGCGTCTATCCTCCGTGAGCTCTGCTGTCCAATAGGAGCGCCGGTCGTCACATGTGTCAATATGTCCATATAAAAAAGTTCACTTGCAAAAAGGACAGTCTGAATACGAACCGGAGCAAAAGAAAGAAGTTTGGTCCGCTTTTGATTCGGATCAAGCAAGCGGAACAAAGGACTTTTCAGGTCTGAATACACCCTAACATTTCAATACTAACTAGAATTCAGATAATCAGCAAGTCCTATTTTAAAAAAAATGCTACGGCACCGTTGTCATTCAAAGTAACAAGAAACAACCAAAGCAATTCAAATAAATTAAAAATACATTTACCTGAGTTAGGTAATTCTAAAAAATCAAAACGTTGATTGATAATGTAGATGTAGATTTAAATTACTCAATACTTTTCGCTCACTCACACACACAACAAACAAAACATAATAATAATTGATTCCATCTATAAATTGTGAATACATATACTGTATATATAGGAACAATAATTACCCCCAAGCTCAGTAAATCCCCAATAGGGAAGTTTTGCTCTAACTCAAACTGGCTCCTATTGACTTATCTTGAAAAGTAAACTGCTCTTGCACTTTAACTGTTTGGGCCACACTTACCATTTTGGGCTTAACCAATCTGTCTTTTAATGTTTTCTCTGAGCCTGTTTTTTTTTTTTTTATTGTCTTCACAGGAAGGGGCTCCAGCTTGCCTTAGCAATCATGTAGCAAAACATTGGTTTGCATCTTGCCACAAACACAATGACATCAGCACTTAATCTACTCCTCATATGAGAAATTGTAAATTTCTCCATTGTGAGATCAATAAAGCGTATCTTATCTTTTCTTATACGCTCTATGATTCTAGCACAGTGAGTTGTTATACCATATGAAAATGTCTGGAACCTGAGTCTATTCCATTGAACCTATTTGTCAAAAGACACGAACTGTATAGTACTTTTCAATTCAATACCTTAAATTACCCCTTCAGTCATTGGTGTCTTTGCACTTGTCAACCAATAGAACTCATTTATTAAAGCATGCAGCGTATTCGTCTTTCTGCAGGATTGTTGGTGCTCGGCCACTGAGCAGATTCCCTCAAGCCTCCAGAGCTGCAGGGATTTATCTTCATTAAGAAACAGGATTAAAAGGCATGGAGCTCCAGGGCCTTCTTTCAGACCTGGTCTTCTCTACAGCACGGCCATTATACCCATTGTCCTCTTTATTAGGGGCGCATGAGATTGATGGTTATTACTTACTATCTAAAAGGCCATTTCAGACTACAGTTAAAATTCTGCTATTATCCCAACATCTGCTCATCATTCAGCTGTGATGTATGCTTTCTTCTTTTGTAAATGTCAAACTATGATATGATTATTTTTATTTGCTCACAGCTTGAACTTTGCTCAAGAATATTTTTCACACAGAATAGCAAATGAATCTGCGATATACTGACACTAATCCTACTTTATGTTCAGGGGCCTCATTTATAACGACAAAACAGAGCCTGAAAGTGCATACTGGTCTATAAAAATAAAATAAAAAACAGTTAATGTGACGTAATATGTGACTTCAAGGGACAGTTTAGACCATGTACAGACTTTAGGATGAGAGCTGTGTGGAAAGAAGAGAAGGACAAGTGAGAGCCTTGGACCTGCGTCTGATCCATGTGCATGTAGACAAGCTATACACGGCTGTGATCCTCGCAGACCTTCCCGTGTCTTTGAGTGTTTCTGTCGTGATACAACTAATGCCGAGTGCACACTGGTTGGTCTGGTTCAATTTAACTGGACCGCACTTGGATTCTCGTTCACTTGGATCTGAAGTGCTTTTTTTTTAGGATATAAAACCACCAAACAAGTTGAAAGCCACAATTTGTAGAATTTGACATAATTAATGCGGCCCTAAAACACTTTTGAGTCACATGACGATGATCAAATACGATAAGATGGACTTTATTGATCTCACACTGGATACATTTATATATCACTTTGGCATAGGTAGAATCACTCAGATTGTGCCAAAGTCAGAAGTGTGCAAACAAGTTAAAGGCAAAAATACAGTCTGTTCAGGATATATTATGTACAATAAAAAAGCAATTAAGAAAAAAAAAGTCTCACTTTGTGAACTGCGAATAGAGGCCAATAAGAATATGGTAAGGCCGTGTCTGCCATCTGATTTCAATTAACTAATTAACTAATATTTTTTTACAGATGTGTCGCGAGTGGGCACAGCCGTAATATCAAGAGTGTCCTATAGCCTACAGCCTCACTTCAGCCCTCTTGAACTGCTGAGAAAAGGGCATCACATGATCAAAGTATTGAGAAAACCATTCAATGATCCATGAATATTTATGAGAAACCTGGATCAGTCCAAACAGCGTGTCCTCAAATTTAAGCCAGCGAACAAGAGCGAGAAAAGTTTTCAGCAGGTACATTTGAACAGCTTATCCAACACTTTTCACTTAGGGACTTTTATGCAGAGGATTACAGTGATTCAGACTGGATTATGGAGAAGATTTGCAAAAATCTTTGTCCTCTAATAATGGCACAAATAGTCAATGATTATGATCCGAGTGCAGATGGAAAGTGATCCGTCTTTTTCTGACAAATCCTTGGTCATTTTAGCCTCTGTTTGAAAATATGTCATCTCTGCATATTATTATCATTATTTTTGTTCTGGTATAGTCTGCAATATGCCAATGTATGAGTCATTTTGACAGATTTAGGCTTGTTCTATTATTTGATTATTGCCTTTCGGTGCTCCAAGTATTTAACTTATAACATGTTTTTTTAGGTTTTTCTTACTGCCAGCTGTAATGCTATTAATGTAGCAATACATGTTGTCTTTGTTGATTGTAAAGAATTAGAAAAGAGAAAAAACAGCATATTTGGATCTGTCCACAGCACACTTTCACAATGCCAACAGACAACGCTATTTTTGAGTTTTGTAGATTATGTTTCTTTCATTTGGTGCCCTTTGTACTGTTAATGAAAATGCAACCATCCATCTTTTACCGCTTCATTCGTTGCCGGGTTACGAGGGTAGCAGTCTAACCAGAGAATCCCAGACTTCCCTATTTTTACACTCTCCTTCCAGCTCATCCAGGGCTGCCACTCTTTGGTCAGCAGAGAGTCATAGTCCAACGTGTCCTAGGTCTTCCTGGTGGGACATGCCCAGAACACCTCCCCAGGGAGCCGTCCAGGAGGTGTCCGGAACAGATGCCCGACCCACCTCAACTGACTCCTCCCGATGTGGAGAAGCCACAGATCTATTCCGAGCTCATGCCACCAACATCCCACCAGGGATCTAATTTTGATTTAAACAAATGAAATGTACACCACTATGGATTCACCATTGCAGTTGGTTCTGTTGGATATGAGGGGAACCAATTTGTTTTGACACTACTCTGAAAGTATAGCCTTATTAAAAAGTGTCCTTTGAATGCTGACAGAATAAGATTTGGCAAGCACTTTTAAGACCACTGTCCGATATGTAGAGGCTCCGGGTGAAATGAGGTCTACAGACCCTTTTAAATTCACCATGCTGCAAATTTCAATTAAAGACTCAACCATTGCTCAGTAAAACTTCACAATTTTAAGTCTCACATTCATTTCTAGAAGTTTATCTCTGACGCCCGTTGCTGTTTTGCACTTTAAGGACTAAAATGGTTTCTTTCCACTCATCAAACCTAAAGACAGCTCGTGTGAATCGTGTAAAACGAAAATTAAATCCTGTCGTATTGCCTCATCTCCCAGAGCAGAGCAACAATGTGTCTAAATGGGTTTCATTTCGAGGTGGCATCGGTTTGTCTGACATTTCATCATTGTGTCCTTCTCAGAGACGCAGTAAATAATAAAAAATGCACTGTGCAAAAATGTTTTTCTCCGACACATGGCGCTAAGTATTTCATTTTCAAACCTGTAATCAGTGTGCTTACTATCAGCTCACAAAAAAGTTTCTATAGCTTCTATAGACACCATACCACAACAACAAGAGGGAACATGCTAACTTAATTTGCAGAAAATGACCTACTTCACTTGTGCGTATGAGCAACTTTAAATAGGACAATCTGAATGCATGAATTATTTACATTGTTTTGGAAAACATTAAAATGTTCTTTGAGACTTTAAACTAATGGATATAAATTCATGCAATACAAATACTATACAAAAGATTACAGTATTTTTCTCTAAAATATAATGAAACATTGTTCAAAAACAAGCATTATGATCGCCATCGTGACTCTGCTTACACCTTATCAGTTTGCAGAAATCACTCATTTCTGTAACATCTGCTCCAAATCCAAATTGTACTTCAGTCTCACATTTAATATCCCACATATCCCCCTCTTGTTAACAGCTTGTACCATTGTTCTTTTCCGTCATAGCCAGGAGCTTTAATTTAGGCTGATGACAATTTTTAAATAAAACATCTTGCTCTGCTCCCCTCTGCACACTGTGCAGTGCCTGTGGGAGCTCTTACTGTTGGCATGCTGAGTCACAGATGTTCTTTGGTCTGTTTACCTGTCCCATCTGCGAGCAGTGCCTATTCACTCATAACCCAAAACTAAATATTACATAAAAAAAAAAAAAATAGAATACAGTATGTAATTGTGTGCTGACCTCAAACACTTACAGACAAAGAACGAATTGGAAAAAGTTTTTTCAGGAAGAATACATAAAGACAATTCAGTATTGTTATATCATATGCACATGTGATACTTCCACAGAGCCTATCAGTCTTATTGAACATGTTTTAGCAAAGAACCTAGAGGCAAACACAAACACAGGGAGAACATACAAATTCCACACAGAAAGTCTGCCCTGGGAATCGTACCTAAAATCACTCCCTGCTACACCCCATGTTTGTTAAACTAAAATAGATAATACTGGTAAAACTACAAGGAGGCTATCATTGGTTTTTTGGTGTCCTTGCTTTTAATTGTGTTTTGCCAGCATGAATCACTGAAGTGTCCATTCTGTCCTCAGTGCCCTCCAGGGTTGAGTCCAATGAAGGATGGGACCGGCTGCTACGACCACCACATCGGCATCGACTGCTCAGACGGTTTTAACGGAGGCTGTGAGCAGCTGTGTCTGCAGCAGCTGGCCCCCCTGGAGGACGACCCCACTCTCTACAATATCCTCATGTTCTGTGGGTAAGAACCTCCCCTTAATAAGCACATGTAAAGAGTTTAAATGCAACCTATGTGATTCTTAAAATTAAAGAAAGTGAAGAAGCATAAAGAACTGTTTATATGATGTGCCATTTTTTTATCTTGTAAAATATGTATTACCTGGAACCACATCAACTAACACAATTATAAAATGCATGTGTGAATAAAATGTATGAAAATATTCACCATATGTGTTTTAATGTTTTGCTGGCCATTTTGTAGCTGCCTTCTTTCTTATACATTTACAGTTGAAATATTTTGACATTCTCTGTTGAACTTACAACTGCAGGGATCAACATAGTTCTTATAAAGGCTCAAATTCCTTTGAGTCTCAACTCTCTTCAGTACTTGTCTGATTAAGGTGTTTATTTGAGAGGGGACCATGGGCTTTTCCTGTGGCCATAGAACACCACAGCATTTGCAACATTGAAGAGTCTTACACATAACAAAATACATTAATCACAACCAACTTGCCATAGGCTAAAAATATGAAAGGTGTCCTTTTGGGTGAATATGGAATATTGTTTCAAATAGAATATTTGATTCTTGTTTACTTGCCACAGCATGGGGGTCCTATTATTATGAATACTATTTGCACCAAACATAATGTAAGTGGAAGGTATATTTCAAAAGAGTATTTCTCTAACATAATTAATCTGACATCTTTGTATTCTTTATGGTGTCCCAGAGTAGTGTAGCCAGGAGCTTGTGAAGGCACTCCATTTCCTGTACATTTTAAATAAACAAATACTGTAGGTAAACAAAATAAAAATGATAGTAAAATAAAATCATCTTGATACAGTACAAGCATGTGCCTTGCACTCCTTGTTTCCACGTTAATTTTATTGATGTCAAATCTTTCTGCTGTTAACATTTTTGGTTTTTCACAAATATATATTATTATTTTAAATAATTATTGACTGTGAAGCTTAATTGTTGGAGCATTACAAGAAATGAAAAAAAAAAACACAAAAAACATTTACTCATTTGAATACAATACACTTGAAATGTTATTCAGAAAGATTTAGACAAATCAGCTGATTTTGCTCCATTTGTGTGAAAGTCAGTGAAATGGTTTTCGCCTGAATTAGCCATTACTCTCAGTTAGATTTACATAAACAGTGTGTGTAGAGTAGTGTTTTTATGCCCATCAGCCTTTCCTGTCTCGTACCACAGCTCTCATGTGGCTAATCCCAGCTCTACTTTTTTTTCATAAAGTCTTTAGATGGGTGACATTTGGCACTAGGACTCAGGCTCCCAACAGAAAATCCTCTGTATTATCTATCTCTGTCTTCTTTGAACCACTATTTGGCCTCATCCAAAAAAAAAAAAATCATCATTCACATGTCAAACAGACATCAGGAAAAGTCTATGGCTTCAAATGTTTCAAATGTTTCAAACTCCTTCAAAGTGAAGGAGTTCACGTACTCTATATACACATAAGCTCGTCAACAGAGAGACTCGTGGAAGCATATACTTTAATATTTTAATCTTGATGTAACTAGTTCAGGGGTGGCCAACCAGTCAGAGACTAAGAGCCAATTTTTTTTACTGTGTTACAGCAAAGAGCCACATCATACAAATGTGCACTACATAAACATCACCCCAACCCTTACACACGCACGCACGTACGCACACGAGCAGACACGCGCACACACATGCAATCTGTCTGAGCAGAGAGAGGTGTGCTCTGCTCAGACAGATTTATCGTAAATGTCATCAACATGATAATGACAGAAATTGACTCGTACAGTACTAAAGGGCTGGACTCGACTCTCCCTGGTTTGCAGGCGCTTCCACCGCTCGCTTCAGCCGCTCCCCGGTACTTTTTTAGTAATGGTTTGGCCCTGGTTCTAACCGGGCGAGTCGATACCAGAACAATTTCACGTCAGCGAACATCAATTATGATTCCGAAATGAATGCTTTCAATCTCTAACCAAGAAAAAAAAATCAAGTTTCAACCCAGTGTTCAGCAGAAACACAACTGTCTTTAGTAAAAGATATAGATTTGACACATAACACCAACACCACTTTAGCTGATTTAGAACCACAGACACATGCTCAGTATAAGACCAGATACTTTTGCATTTGATTGAAGACAGACACTCACCAGGCAGAGTTGGCTTATCTCCTGGTGTAATGCTAGTTGTTGTTAGCTGGTTTTAGCATGTTAGCCGGTGTTAGCCGATGTCCGTAAATGTAATCCATTTGGTCAAACCACCTCCAGACTTTTCGGGTCTGCCTCTACTTCTGCTGCTGCGATCTTTCATTTCACGGTTGTCACTTTTAAGCTTTTTAACTTTTCTCTGCATTGTCATGTTTGTGGGAATCATTCTGCTCCGTCCTTAGTGCTAGCTCCACAAACACCTTCTGGTTTCTGGTGGAACCAGCGAGATCAGGCTGGTGTCCTCTCCTCAAACTGAGGAAGGTGTTGCCCTCATCCAGCGACCAAGGAATTGTTTTCCGTACGGACGTCATGGTTCGAGGCAACGTGTTGTTTGTTATGATATTTGCTACAGCTGAGGCAGCAGCTGCAGAGTGATTGACAGCGCATCTGACCAACCAGAATTGACGTTCGCCGACGTCAGATTGTTTTGGTGGCCTGGCTAGTGGAGTGAAGTCGGCCTTTACTATTGGTCAGAACTACATATGGAATGAAAGGCAGCGCCACCACCGAGGCGTTTTTGACGCTTGTCGAGTGAAAGCCCGAGAGCCGCACGGAACCAGCCAAAGAGCCGCATGCGGCTCACGAGCCGCGGGTTGGCCACCCCTGAACTAGTTCATATTACCACAAGTACCACCAATGTGAAATCAGTCATGAGGTTTAGCAGTCCTCCTTTAAATATATTACAAATTATAATCCAAATTTTGCTTTTAATAATTTTTATAATTTGGAAATGTATCAATAATGTATTTAGAGTTGGCAAACGGTAAAAAAAAAAGGAATAACCGTAATATTTGGACTATAAACCGCTGCATTTTTCCTGCTTTTTTCCTCACTTATAATATCTATAATGTTGGTTGGAATATGAAAAGAGACCAGTAGTTTTGGCTACTTGTCTGTCTGCTTCACACTCGGTTAAGAACAGTCAGTGACTCATTTCTTACTCTTATTACTCACAATAAAAAGAAGACATGATGAACATTTTTGATTGGGATAGGTTTATAATCCGGTGCGGCTTGTACAAATACAAAATTCTATTTCTTTCTAAAAATAAGATCCTGCGGCCTAATATCAGGTGCAATTTATTGTCTGTTATATACGGTAATCCCTTGTGTGGTTGTAGGTGTATTGAGGACTACAAACTGGGCCCAGACCGACGCTCCTGTCTGCCTCTGTCAGAGTCCT
Organism: Knipowitschia caucasica; assembly: GCA_964034765.1. Lineage (NCBI taxonomy): Eukaryota > Metazoa > Chordata > Actinopteri > Gobiiformes > Gobiidae > Knipowitschia > Knipowitschia caucasica. The sequence goes on along the minus strand of OZ035836.1, from coordinate 20,182,473 downwards.
GCACAGAGGGGGTGGACTGTGTCGAAGCAGCAGACGTGCCAGCAAACCAGACCGTTTTTGGAGACCTCTTCTATGGATATAATAACCACACCAAAGAGAGCACCTCTGGCCAGATACTCAAGGCCACCTTCAGGTAAGGAGACAAGGATGTGTGACACTGATTATGACTTTTCTTAAATACATGAAGATTCTTCATGTATGCAAGACATGAAAAATACAGAGAGCTACATGTCAAAACCAGATCAAACCCAGACCTCTGAAGGTAAGCAAGACCGTGTCTAGTTGGAAGACCACTGAGAAGACTGTTTTTTTTCTTGTGTCCCTCACCAAGTATGAATCGTGGAGGATTGGATAGTGTTGGCATTGGCATTGAGCCGATTGGCATTCTTGATTCTGTAAGTGTATTCTAGGGTACCACCAACCTGTAGTAATCCATTCTTTACTGTAATAAAACTAGAGCTAGCAGTGAACAAAAAACACAAGGCAATTATGAAAGTACATTGTAACGACACAAACACAAAAGCATATTGCATTTATGTGGGTAAGTAGCTTGTTTTAAAACTGCCAAATTGTCTCTACTTGGAATTGTCCATTAGTGTCTTTCTCTTTATTTCAGTAAGATTGAAACAACACCAATACTTTTTTTTTACATCTAAATTAGTGCTGAAGAGGCAGTTTAGGACATGTGAATGAGCTACTTTGCCCTAAACCATAATCTACTTTGCTTACTTCCTCATTCTCCCTCTAGTAACCAAAGTTCTAAATGCTGTATTCACTTGTCTTTGACTCTGTCCTGGTAGATATGAAACTTATTTCCATGTGTTAGATTAGGTCATGACTCCTGCAGCAGAACTGCTTTGATGCTGCACTGAATGTAGAAAAAAAATGACAGCTTTTATTAATGTGGAATATAAAGAGAAAGTGCATAGAAAAGCCTCTTATCTGCTTCCATTATAAAGAAAAAGCTCCAGTATAGGGGTAACCTTTCATACAGGTCCCTGGTATTATTATTGTTATTATCTCTAAAAGAGTGTGGAAACAAACGCATGCAGGACAAATGACTAAAACATGAGACGACGCTCAGCAGGATAGAAAAAAAACAACCAATTGAAAGATAAATGTTTTTTTGGGTATATCCTTGATTATATAAAGATGAAAAATAATATTTATAATTTCCATGATGTGTCTTTTATGATAGTTTTAGCTTAAAAATATGCACACACAAAAAATAGAAATAGTAATATTTAAGTAAGTAAGTAACTAAGTCATCTTTATTTATATACCGTCTTTCACAGACCAGAGTCTGTGAAAGGTTTACAATTGTTTTTGTGGGCATTTGTCTCTCACTCCACACAGAGATGGGAGCGGGGTCGACAGTACAGGAGGCGCATGCAAGACCTTTATTAACAAAACTTATGCTTACTGTAAAGAGACTGTTCCAACGTCTCTCTAGGCTGAAGGCCCAACAAATGCGCAAGAAAAACACTCATATACACTGCAAAGTCAGTGTGTTAGTTAGCTGGTGCATTTTTTTCCTGTTTAAATTTTAAAAAAGAGATCTCTACAACTCCCTTTTATAGTGAGTGTCTTTTGATGTTGATGGTGTTTAATTATGACAGTCCACGTAGCCGAGCCATTTTCATGGGAATTGGAGAATCAGGAGGTTAGATCTACAGCTTGTGAATTTAATTTTGTCTGCTCTATAGAGGCTACTACCTCACCAAGTTAATATCATAAAAAATCTCCACTGCTCTCATCTCATTTGAACACGCTTGTTAATATTGAGAGTTGTAGACTTTGAAGAGACAGCCGTATGCTCAGGAAGTGAGGGCGAAGGAGGAGGGAGAGACTGTTGGGACACATGTTTAAGGGTCTAATTAGACAAGATGACTGCAAGTGAATTAAAACTGACCTGGATCCAGCAAACTGCAATTGAGCATAATTGAACCAAATGAACTTTGGTATGTGAAATGAACACCCGCTACAACATGTTGCACCTGTTTACTCATGTTTGTGCTTCTCACATGGACTTTAGGCTGGGCCAAAAATCAAAAGATCAATAGATTGCAATCTCAACATTGGTAGATATTGATAGATGGACACCACTTGTGCTGTTACATAATAACTGAAGCAGAGTTGAACTGAATGAGACAGGCAGCTGGTGTTTTCCTTAACATCAGTAGATCAGTTTATTTAAATAGTAATACAAAAACAATCTTGATAGCGTTTTTTTTTTCTTTTCTTGATCACACACCTTGATTCTTGGATTTATGATCACCATCTCTCAAGCAGTACTTCTCAATGTTTTGTGTAATAATTTGCTTTGAATGTTCATGAATTAACAAAATGTTGCTATGATACAATGGATTCCTCGCCAATTGCATATGAAGACAGGTGTGTATTTTACAAAGGGTCAGAGCAATACCTTTGTATATCCCCCAATATATTATTGTATTGCCATTATTATTGATAGCGCCATTTACATAATCAACTCCTGGTTGCTAAACTAGTCCTGCGTATTTCCCCAGCATTTGTCCATTTCCCCAGCTTTTGTCCATGTCTGCTCTGTCTGCGCTGTTCACATACTGTATACATACTGTGAAGCAGGGATGTGTCCTCTTTATTCAGACAGAAATCTAGTTCTGGCAGAGATTACACAACTTGTTGATAACAGAGTCACATAGTCTGCTGTGGGAGCCAGGAATGACATCTCCTTCTTTTCACTATTGCCATGGTAATGGAAGTCAAAAAGCCTGGATCCCAGCAATGTTAGGTACTGTCTTGTGAAATTAATGGGACAAGAAAACCCCTGGTCTCATATCATTCACAGTAACCACCACAAGATAAAGTGCTCAAAAAAAAACACTGGACTTTTTTGTACATGAATGGGTATAGATTATACACATTTCTAATAAAAAAAATGTAAGAACAGGGTTTCTAATGCTCTCTGATGTTGATTGGCATTTGATCAGACAGGCCTTGGTTGACTTATGCTGCATTCAGACCGCAAACGCTGAAGCCCCGCTCACCAGACGCGCATTCTCTAGTTTTCAGACGCAGGGTCTTCACACCAGAAGTCCAGGCCAGCGCCGGAAGTGCCATAAGTAGCCGGCCGGCTCTAATGCTAACAGAGCTATGCTAGCGGCTTCTTGTGTACAGATCTTCTCCAATATGCAGCTTTGCAGCGTGTCTTTGTTCAGAGACCTTCCATGGGCTTTATATAACAGTAGTATGTGTTCACGGAGGTGCGCCATACGTTTTTTGTGTTATTAAACGGTATTTCCGCATCGGCGAACACGCTCGAAGCAGTTGCATAAAGTCACGGGAGCATGACAACGCATATTTTCTCAAGCACACAGTCCCCCATTGTCAACCCTGGTTTAGTCCTGGTTTAGTCCTGGTGTAGCTCCTGTTTTGGCTGTTAACGGTAATTTCAGTCTGCTCGCTCAGACCGCTAATGTCCCTGTGACCACTTTGCAGCTCTCTGATTGGTCGCTGCACGAACGTCCCGAGCAGGCCCGGACTGGCCATCGGGAGCATCGGGAGATTTCCCGGTGGCCTGCGTGTCAAAGTGGCCTGGGCCTGCCCTATCATCACGGTCTTTTATTTTTTTTTTTTCTTTTAATTTAATTTCATCCTCACGGTCTTTGCAAACTCCTACCCTGCCTGGTGGCCTGGTCCAATGAGCAAGGCCCAGGCCAAAGGCAGTGTTGTGCGTGAACGAGTTCAAAAGAACGCGTTCATTGAACACGCTCATTTTTTCGTGAAACGTTGAACACATTTTTTAATAAAGAACTTGAACGTGAATTAGTTCATATTATGTGTCATGAACGGCAGACAATTTGTTTTCCATTTAAAACTGAGTGAAATCTGTTTTCTCTTTTGAAACGCAACGAGAGAAAGTTCCTCCCTCCTGTATTCTCCGCACTGTTTCCGCCGAAAACTAAAAATTCCTACGGTTTCCATCGTCTATGAACGCACCCCGACTCAGTGTACTTGCGGTGCGGCGCTATATGCTAGTGCTATTCATTGGTTGTTGGACTCACATGTGCCCAGTGGCGGAGCCAGAGGGGTAGCCAGGGTGGCCACTGCCACCTCTAAAAATATCCTTGCCACCCCCAGTGCCCCCCTCGGAAGACGGCAATGTAATAATGTTAATCTTGAGAATCTTCCGCACTTTTTCCGGCAAAAGCTAAAAATTCCCACGGTTTCCCCCGACTGTGAACGCACCTTGACTCCGTGGAGCCGGTGCTGTATGCTAATGCTTTGGGTTGTTGGACTCACATGTGCCCAAGTCGTGATGAAAACAAAGAGGTAAGTTAGCGATGCAGAGCCAACCGTTTACATTTGACACAAAGTATAGACACACATACTGCAGCGCATTACTTGTTCAGTTTGTAGAACTTTTAGTGTGTGTATGTGTGTGAGCGTGCCTGTGTGCGTGCCTGTATGCGCGCCTGTATGCGCGCCTGTGTGCGTGTGTCAGCGTGCCAGTGTGTCTGCGTGTGTGTGCGTGCCTGTGTGTGCCAGTGTGGGTCTGCGTGCCTGTGTGTGTGTGCGTGCCTGTGTGCGTGTGTGCGTGCCTGTGTGTGTGTGCGTGCGGGGTGCATGCGTGTTTATTTTCCATTATTAATTGCCCATCGTATCATCGCCCTCTTCCCTTTAGTCTAAACATTAAAAGAAAAGGAGGAAACATTGCCTACAGGCCTTTTTTTGTTAGGAAAAGGCTTGTAGATCAGCCTGAAGGTCAGACTCTGAGGCAGTATGTTTTAAGATGATGAGGAATTTGTTGTGTTGTATTAAAATATAGCTTATATAATTGAGTTTCAGAGAATGAGAGGGTGTCGCAGACAGGTGCAGGATCGTCTGTTGGCAGAAGGCGTTTTTTCACACACAAAAAAAGAAACAAAATAGCTAAGATTATGGATGATGTGCAGTTGCTTAACCCCAAAACGGGGAACGTTTGGAAAGTGTTTCATGAGCTTTTTTTTGAGGCTTGCAAAGATCTTTTTAATACCTGTCAGTACTGCGTCTTGTGAAATAAGTTTCTCTGTCCTAAAACTTATTAAAAACCATCTAAGAACTATGGCAGATGATTGAGTCATCTTGGTATCCTCAGTGTAGGGTAAAGGAGGGCTCAGGGCTGAATATGGATGAGTTTGTCAACATCTTTGCTGCTTTACACCAGAACCGTAGGAATTTGCTAAATTTGTTAAAATAAAAAATGTAATGCAATGTTTGAATGATGTTATTTTGCACTTTTTTTGTTCAGACTACTGTTTAAATACACTTTTTTTTTTTTGCTTTGTAGTTTCCAAGTGCATGGGGCGACAGTAGCTCAGTTGGTAGAGCATTGGCCTTATGGCCAGAAGGTTGTGGGTTCAATTCCCACCTCTGCACCTTCTCCACCGACTCCCACTGATGACTGCTGTCGTTGTGTCCTTGGGCAAGACACTTAACCCCACTTTGCCATAAGCCCCCACTGAAAGATCAAGGCTATGCTCACACTCAGAGAGCAGCCGTCCTCCTGTGGACTCACCACCTGCAGAGGGTCAGTGAGGGGCTGGTGCTATGAGACTTGGGTGGCATCTCTGACTGCCACCCCCCTGACCCAGAAATGGATTAAAGGGTAGAAGATGGATGGATGGATGGATGGAGTTTCCAAGTGTGCTCTCAGTTCACTTTATATTAAAAATAATGACAAGATTAAGATTAAAATGTATCGTTTAGCCAGTTTTTGTGCGAAATAAAATTTCGGAATAGTATAAATGTGGACCCCTCAAAAAAACCCTTGCCACCCCCTGGCCACCCTCTGTTTAAGAGTCTGGCTCCGCCACTGCATGTGCCGTGATGAAAACACAGGGGTAAGTCAGTGACACAGGGCCGTTTACATTTGACATAAAGTATAGACACACGTTCTGCAGCGCATTACAGTTTGTACTTATGAGCAGAGATGGGACAACTCAGTTCCCATTGAAACCCATGTAAATCTTGTCTGCATTGGAGTCAAAACATCCTGTGCAGTGTACAGGATATAATATATATATATATATATATATATATATATATATATATATATATATATATACCACGTATTGTGATTTCTAGCTCGCAGTGAAAACAAATATTTATTTGAATATCTCGCAAAAAGTAAAATGAACTGAACTTTGAACTAGTTCAGAATTAAAATTGAGAACTTCGAACGTGAACTGTTCACTTTGAGCATGTATGAACTGAACTTGAACTAGTTCAGAAAAGCTGTGAACTGGCACAACACTGGCCAAAGCTTTACTGTCATTGGGCCAGAGCAAAATTAAACAAATGTGACGTCACACGTCGGCTACACAGCCAGGCCAGCCTAGCAGTGCACCCAGTGTAGCTTCCCAGGTTGAAATGAGTGGTCTCTCCAACTGATGGTTCATACACGTTTTTATTTTTCCTTTTATATGAGCTGTAACGATGTGATTTTACCTTACTACTTTTTTAACAATAATTGATTAGCTTGTTATAGTTATACACTAATGAACACTTAGTTCATTGTGTGTGTGTGTGTGTGTGTGTGTGTGTGTGTCTTTATTCTCACTAAACTCCATAAACGTTACGTTGCTAAGCAACGTACAACAATCTTTAAACGTCCGAGATTATATAAACAGTCAATATAAAAAAAAATAAAGAAAACAAAAGTTTTGACAGTCAATCTTAAAACTATTAAAAGAACATCAAAATACAATGACAAAAACCCAAATTTAGAACCTTGTTTGGCCTGAATGGATGAAAAGCTCCCGGCCTGAAATGTTGTCCCACTCCGGCCCTGGTCCCGAGGAAAGGTTGAGCAAAGTTTAACTCCTGTGGGCGTCCATTTTCCGCTCCTGCTCCTCCCCTTTGACTTTCCCGCCAAGTCTGTGCGTTTCTACTGAGCGGTCCGTGCGTGTGTGCCGAGAGGTCCGTGCGTTGTGACGCTCGAACACAGGTCACCATTGACTTTGCATTGAAAGCAGACGCAACGCATGATCCGGTCTGAACGCGGCATTAGAGTGTGTCTGCCTCTGCCCTCCACTGCTTTGTTTTGTTATACATGCAATATACATTTTCTATTCTTTCTCAACCGTGAAATATTTGTTCTTTATGCTGTTGTCGTGCTATGTACATTTGGCTGCTGACTTTTATATGTTGCAACTTATATTTATTATTAGTGAGATACCCTAGGGTAGAGAGACTTTTGGACTTTTGGAAGTTTGCCAGAGTACATACAAAAATAAATGTGAGTAGGTATCTTTGTTTGATTTCTTCAAACACATAGTTGTGGACTTTGTGTCTACTCTGGAGTCCTTGCGCTGCATCTCCTGAGTATACAACTTTGTCTTTCAGGCTCTCCGCTTAGAAAGTGTTTTTGGAGCACATAGTACCCTCTCCCCTCTCTGTGGGACATACCAGAGGTTTTTTAGAAACTTTTTGGAAGCCAACAATGTATCAAATGCCAAATCTTTCAAAAAATGTGAATGTTAAACCACGTCATGTAAATTGAATCTTCAAGTCTGTTAAATGTAAAGCAATGAAAAGTCCCTATGTAAGGTAAGCAAAATTATAAAATCAATGAAAAAGTTTTAAGACTCACGCATATGATAATTGTGTTGGGTGAACCCACATAAATCCAGTTAAAGGGTCAGGTTGGAGTGGCAACTGGATGATCCAGAGGTGTGGACTCGAGTCATGTGACTTGGACTCGAGTCAGACTCGAGTCATGATTTTGATGACTTTAGACTCGACTTGACCAAATGTAAAAAGACTTGCAACTCGACTTGGACTTTAACATCAATGACTCTGACTTTCACTTGGACTTGCGCCAATTGACTTGCAAAGACTTGCGTAACCCGGGCCATTTTTACCTTTCTCCGCATCTCTCTTTCTATCTATGCCGTCTCTGAAGAAACAAAGCCTCGCGGTAGTTGTAGCGCTCGCGCGAGAGTTCGAACGTGAGTTCCAGGCAGTTCGCGCAGCAACACTTCCCTAAACAAGTGCACTGCATTCACCGGTGGGTGTGTTGTCTAGGGGAGCTGGAAATGAGCGAGCTGCAGGTATTTATCGCGACCTAACGTCATATTTTGTTCTACAAACCGTAATTGATATGCTTTCACTACAGGCGCCTCATACAATTGAATCGACGCAGTTGTCACACTGTGTGCCGTGTTTTAAAGAGGAACTGGTGAGTCAAACTAGCGCTAGCCTGCGCTGCTCTGTTGGCTATTTCTTATATTTTTCTGTGTGGGCGCCGAGGCCTATTATTATGAGTATGTTTTTGCTGTGCTCCTCCTGCTAAAGTTTGCATACATTAGATAGTTGTTTTGATTATGTGCACTAAGCTAGATTAATATTTGCACTATTGTTTATGGTGCATTGATATGAGAATCAGTGCTTTGACTGATTTAATTAATTTATATGAGACATTTTATTATGTAATGATATATTGGTAATTATGAGATATTACTAATGCTGGCCCAGTTCATACAGGCCGGGGTCCTTCCCCTCCATTGGTCCCTTCAGTCCTTTGGAACAATAACCACTACGGACATTAAACTGATTATATAGATACAGGTCCTAGCCCAATACTCATATTCATATATGCTGCACTGCTGCACTTGCTACTTCCCATTAAAAACCCCAAAGATAAAAAGTATGTTGACATGGACTGCTCTGATTTTATGTGTGGTCTGTGCATGTGTAACTGAGCCTGCATCTGGCACAACATCCAATTAGATCACGTAGATAGTTTTGATTTACCAGCAGCCAACGACATGGAACAAACTGTTAGTCCATGGATCAGAGACCAACGAGAATGCACCAGCAAAATGATTCCTAACATTATTTTGTTTGCCTACAAAAGTACGTGGAGACCAACAAGAAACAAATCGCGGTCAAAAAGACTCGAGAGGACTCGAAAGTCAAACCGTAGGACTTGGGACTGACTTGAGATTTGTTGGCCTTTGACTTGGACTCGACTCGGGACTTGCCTGTCTTGACTCGTGACTTGACTCGGGACTTGAGGGCAATGAATTGAGACTGACTTGTGACTTGCTAAACAATGACTTTGTCCCACCTCTGGGATGATCTTTGATAATGTCATGAAAACACTATTCCAGGAATGTTGAAGTTTAAAACTGGTTATACTCGACTCACTCAGGCTTTAGACCAATGTGTATGAAGCAGAAGATTCATTGGATTAAATCATCTTTTGTACTCAATGACAAACAATTTATAATTTTTATTTAATATTTAAAATATTTTATAGATTTCATAGCTGTGTTGATCTAAAAGGAGAAAAAAATCCACCTTTCAGTAATGTTTGGTGTTATCTCGCTTAGTCCGGCGGTTGGGCACTTTTGAACTCAATTACAAAGGAAAAGTTAGTAATAAACACTGGGGTTTTCACACGAGGAGCCAATGCCTCAATTTAAAAGCATGTTTAATGTGGCCTTATACCCCCTGGTCTAATTCAGGGAACTTGCTGCTTTTTGGAAGACCCAAAGGCCAGAATTCACGATTATTGCTCCAACTGCGACCTTGGATGATGGATTTTTCCAGATTGCAACCTGGTTGCACACTCTGTCACATTATTTTGACATTTTATTTAGTTGTGTTTGATATGATCCTTTAAAATGAAACATAGATAAGTCTTTAACTTCATACATACTTTCCAAACATTTTTCTATAAGCCTTGGCTCTCATGTACAGAGATCTATGTCTCACATTACAACATTCGGTCTGCAGGTCTCCACAGGAATCAGTTGGCTCCAATAATGAGACGTTAAATGGCTAACCTCATCTCGCTCGCTATTCTCCAAACACTGGCCATCCTGGCTCCTCTTCATCACTTCCCTCTGCTCCTCACGGCTTCTCATACATGCGACAAGCTCCGAGCAGGATTTAATGAATATTTTAACTGCCTTTGTTCTCATTCTGGTCTCTGCTTGGGATGAATGATTAAGATTCCCGCTTGACTTATCCCACCACGTCAAACATCTTCCATATTCTTCCATTTTTGGCACATATGGTTCTACTGTAGTAACAACCACCCCCTCTGGAGAAACACATCCATTGACTCAGTTAATTAAAATATCAAATGGGGTTTTAGCTAGACTGATGAAGACGACATTTAGTCGTTGTGTCAAGGGAGGAAGCTAGGTAAACAAAAAGGAAAGGGTTACTATCAATCAAGTCCCTCCTTGAATTTGTCAGATTCTAAATATTAATTATTCATCAAACAGGTGGCTGATGGTTTGTAACTTATGGAGGAGGAAAAACTGAAAAAGTTTGTCAAAGTTTTGGTGAAGGATTAAACTCCAGAGAAAATGAATGATGACATGTGCACACCAGCCAGATGGTTAGTAAATGTTACATGCTGTCATCTGTCCAAAAACACAATAGGGATCTGCAGGAGTCTGTGAGAAGCAGAGAGAGAAGAAATTAGTAATCTATGCAATCCACAACTGCAACAGTCATCCCCAAGTGTGTCCTTCCCTTATTTTAAAGCCAAACAATACTGCTCAATCTTGCTCATAAAGATGATGACTGATGCTTTTGTCAAAATGAAAATGCTGCTATGTTTTGAATAAAGCTTGAGTTGTATCCATTGTTGAATACTGTAGAATATCTCACTTCTGGACACAGGGTACATGGATGAACCTACTACAGAAAGCTCAGAAGGTATTATTGTTTGTATTTAGAATGGATTTTCAAGTTGCCTGAACTCGAGTGTCTTATAGTCCTTTGGTTCAAAGACACAGATACTGTATACACTTGAAATCACTGTGTACATTACTTCATATTATACAGTTTTATAAATCTCCAAGAGGTGACCATTTTCGAGATTCGTTAAAAAATGTGTTGCATATGTGTGATCAGCCTTTCACAGCCCCCGACAGTTTTCAAATACATTCCAAGCCATTACTTTTGATTACCCATTGTGGCAGTTTGGGGGTGGAAATGTACAGTACGTTTGTTTCAGTTATTTTATTGAAGAGCCAGGTCGGTCTCTCTCTGAACATGTAAGGTAGGGGTGATCATTAGATAATGTCCTGTGTGTTTATTCTCCGTAATTTTAACCAGCAAACCCAAACAATGAAGTTCAAATGCACATTTGCATTGGAACAACTGATGAACTCAGGGTCAGAGCTGCAGCTGCCGGTGTGAGAACCTAATCTTGTTCAACGCTGATGCTGCCATAGTATCAATAATCACAACAGCAGTAATGATAAACAACAAGACAGGAGATTGATAAAAGCAAGTTGAAAGCATAGCTATAACTCACTAAATAGAATGTAAATGTTTCTCTACGTTGATGAAAAAATAAGGAAGTAGAGAGAGAGCAAGGCATAGACTTTGAGAAACTACACAGCACTGCTTTCCAAGGATTAAGCGGCTCGTAGAAAGAGTGCCTTGGAGTGTTGTGCTGCCATTGTTGCTCAGGAGAGAGGGGGATGATATAGATGACAGAAAGGGATGGCTTGAGAATTGGAGCAAATGGCCGGGCGCAATGATGGGTAGGCAGAGGGACGGGCATGCATGGACGTGTGGTGTTATGGGCTGGACCATATTATAGTCAGCTTATAAGAATCGGAATCCTTTATTGCCTTTGTAAGTAAGTGAGTAAAATTGCACACAAAAAATGTGCAGAACAGCGAGGCCGTGAAAGGTGAACAGAGGTGAACAGGATTGTAGTAAGGGACTACTGTAATTGAAATGTGGATCCCCAGTAAAAAAAAGATTGTATTCATACCAAACTTCAGTCTGCTTGCACTTATAATGTCATTATCGCTACCTGGGTTTAAATGATGGATCAATGGATTTATGTTACGCCAAATTCGGTCAGCTGTAATGCAGGTTTGACCAAAGATGCAAGAACACTTATACACTCAAAGAAATGATTCAGGTGGTTAGTATTTTGAACTCAAAATACATACTAAACTAAACTCAATAATTGATTTTTGCCAGTTTTACTTAAATTAGTGTGGTCGCAACTCATTTTAAACATGTCGGTCTCAATTAAAAGTTAATACAAGAATCCTAACTCATTTTTGTAACAAATTTGAACTTGATATTCTGGCATAACTGGACAACGGAGAAGTATTGAGTTTGCTCAACATGAAAATCCTCTTGTAAGCCTGGTGGCCCATTAATGAAAAAACAAATATATTGAGTTGATTCAAAATAAATATATTGTGTTGATTGAAAACAAAATGTGGCGAAGCAGTGACGCTACCCAGAATGCATTGCAGCGAAAAATATAAACTTCTTAAAAATTCTACATTTGAGCATTAATTTTAAAACTGAATATGAAGCAAGTCCTAAAGCAAAATACTTGAGCAACATTCTGAATAAACTAATTTGACCAAATAAGTAATTGTATTTATTTTTATCAACCATGGTCGAGAGGGCCAAGCCAAAGCAGTCCTATACTCCCTGTGTCACCCTTCAATTTTGAACAGATACTTTAAGGTGGACATGTTTACCAGTGACTGTGCTGGCCCACTCTCATATATATGTGGAGTGAGAGACTACTGCCTGAAATTAACAATTGTGAACCGTTTTGTGAATCTAATCTTTGAAAGATGGTATTTGAATAAAGATTACGTATTCCTGACTGAAAATCACTTGTTGAATATACTCAAAAAGATTTATTTTCAATGTAATTATTTAAGTTGGTAGTATTGTTAAAATTAAGTTGAACTGATGCTAAAACACTTGCTGAATATACTTAACAAAGTGTCTTTATAACTCAATTATCCAAGTTGGTGGTATTGAAAAAATTGTGCTGGACCAATGATAAAAGACTTACAAAGAATACTTAAAACACAGTCTTGTTCGCAAAACTTAAAAAGATGCATGCAAAATGCTGCCTCAATTTTATTAAGTTTTGCCAATGCATTTTTTTTTAGAGTGTAGACTGGTTCACACTGGGGTAGTCTTGGACAGTTTTTCCAATGTGGTTTTACTCATATGGCAAATACATTCTTGAATCTTGAAACAAATACAGAAACCACATATTTGAGCATTGTTGTTATAATCTGCCGTTGTTGCACTATAATCTCTATTAAACAAATCAAACCTTCTGCAGATTTCTCTTGGAGCCCTGCACTGTGCCCGCTCCCTCACTCGTGGTGCTCCACTCGAGGTCAATGGTTTTAAGCACTTTCTAAGTCCTGTGGGAACTTCACCTCGCCACAGTCCGCCCAGGGCAGACGTTAGCCTTATATTTCATGTAGATGACACAGATTTATGATCTTTTTCCTTATTAGAAACGTATTTAACAATATTAAGTTGACATTTGCTGATGAAGAGAATGTTGGGCCTAAAGGCTTTACATTAGTTATTGGATACTTCAGTGAAATGCTTTTACATTTCGCTTGTCTTTTGGGAGAAATTAAATCTTTTAATTCCATTTAATTTATTCTTGTATGGCCCTATATCACAACAGTGGGTATCTCAGAGAAATAAGAGAAACAAAACCATTGATTCGCCAACACGGTTCAAAGAATCAAACACAAACAATGCTATGACAAAAGAAAAAAATACATAGAGCCATTGTTTCATAAGGGGTAGATGATCAATGTCCATAAATGTGTCCAGATGTTATTCTTCCTCATACAAAAAAGTACACCATAATATACGCAAAACAATAACTTTTTTTTTTTTTTGTATACATCTATTCTTTTGTATTTAAGTAAAAAAAACAACAACTTTCAACTGTGGGTAATGGGCAATTAACAAAGGCATTACTTCTCAATGACAACACTTAATTAGGCTATTAGTTCCTGTGTCAATGAAAATAATGAACTCGAACTAAAAATGGCATGCTGACTCTCTCATCAGGAACGTCCAAAAACTCATGAATCCAAAGTTTATTGGAGTGACTTGGTTACCGGCCCTTGTTGTGGATCAAAATGGCGGCATCAATGCAGAGTGATAAAATGAACAAAAAGCTGAGAGTTCAACCAAGAGTCAGACGCAGCAGACGGATAAAGGCATCAGCTTTTGGATGTCTCATCCTTGTAATCAACATAATGACAAATAGTATGTGCGGTGATAAGTGAGATTTTTCTTCTCTAAAAAGCCAGCGTCATGCATAATTGTTACTTTTTATTGATTTCCCTTTAATGATCTGCCAGAATGTATCACTTTACAATCTGCTCACTCACGCTCTTCATATCTGCCTTTGATGGACTCAGCTCCTCTGGCTGTCATCCACTTTCTTAAACTTCTTTTGTCATTGCTCAAGTTTATAGCAAAGCTTTGGATATAGTTATTTTCTGCATTTACAAACAGTCTGTGGAGGATCGTAAAAATGTAATAATAAAGTACCTATTGATCATTGATATTGCCATATAATTGAATCTTAGTTATTGGTATTTCTTACATAATCTAAAAAGAGCAACACTAACTTTTTGTGGGTTTGACCATGTTACAGCCTTGTTCCCTCGTCAAAAACAGACCTGGAGTTGATTTTAACTCAATACACACTTATATCAGCAACTTCTGTCTAAAGGCTCATTGTTTAAAACATACAATGATGCAATTGCCAGACTATTACATCATCGTCAGAGCAGTTTCCTGCTCTTTCAAACCAAAGTATTACCCATAAATATTGTGTTCCGGCACTTTCTCCTTGGAAATTACTTAAAATAAAATCACATATCACAGCTGGTATTTTTTGAATTAGATGAAAAAAACTTGTCCCTCTAGTGGTAGCAAGGGGACAACATTTGGGTACCTTAGTGTATTTCTTGCCATATCTTTTAGTAGAAACTAATATGAAATTTCACATAACAAAACATGAACAAGTCTCATTATAATTTAAATGGTCAAAAGTATTGCATGATATTTCTTCTTTAATACACATTTTTATATAGTATTTCTGTAGAGGTAAACTAATAAGAGAAAATACACAGCTGTGCATTCAAATAAAATTAAGCAGTTGTTCTCAAAAGCTTTTATAATTGAATGTCCTGACTGCTCCTCTCACAGCTCCGTTATGTGCCCTTCCCCAGGCAGAAGAACTTCGCCCGCGGCATCGACCAGCAGCTGCCCGATGGAATGGTAGTAGCGTCGGTGCCAACGGAGGTGCAGTGCCACGAGGAGCTGTCCGACCCGGTGCCCGACAAGGAGTACCTCACAGGTCTGAGCCATTTCTCATACACACACACACACACACACACACACACACACACACACACACACACACACACACACACACACACACACACACACAAGAACATACACAAAAAACAGGGACACAGAAAGACACTAACAAACCTGCACACAGACACACACATACACCTACTGTACATACATGCACATACTCAGACACGCATCAACACGCACATACGCGCACAAAAACACGCAGGCACCCATCTACACACACACTGACACACATCCACGCACACAGAAACACACACTATCCCACCTACACACAGAAACACACACTATCCCACCTACACACAGAGATTCACATAAACCCACACTAGCACCTACAAAACACACAGGAGAGCACGTATACACACAGATTTGCACACACACTAAGACATGCAACTACGCACACCTACACGTACACAAACAGACACACTGCTGCGAGGCCAATCATTGCTCTGTCAGAAACACACACATAAAGTCCCTTGCTGCCTGATAAATGGAAACTGCAAAAAGTGGTACTAATAATGACAATGATGAGCACATTTCTGTCCTCCTCTAACACACACACACACACACACACACAACCTGAGCTGTGTTATATTTGCTTGTTGTTGTTTCCTTTATCTGGGTAGCTATAGCAAAGCCCTGAAGGTACAAAAGTACCAGAATTTCTGAGCTCCTGAATCTCACAAGCATGTCCCTACATGTACATTGTATTAAATATTTTTCTTTTATCTATTTCTGTTATTGATTTTTACCAGTTCTCTATCTCTTATACAGTTTCAGGGCTTCACCTTTTGTGTGTTTCACATCAGATTTCTGAAAAATCTATGGCGCCGAAAGGATTAAAGCATATTTTTTTGTATTGTGAAGATTCACAGGATACATGGTTGTACAGAAAATATAGCAACTTTGTACATGTTTTAGTTTGTGTGAACACTCAATAGTAACAGTAAAGCACACATTTAATTGCTCATATAATTTCCATTTACAGCTAGTTTAATTTCATTAACAATGTTTCAAACCTCATTTTATTTTTCAAAACCACCAATCATAAACTAGTGATATTCTCAAATTATAGTTAATATTGCTACAGGCCACTGGGCAATAGGTGTATCAATAGGAGATTCTGATAGCCATGAGGTCAGGGATTGTGTAAAGTTGCTATATCGGGAGATTATGTAATGTATGGTCAGGTTCTTGCCATTCCCTGCTCTACTATGAACATATTCTATCACTAATTTGCTCAAATATCCTGTGAAGAAATAAAAAGTTAACTTTTTAGTACTTTAGTTGTATACATCACACTAAGGAAGTAAGACACTGTTGTCAAAGGTCCAATAAGTGCGAGTTGTTCCAGATTATTGTTGTTAGAAGTCAAATTCGACTTGTTTTTCTTGTGTTATTATTGGCAAATCAACACCGCATAATACAAGTTGAGCCATGAGCAGCATGTTTGTTATCGCATACACTGTTATCTAATATTTAGCAGTGTTGTGCCAGTTTACAACTTTTCTGAACTAGTTCAAGTTCAGTTCATACATGCTCAAAGTAAACGTTCGAAGTTCACAATTTTAATTCTGAAGTTCAAAGTTTTGTTCATTTTACTTTGCGTGAGATATTCAAATAAATACTTTTTTTCACTACAAGCTAGAAATCACTATACGTGGTGTATGTATATATATGTGTATATATATATGTGTATATATATATGTATATATATATATGTATATATATATATATATATATATATATATATATATATATATATATTAGGGCTGTCCAAAATAGCGCGTTATTAACGCGTTAACGCAAATCAATATTAACGCCGTCATTTTTTTTATCGCGCGATAAAACACATAGAAACAAAGAAAAGGACTAGTTCAGATACATTGTAGACAGAGATTACAAACAATATGTAGTTGGAGATACAGGGGGCCAAAGAAGAAACCCAGAAGGGCACATAGGAGGGGAGGGACATGAAGTGGGAGAGGGGGGGAGGGGTTAATAAAAAAGGCAATACAAGCAAACAGTATACAGTCATAGATATACCGAAGGTAAACAGAGAAACAGCATAGAGTATTTACATGAACAAATTTACAAAATATTTACAGATTGTTTATCATCATCATAATGACACCATGATGTTTCTATACAGTCTATGGTCTATACCCACACATACACACACACACCCACACACACACATTGAAGGGGCTTTTTGTTACCAATTATTTATTTTGTCATCCATTTATTGATGATTTTGCATCAAATGTTAGTGTGTAATATAACACTACACATTGTTTTCAATAAAAAAAGCAATTGCACACAGCACGCAAATGTGTGACTAATTTGCGATTAATCGCGAGTTAACTATGAAATTCATGCGATTAATCGCGATTAAATATTTTAATCGTTGGACAGCACTAATATATATATATATATATTTCCTGTACACCGCAAAGCATGTTTTGACTCCAAAACAGACAAGATTTACATGGTTTTCAATGGGAACTGAGTTGTCCCATCTCTGCTCATAAGTACTACAAACTGTAATGCGTTGCAGTGCTTGTGTCTATACTTTATGTCAAATGTAAACGGCCCTGTGTCACTAACTTACACTGTGTTTTCATCACGGCACATGTGAGTCCAACAACCAATGAATAGCACTGGCCTACAGCGCCGCACCGTAGTAATACGGAGTCGGGGTGCGTTCACAGACGGTGGAAACCGTGGCAATTTTTAGTTTTCGGTGGAAAAAGTGCGGAGAATGGAGGAGGGAGGAACTTTCTCCCGTTGCATTTCAAAAGAGAAAAGAGATATCACTCAGTTTTCAATTGAAAACAAATTGTCTGCCGTTCATGATACATAATATGAACTAATTCACGTTCAGTTCAACGTTCACGAAAAAATGAGCGTGTTCAATGAACGCGTTCTTTTGAACTCTTTCACGCACAACACTGATATTTAATTGCTGAGAAAAAGACGCCCAAATAAATAAATTACAGTATTTGACAGCATACTCAAGTAACGTCAAGAGCTGTGTTTAGTAACTCCAAATGAGCTCATAATGTAAATTGCAGTATGCAGACTTTGAATCTATTGTCACAAGTTAGTGTGTTATGAGTATTTCAGTCGCTGTTGGTGCATTTGAAGTGTTTTCATAGGTGTTTTATTGAGGTGAAATCTGTGGCTGTGAATGGCGTCATGAGCTTTGGATATTGTTTGAAAGGATGAGGTTGCAGATACAAGCGGTCAAAATGAGTTTCCTCCCCAAAGCGCTCACACTGTACTGTATGGACTGAGCTCTCTGTTGTCGCTTTGATTAAATTATTTAACAGGGAAAGGCTCGTGGCAGGAAGTCAAAAATAGCTTTCAACGGAAACCATCTTGAGCTCCTACTCCTGAGGTGGCAGATGGCGCTAGTCCTACAGTAGGAGGATATAGGGGTGACATTGAAAGATAGATTGATTGATGGATGCATACATACTTTTTTGATCCCCAAGAACATTGTGCTTTAGTGCCTTGCTCACATTCACACAAACACAGAAGGATAAACTTAAAGAAAAAAACATACAGTAAGTCAAAACACTCACATAAGCTGAGCTTGCAGACTGCACGGCTGCAGGGCCCTCCACACTGCTGCAGACATGCACATTTGTGAAGAGAAGAAGTATATGTAAAAGTATTGAAATCTTCCCCTTACATATCCAGGAGGGACCTCTCTCAGGTGGCTGGGAACACCTCAGGATCCAGCATTCCCCTGGATGAGCTGCTGCCGGGAGTGTACATGGATAGGGAAGCATATTGATCGTTTGCATTGAGGGGTGAAAGTATTTTGAAATTAGTTACTTACTTGAGTGTAACATTTGTTCATATCGTTAAGGAAAAACGAAAGACTTGACTCTTGATTTGTGATTTAGAAGCTTTACAGTTTGCATCTTCTTGTGCCTTTATGTAGCTGTGCCCTCCAGACAATCTCTGCTCAGAAAAATGGCATTTTAACACACACAAGATCAGATGAAGATAAAATAAACTGTATTGATTTCACAATGGCGACTTATACAGATACTGCATTGCCTTTAGGGGATTTGTTGACTGTATGTTATTTGTCATTTATGTTCTTACCTGCACCTGGAAATATCCACCCACCTGATGTCTGGATCAATCTAAGATTATACAGAGGCTGTGAGTCACAGGAGCAGAGGTGCATGGCTCAGCGCTCTGTCGGGATGCATTAGTCGGGGGCAGCTCCATCCATTCCTCTGTTTTATTCATTATCAGTGAAGCCGTGGTTCACATCTGTCCATATCAGCTCACAGCTGGTCTGAATACAGACTTTGTCTTTGTGAAGATTCTACTGCACACGTCCATCTGCTCTGCTCATTAGCCACTTCCACTGACCTTCCTCTGCATCATACATTTAAGATGAGGCATTATAGCAAATGGGTGGAAAATTCAAATTAACCAATTCCAAGGCGCTTTGCTTTAATGATCTATAAAATAATAAATATCATGATAAATATTATGTGATGGACTGACTATTGTTCACCGCTTTAGACCTAAATATATGATTCAATGTTTATTAACTGGAGCACCTTTATCCCTAAATCAATCATCATTGTTTTTGTCCCAACAGAAATAGTCTTTTGTAATAGTAACATTTGGTGAACAAACCATCATATTAAATTTTTTTTATCTTACATACTGAGAAATGATTGGCTGAGGAAGGGCTGGCACTCTGATATAAAGATATGACCAGTGGGGGCAGGTCCCGGCTCAAAAGTGGCCTAAATGACGTGCGCTGACATGCTTGCAAAACCACCCCGGGCCGATGGGGGTGGACCCAGAAGAAGAATTAGCCAATGCTAACATATAGCGTTGGCAGACCTCTCGAAAACGTCTTTACAGGATGGTCCAAAAGTTGGCTCTTGGCCCAAAGCTCCTTTCCACATGTGTGTCAATGCTGAGGGCGGTGAATTTTTTTGGACCAGTCTAGTTTACTTGCTGTGAATTTTTGAAGTTTCTTGTTCAAATTAATGGAACTTGCGCCGGCTGACGCAGATGCGTTTTTTCACAATTTTCTTTTTGGATTGCTCCCGTAGAGCACATTTTTTGGCCCATTAGTTAGAACGGCGGAGATAGGCGTGACTCTGTCCGTTAATATATACAGTCTATGGATATGACAGAGTATTCATTTATACCCCAGCCAACAACTGCTGGCATTTTATCAAAGTAAATGCACATGTTCTCTCAGCCCAGTTCATTGCAGACTTGTGTCTCTTTTACTGTGACATGATGTAGGAAGTTGGTGATTGCTGTTGCGTTTATCACCTATTGTTCAGATACAAGGCAGGCCGCCACAGCAATTCAACCCGACATGATCTGGGGTCACATCTGCAGTGACACACAATCAAAAGACACGACCACAGCACCGGCTGAGTCCACCTACACTTTATTGGAAGCAGAGGATATTAAAAAGTCTAATCGAAATGGATCTTATTCTGTCATCCCTTCTGTCTTTATGACTATATACACACAACCAGGTCCAGCCCAGTTCCACCTTTATTATGTTAAATTACAGACTAGAACATATCAGA
Source organism: Knipowitschia caucasica (assembly GCA_964034765.1). Classification (NCBI taxonomy): domain Eukaryota; kingdom Metazoa; phylum Chordata; class Actinopteri; order Gobiiformes; family Gobiidae; genus Knipowitschia; species Knipowitschia caucasica. The sequence goes on along the minus strand of OZ035836.1, from coordinate 20,161,693 downwards.
CATATCAACATAAAAAAAAAAAAAATCCTATCTGAGCTCAGGCACATGGTAAGTGTTTTGATGTAAGGCCAACCTCAAGAAATACCATGTTTGTCTTGATAATATGACAGCTCTCTTCATGTCTTTATAATATCTCTATATACAGTATGAGTGAATGGTGTTATGTGTACCATTCTGTAGTCTATAAATGGATATTTGCACGTCTTTCTGACACCAAATCTTTTCTTATAAGAGACGTCTGACGTCTCTGTTAATTGTTGATTCATCTTCATGTTTATGTCATCTAAATTAAGACATTTAACATGCCATAGGTAATGCGTCTTGGAATGACATTTGGATTATTTCTGTCAAAAATGTGTAAGCATCAGATAATGTGCTTTTATAAGCTAATTTTACCCTGAAAACTGCTGCAGGGGTGACGGATCCTTTTTTGGAAAAATGCTCAATCTTAGGAAATAGATGAAGGCAATGAGAGATGCGAAATCGTCAATGTTGATATGAAATGCGTATCACTCACATCAGTGAAAGATCTAGAGGCGTATTAATCCATCCGTCCATGTAGGAGCGGATCCCTTTCTCAAATGTGGGTCTCCCCGATGTTTCTCACTTTTTTTCCCACTGGGTTTTTGTGAGTCTTTCCTTGCCGATGCAGGTGGGTTTGTTGGGCAGTTCGTGTCCAAATAGAAGGACTGTGGTGATGATCCAGGACACTTTAACATTCTAAAACATGTATGGACATTTATCAACATTCATGGACATTGGTCTTGCCCTATGACCAATACAAATATTTATATTTTGTGTCTTAACTGTTGATTCTCTGATCCGTGTTGGTGATTTCAATGGTTTTGTTAAGTCCTCTGAGATTACTTCTGTTGTGATTTAGGGCTATACAAGAATAAGCTGTTGTTGTTGTTGTTAATCTTATAGTGGTATATAATGTGGGTGAATATCAGGTGTTGTGTTGGCGCTTCCAGCCGCTGTACAATTTTAGTCTCTGGCCTTTTGTAACAGATGGCCCATCATACGCTCATTGGATTTCTTCTCAGAAACACTTGCCTTGCTTTCAGTTGTCTGACAGCATGTTAAAAAAAGCAGGAGGAAAACTTGTTCAGCTCAGACGTTGGCGGACAAAGTGCTGCTGCCATCCACACACAGTCACCGGGGGCAGGCTCTCACCTCCCCACACCTGTTCATTTGGCCTGAGCATCTCCTCTGAGCACACACACAAGCACTGGCACAAACGGCCACACAACGGCACAACATGGCACTCTTCCATGTCTTCAGTCTCAACACCGCACCTGCACTTAAGCATGGCCCAGGCTTGTGTTGTGATATAGAACAGGGTGAAGTGCACGCCTGACGTACATCTCTCTCTCTCTCTCTTGTTCTCTTGTCTCCGGCTCGCTCGCTGTGGTTCAGTAGCTGTGGTCAGTGTATTTGTCACAATGTCAGCACTCCTTGTTCCAGCCCTCTCCGGCCCTCGCAGCCTCAGTTCATTCATCTTCCTATTCATCTTTGACTTTGGAGCCCATTCATCACAGGGCCACGGACCCCCATCAATTATTCCAATGGGAGAAAGAGTGAGGACAGCCGCGAGTTTGAAAGGCAAATACATCTTAATTTAATTGGAAAGTAAGTATGCTCACAGCCGCTAAGGAGATCTCCCCAAAGATGGCACTGGCAATAACGGGGCAGGAGACAGCAGTACTATTGACAAAGAAAAATTATACTGTAAGATACGCAACACTTACAAAGAAAATACAATAATAAGATGGAGGAAAGCAGTGGCGGACCCTCAATGCCTGCAAGGCCTGCACTGCTGGCCTAAACATGATTACATAAATATATATTTTTTTATAATATATAATTTTTCCACTTAATATTATTATTTTTCTATGTTTATTTTTCCACAAACTACGTTGGTTGCGCAGCTTCCAACTTCAGGTCGACATTTGGCAGGTCTGGCGTTTTTATCCAATCATTTCACAGCACCATGTGTTGCTATGGCCGCTATGGCCCAAAATCTGCCTCTAGTCTAGGCCTTCAGAGTCTACATTGCTGGCCCGTGCTAGCTTAAAAGCAATGAAAACAAACCCGGGGCATTAACCAATCAGTGTCAAGTCTCCTACTTCTCCTACGTCTCCTAGTAAGTACGCTTTATTTTATATACCGCCTTTCACCGACCAGAGTCACAAAGCGGTTTACAATTTATTTACAAAAAACAAAATATTTTTTGGGCACTTGTCCTCTCACTCCACACAGAGATGGGAGCGGGGTCGCCGAACAGGAGGCGCATGCCAGACCTATTGTACATATTTTTAGTGGTAGGGGAAACCGGAGAACCCGGAGGAAACCTACGCAGACATGGGGAGAACATGCAAACTCCACTCAGAAAGGCCCTGGTCCGGCCGGGATTCGAACCCAGGACCTTCTTGCTGAGAGGCGAGAGTGCTATCCACTCAGCCACCGTGCCGTCCTAGGAAGCGTGTCTCCTGAATTGGATGCACGAGACGTCAATTATAGTCTGTGGTGCAGCCCATAGAAGTGCAGACACGTTAATGTCTAAAAATGTTGGAGGTCGCTGGGTTAGGACATCACTGCAGGCGCAGGTCTGAAATGCATGGCCCGCCACTGGAGGAAAGGCCAAAAGCAATGTGAAAGAACAGCAAACCTTTTTCTGTTTACGGTTTAGCACCACAAACTTCATACATATACTTCAGACAAAAACTTGAGGTGGTGAGGTCATGTCCTCCAAGAGTATGGCCTAAAGTCTGATGTCCAGTTTTGTTTAACTGGTTTTGTTTATTTATTGCATTAAAGATTGAAGATTTGTACGCTAATTTCAATTACATTTATATTCGTATATCTCTATTCACGACAGCAGTCGTCTCATAGGACATTGCAATGTAAGCGGCGTAGTTAGCACTCTCGATTCTCAGCAAGAAGTTCCTGGGTTTAAATCCTGGTTCGGAACAGGGCCTTTCTGAGTGGAGTCTGAATAAGATAAGATAAGATAAGATTAAATAAGATGTGCTTTATTTATCTCACAGAGGAGAAATTTACATGTCACATTTGGCATGGATAGAGACACTCAGATTGTGCAAAAGGAGGAAATGTGCAAACATGTTACATGCAGGATATATGTACAATAAAGTGACAAGTGTCAATTGGAAACAGTGTCAATAGTAGTGCAGGTTTTCACACAGTGATCATTTAAAGTGACTTATTGTACAGTCTGACAGCGGTGC